>OX439483.1:267997310-268597310 GCA_949320155.1 Melangyna quadrimaculata
AAAAAATCGACACAAACTTTTCCTGAGAGGAAGGCAAAAAAAATCATTGAACGCATCCTGAAATTAAGATTGTAAAAAAAACCTTATAGATCTAATACGATCTAAATTTCGATCTGCACTTCTTCCCCTCTTCCGAAAACTTAAAAGCTCGAGTCGCTCCCAGTAGATAAAAACCAATTAGAATTACATACATTTTCATGCATACACCTACTTTTCGCTGTCGTAGGTCGTGGATATGTTTTGTTCGTCGTCGTCGTCGCCGGTGCAAAAGCTTACATTTGTTTTGTTTTTATATTTTTGTTGTGAGCAATTTAATAAAAATAATTAAATTATAAAATAAAATCAAGAAAGAAAGAAAAAACGATGCAATTGAAATAGCGGAATAAGTACACAAGAAGACAAGCGAGATGCACACTAGAAAGAAACGATGTTGTCGGCTTGGAGGTTAGTCGGTGACTGATTAGTAAATGTAATTCATTGTAACTAGCCTACCCGTGCGAGACCTCTCGCACAGAATTCTGAAAATTGAATTCCGTTATCCGCCAAAGTCCCGATCTACATTGACCGATTTTTCTAGTGCCGATTTTTTGTTGTTGTAATCGTGTGAGACTGAAAGGTACAATCGTCATGGAACAAAACAAAAAATAGGCACTGGGAAAATCGTTCAATCGAGATCGGGACAAACACTTCCACTGTCCCATCGTGTTGGAAAAACCTTGAGAAATTATATCTGAGAGGCAGATGTACATATAGAACTATGTAAAAAAAAGTTAAAAAGCTGAACAATACAGCAATGAATTAGCGGTTGCGTCCGCTCTCTTCGAAAATGAGGAAGACCTTTTGCCAACATAAGTGCAAATTCCGATAATGAAATTTCACCAGTGGCTTCGGGTACCTACAGCAACTTTTCTAAGCAAAGTTCGCCAAATTATCGAGTGATTTTTTAATTTTAAATATATTTTAATTTTTAATTCCTTTAAAGTTTATTTCAATAAAAAAAAAATAACAAAGTTTCTATGTAAAATGAATGTCCCGGTCTACATTGAACGATTTTTCCAGTGCTGAATGGAAAAATCGGCCGAAACTGGAAGGAACTTGTCGGCTGTACTTCTCAATCGCACACGATTACAACAACAATTTTTTGTCGGCACTGGAAAAATCGTTCAATGTAGACCGGGACAATCTTTCTCTTCTTAATGCACGTTCCAGTGGTGTTATGTCTGACAGTTAATTATAGTGAATTATAAGATCTTTTTTATCCTTCTGACTTATTTAATTTGGAAGAAAGATCTCCCAAGCCAGTGGGAATTATTAAATAACAGTAACCCCGTTAATTTCCATATAAAAGAAAGCCAAATTAAGGGAAGATTGTTAATAGCAATATAATTTTTATTCATATCATTCAACAAATATGCAATAAAATATTTGATTTTATTTTAAACATTCGAGCGGTCACGCACGGACAACATATATACTGTTATTCACACCTAGCACTTGCAAGTAAGTGCAATAAAAAATTTTATTTTTTGCTGCGCCGTTTAGTTCCGTCAACGTCAAGTGCGTTATCTTTATTTCCACCCACATAATACATCAAACAGACCAAATTTCACATAAGATGAAAATAGCTGCATTCAAGAATCTATGCGATAGCCTATCTAAGATAGATTAGTATTCATATATGTAGGTTTTTGAACGGATTGGTTGTTTTTGACATTTCGCTTGGGATACAAACGTATACGTATATAGTTTTTCGGATAGCTTGGATAGCCATCCAACAGCAAAAGCTGTTTTGTCCTCAGCTGTACACAACACGAACCTATCCGGATAGCTCTTCATAGGCCACATTCGGGTGATAGGTAGATATGGTACTTGAGATAGGTATCTAATATGTTTTCGAACGACCAAAACCGGATGCGTAATCAAACCAAACGAAAACGACCCTGCACAAAGGAAAATGAACAGATAAGATGTCAGATTTAAATCCAAGCAGATCCAAACATTTTTGGGATAGCATTATATTTCTTTTTGACATCAGCTGTTTGGTTCGTCGGCTGGTTTTTCCTTAGGCATACAACAACACGAACAAATCCAGATACCTTTGGTTACATACCTGAACGCGGCCATAGGTTTTTGATCGCTGCCAATGAAGTCGTAAAATAAACACATCCAATTGCAATGGAAATTAATTGTCAAAATTTCCACTTTCCAATCGTATTGGTCCACACTCTCTTAGGTCCGTTCAATATATGGAGATGTGAAATAAGGGTAATAACGCACTTGACTTCGACGGAACTTCTCTTAAGCGGAACTACACGACGCAGCAAATTACAGCACTACACTTTTGCTCACGAATGATAATGTGTACACACTGATTGATGATTTGTCAGTCAGAACTGTTGCCCGCGTGTGTACCACGCTTTACAATGCACGATTTTTTCAGTGACAATGTTCATGTTGCGCCGAGAATACTCGAGTATCCGTATATATATCCCAAGAAACAAATTTAGCTGTTCAAATGCCCTAACAGCACTTCCAGAGCAAGTCTTAAAGCTCGTCACTTCGAGAATTAGCTCTATTGGCGCTTTTAAAGTAATTTAAGAGCTCTTATACAGGGAATTCTTTGACATTTAGAGCTAATTTCTGTTAGTAATCAGCTCGTTGTCAGGGACTGAGTAGATTTTAAGCTCTTTAATTATGCATTCTGTATCTACTAAGGAGCACCTTTGACAGCTTTCTGTTGGTATAAGTGTGCATAATACAATCGAAAAATAGTAAAAAATAGTTGCAAAACATATTTTATGTTTGTGTGATGGATTATTTTATTTGAAGTATTTATAAGTATTGTTAAACTTCATTAAGTGCGTAATGTCAACAAGATAAGTTATTTTTTATATTCAAACAGAATAAGGGAATTATTATATTTTTCGGTAAAATGATTGTGAATTTAAAGTGCGCGTTTTGTTTTATCACAAATGTATTGAAGGTACTTCGCGAAATTACAACGCGCCTCCGGAATTAAAAATATTACGATGAGATTTTGAAAAATTTTAATCTGAACAAAACAAAAAAATCTTGAAAACTATTGTCAATTATTAATAAAATATTTTGTTTAAAAATTAAAAAATGTCTTGTGTTTTTTAATCGAAAAAGGAGACCTTTTCTTTGAAAAAAAAAATTGGTTATTCGAATCATTTTCTTTTCATCGCCATATTTGTATTACGGTAAAAGTTTCTTTTCCATAGAGCTGTAATAGCGCTTCAGAGCTTTAATAGCGTTATTTCAGAGCTAGTAGCCACAAGATGACAGATTTGTTTTCAGTGCTTTATATAAAATAGGGTGTTTTAGAAAATATAAGAAAGAGTGAATATTCTGCACCGCAAATACCTAGTATATTTTTATTTAAAGAGTAGGTGTCCCTGAGATGCACTTTGAACTTAACGACCAAGTTTTTTTTTTGTGATTCAGCTTTAGTTAAATTTCTATAAGTTTTAAAGCTTTCTTAGGGTATAGAAAAAAATAATAAATAATTATAATTAATACAACTTCCTTCTCTTAAACCCTTTTATAGGGAAATTAATTTAAGTCGTGTTTTTTGAGAGAGTGAATAGCAACTCAGCAAAATGTTTACACGCAAAACATTAACAAAACAAATTATTATAGAGAACTTTGTTTGTGTTTTCCGTGTATAACTTTTACTGAGTTGCTAGTCACTCTCTCAAAAAACACGGCTTTATTTATTTTCGCATGCTTATTTGTTTTTGTTTTTTGTTAAATTAATTTTGTTGAATTTATATAATCTTGTAACACCTAACAAAATCAGTGGTGGTCTTACAATAGCTCTGTAAATGTTTTTTTTTTTGACACTACAGTGCGCATGAGTAATTTTTTTATTATGTACCATTTGTGTGTAAGTATTAGTATTCAGCTCTATACGCACTTTTTGTGTGGTTCTATTAGAGTCATGTTTCGACGTTTTGGTAGGCACATGCTTTAATATTTTGTCCATGTGTTGTTGAAAGCTCTATGATAACTCGTTGAGCGCTGATATTTAGACAATGCTCTATTTTGAATGTTAAAAACTCCAGTAAGGAGCATATTTTTGAATCTTGATACGTTATTAGTTGCTAGAGTTGAAACCATTCGAGAACCTCTGTTAAAGAGCACAATTTTTAAAAGAAATAAAGAGAGCTGTATTATAAACTCTTACAAAGCTATAGCCTTAGATTACACTATATTAGAGCTGTAGAAGAGCAGTTTACAATGTTTAACATACTTGGGATATTTGTGAACGACCAGAACCGGTTAAGTTATTAAAGATGACATACATATACTACTTACGTTTTCACCAGACACTAAACCGAGATTTAGGTAAAGAGATTTATTTGGTGTTTCCACTGCACAAAAAGAGGATTATGACCAAACATTTAAATGGTGTTTCATTTTTTTGATATGAAGTGGAAGTGAGATATAGTTTTTATTTACATTTTCATCTGTCAATAAACGATGGGTCGTATCCACAATCATTCTCCTAAAAAAAAAAGTTTGTTTGTATGATAAATCTTCGAGATTTCATGGACATTAGTCATAATCTTGATAAATCTCGGTTCATTGTCTGGTGAAAACATAGTAATATATACATACTGTTTATATAAATAAAATCTTATGTTCATGTTTTACTTTATGATTACACTGTTCAAGAAAAAACGTACGTACTTCCTTTCATGGAATTTGGGGTTGTTTTGTGAAAAAATAATCAGTAAAAATAATTAAAAATGTTTTTAACCACATATTTCTCAAATAAATATAAATATGTACACAACGTACCTATATGAAATTACGAAAAAAAAATTTCAATACAATCATTTTTATTTAAATCATTTTTTGCTTCACCCAATCTGTGAAAAAAACGAAAGACGAAACAACCGAAAAAATGAATCGTGTAATTGTGGTCTTATTGTTATTCCGTCAACTTCAAGTGATTCCTTGCCTTTAATTCCATGCACATCACAATATATTGAACAGACCTAATTTGCACGTTTGTTTTGAAAGTTCATTGGAATTTGAAGTGTTCATTTTCATAGTTTTTAATTAAATTATAAATATTTATAAAATAAAATAAATCTCGAAGTCCTTCGGAAATTTCGATTGTTTTGACACCTCAACCATTAAAATCGGTTCAGTATGTCCCGGTCTACATTGAACGATTTTTCCCGTGCTGAATGGAAAAATCGGCCGAAACTGGAAGGATCATGTCGGCTGTACCTCTCAATCGCACACGATTACAACAAAAATTTTTGGTCGGCACTGGAAAAATCGTTCAATGTAGACCGGGACTATGTTGGCTTAAAAACAGTCACGTACTACTGAAATAATAAATATGATTATTAAAATAAACATTAAGATTCCACTGGAGAATCTTAAGTGATGGTTTTACACTTGAAGTAGAGTTTAAGGTATTATTTATTGTTTGTTGCGGGTTAGACAAAGAGTTGGTTTGAGTGTTAGTCCGCCGATCGAAAATCGAACAATCCGACTCCTCGGAGGAACTCGGAATGTTCAGTTGCCGATCGGCGGGGTTTGTTAATGTATAATGCTTAAGTTTATAGTTCGATGTCATGATTGTCAATATCTGACGGTTTAATGAAATATGTGTTGTTTTTTAATAGGGATTGGGTAAAGTTTGATATTGGTGATTGCGGAGTATTGTTGTTTGGAAGTGTGGTTATTGGTATTAAACTTTGATTAAGATTATTGGGTGTATTGGAGATTGTTTTGGAAGAGTGAGAAGGGTAGGAAGTTGTGGTGTATATAGTGGATGGTGGGCGTATGTTACCAGTAGTAGTGGGTGTATTTATAGAAGGAGCGGCTTGTGTGGATGAAGTTATTGTGTTTTTCGGTAGTTGTGTTTTTTCATTGGTTGGTTTAAAAGTTGAGGTGTCCTTGGACGAAGAGCTTGCCAAGGGTGTTAAAGAATAAGGTGGTTGATTTGATTAATTTTGGGTGATGTTATTTTCCTGCGATGGCACGGGAGTTTTTTGATGATGGGCTATTTTTGTTACTGTTGAGAAGGTGCGTGGAAGAGATATTTGGGGGTTTTGCTCTCTGTAATTTTTTTTTGGCTTCAGCCATATGCATTTGTGGATAGTTTTTATTTTGAGAGTTTCTTTGGCTTGTTGGTAGCGTTGACATGACCTAGAGGAGGCCGGATGATTTTCACTGTAGTTTGCACATAGTGTACGAGTGCATTCTATAGGTGAGTGCGGAGGGAGGTTACAATTATCGCATGCAGCATTACTTGTGCACCTTTTTTGCGTGTGACCTAAAAGTTGACAATTCTTGCAACGCATTGGAATGGGGAAGTATTCTCTAACTTGAACGTTATACCATCCAATGTTGAGAGTAGTTGGTGGTCGGAAGAGATCGAAGTTAAACAAGACGAGGCCAGTAGGATTTGCAATTTTATTTTCCATTTTTTTTAAATTTGAAAACTTCAGTCACCCCCTGTGACTTAATTTTTTTTTAATAATAATAATTTTAACTATATGTCTGTAAGACATCAGGTCTTTTAAATGCAAATGCACGGCACTAGTTAGAAGGAATAGAAGGAAAGGAAAGATTTTTGTTGGCACAGTGGATTGAGAATAAGATGTTTATTATCACATGGAATTCCACGGGTGAAATCCAGTTGAAACTGGGGAATATAGAAAAGAATGCTACCTAGACTGGGGCTCGAACCCACACGTCCAGGATAGCAGTCAAACACTATATCCACTGTGCCATTTCTTCTAGAATTTCATTTTCGGGAACCTTGTTAAGATATGGGGCATATACTGTGCCTTTTGAAGCGTTTAGTTGACTGTGTAGTGAGACAGAAATAGAGCACAAATTGGAAAGTGATTTCTTAGCCAGAAATAGATCAGCAATTTTCTTTGAGCTCACAAGAACAAGAAGACTTCCGTCTCGGAGTTGGGTTATTTGGTCATAGTAAGAACTTATTACATCGATTGCTTTTTTGAGCAGGAAAACGCTGAAGGAGGTGAGAGGTTTGTAGTCATCGGTCGAGGAAATAACTATGAATTTGGGGTCGTCGAGAAGAGGTTGTGTTGAAAGAATATTCATTGGGATAGGGGAGAGATTATTTTTTTTTTCTTCTTTTTTTTTTGTATGTCAGGTGAAGGATCTGGATCTATATCCAGATCTCTAAAACGATTGCCCGAAGCACACGTGGCCCAGAGGCCATTTCACTGTATTTGAATCTAACCTGTTGGTTTTGATGTCAGGGTTTTTTGTATGTCAGGTGAAGGATCTGGATCTGTATCTAGAGCTCTAAAACGATTGCCCGAAGCACACGTGGCCCAGAGGCCATTTCACTGTATTTTATTCTAACCTGTTGGTTTTGATTTGCACACACGTGATGTAAAGACAAAAGAATGTACGGTTTGTATATACAGTGGCCCCAATGACTAATCGGACATAGAAAAGAAAAATTTTGCCAGTGCAATTTCTCTAAGAAAATGTATGGGGGGTGTTCCATTTAAACATCAATTTATCATAAGGGAACTCATATTTATTTTAAATAAACAAAAACAACAATTCAAATAACTATTCTGAAAAAGGAAACTAAAAACTAAAACAACTCCATAATTTCATGTTTTACAAATAATCGGACACATTGCATTTAATACTTTGTGGCGTATCCTTTCGATTTAATTACCGCTTCAAGGCGTCGAGGCATTGAAGAAACCAGTTTTGAACAAACTTCGGGGGGTATTTTCGGCCATTCTTCTTGAAGACCGGTCTTAAGCTCCTGAATATTTCGAAAATTCTTTTGAGCGACTCGACGTCCCAGTTCATCCCAAATATGCTCGATCGCATTTAGGTCAGGGGACTGTGCAGGTGTTTTAAGCACTTTGGGGCAGTTATACAACAACCACGACCTTGCTGTGTAAGATGTATGCTTGGGGTCGTTGTCCTGGTAGAAGATGAAATTGTCTTGTATTCCAAGCTTACTGACACTTGGCACCAAGTTCTGCTGTAAAATGTTGATGTAACCTTTTTGATCCATTTTACCATCCACAAAGTGTAAGTTTCCAACACCAGAACTCGACATACATCCCCATACCATGACTGACCCACCGCCATGTTTCACAGTTGCCCGTGTATGTTTATGAGAGAATTCTTCATTTGCTTTTCTCCATACAAACATTCGTCCGTCTGATCCTTTCAAGTTGAATTTGCTTTCATCCGTGAACAAAATCTATTGTATGATGTTATAATGTGCAAATGTACACAAACAATACAAATTTAAGAAATTTTACCTTATTCCAGAACGACGTATCCTTAGTTAAATGATCCTTAGCGAATTTAAGCCTTTCCTTCCTATTTTTTTCACTTATGAATGGCTTCTTTCGAGCTACGCGGCCATTCAGATCTTGTTTTCGCAGAGATCTTCGGATCGTTTCGTTGCTCACCTCCTTTTCCCTGGTCTCTTTTAAAAATACCTTCAGAGATTCCGAGGATAAGAATGGATTTTTCTTGACTTCCCGAACAAGTAGCTTTTCCTCGTAGGTATTCAACTTTTTTCCTTGTCCTTTTCTGCTGACATTAAGGATCCTATTTTCGTTTTTGAAACGGGAAATTATGTCCTGAACAGTTGATGGGCTCCGTTGGACAATTTCGGCTATTTCCCGAACTGATTTTCCAGCCTCACTATGCGTAATAACCAATTTCCTGATTTCAACGAATGTTTGTTTTCCTTTGGGTTAAGCGCAAACCTTTTCAAAAAACAAACTGAATATGGATCGCGAAAGAACATTTACTTAAGCGTATCATAATTTGACGGGAAAAGTACCTTTACTGAGCACTCTACAGTAAATCAGTAACAGGTGTCCGATTATGTGTGAGAGACGGAATATTTGACTTGTTTTAGTTTTTTGACTAATTTTTTTTTTTTTTTTTTTTTTTTTTTTGAATCTAAATAAGATTTTATTAATAAAAAATAAACTTAAGGATTTCTATTAATTAAATCTGAGGTAAATTTCTACACCGTCCATACATTCTCTAAGAGAAATTGCACTGTTTATAATTTTCTTTTCAGTGTCCGATTAGTCGTGGGGGCCACTGTAAGTGTATGGGTAACGGGATCGCACAAAGGAAAAGTCAGAACACTTTCGGTAGAACGATGTAACCGGGGCGAATGCTAGTCGGTGACCTTCTATAAATATAATTTGATTCCTAAGTGGGCTATAGCCCACTTAAATGCCTTCCACACTAGCCAACAGTGTATTAATACATGTCAAAAAAGTGGGAAACAAATCATGTAGAATAGTGTGGAAACAAAATATGAAAGCCCAGCCTACACAACCCGACATTTTATCCCACACGATTTGACATGTGTTAATACATGAATAATTTTAGGAATGGTTCTAATTCTATCCCACATTCTATCACACTTTTTTTTGGGTTATGGTAATGTATTAATACAAGCAAGTATGGAAGCAAAATATGAAAAGTTATTTCTTTCCCACAAATTTGGCAGTCGCGTGGAATTCTTTCCCACTTTCAATTTGGCATGTATTAATACACAGTGGGCTAGTGTGGAAGGGCTATTAGGAATGAAATTAAATCAATTTTATACAAACAGTTCAAAATAGTATTGAAAATGTCAAAGATGTACTTAAGTACTGAAAAAAAAAGCCTTCTTTTCAACAGGGATTTTGATAGTCAATGAATAACAATATAACGATAGATACTTGGTAGCGTGCGATACCTTAACATATAAATATTGCTACTACAATGTTTATGAATTTCGCGCGAAATAATAACGGTATTTGAAATATCGATGTTTTTGTCTTAAAACATCCGAAAACATATGTATCGATGTTATTTGGAGCGATGTTTTAACATCGATGTTTTTTGGTTTTCTTGTCAGACAGAATTTTTAAAATAGCCTGCTTTTGCACGCGAAGTTTGTTTTGCTTGGCTTGTGATCACAGCTAAAAACTTGTTTTTGCATTGAGTGTGCCCATTCATTTTTCCCCAAGATAGTTGACAGTGACAGCTGACAATGTCATTAAGAAAGCGGAACTAAAAGAATAAAGAACCAAAGAATATGAACAAACGATTTCAAAAAATTGAATTCAATTTGATTCTGGCACTAGCAACTACATTAGATCCAAGATTCAAATTACTCTAAAAAGTAAAATAATTTCTTATTTAAATGACTTTATAAGAGATAAAAGGAATGTGGCCAATATTTTTTTGATTCTTCCGAAGAGTTCGAAAAAGAAGAAAGGCTTTTTGGTATTTGGACATATCACAAACATTTGGTGCATCTAAACATCAAGTCCAAACAGTCCTCTTCCTCCATCTTCACAACAACGGAGTGCAGATGTATCTGAGGTCAGCTGTAGCAACAATAACTCAAAATCTAGTAGAAATGTGGAATGATATGGAAAATGTGTTTCCGGGACTTTATAAACAGGATCCCAAATATTTGCCCATTGTGGCTACGTCGCGTCAGTTCCAAGTGAACGACTTTTTTCTAAAGCTGTGGCAACTAATACCCAACAACGAAACCGTTTGACAGCGAAAAGATTGTTATTTGTAAATTCTTTCTTTTTTTGTGAATTTGTGGGTTATTCCCGCATAGCTATCACGCAAAGGTCTAAGATTATTTTGTGCACAGGTTCTTCTAAGAAGTAAGTAAATACTTATCATATCTATTTAATTCCAAACATTAAACATAAATAAAAAATAAAAACATATTAACACAAAAAAATTTAAAAACCTGCCCGCCAGCAGGTGGCAGTTTTTTTAACGAATTTGTGTTCGCAAACATGCTAGGACATAAAATCCGATTTTTTTTTTTTGATTACAATTTCACGCCGGAAAATGCTTAGGGCTTCTGGGTGAGATTTCGAACGAATTATTCTGTGTACGCCGAAATATTGTTTCTTACCTATCAGTTAAGGTATACACTATCAAATTTCAAATTTACCTAATCAAAATTAGTTAAGCCGTTTCAGGCAAATTCGAAGATTAAAAAAAAAAAACAATTCTTTAGAAAATAAAATGCACGACTGCATCGCATTTCAGACATAAGAAAGAAGAAAGTATAAAATTAACATAAAAGTCAAAAGTGATAAGAAAATTGAAAAAAAAAAATGTGGCTTCTAGTGGTAAAGGGTTACATTAATTCTGAACCGAACACAAGAAACCGAATGGTTTTATGTTTTCAAGTTTTTGAGAAAATTAAAAATTTACTATAAGTACTTTTTTATGAGATTTTTATTTTTTTGCTTGCTTACATAAATAGAGTATAAACATTGGGGTATGTTGCCCAAGTATTTTGAATGTAAATTGTTTTCGTAAGATTTGGGGGTTCTTTCCTCAATTTTGGGCGATCTTTCCAAACCGAATTTCAACGCAATTTACAGTCAATAGTTTTCTTTAACAATAGTATCATGGGTGGCCCGCATCGCGGGTTCAAGGATTTTAACTCCCTTTTTGGGTCCTCTGTCACGCTCACGCAATTGCGTCGCTCCGCTAAGGGTATGCTCAGTCGCCAAGCAGGCGCCTATGTTTCCTGTTGGTGTGCTTTCAGTTAATTTGTAATAAGTACCTTGAGTGGCCCGCTACGCGGGTTCAAGGATTTTAACTCCCTTTTTGGGGCCTCTGTCCCGCTAAGTTTTGAGTTTTAAAGTAATTTTTTCAAAAACAATCAACACAAATAATTTGGTTGAAACAAATAATAAAATATCAAGTTTCTGGCTTCAGAAAACATATAATTTAAGCATTTTAGTGTTGCCGTTGATTTTAATTTTCTTCATTTAAAGTCATTCTGTAGAAAATTGCCCCTCCCGCCTAAACGGAGTGAGACAGACCACAACCCGTAGTAAAAAATGATTGTATTAGGTAAGCCCCTCTATAAAAATCCGTTATTATTTTGCTGCGCTGCCGTAGTTATCGTACTTCCCCCCCCCCCTCATTTCTCATTTCACATACAAATTCAATTCAAAAAGGAAACAACAAATAAGCGATTAATCCTACAAATTCAAAAATGAATGTAAAAATAAAAAATAACAGAACTTGTTAAATTACCTTCAAGCGCTCTTCAATATTTCGTCTTTCATTACTCTCAATGGCCCGCAACTCTTCTTCAGATAATAAGGCCAAATTTGATGGCATTGCGGGAATTGGAACTAAAAAATGAGTATTATATGACAAGGGACTGGGAAAGACAAAAGGAGATTGTTGAATTTGCATCGGTACTCTGTAACCATTGTGAAAAGATGTATTTTCTGAAAGTTATAATTTAATGAAATGTTAAATAGTTTCAAATGTTACGGCGACACACGATTAAATTCATAATAACCATTTCTTGTCAAAGGATCTATTGGTTGTTCATTTACACGAGCTGCTGGTTCTTCTCTTGGAACAGGTGCATTAGCATTGTTGTTGTGTAGAATATTGAGTCTGCATGTTGGGCATGATTGCTGACGTTGGAACCACGAGCGTAGACAGCTGGTATGGAAAATATGTCCACAAGGTAGTTTCTTAGAATTTACAATCATGTCTTCTCTGAAAATGTATATATGTATTTATAGTTATGCTGTCAATTACCCGTTCGAATAAAAAAATATTGAAGCTAACAACTTTGGATGCAAATAAAAGACAACGATTTTAGAACTATTCAAAATAAGTTTTTTTTCAAGATTAGGAACATAATTGGATTACAAAATGATATTAATTTAATATGATTTAATATTTAATAAGACTATCAGGTCCCTTTCCGTGGGTCGAGGGAAACCGGTTAAACTTAGAATTTTTCAGCGACATTGGTAAAAGTCCGATTTGGTATAATCGTATTCTCATTATTCATTCCGGACATTTTTCAATTTTTTTCGGTTTTCTGGTACAAAAGTACCTTGGCTGACCCGCTTCGGGGAATTCAAGGATTTTTACTCCCGCTTCCATTGCTCCTTATTTTCATTCACCAGATAGGCACCAATGTCAACAGTTTTCTTGAATAGTATTACCTTGGGTTACCGAATGGATGGTGGTTAAAGTGCGGAATGAATTTTGAAAACGAGAAATTTCGGACTTTTACTTGCAAGTTCTAGAATTTTATCATTTTTAGGTTTTGCAGTGACGTGTTCATAGGTACAGGTGTTTTGATCGAATGCTAGAGCTTGTAGGTTGGACAAAAGACAAAAAATTTATGAAATGGGGGTCTATTTCTTCCTTTTAAGGGTAGAGGCAATTTTAATAAAAATTGACACAAGATAAAAACAATATCAAAAAACAAAGGCAATGACAAACGTCTTGCCATAATTTATTCTTTACCAATAAAATGCTTTAATGACTCGAAACACTTTTAAACTGTATTGCTTCGTTAATTTTTAAAATGAGATTAATCGACTGCTCCAACCACTTTTTTTTAATAAAAATTGACTTAACGTAAAAAACAGATTGAAAGTCACTTTTTATTTTGTATTTATATTGTATGACCAGTTGCTCCAACCTCTTGTTAATTTGAAAAAAAAATTGAGATTTATCGATTGCTCCATCTACTTTTAGTTCTAAAAGGCCTATTAACGCATCAATATACTAATGTGCGATTTCCCGAAGTACTTTTAAATATTTAAAAGGTCATTTAACCTTAAAATGGGGATCTTTGGTTTAACCAACTGCTTTTAAATTTAACAGGCATTAAAGGCCCTTTTAAACAAAAAGCTCATTTTTGTCTCATTAAATTTTAAATGTATCATGAAAGTCATCACATCCCCTGAAAATATCCCCTAAACATATATTTTGATATCGCATTTGTTTTTTGTTTGCATTTTTAGCAGATTACAACTATGAATTATGAATAAATAATATACTTTGGATTTCTTTTAAGAATGATAGATAAGATAGATATCATCATCTTCTCAAACACAGTACGCAGCTGAAACGAACATTTTCATATAAAAATTCACACAACGAGTTCATAAACCAAAAATTTTGTTCTATTTCCGTTGAGAAGTACGCATAGACTAAGAGCTCACAGCAATTTTTGGGTGTGAACGATAGCAAAAAGTCCTGTTGTTTTAAGATAGGTCCATACTATTTATATGCAATTATGAAAGTCTGGCATGTCAGAGTTGGGGCCTTTGTATGCAATCCTGCATTTAAAATGCAGTTCTTTACAAATACAGTGTAGGAACTTTAAAACTATATTTAATAAAAGAGCTGAGTGCCCTAGACATCGCTAAAGCGTCCAAAATATTTTCCGAAGATCCAAATGGCTGCAAAATCCACCCAAAGCTTCAATCTTTGAGTGCGTCTTGCAGACATTTGTGTCTTAAGCCACATATTCATATTTAGGGCGCTCAGCTCTTTAATTAAAACCATTTTGAAGTTCCTACCCTTGGTACATTTTCAATGCAGCATTACGTACAAAGGCCCCAACCCCGACATGCCAGACTTTCATTTTTGCATATGAATAGTATGGACCTATCTTACAACAAAAGGAATTTTTGCTATCGTTTACACCCAAAAATTGCTGTGGGCTCTCGGTCTAGCAGTTTGAAAGCGAAAATTGAAAATCGTAGTAGTAAAAATGAAAGTAGAGTCTCCACTTTTTTCCGCACACAATTTATTGTCCGAAACATTAATGGCCGCGTTTGGGTGTGTTGCCAAAGGTATATGGATGTAATGCCTACGGAAAAACTAGCTGACGAACCAAACAGCTGATGGCAAAAAGAAATCTAAAGATATCCCAAAATTTTTCCGATCTGTTAGGATATTCGAACAGCTGATACATGTCATCAGTTTTGTTCCGCGTCGTTTTGTTTGTTGATTGAAGAAAATATAAAAATAATAACAAATTGCGATTAAATTCAATTTGCAATGTATGTATGTTGTGTTTGCATTCTTGGCAACCCTGTCTGCGACAACTTTGATTTTCTCCGTGTGTACCTCTGATATAATTTTTTTTATTTTATTTTATTTTTTTCCTAATATAAAATTATTTGTATAATTTTTATAAATTGCGAAAAAGGATTATCAAATATTCTTCTATGTTAAATTATTTTTTAGTGAATCTCCCCATAAATCAATCATTAATTCATCAAATACAAATTTAATTCCTTAAAAAAAAAACCATTTTACTGACATTTATTGTGGTTGAGTTTTTCTAGCCATCTCTTTCATCAGTTTATTACCTAAGCTATTGTAAACTGTTGCTGTTTCATTCACCCTGCTGAGTGAAAATTTTGGTATGTTTCTGCCAACTTGAAGCAACACATTGAAACTACACATAAACCATAATTTCTTTTTATGATTTGTGTTTTCAACTGGTGTACCTACCTACTCGAAAGAAAATAAACACAATGAAGTGGATAGTAATAACAACATACCTACCTACCAATTGACATCAATCATGTATTCATATGTATGTATTTTTATTGAGTCTTTTATAATTTTCCTTAGCTTAATACATGTATTCTTATTTCTATCTCTTACTTGTTGTTGATGTTCAAAAGGGTAGATATGTGCATGCAAGAGGACACAAGCGTCCACAGGTTTTTCTCAAAACCCACCTCTATCTACCAACTCCTACTCTCACCTCCTAGTGGTGAACATCGGGTGTCTAGTACCTCAGCTGGAGATAGGGTTTTAACCACTATGGAAAGCTGTTGGGGACAGCCAACGAGAGAGGGGGGGGAGAAGTGTTCCCACTAAGGCACTTCTCCTTTCACCGAGGCGGCAGCGGACAAATTCCCAAGATGGAATCAACTGTGGCGTCTACAGTTCCAGTCAGGCTGAACTACTTAGTGAACACCTTATACGAGCTACTTCGACATATTCAGAGCCTAGGCCCATAAGGAGCGGTTAATCCGGCTCCCCGTCCTTGGAGTTATGCTAAGGATCTGGTCCTCCAAGTTGGGGGTTGTGCCGTCGGGGTGACTTCCCGGCCACATAAAATCCTTTAGTTGCGAAGCACCAACAAGACGGATTTACTGCTGACGAACCAAGCAAACGAAATAAGGACAACGATTTTCGGATATGTACGTGGAATGTATTGTCCCTATATAGGCCACGTGCAGCCGAACAACTAGTGGAGGCCCTAGACTGCTGCAAAGCAGATATAACCGCAGTCCAAGAAGTGCGATGGGATGGACCGGGCATACGGAAGATGAAAAAATGCGACATTTACTACGGTGACTGCTACCACGGGCACAAACAGCGTTTATTTGGGTGTGGATTCATCGTTGGAAAAAGACTTAGGCAAAAAGTCTTGAGTTTCAATTATTTGAACGAGCGCCTCGTGACAATCCGCATCAAGGCTAAATTCGCCAACATAAGCCTCATACCCGTGCATGCATGAGAAGAAAGATGAAGACACCAAAGACGAGTTCTACGAGCTATTGGAGAAGACGTACGAGCAGTGTCCTAGCTATGACATTAAAATTGTCCTAGGCGGTTTAAACGCGCTGTTAGGAAGAGAAGACGTTTTTAGTGACATTATCGGAAAGCACAGCCTGCACGACACCACCCCCGACAACGGAATCAGGCTGATCGACTTTTCTGCGGGACGAAACATAGTGTAGGTTAGAACGCGGTTTCCTCACCTCGATATCCACAAGGGGACCTGGAAACATTTCGATCAATCAACCATCAACCAGAATGATCATATTGCGATCGACGCAAGGCACTCATCCAGTATCAGGGATGTCCGAACTTTCCGAGGAGCCCACGTTGACTCGGACTATTACCTTGTTGTAGGCAAGGTACAGTTTCGGATATCTCGAACTCAGCCAAACCGAAGAAATGCTGTGAGGAAGTTTGACATCGGGCTGCTACAATCGCAAGGATTTGCTAGGTCCTTCTCCAATCGGGTCTCAAACAACCTCTTAACAGGTCCTATGCCACCAGCATCAAGTGATGCAAACCAGTGGCAACATTGCTAGGAAGCCATCAGAGATGCCGCACCTGACGTGCTGGGTTTCACTCGAGCACCACAACGAAACCCATGGTTTGACGACGATTGCCGGCAAGCACCTGCAGCGAAGCAGCAGGCATACAAGGCGTCACTGCACAGAAGGACCAGAGCTGCTCGCGAGCTCTACGAGCAAAAGAGGAGAGAGGAACACCGGCTTCGGAGAAAGAAAAAGAGGGAGCATGAGAAGCGCAAGATCGAGCAGATTGAGGGATGTCATAACAGGAATGAGGTTCGGAAGTTTTACCAAAAGGTAAAAAGGAGCGATCAGGGCTACAGAGCCCGAACCGAAGTAGATTCGCAGTCGATGCTGAGAATATGGAAAGACCACTACTGTAGACTGTATAATGACGATGACGAACCTAATTCCGCTATCAGGCAGATTACACCATTCAACCTAGACGAGGAAGGTCAACAATTCCGTCTACCCGACCTCGACGAAGTGAAGATAGCAATATCTAAGCTTAAGTCCAACAAAGCTGCTGGAGTGTACGGGCTCGCTGCCGAGCTATTTAAAGCAGCATGAGATGACTTGGTAAGGAGTATGTACCAGCTCATCTGTAAAATATGGTCGGAGGAAAGCATGCCCGATGAATGGAATCTCAGCATTGTTTGCCCGATCCACAAGAAAGGGGACCCTCTAAACTGCGCCAGCTATAGTGGAATCAGTCTTCTTAACATGGCCTACAAGATCTTCTCTGCCGTTTTATGTGAACGCCTGAAGCCGTTCGTCGACAACCTGATAGGTCCATATCAGTTTGGCTTCAGTCCAGGAAAGTACACCATCAACCAAATATTCACACTACGGCAGATCTAGGAAAAAACCCAGGAACTTCAAATCGACACTCACCGCCTGTTCATCGATTTTAAAGCCGCGTATGACAGTATTTATAGAGACGAGCTATATAAAGCAATGTCTAGTTCTGGCATCCCTGGCAAACTCGTCCAGTGCAGGATGACGATAGAGAACGCACGCTACTCCATCAAGGTTGGCAAAGACCTCACCGACACCTTCGATGTCAAAAAGGGATTTAGGCAAGGCGACGCGCTGACATGCGACTTCTTCAAAATCATACTTGAAAGAATAGTACAAAACTTTCACGTCAACACTAGAGGCACAAACTTTCAAAAGTCCATCTAATTACTTGCATACGCCAATGATATTGACATAATTGGAAGAACAAAGCGTGATGTCACTGGAGCTTTTGCAAACATTGAGAAGGAAGCGGCAAAAATGGGTTTAGTGGTGAATGAGGGCAAAACAAAGTATATGCTGTCATCTAGAAAAGACGCTCAACACGAACGTCTTGAACAGAACGTCACTATAGACAGCTATAACTTTGAGGTACTTAAGGACTTTGTCTACCTGGGCTCTGCTATATATTCAGTCAATGACACCAGCGCTGAGATCAAACGAAGGATAACTCTTGCCAATCGCTGTTTCTTTGGGCTAAGAAGGCAATTGAAAAGTAAAGCCCTATCTGGAATGACTAAAGTGTCCCTGTACAAAACACTCATCATACCGATCCTGCTGTATGGTGCAGAAGCATGGACCTTCTTAGCGGCAAATCAGTATGCTTTATAAATATTCGAGAGAAAAATTCTTCGGGTGATCTTCGGTCCCGTATGCAAAAACGGGGAATGGAGGAGAAGATACAACAACGAACTGTACGGGCTGTACAGCGACATCGACCTAGTCACAAAAGTGAAAAGGCAAAGACTCAGGTGGCTTGGTAACGTAGAGCGGATGGACACCAATGCTCCGCCCCGAAGTCTTTGAATCCCTCCCCGAGGGACGGCGCGGCGAGGCACAGTAGAGGAAGGCCGCGAAACCGGTGGCATGCAGGTGGAAGAGGACCTCAACCAACTTGGCGTGCGAAACTGGAAACATCTAGCTAGGGACAGAGCTGGTTGGAGAAGGCTTGTTGGTTGAGCCCCTGGTCCACACCGAACTGTAGCGCCAGCATAAGTAAGTAAGTAAGTACCAACTTGTTATTAAACATTTTGTTATCGGAGGCTGTAACGTATGGCCGTCATGTTCTTTTTTTTTCAAATGCCAACATGGCTTATCTTTTTCTTTTAAGATTTGCTTGGTAGCTCTTGCTCATGGAGCTATAAAAGAATTTACTTAAGACGGTTGTCCCTGAAATTTACGTGTTGGCTTATTGATGCAACGAGATATATACATATTAGGGTGTCCGTTATTTCCCAAACTCATTTTTTTTGGATAGCACACCCCGTCAATCGAAAGTTTATGCCGAAAGAAAAAATTACTGACCGAGGTCATTAACCCGTGCCTATAAGGTCATACTTTTCCCATACAAAAAACAATGGGCAAATTGGGCCCAGCACGAATAAGAACGGCATTCATATCGTATACAGGCACATGTTTATGCCTTCATTATCCGTTAACCGTTTGTCCAAATTCGCTGTGTGTTTTAAGGTCACATTTCCTTTTTTCCATAGTTTTTCTTTAATATTTTTTATTTTAATTATTTTTCGCTCGATTTAAACCATTTTTTGGAATTAAGTTCTTTGAACCCATGGCACACTACTTGAATATTTTGAGGTTTTTAAAACTATGTTTAGGGGTCGCAAGCATCAACTTTATGCAAGCAAAAATTACAAATGTTGGTTTTAAAATAACATTTTTGATGCCAAAATCATCTCTGGAAAAAAAGCAAACAAAAATAAATTTTCACCTTATTTATCAGAATAAAAATAGGTATTGTTTTAAAGGTTCGTTTGCAATTCGTTAAAGAAGAACAAAAAACAACTCACAAAACGACCCTTATATATTATTATAAGGGGTTGAATAATTTTAAGCTTATTCCTTATTTAGTAACGAAACAATTGGTATTACATTTATTATGGGTTCATCAGAAAATAGTTAAAAAAAAAAACGTATAAACACACAGTATAATATTTTGTTTGCTTTTTATGGTACTAAAAGATTTCAACTCAGTCAGTTCGTTACCGATTTTAAGTTTCTTTGCGGTTCCTTGTTTTACACAAAAATCACCAAATAGTCCAGAATCAAAGAGAGGTCGTCGTTTTTGAACACGTAGACACAAAAAAAAAAAAAACATTTTATACTAAATCTTCGTTTTCATTATCGTTATTTTAGATAAACTTTTAGTTGATTTTTAAGCTTGAGCAAAATATGTATATATATTAAGAAAAGGTTTAACATTCCTCTTTGAAAAACCACAGACACTTAAAATCGGTAAAAAAAACTGACTGAGTTAAAAATCTTTTAGTAGCATAAAAAGGAAAAAAAATATTCTATTTTTTGTTAATATTCTTTTTTTGATCTATTTAGGGATCATTTCGTTTAAACTGTTTAGTAGCCCGTAGCGTAATGGTTAGTGCGTTCGACTGTCACGCTGGAGGTCTGGGGTCGCTTCCCAGCCTCGTCCACCTAAAAAACTAAAAAGTTTTTTTTCAGGGCTACTGCCTCTTGCGAGGAATTGACAAATCCTCCAAGAGTATCACTTGTCACGAATAAGTGCTTCTCGTCTAGCCGTTTGGATTCGGCATAAAATTGTAGGTCCCTTCCATTCCTGTCGAAAGGCGCACACAGGAATGGTTGCGAGTTGTTAGTCACTAGGCCCTGGTTCTTCATGAGCCGTTGTGCCACCCGATTTATTTATTTATTATTCGTTTAAACTGTACAACCATTTTCTTCGTTACTAAATAAAGAATAAGTTAAAAAAAAAAATCAACCCCTAATAGTATCAATAAGGGTGGTTTGTGGGTGGTTTTGTGGGTTGTTTTGCCAATTTTTACGAATTGCAATTTAAAACCTTGAAAATAATACTTTTTTTTATTACGATAAATGAGATCGAAATTGGCGTTTTTTTTTGTTTTCCAGAGATGATTTTGATATCAAAAATATTATTTAAAAACCAATATTTGTATTTTTTACAAATTAAATACTCAAAAAACTGCTTTTTGCATTAAGTTGATGCTTGCGACCCCAAACATTGTTTGAAAAATCTGAAAAAAATCCGGTAGGGTGTCATGGGTTCAAAGAACTTAATTCCAAAAAATGGCTTAAATCAAGCGAAAAATACACAAAGAGAGGGCATACGGAGACTGAAATCGTGTGGCATCTACTACTGCGGGTGCTTGAAGGAACAGGGTCAGCAGCACTTTGGTTGTGGTTTTGTGATAAGGAGAAGACTTAGGCAAGAAGTCTTGGGCTTTCGAAGTGTAAGCGAGCGCCTGGTCACAATCCGCATCAAAGGCAAATTTAAGAACATTACGCTGATCTGTGTTCACGCCACCCATGAAAGGAGAGAGGACTCAACCAAAGAAGCATTCTAGGATCTCCTGGAAACAACGTATGATATGTGCCCGAAGTACGACGTGAAGATCGTTCTTGATGACTTCAACGCAAGATTCGGAAAGACGGGAATCTTTGGTTCGATAGTCGGAGGACACAGCCTACACGAAGAAACTTCCGGAAACGGACACAGGCTGGCAACCTTTGCGGCGCGGCGGTGCGAAATGTCATCTTCATAAGCACCTACTTCCCACACCTCAATATACACAAGGGGACCTAGCGGTCGCGTGATCAACTAACCGTCAACAAAATCGATCACGTTGCTATAGACGCGAGACATGCTTCCAGTATCTTGGACGTCCGAACGTTCCAAGGGGCCAACATTGACTCGGACCTGGTGGTAGCCAGACTACTTATGCGGATATCCATGACGCGACAACGCAGAGCAGATGCTGTGAAAAGATTCGATTTCGAGAAACTTACACCGCAAGAGACCGCCAGAACTTTTGCAGACTACGTAACTCTTAATCTCTCAGGAGGTCCGCCACCAGCATCAAGTGCAGATGACCAGTGGAAACACTCTCAACAAGCTATCAGAAAAGCCGCCTCTGATGTGCTGGGTTTCACTAAACGAATACAACGAAACCCCTCGTTCGATGAAGAGTGCCGGCTAGCGCATGCAGCTAAGGAAGAGGCCTACCAGGCAATGCTGCAGACTCGAACAAGAGCTGCTGAGAGGGTAGCCCGGGAACTCTACGGGCTGAAACGAAAAGGGAAACGCCGACTTCTCAGGAGGAAAAAGAGAGAGCACGAAAAGCGGGCGGTAGAGTCTATTGAGAGTTGTAGCGGTAGGGGAGATGTTCGAAAATTTTATCAGTAGGTCAAGCGATCCACCCAAGGATACAAGGCAAGAACGGGAGCCTGCCGAGATGAGAGTGGGAATATGGTAGTAGATACACAGTCAGTGCTGAGGATCTGGAAAGAACACTTCTCTGGACTGCTTAATGGCGAAAACAGCCAAGATGCCGCTAATAGGCAGAACGCTCCATTCAACTTGGACGATGATGGCCAAGAGTTCCGTCCACCCGACCTAACTGAAGTGCGGCTGGCAATATCCAAACTTAAGTCGTACAAGGCTCCTGGTGTGGATGGCTTACAAGCCGAACTTTTTAAATCAGCGGGAGATGACACGCATACACCCATGAATGGAACCTCGGTATAGTGCGTCCCATACATAAAAAGGGAGATGTTCTGAAATGTACCAACTACAAAGGAATTAGTCTCCTAAACGTCGCTTATAAAATCTTGTCGGCTATCCTGTGTGACCGCTTAA
Organism: Melangyna quadrimaculata; assembly: GCA_949320155.1. Taxonomy (NCBI): domain Eukaryota; kingdom Metazoa; phylum Arthropoda; class Insecta; order Diptera; family Syrphidae; genus Melangyna; species Melangyna quadrimaculata. The sequence continues at coordinate 268,019,919 of OX439483.1, forward strand.
AACATTTTGTAAACGATCTGATCGGCCCCTATCAGTGTGGTTTTAGGCCAGGCTAGTCAACCGTCGATCAAATGTTCACACTCCGACATATTTTAGAAAAATCCCGGGAATTCCAGATCGATACAAACCACCTTTTTATCGATTTTAAAGTCACGTATGATAGCGTGAAAAGGGACAAATTATGCAGAGCCATGCCGAGTCTCGGCATCCCTGCCAAACTCGTCCGCTTGTGCAGGATGACGATGGAGAAATCTCGCTGCTCCGTCAAAATTGGTAAGAACACCACCGTTTCTTTTGATGTTGAGAAAGGATTGAGGCAAGGCGACGCGTTATCATGCAACCTATTCAACATCGTTCTTGAAGCCATTGTACGCAACGCACATGTCAACACCAGCGGTACAATCTATCAAAAGTCCGTTCTATTGCTTGCGTATGCGGATGACATAGACATTGTCGGCAGAACGAAGCGAGCTGTGGCAGGGGCATTTGCGAGCATTGAATCGGAGGCGGCTAGAATGGACAGATATAACTCCGAAGTTGTCAAGGACTTTGTCTAGCTGGGCTCCACTATTACATCGCAGAATGACATCAGTGCAGAGATCAAGCGAAGAATTACTCTTGCCAACCGCATTTTCTTCGGTCTAAGAAGGCATTCAAGTAGTAAGGCCCTCTCTCAGAGAAACAAGGAGACTTTATACAAGACCCTAATCATCCCGGTCCTGCTTTATGGGTCCGAAGCATGGACACTGAAAGATTCGGATTAAAGTCTGCTAGTGTGCTTTGAGAGGAAGATTCTTCGTGTGATTTTCGGTCCAGTGTGTATCGAAGGAGTATGGAGGAGAAGATACAACGACGAGCTATACGGGCTATACAGCGACGTTGACCTCGTCAAAAAGTTGAAAATACAGTGGCTGAGATGGCTGGGGCACGTAAAGCGTATGGACAGCAACGCACCTGCCCGACGAGTCTTCGAATTCAACCCCGATGAGGTACGCAGCAGAGGAAGAACCCGTAACAGGTGGCGCAAACAAGTGGATGACGACATCATAGCACTCGGTGTGCGCAACTGGAAGCGGCTAGCTAGGGACAGAGCTGGCTGGAGGGGCTCGTTAGTTGAGGCCGAAGCCCATCCTGGGCTGTGAGCGCCATCAAAAGTAAAAGTAAGTTGCATTTTTCATGGTTGCCGTATCGCGCATTATAAATTGGCATATTTCTCTCTTCCCTCTTATTCAAATTCAGAAGGGGTACCAACTGCTTATTTAGATTTCATATACAGAAAAAATGTGGATCGTAAACTGAATCTAAAAAAAATGAATGTAAATGTAAATAAAATAAATCAATCTTTCTCCACACCACGAAGAGGTAAGATAGTAGGCGCGTTTTTTCCCCAGAAGGCTTTATGTCTTCTTAATAAAAATAAATCACAGAAAAAATAAATTGAATTCAAAAAAAAAACATTTTATCACTCCGACGAGTAGTTGCTGCTGCTTTTCGCTTCATTTAAGTTTATAACTAAACTAGCCGACCCGTGCTCGCTTCGCAAACTGTAAAAAAATAATATACATAATGTTTAAGGAGTTGGTTTATATTTGCATACCTTCATATGTTTTTGCAGTAAATATGTGAAGCGTTTTGTAAGACTGAATTCATTTGAATTTATTCATAACATTTTCATTTTTAAAAAATTCACCAAACACCATTCAATTGCTTTAACATTAATTGTACCTCTTTCTTTAATACACACGACTGTAAACTATTTTTCCCGTCATTTTAAGATCTCAATCCTGAAGATCCGACCATTAGAAGTCAAGTTATACACTTTTTATTCGAACCAAATCATTTTTTTCCACCCGGGAAACACTTTCTTTTTTTGTATAAAAGCGACGCAAGGCGATTACACATGATAAGAGATACAAAATATTCAAATAATTTTATCACATAATGGGACTCTTTTCTTCCTCCATAAAACATAACATACCTTGCTAGTTCACACACACGCACACACTTTCTTGTTACAAAGGTAGCTTTACATTGTGGCGCTACATATAGGTACTATTTTTTACCTGTCTACAACTTCACCACTGTGCTCAGCCAGCAGGCATGAATTTAGTTTGCGGAAGAAAAGAACAAAACAAAAATAACAAAAAAAAAAGCAGCTACCCGTTGATTGCTCTTGAATAGCATTCCTGGATAGAAATAATTTAAAAAAATTGATAATTTTCAAAGTTTATATATTTATTGCTCAGCTTGTATGTATAATTAAACAAAGATATAGTTCTTGAAATTTTCGTATGAACGTTGAGCTTATCAAAAATGTTGTGATTATTTTAAAATATCAAACAGTTTTGTGTGTATGAGTGAAAATGTGGGACAAACACTTACAAAAAAAGGTGACAAAAAATTAAAAAACAATAATATTCTGAAAATTTAAACAAATTAAGAAATAAAAAATAGCCTTAACCCGTCTCATAGACAAAAAGTATATTACAAAATTTATTTCACGTAAATCAGTTAATTATTTGATGAGTTATGCGCGAAGGAACAAAATAATTCTTTCGTCTTTATATAATAGTTAAGATTAAGATTAATAATATAAATGTCCGTAATTTACCCTCGAAAATGCTTTTTGAAGATAAAAACTACTGTGACACAAATGAAATATGTGAAATGTTTGCATCGTTTTTCGAGTCGGTTTATACAAAACCAATAAGCTACATACACTCCGCTCCACTTGAATAGAAACAAACTTTTTGTTTACTGTCTGAGCGTGTAGCGCTTTGGTAAATTTATAAATTCAACCTTTGGTTTAGTTCCAATAAGAGGGATCTATTTCGAATAAAACTGAAGAATAATTCAGGAAAATACCATTAGGTTATTTTTTACCACTTTTCTAATCACTTCATTAAAAACACTGATTTTTTTTGCGCCACTTGAATAGAAACATTCTCTTAAATAAGGAAACAAATTGAAAAAGTGCAGTAAAATTGGTAGTTTTCTATTTGTAATCATATTTTAATATGTTTGCTGTCATCTTTATTTGAAATTACTTGAAAACCCCAGTTGGAGACTGAATTATGCAGTTGTTTTATATAATTTAAAGAAATTGCACTTCATGCTTCTGTGATTGCGGCAATAAGTGATTCTTTCAGTGGCGATTCCTGGTCCTTAGTATTGGTTTAGCTACGTGGTCTGGGGAAGGTTAAAATAAAAAAAAATAAATAATACTTTTTTTTTTAATTTTATTGATAACGACAATTAATAAAAAAACGTTAATAAATTATAGGTATATAATTCCTTCCTTCCACGTCATATTCCTCCTGCAAAAATCTATTATAATCTATTATATTCGTATTGGATTTAACGGTGGTTTTTTTTTTTCAATTTTATGCACTTTAAATGTTGTGACCCACGAATAACACGTCTAATAGTGTTAAGACTCGCTGTAATACCACTCTTAGTCGTGATTTTAGCAGCATAGCCGGTTGAATTTGAAGCCAGTCTAATTATCTTTCTTCGGTCTGCTGCTGTTGCCTACCTTACACATTTTTTCGTAGTTTTCTTTATTTCTATGGTTCGACCAAACAATTTTCACACTTCTACTTATTTTTATGGCAACTGTGCGTAGGTGAAGCTTGTTTTCCGCGTGTACTTCTATTTTGGCTTTTTCTGCAGGGGTATATGGTTTTTTGTGGCCCATTTTTCTTAGATCAAACAATTATTATTTTTAATCTATACTACTATTATTATAACAATATTTTTTCTTTTTACCGTAATCTATAGAGACGCATACTGTTTCTATTCAAGTGACGCAAAAAAAAACAGTGTATTTTATGAAGTAATTAGAATAGTGTTAAGAAAATAACCTTACGGTATTTTCCTGAATTATTCTGTCCCTGCAGTTTTATTCGCAATAGATTCCTCTTTTAGGAACTAAAACCAAAAGGTGAATTTATGAATTTACCAAAGCGCTACACGCTCTGATAGTAAAAAAAAGTTTGTTTCTATTCAAGTGGAGCGGAGTGTATAACAAAGATGAATTTAGTTACATTGAATGCAACATTACAAAGATTTCTGAAATCTCTATTAGCCTTGAAGAATTAGTTATTACATTAAAAAATTTAGATAGCAACAAAGGTCATGGACCTGATGATGCCCCACTCTTCTTAAAGAAAACTGCTAACTCCTTGGAAACTGGAGTTTTTCCGCAAACATGGCGTGAGTCATACTTGACTCCCATATTCAAAAGTGGTGATAGGTCCGATATAAAAAATTATAGGGGAATCGCAATATTAATCAGAATTGAGCAGAAGCATTACAAACTGTTCCATTGGATTTCAAAATGAGTGGAACCTAGAGTGAAACCTAGAGTGAAACCAATGGAAAACGGCATTAGATTGTTATGTATCCGGTTTTGGTCTTTCGAAAACATGTCAGATACTAATGCCGTTTTCCTTTGGACGTCCGGAAGCGTCCAGAATCGTCCGGAAGTCTTCTGAAACCATTCCATTGGCACAAAAAATACGCTTCTGACGATTCTGAGAAGAGAAATTCGATTCTGGATTTGAAATCAGAATCCACTCAAGAAGCACTAATACATTCAAACTCGAACGTCACAACAAACTGAAACTTTCATTTTAATTTATTTCGCATCCAAAATCAAAGTATTTGATAAAGATTAATTAAAAAATCAAGAAAAATTTAATCAAAAAATATTATTTGAAAGTTTGGAGTTGATTTCGTCGTGTTTTATATTTTACGTTTTGTGTGGCAGCAAATAATTTCTATTTGTTGATCCACCTATACATAATTCCAAAACTAAGAATTGAGTAGAAGCAACATGAAGCGTTCCATTGGATTTCATAATGAGTGAAACCTTGAGTGAAATCAATGAAAAACGCCATAACGTACCTGCATACCACTCGAACGTGCCAATGTTGGTGAAAATTTGACGTTTGAAGTTTTTGATGGTCGCCGTTGAAGGAACTAAATGGAAGGAAATTATAATTTATTTCCTTTTTCAACGGCTTTTTAACCATTCCTTAAAATACTTGACAGAAAAGTATAACCACAAATTAAAAGGTAAAAAAGAAAACTAAAAAAATTTTCCTGTATGAATATGAACAATTTAAAACGTCTTTCGTTTTTAATTTTTTTTTTTTTTTAATTTTTGACACATCTGATAGAGCTCTCCATAAATATTTTTCGTAGACTTTTCGTTTATGTTTTCGCTATTGATGTGGAGAGTACAGACATTTATCGTTTGGGAACAACAGTGCTCTCTGCATTATTTTTTTATATAGTAGGGGTTACCCCCAGGTATAACATACCCAAAGTCCCCAGCCCAGGGCCGCGAGCTAAACTCAGGAGGGGGGTAGAAAAGTCAACAAATCTGAAAAAACCTCTTATTGTCTTAGATACTGAATGGTTTCTGACCAATACCTGGAATTGTATTCATTACTTTAGTAACTAAGCACTTTACTTTAATACTTTTTCAAATACTTCTAATTCCTTAAGTTCTTATAATTCCTTTTAAATCCTTTTGTAAACAAAATATAAGACAAAAGGAGTTAAAAGTACTTAAGGAATTAAAAGTATTTGAAAAAGTATTTAAGTACGGCATTTAATTACTAAAGCAATGAATTCAATTTTTTAAATTACTTTGTGGAATTTAATTAAAAGTACAATTCCTCGGTACTGGTACTTAAAATTTTAAAGTACAAGTACCGAAGAATTGTACTTGTACTTAAAATTTTAAGTACCAAGGAATTGTACATGTACTTGTACTTAAGCTTAAATTATACAGGTCTGGTTGTAACTGTATTATGTAAGCTATTACTGTACCAAGTTTCATCTTTTCTAAATTTATTTTGTTTTCGCTTTTTTTGCAATGTTTGGAGGGACGCTGACCCTTGACCCCCCCACTCAAAGTGCAACAGACTTCATTTTTCGTTTGTCTACAACACCATAAATATATATACAAAATCTGAGCTTTTCTAAAAACGTTTTTTTAACTTCCCATTGGAAGTTATTGTAATTGGTGCGATTTGTCGAATTGAAAATTTTGACATATCTTAACGTTTTGAGGTCTCTGGAATCAGAATTCGTTGTTTTTAGCAAGATGTCTGTATGTGTGTATGTACGTACGTTCGGGGCACTTTCTCGAGAACGCATAAAGATATGGACCTCGGATAAATTTTATTTTACAGATAATATTGTCATAACGTGCTGAAAAGGTTTTCTAACAAATTCAATAAACCGTTTTTTTACTACAGCAATTTAAAAGGGAGCTGTAAAATTTCATGTATCTGGAATATCGCAAGAACGGAATAAGATATTCACTTCAGACTAATTTTATTTTACACATAATTATTACACAATACTAAATGGGTAAATATTAAAAAAAAATTCAACGGACACTTTTTTTTTAAACTAAGAAAAACCGTTGAAAAATAATTTTCGTCTCAAATATTTTAAGAACAAAAAATGATTCCGAACCCAGTCTATTTTTTTTTACGTATAATGACGTAGTCAACAACTGGTAGTTTTTTTTTTTTTTAATTCAATAAACAGTTTTTTTTAGAGCAAAAAAAAAACTGGACAAAAAACTATTTAAAATTCTTAACAAATGTTTTTTAACTCAAATATTTTGAACAAAAAAACAATTTCCATCTTATTTGTTTTCCATCTACATGTTCCATCTGAATGTTGTGTTATTTTGAGATTTTTAAAACCACCCCTTAAAAGGCTTAAAATCAAAATGTTGCAAGAAAAAACTTTTCAAAAACGTTTTAATTCGAAAAATTATTATTATCAAAATCGCTTCAAAATCGAAATTTTGCCCTTTTATATTCTTTGAAACCGTGTTTTTTTTTAAGTACCTACACTCCCCTGATTTTTGATATTTTTTTATCCAATAGTCTGTTTTTGAAATAATTGGCTTAAATAATTAATACCTCCATACCAAGAAGAGTTGAAAAAAGGTTTAAAAGTAAGATTCATAGAATTTTGTAAGCTATTTAGGTACATACAAAATATAAAAAATTCACTATTATAAACAGCTAAAGTACAAAATATAGGTAATGTCAAATTTTGCCCTGTAAATGTACCTACCTATGTATATACTGATTATCCAAAAACTCAAACTTATTACACTATACAATATATAATTATATAATAACTAGCCTACCCATGTGAGACCTCTCGTACAAAATTCTGAAAATTTAAATCCGTTATCCGCCAAAGTCCCGATCTACATTGACCGATTTTTCTAGTGCCGATTTTTTGTTGTTGAAATCGTGTGAGACTGAAATCGTCATGGAGCAAAACAAAAAATAGGCACTGGGAAAATCGTTCAATCGAGATCGGGACAAACACTTCCACTGTCCCATCGTGTTGGAAAAACCTTGAGAAATTATATCTGAAAGGCAGATGTAAATATAGAACTATGTAAAAAAAAAATTTGTTTAAATGTTAAAAAACTGAACAATGCAGCAATGAATTAGCGGTTGCGTCCGCTCTCTTCGAAAATGAGGAAGACCTTTTGCCAACATAAGTGCAAATTCCGATAATGAAATTTCACCAGTGGCTTCGGGTACCTACAGCAGCTTTTCTAAGCAAAATTCGACAAATTATCGAGTGATTTTTTAATTTTAAATATATTTTAATTTTTAATTTCTTTAAAGTTTATTTCAATAAAAAAAAAATAACAAAGTTTCGATTTTTCCAGTACTGAATGGAAAAACCGGCCGAAACTGGAAGGAACTTGTCGGCTGTACTTCTCAATCGCACACGATTACAACAATTTTTTGTCGGCACTGGAAAAATCGTTCAATGTAGACCGGGACAATCTTTCTTTTCTTAATCCACGTTCCAGTGGTATTATGTCCGACTGTTTATTATATTGAAATATAAGATCTTTTTTATCCTTCTGACTTATTTAATTTGGAAGAAAAATCTCCCAAGCCAGTGGGAATTATTAAATAACAGTAACCTCGTTAATTTCCATATAAAAGAAAGCCAAATTAAGGGAAGATTGTTAATAGCAATATAATTTTTATTCATATCATTCAACAAATATGCATTAAAATATTTGATTTTATTTTAAACATTCGAGCGGTCACGCACGGACAACCTGTATACTGTTATTCACACCTAGCACTTGCAAGTTAGTGCAATAATAATTTTTATTTTTTTGCTGCGCCGTTTAGTTCCGTCAACGTCAAGTGCGTTATCTTTATTTCCACCCACACAATACATCAAACAGACCAAATTTCACATAAGATGAAAATAGCTGCTTTCAAGAATCTATGCGATAGCCTATCTAAGATAGATTAGTATCCATATATGTAGGTTTTTGAACGGATTGATTGTTTTTGACATTTCGCTTGGGATACAAACGTATACCAACATTTTTCGGATAGCTTGGATAGCTATCCAACAGCAAAAGCTGTTTTGTCCTCAGCTGTACACAACACGAACCTATCCGGATAGCTCTTCATAGGCCACATTCGGGTGTTAGGTAGATATGGTATTTGAGATAGGTATCTGATATGTTTTCGAACGACCAAAACCGGTTGCGTAATCAAACCAAACGAAAACGCCCCTGCACAGAGGAAAATGAACAGATAAGATGTCAGATGCAAATCCAAGCAGATCCGAACATTTTTGGGATAGCATTATATTTTTTTTTGACATCAGCTGTTTGGTTCGTCGGCTGGTTTTTCCTTCGGCATTACAACAACACAAATCCAGGTACCTTTGGTTACATACCTGAACGCGGCCATAGGTTTCGAGATCGCTGCCAATGAATTCGTAAAATAAACACATCCAATTGCAATGGAAATGAATTGTCAAAATTGCCACTTTTCAATCGTATTGGTCCACACTCTCTTGGGTCCGTTCAATATATGGAGATATGAAATAAAGGTAATAACGCACTTGACTTCGACGGAACTTCCCTTAAGCGGAAATACACGACGCAGCAAATTACAGCATTACACTTTTGCTCACGAATGATAGTGTGTTCACACTAATTGATGATTATTCAGTCAGAACTGTTGCCCGCGTGTGTACCACGCTTTACAATACGCTTGTTTTTTTGACATTCTATAAATAGTACATTCTGCATCCGCAGTAGCCTGGTTTTTGTATTTCAAAATTGGTTTAACTGAAAGAACTCCTGTTAGAATATTAAAAAAAAATAAATAGTATTTGTGAGAATAAGAAGCAGTCAAAATTAACTTCACGAAAAAACTAACAGTAACCAACATTTGAGAATGAAATCACCAAAAATCCATTCGAGACTCGGAAAACTATCCGCAGTATGATTCTACTTTAACTTTTATCGGCAGTATACATACTGCCGATGTTGTATTTGTTATTCAAACTAAACTATCCGCAGTATGATTCTACTTTAACTTTTATCGGCAGTATACATACTGCCGATGTTGTATTTGTTATTCATGTAAAATCCTACTATGGATAGCTACTATGGATAGCTACTATGGATAGCTTTTCCAATAGAACACGGGTAATGCACGATTTTTTCAGTGAAAACATTCTGAATACTGAGAATACTCGAGTATCCGTATATACATATTTGTGAACGACCAGAACCGGATAAGTTATTAAAGATGACATATACTACTAACGTTTTCACCAGACACTAAACCGAGATTTAGGTAAAGAGATTTATTTGGTGTTTCCACTGCACAAAAAGAGGATTATGACCAAACATTTAAATGGTGTTTCATTTTTTTGATATGAAGTGGAAGTGAGATATAGTTTTTATTTACATTTTCATTTGTCAATAAACGAAAATGGTGTTTAAATGGGTCGTATCCACAATCATTCTCCAAAAAAACAAGTTTGTTTGATTTGACAAACTAATGTTTCCAAGAAGATTTAAATGAGTTTTATTTAAAATCTTCATTTGAGGAGATTAAAATTTGTATAATAAATCTTCGAGATTACATGGAGATTAGTGACAACATTGATAAATCTCAGTTCATTGTCTGGTGAAAACGTAGTAATACATACATACTATTTATATAAATAAAAACTTTTGTTCATGTCTTACTTTATGATTACACTGTTCACAAAAAACCGAACGTACTTCCTTTCGTTATTTTGACATTCATGGAATTTGGGGTTGTTTTGTGAAAAAATAATCAGTGAAAATAATTTAAAATGTTCTTAATCACTTATTTCTCAAATAAATATAAATATGTACACAACGTACCTATATGAAATTACGAAAAAAAATTTCAATGCAATTCATTTTTATTTAAATCATTTTTTGCTTCCACCGAGAAGCATTGTGGTGGTTGCCAAATCAGAAACGTCAAAGTTCAACCAGGAAGTCTTGAAATTTTCTTTCCTGCTTTCGTTAGTCCCGATCTACATTGCCCGATATTTCCACGAAGATTTTTCCAGAAATCGTGTGAAATGTACACACAGAACGATTTTTTCCATGAGATTTTTTCTTTGTCTTCTTCATTTTTTTATTTCTGTGCTCTTCATTTTTCATTGATATTCACTCACACCATCAACCCAATGGCACACTGACACCGAACACACACAAAAAACTGGAAAGAGGGCGAAAGAGAACATAAACAGACTGGAAAAATCGTCTGAGTTTTGTGGTACAAACGATTTGATCCCTACCCCTCACTTTTCACTCCCTTCACCTACGAACAAAAGATCGGCACTGGAAAAATCGTTCAATGTAGACCGGGACTTACTTCCTTGCCTCTACATTTCAACACCCTTCACCCAATCTGTGAAAGAAACGAAAGACGAAACAACCGAAAAAATGAATAGAGTAAGTCCCGATCTACATTGCCCGATATTTCCACGAAGATTTTTCCAGAAATCGTGTGAAATGTACACACAGAACGATTTTTTCCATGAGATTTTTTCTTTGTCTTCTTCATTTTTTTATTTCTGTGCTCTTCATTTTTCATTGATATTCACTCACACCATCAACCCAATGGCACACTGACACCGAACACACACAAAAAACTGGAAAGAGGGCGAAAGAGAACATAAACAGACTGGAAAAATCGTCTGAGTTTTGTGGTACAAACGATTTGATCCCTACCCCTCACTTTTCACTCCCTTCACCTACGAACAAAAGATCGGCACTGGAAAAATCGTTCAATGTAGACCGGGACTTATTGTGGTCTTATTGTTATTCCGTCAACTTCAACAGACCTAATTTGCACGATTGGAAATTGGAATGTTTGTTTTGAAAGTTCATTGGAATTTGAAGTGTTCATTTTCATTGGAATATTATAATATTTTTAAAGCTAGTTTTTAATTAAATTATAAATATTTATAAAATAAAATAACTCTCGAAGTCCTTGGGAAATTTCGATTGTTTTTACACCTCAACCATTAAAATCGGTTCAGTATGTTGGCTTAAAAACAGTGACGTACTACTGAAATAATTATTATGATGATGATATATTCTACTACCCACCACTTAGGTTAAAATGTATGTACGTACATATGCAATGCATATGGAAGTTACTAGTGTGGGTCGACCACATACTTATTTTTTTATATTATTTTTGTACGTGTTTGGGCGGCTGCCGCATCCACCGGTAGTGCACGAAACGGCATTTGGGTCACTTACATATCGCTCATTAAAAAGAACAACGTCATAACTCAAAAAACATCAATTTTGACCTTGTGATACAGTTCAAATTCATTTTCTATAAACTATTTTTTGGCAACATTTCATTTCTTTAAAATTGAAGGCTATAGAGCATCATTTGTCGTTATATACACTGTCACTTTAAAATATTTTTTTGTGGAAATGCTGTATTTTTTTCTATTACGCAAGAACCTTTGGAGTGAGTCCAATAAATATTTTAAAAGTGTCATATTTTGCGATAAAATTTTAATTTATAGCTCTACCAAGAAAAAAGAAGAAAATAGATACAAATAAACCTCCGCGTGCCAGGCACCTTGTCGTGGTGCGGAGGCTTAAGTTTCAAAGATTCATCTGAGCCGCCGTAGTTTGGGACCACCAAAACCGGTAGCGATTTTGAGGAAATACGACTAAGACCTGCCCCCCCCCCCCTTATCCAGGGTGTAAAGTGGACCGTGCCTATTGGATGGTTTGCAGCCAGGGGGTATACCGGCTCTATTCTAACGGTACCTCTTTGAAACCAGGTCGAATCAAAGAGTAACTATGACCTTAGCATATCATCCGGAGCTCTGATATGGCGGACCAACCCTTCTCTAGCTACTCGTGGGCACAATATTATGAAACAATATTATGAAACAAAATAAACAAAAAAAAAAAAAAAAACAAAAACCACACAAAATTTAAGACTCCGCGGGATGTCACCGCGAGTGAGTATGCGGATCACATTGAGAAAAACCTCCGTGGTGAAGATCCGAGACCGGGAAGCAGTTTTTACCTGAAGAAAAGGCAGTTCAAAGAGGACCGTCGACCATCAGCCAAAGGAGAATACCTCCTGGCGAAATGGAAGATGGAATTCCAAACACATGGGCCACTGACAAAGAGAGAATACCTCCCCTGTCAGTCAAAGATGTAGGCAAAGCCGCACAAGGCAAACCTGTTGGGAATACACCATCAGGAGAAAGCTCTACACCACCAACAAAACCAAACCGCAATACTAGGCCACGTCCGGAATTGGGAAAGCCTGGTGGCCTGGACGACCCACTGAGGAAAGGACTAAGTGGCGCGGGAACAAGATGGTATCAGAAGTTCCTTGCTGAAGGGATGTCCCCGCAAGAAGCCAGGAAAAAGGTGGATGAGAGGACATCGGTCTCAAATAATGGACCTTCCAAAAGCCTGGTAGAGGGTAAGAGGAAGAGCAACCAAATCACTCCTCCCCAGAAGCAAGATGCCAAAAAAACCCAGGACTTCGGATTCAGCGGGAAAAAATACCGTGGCCGGAGTAGTAAAGCCCTCATATGCTGGTGCGGCCATGATTGTCAGATTGGCGGTTCTACCCAGGGACTACCCTCAGGTAACTCTCAGTACCGACGAACTGTCGACACTGGGAGAATCGATTATCGAGGAAGTACCCCTTGGGTGGAAGCACAAGTTGGAATTCAATGGCCTGCATTTCAAAACGGGGTTACTTTTGGTCGATTGCGCTGGGCAAGAAACAGCGAAGTGGCTGGAAGAAAAGGCATCAAGACTGAGCACTTGGAAGGGCACCGAGTTGATGGCATGTATGGGCGACAAAATCCCTAAGATTCAGACAATCACGGTGTTCTTACGCAGGACAAGACGACGCGAAATCCCTGGCACTGATTCAGGCCCAAAACGAGGGACTAAATGTCAAAGCGTGGAGGGTGCTGAACAGCAAGACAGAAGGCAAAGGACGGCTGTTGGTTATAAGCATCGACGTCCAGTCAGCAGATGCCATAATAAAAGAGAACCACCAACTTCACTTCAAATTTGGTAAGGTCACCGTCATAGGTCTGAAGAAGTCGGCCGCACCAAACTGTTTCTAAGAGCCACAGCCCAACGCGGAGAAAAACATAGTAGGCGATACATCTCCTACTCATGCTATTAGCCAAAAAAACTCCCCCACCTCACCACAACCAAAGTCACCCAACCCAGCCGCCCACCCTCCCCCATGTCAGGTGCCAAACTCCCCGCAGGTATATGCCCTAGCCCCCCACACACTTTAACCGTCCCCTCTGTTAGCCAGGTGTCACTGGCAAACGTTGCAATTGGTCGAGGAAGCGAAGAGATGGAGGGCATGGAACTCTCTCCAATCGCAATCGGGAACGAAACGCTTCTTATTGAAGAGGAGGCAGAACATCTGCTGGCAGATGAAGGGGCTCTTGCCCCTACCTGTTAAGCAACAAAATGACTGGACGCGGGATCAGCACCAGGCTAGCCCAAGTAAATGTCCACCACGCAAGAGCAGCATCAGCTGTCTTAGCGAGGAAATTGACTGCGGACAACTTAGGGTTGGCACTGATCCAAGAACCCTGGATATTCGGGGGTAAGGTAAGAGGTTTAAAAAGTAACGACTCTAAACTTATATGGGACACGAGACAAAACTCACCCAGAACTTGCATAATCATAAGGAATAATATAAATTTGTCTATCAGAATTTATGACAAAGGACTTGGTCCCGATCTTAACATCGAGGGCAGAATTCAGACAATGGTTGCAGCGTCATCGTATTTTGCTGGTGACGAGGCCAGCACTCCATCGAACCAGGTATAAAGGCTTGTGGATTGGTTGTGATGCAAATGCACACCACACAATATGGGGCAGCACCGATATAAACCAAAGGGGTGAGTACCTTTTAGACTTTATACTGGTACAAAATCTAGAAATATTTAATGTAGGGAACACCCTTACTTTTGTTACTAGAACAAGAAAAGAAGTTTTAGACATAACGTTTGGAACTGCAAACATAGGCTGTCTAATAAGTGTTTACCTTAGAAGGTCTTCTCACAGAGAACACCTCTGGAAGGAACCCTAAGAAAACAAACTGGGACCTGTATAAAATTGTCCTAAAGTCCAACTTAGAACATGTGGGCTCAGTAAGTACGACAAATAGTCACCTAGAATTAGAAGTTGATTTAAGTGGTGCCATACTGGAGGCATTTGAACTCAGTTATCCACTTAAGCCAAAGACAAGACAGAAAGACGCTCCATGGTGGAATAAACACCTTTCAAAATTAAGATCCAGGTTAAGAAAACTCTTCAATGTGGCAAAAAGAACCAGGGAATGGCTAAATTACTCCACAGAACTGACTTTGTACAAAAAAGAGTTAAGAAAAGCCAGGAGAAATAGTTTCACATCTTTCTGTGAGGGTATTTCTTCTACCCCTGCTGCGGCAAGACTACACAAAGCTCTTGCAAAAGAAATTACATCATTAGCACTTCGGTATGATCATAGAAGTTTCACTGAAAACGAAGAGCAGAGGTTATCTCTGCTTCTTAACACACACTTTCCAGGTAGCCTACCTTTAGTAGGAAACTCGACAGAGAGAATACCTCTCAGACCAAACAGAGAAGTCTGGAAGATAGCTGCAACTATCTGCTCAAGTAAAAGGATAGATTAGGCAATTAGTACCTTTCAACCTTTTAAATCACCAGGCGTAGATGGTATTTTCCCAGCCCTTCTTCAAAAGGGTAAAGAAGATCTTATGCCTTATCTTATTAGCCCTCTTCGAAGTAGCATTGAACTTGGGTATATACCAAGTCTATGGAGAAGGGCTAAAGTAATCTTTATTCAAAAAGGATACAACCCATCCAAAGTCTTTCAGGCCAATAAGCTTAACATCCTTTTTACTGAAAACTTTAGAGAAAATAATAGACAACTTCATAAGATCAGAAGTTTTAGTAAATATGCCTCTCAATCTGCGACAACATGCTTACAGAGTAGGTAGATCAACAGAAACTGTTCTGTTCGAACTCACGAACACCTACAAAAAGCCCTAGACGGTAAGGAAACGGCATTAGCCGCATTCCTAGATATAGAAGGAGCTTTTGACAACACCTCTCATGCCTCAGTTAAAAAGGCTCTTGAAAGAAAGGGTGTTCCCATCACCATAACCAGATGGATTAAAGAAATGTTAGGTACCAGAACAGCAGAGGCGCTAGCAGGAACGAATACAGAGGGCATAATCACCACAAAAGGTTGTCCTCAGGGAGGGGTTCTATCACCCTTGCTGTGGAGTCTTGTAGTGAATGAACTGTTAGAAAATCTAACCCCCCAAGGCATACGCGTTATTGGCTTTGCCGATGATATTGTAATCACAGCCCTAGGGAAGTTTGAAGAAAGTCTATGTGATATAATCCAAAGAGGGTTAGCAATCACAAGCAAATGGTGTATATCAGTAGGACTAAACATCAATCCTACAAAAACTACGATTGTACCATTTACCAAGAAAAAAACTTCTAGCACGCATGAAACCTGTGTGCAAGCCACACAGCATTCGATGGATGTACACCATGATGGAAAGACCCATCATTACCTATGGTGTGGTTGCATGGCCCAAACGAACCGAACTCTTAACAACTAGGAAAGCCCTAGGAAAAGTCCAAAGGCTCGCATGTTTATGTATAACGGGAGCAATGAGTACTTGCCCTACATCAGCCATGGTGGTTATCCTCCATCTATCTCCTCTACACGAGGTTATTGCTGCAAAGGGAGCCATTATGAGATTTGCCAAAGAGGGAACTGGGACTGGTAAATGTATAGGACTCAGAGAAAGAGCTAGCATTCCGAAGTCTTCAGTAACAAACCTTATTGACATTCCAAGAGATGGCATGATTAAAAAATTGAACTTCGAGAAAAATTTTCAAATAGAGTTAAGTACCCAGAAAGAGTGGGTAGGGGAAACCGGTAATTACTCCCATAAAGCAAACGCCATCAAGTGGTACACTGATGGATCTAGAACAAACGAAGGAATTTTTGGGCCTAGAACCGAGATTTCTATACTGATGGGTCAGTCTTCTAGAGAATACTCGAGTATCCGTATATACATATTTGTGAACGACCAGAACCGGATAAGTTATTAAAGATGACATATACTACTAACGTTTTCACCAGACACTAAACCGAGATTTAGGTAAAGAGATTTATTTGGTGTTTCCACTGCACAAAAAGAGGATTATGACCAAACATTTAAATGGTGTTTCATTTTTTTGATATGAAGTGGAAGTGAGATATAGTTTTTATTTACATTTTCATTTGTCAATAAACGAAAATGGTGTTTAAATGGGTCGTATCCACAATCATTCTCCAAAAAAACAAGTTTGTTTGATTTGACAAACTAATGTTTCCAAGAAGATTTAAATGATTTAAAATCTTCATTTGAGGAGATTAAAATTTGTATAATAAATCTTCGAGATTACATGGAGATTAGTGACAACATTGATAAATCTCAGTTCATTGTCTGGTGAAAACGTAGTAATACATACATACTATTTATATAAATAAAAACTTTTGTTCATGTCTTACTTTATGATTACACTGTTCACAAAAAACCGAACGTACTTCCTTTCGTTATTTTGACATTCATGGAATTTGGGGTTGTTTTGTGAAAAAATAATCAGTGAAAATAATTTAAAATGTTCTTAATCACTTATTTCTCAAATAAATATAAATATGTACACAACGTACCTATATGAAATTACGAAAAAAAATTTCAATGCAATTCATTTTTATTTAAATCATTTTTTGCTTCCACCGAGAAGCATTGTGGTGGTTGCCAAATCAGAAACGTCAAAGTTCAACCAGGAAGTCTTGAAATTTTCTTTCCTGCTTTCGTTAGTCCCGATCTACATTGCCCGATATTTCCACGAAGATTTTTCCAGAAATCGTGTGAAATGTACACACAGAACGATTTTTTCCATGAGATTTTTTCTTTGTCTTCTTCATTTTTTTATTTCTGTGCTCAATGGCACACTGACACCGAACACACACAAAAAACTGGAAAGAGGGCGAAAGAGAACATAAACAGACTGGAAAAATCGTCTGAGTTTTGTGGTACAAACGATTTGATCCCTACCCCTCACTTTTCACTCCCTTCACCTACGAACAAAAGATCGGCACTGGAAAAATCGTTCAATGTAGACCGGGACTTACTTCCTTGCCTCTACATTTCAACACCCTTCACCCAATCTGTGAAAGAAACGAAAGACGAAACAACCGAAAAAATGAATAGTGTAATTGTGGTCTTATTGTTATTCCGTCAACTTCAACAGACCTAATTTGCACGATTGGAAATTGGAATGTTTGTTTTGAAAGTTCATTGGAATTTGAAGTGTTCATTTTCATTGGAATATTATAATATTTTTAAAGCTAGTTTTTAATTAAATTATAAATATTTATAAAATAAAATAACTCTCGAAGTCCTTGGGAAATTTCGATTGTTTTTACACCTCAACCATTAAAATCGGTTCAGTATGTTGGCTTAAAAACAGTGACGTACTACTGAAATAATTATTATGATGATGATATATTCTACTACCCACCACTTAGGTTAAAATGTATGTACGTACATATGCAATGCATATGGAAGTTACTAGTGTGGGTCGACCACATACTAATTTTTTTATATTATTTTTGTACGTGTTTGGGCGGCTGCCGCATCCACCGCTAGTGCGCGAAACGGCATTTGGGTCACTTACATATCGCTCATTAAAAAGAACAACGTCATAACTCAAAAAACATCAATTTTGACCTTGTGATACAGTTCAAATTCATTTTCTATAAACTATTTTTTGGCAACATTTCATTTCTTTAAAATTGAAGGCTATAGAGCATCATTTGTCGTTATATACACTGTCACTTTTAAATATTTTTTTGTGGAAATGCTGTATTTTTTTCTATTACGCAAGAACCTTTGGAGTGAGTCCAATAAATATTTTAAAAGTGTCATATTTTGCGATAAAATTTTAATTTATAGCTCTACCAAGAAAAAAGAAGAAAATAGATACAAATGAACCTCCGCGTGCCAGGCACCTTGTCGTGGTGCGGAGGCTTAAGTTTCAAAGATTCATCTGAGCCGCCGTAGTTTGGGACCACCAAAACCGGTAGCGATTTTGAGGAAATACGACTAAGACCTGCCCCCCCCCCCCTTATCCAGGGTGTAAAGTGGACCGTGCCTATTGGATGGTTTGCAGCCAGGGGGTATACCGGCTCTATTCTAACGGTACCTCTTTGAAACCAGGTCGAATCTAAGAGTAACTATGACCTTAGCATATCATCCGGAGCTCTGATATGGCGGACCAACCCTTCTCTAGCTACTCGTGGGAACAATATTATGAAACAATATTATGAAACAAAATAAACAAAAAAAAAAAAAAAAAACCACACAAAATTTAAGACTCCGCGGGATGTCACCGCGAGTGAGTATGCGGATCACATTGAGAAAAACCTCCGTGGTGAAGATCCGAGACCGGGAAGCAGAGGTTTTAGCTGAAGAAAAGGCAGTTCAAAGAGGACCGTCGACCATCAGCCAAAGGAGAATACCTCCTGGCGAAATGGAAGATGGAATTCCAAACACATCGGCCACTGACAAAGAGAGAATACCTCCCCTGTCAGTCAAAGATGTAGGCAAAGCCGCACAAGGCAAACCTGTTGGGAATACACCATCAGGAGAAAGCTCTACACCACCAACAAAACCAAACCGCAATACTAGGCCACGTCCGGAATTGGGAAAGCCTGGTGGCCTGGACGACCCACTGAGGAAAGGACTAAGTGGCGCGGGAACAAGATGGTATCAGAAGTTCCTTGCTGAAGGGATGTCCCCGCAAGAAGCCAGGAAAAAGGTGGATGAGAGGACATCGGTCTCAAATAATGGACCTTCCAAAAGCCTGGTAGAGGGTAAGAGGAAGAGCAACCAAATCACTCCTCCCCAGAAGCAAGATGCCAAAAAAACCCAGGACTTCGGATTCAGCGGGAAAAAATACCGTGGCCGGAGTAGTAAAGCCCTCATATGCTGGTGCGGCCATGATTGTCAGATTAGCGGTTCTACCCAGGGACTACCCTCAGGTAACTCTCAGTACCGACGAACTGTCGACACTGGGAGAATCGATTATCGAGGAAGTACCCCTTGGGTGGAAGCACAAGTTGGAATTCAATGGCCTGCATTTCAAAACGGGGTTACTTTTGGTCGATTGCGCTGGGCAAGAAACAGCGAAGTGGCTGGAAGAAAAGGCATCAAGACTGAGCACTTGGAAGGGCACCGAGTTGATGGCATGTATGGGCGACAAAATCCCTAAGATTCAGACAATCACGGTGTTCTTACGCAGGACAAGACGACGCGAAATCCCTGGCACTGATTCAGGCCCAAAACGAGGGACTAAATGTCAAAGCGTGGAGGGTGCTGAACAGCAAGACAGAAGGCAAAGGACGGCTGTTGGTTATAAGCATCGACGTCCAGTCAGCAGATGCCATAATAAAAGAGAACCACCAACTTCACTTCAAATTTGGTAAGGTCACCGTCATAGGTCTGAAGAAGTCGGCCGCACCAAACTGTTTCTATGAGCCACAGCCCAACGCGGAGAAAAACATAGTAGGCGATACATCTCCTACTCATGCTATTAGCCAAAAAAACTCCCCCACCTCACCACAACCAAAGTCACCCAACCCAGCCGCCCACCCTCCCCCATGTCAGGTGCCAAACTCCCCGCAGGTATATGCCCTAGCCCCCACACACTTTAACCGTCCCCTCTGTTAGCCAGGTGTCACTGGCAAACGTTGCAATTGGTCGAGGAAGCGAAGAGATGGAGGGCATGGAACTCTCTCCAATCGCAATCGGGAACGAAACGCTTCTTATTGAAGAGGAGGCAGAACATCTGCTGGCAGATGAAGGGGCTCTTGCCCCTACCTGTTAAGCAACAAAATGACTGGACGCGGGATCAGCACCAGGCTAGCCCAAGTAAATGTCCACCACGCAAGAGCAGCATCAGCTGTCTTAGCGAGGAAATTGACTGCGGACAACTTAGGGTTGGCACTGATCCAAGAACCCTGGATATTCGGGGGTAAGGTAAGAGGTTTAAAAAGTAACGACTCTAAACTTATATGGGACACGAGACAAAACTCACCCAGAACTTGCATAATCATAAGGAATAATATAAATTTGTCTATCAGAATTTATGACAAAGGACTTGGTCCCGATCTTAACATCGAGGGCAGAATTCAGACAATGGTTGCAGCGTCATCGTATTTTGCTGGTGACGAGGCCAGCACTCCATCGAACCAGGTATAAAGGCTTGTGGATTGGTTGTGATGCAAATGCACACCACACAATATGGGGCAGCACCGATATAAACCAAAGGGGTGAGTACCTTTTAGACTTTATACTGGTACAAAATCTAGAAATATTTAATGTAGGGAACACCCTTACTTTTGTTACTAGAACAAGAAAAGAAGTTTTAGACATAACGTTTGGAACTGCAAACATAGGCTGTCTAATAAGTGTTTACCTTAGAAGGTCTTCTCACAGAGAACACCTCTGGAAGGAACCCTAAGAAAACAAACTGGGACCTGTATAAAATTGTCCTAAAGTCCAACTTAGAACATGTGGGCTCAGTAAGTACGACAAATAGTCACCTAGAATTAGAAGTTGATTTAAGTGGTGCCATACTGGAGGCATTTGAACTCAGTTATCCACTTAAGCCAAACACAAGACAGAAAGACGCTCCATGGTGGAATAAACACCTTTCAAAATTAAGATCCAGGTTAAGAAAACTCTTCAATGTGGCAAAAAGAACCAGGGAATGGCTAAATTACTCCACAGAACTGACTTAGTACAAAAAAGAGTTAAGAAAAGCCAGGAGAAATAGTTTCACATCTTTCTGTGAGGGTATTTCTTCTACCCCTGCTGCGGCAAGACTACACAAAGCTCTTGCAAAAGAAATTACATCATTAGCACTTCGGTATGATGATAGAAGTTTCACTGAAAACGAAGAGCAGAGGTTATCTCTGCTTCTTAACACACACTTTCCAGGTAGCCTACCTTTAGTAGGAAACTCGACAGAGAGAATACCTCTCAGACCAAACAGAGAAGTCTGGAAGATAGCTGCAACTATCTGCTCAAGTAAAAGGATAGATTAGGCAATTAGTACCTTTCAACCTTTTAAATCACCAGGCGTAGATGGTATTTTCCCAGCCCTTCTTCAAAAGGGTAAAGAAGATCTTATGCCTTATCTTATAAGCCCTCTTCGAAGTAGCACTGAACTTGGGTATATACCAAGTCTATGGAGAAGGGCTAAAGTAATCTTTATTCAAAAAGGATACAACCCATCCAAAGTCTTTCAGGCCAATAAGCTTAACATCCTTTTTACTGAAAACTTTAGAGAAAATAATAGACAACTTCATAAGATCAGAAGTTTTAGTAAATAGGCCTCTCAATCTGCGACAACATGCTTACAGAGTAGGTAGATCAACAGAAACTGTTCTGTTCAAACTCACGAACACCTACAAAAAGCCCTAGACGGTAAGGAAACGGCATTAGCCGCATTCCTAGATATAGAAGGAGCTTTTGACAACACCTCTCATGCCTCAGTTAAAAAGGCTCTTGAAAGAAAGGGTGTTCCCATCACCATAACCAGATGGATTAAAGAAATGTTAGGTACCAGAACAGCAGAGGCGCTAGCAGGAACGAATACAGAGGGCATAATCACCACAAAAGGTTGTCCTCAGGGAGGGGTTCTATCACCCTTGCTGTGGAGTCTTGTAGTGAATGAACTGTTAGAAAATCTAACCCCCCAAGGCATACGCGTTATTGGATTTGCCGATGATATTGTAATCACAGCCCTAGGGAAGTTTGAAGAAACTCTATGTGATATAATCCAAAGAGGGTTAGCAATCACAAGCAAATGGTGTATATCAGTAGGACTAAACATCAATCCTACAAAAACTACGATTGTACCATTTACCAAGAAAAAACTTCTAGCACGCATGAAACCTGTGTGCAAGCCACACAGCATTCGATGGATGTACACCATGATGGAAAGACCCATCATTACCTATGGTGTGGTTGCATGGCCCAAACGAACCGAACTCTTAACAACTAGGAAAGCCCTAGGAAAAGTCCAAAGGCTCGCATGTTTATGTATAACGGGAGCAATGAGTACTTGCCCTACATCAGCCATGGTGGTTATCCTCCATCTATCTCCTCTACACGAGGTTATTGCTGCAAAGGGAGCCATTATGAGATTTGCCAAAGAGGGAACTGGGACTGGTAAATGTATAGGACTCAGAGAAAGAGCTAGCATTCCGAAGTCTTCAGTAACAAACCTTATTGACATTCCAAGAGATGGCATGATTAAAAAATTGAACTTCGAGAAAAATTTTCAAATAGAGTTAAGTACCCAGAAAGAGTGGGTAGGGGAAACCGGTAATTACTCCCTTAAAGCAAACGCCATCAAGTGGTACACTGATGGATCTAGAACAAACGAAGGAATTTTTGGGCCTAGAACCGAGATTTCTATACTGATGGGTCAGTCTTCTAGAGAATACTCGAGTATCCGTATATACATATTTGTGAACGACCAGAACCGGATAAGTTATTAAAGATGACATATACTACTAACGTTTTCACCAGACACTAAACCGAGATTTAGGTAAAGAGATTTATTTGGTGTTTCCACTGCACAAAAAGAGGATTATGACCAAACATTTAAATGGTGTTTCATTTTTTTGATATGAAGTGGAAGTGAGATATAGTTTTTATTTACATTTTCATTTGTCAATAAACGAAAATGGTGTTTAAATGGGTCGTATCCACAATCATTCTCCAAAAAAACAAGTTTGTTTGATTTGACAAACTAATGTTTCCAAGAAGATTTAAATGATTTAAAATCTTCATTTGAGGAGATTAAAATTTGTATAATAAATCTTCGAGATTACATGGAGATTAGTGACAACATTGATAAATCTCAGTTCATTGTCTGGTGAAAACGTAGTAATACATACATACTATTTATATAAATAAAAACTTTTGTTCATGTCTTACTTTATGATTACACTGTTCACAAAAAACCGAACGTACTTCCTTTCGTTATTTTGACATTCATGGAATTTGGGGTTGTTTTGTGAAAAAATAATCAGTGAAAATAATTTAAAATGTTCTTAATCACTTATTTCTCAAATAAATATAAATATGTACACAACGTACCTATATGAAATTACGAAAAAAAATTTCAATGCAATTCATTTTTATTTAAATCATTTTTTGCTTCCACCGAGAAGCATTGTGGTGGTTGCCAAATCAGAAACGTCAAAGTTCAACCAGGAAGTCTTGAAATTTTCTTTCCTGCTTTCGTTAGTCCCGATCTACATTGCCCGATATTTCCACGAAGATTTTTCCAGAAATCGTGTGAAATGTACACACAGAACGATTTTTTCCATGAGATTTTTTCTTTGTCTTCTTCATTTTTTTATTTCTGTGCTCAATGGCACACTGACACCGAACACACACAAAAAACTGGAAAGAGGGCGAAAGAGAACATAAACAGACTGGAAAAATCGTCTGAGTTTTGTGGTACAAACGATTTGATCCCTACCCCTCACTTTTCACTCCCTTCACCTACGAACAAAAGATCGGCACTGGAAAAATCGTTCAATGTAGACCGGGACTTACTTCCTTGCCTCTACATTTCAACACCCTTCACCCAATCTGTGAAAGAAACGAAAGACGAAACAACCGAAAAAATGAATAGTGTAATTGTGGTCTTATTGTTATTCCGTCAACTTCAACAGACCTAATTTGCACGATTGGAAATTGGAATGTTTGTTTTGAAAGTTCATTGGAATTTGAAGTGTTCATTTTCATTGGAATATTATAATATTTTTAAAGCTAGTTTTTAATTAAATTATAAATATTTATAAAATAAAATAACTCTCGAAGTCCTTGGGAAATTTCGATTGTTTTTACACCTCAACCATTAAAATCGGTTCAGTATGTTGGCTTAAAAACAGTGACGTACTACTGAAATAATTATTATGATGATGATATATTCTACTACCCACCACTTAGGTTAAAATGTATGTACGTACATATGCAATGCATATGGAAGTTACTAGTGTGGGTCGACCACATACTAATTTTTTTATATTATTTTTGTACGTGTTTGGGCGGCTGCCGCATCCACCGCTAGTGCGCGAAACGGCATTTGGGTCACTTACATATCGCTCATTAAAAAGAACAACGTCATAACTCAAAAAACATCAATTTTGACCTTGTGATACAGTTCAAATTCATTTTCTATAAACTACTTTTTGGCAACATTTCATTTCTTTAAAATTGAAGGCTATAGAGCATCATTTGTCGTTATATACACTGTCACTTTTAAATATTTTTTTGTGGAAATGCTGTATTTTTTTCTATTACGCAAGAACCTTTGGAGTGAGTCCAATAAATATTTTAAAAGTGTCATATTTTGCGATAAAATTTTAATTTATAGCTCTACCAAGAAAAAAGAAGAAAATAGATACAAATGAACCTCCGCGTGCCAGGCACCTTGTCGTGGTGCGGAGGCTTAAGTTTCAAAGATTCATCTGAGCCGCCGTAGTTTGGGACCTCCAAAACCGGTAGCGATTTTGAGGAAATACGACTAAGACCTGCCCCCCCCCCTTATCCAGGGTGTAAAGTGGACCGTGCCTATTGGATGGTTTGCAGCCAGGGGGTATACCGGCTCTATGCTAACGGTACCTCTTTGAAACCAGGTCGAATCAAAGAGTAACTATGACCTTAGCATATCATCCGGAGCTCTGATATGGCGGACCAACCCTTCTCTAGCTACTCGTGGGAACAATATTATGAAACAATATTATGAAACAAAATAAACAAAAAAAAAAAGAAAAAAAAAACCACACAAAATTTAAGACTCCGCGGGATGTCACCGCGAGTGAGTATGCGGATCACATTGAGAAAAACCTCCGTGGTGAAGATCCGAGACCGGGAAGCAGTTTTTACCTGAAGAAAAGGCAGTTCAAAGAGGACCGTCGACCATCAGCCAAAGGAGAATACCTCCTGGCGAAATGGAAGATGGAATTCCAAACACATCGGCCACTAACAAAGAGAGAATACCTCCCCTGTCAGTCAAAGATGTAGGCAAAGCCGCACAAGGCAAACCTGTTGGGAATACACCATCAGGAGAAAGCTCTACACCACCAACAAAACCAAACCGCAATACTAGGCCACGTCCGGAATTGGGAAAGCCTGGTGGCCTGGACGACCCACTGAGGAAAGGACTAAGTGGCGCGGGAACAAGATGGTATCAGAAGTTCCTTGCTGACGGGATGTCCCCGCAAGAAGCCAGGAAAAAGGTGGATGAGAGGACATCGGTCTCAAATAATGGACCTTCCAAAAGCCTGGTAGAGGTTAAGAGGAAGAGCAACCAAATCACTCCTCCCCAGAAGCAAGATGCCAAAAAACCCAGGACTTCGGATTCAGCGGGAAAAAATACCGTGGCCGGAGTAGTAAAGCCCTCATATGCTGGTGCGGCCATGATTGTCAGATTGGCGGTTCTACCCAGGGACTACCCTCAGGTAACTCTCAGTACCGACGAACTGTCGACACTGGGAGAATCGATTATCGAGGAAGTACCCCTTGGGTGGAAGCACAAGTTGGAATTCAATGGCCTGCATTTCAAAACGGGGTTACTTTTGGTCGATTGCGCTGGGCAAGAAACAGCGAAGTGGCTGGAAGAAAAGGCATCAAGACTGAGCACTTGGAAGGGCACCGAGTTGATGGCATGTATGGGCGACAAAATCCCTAAGATTCAGACAATCACGGTGTTCTTACGCAGGACAAGACGACGCGAAATCCCTGGCACTGATTCAGGCCCAAAACGAGGGACTAAATGTCAAAGCGTGGAGGGTGCTGAACAGCAAGACAGAAGGCAAAGGACGGCTGTTGGTTATAAGCATCGACGTCCAGTCAGCAGATGCCATAATAAAAGAGAACCACCAACTTCACTTCAAATTTGGTAAGGTCACCGTCATAGGTCTGAAGAAGTCGGCCGCACCAAACTGTTTCTATGAGCCACAGCCCAACGCGGAGAAAAACATAGTAGGCGATACATCTCCTACTCATGCTATTAGCCAAAAAAAACTCCCCCACCTCACCACAACCAAAGTCACCCCACCCAGCCGCCCACCCTCCCCCATGTCAGGTGCCAAACTCCCCGCAGGTATATGCCCTAGCCCCCCACACACTTTAACCGTCCCCTCTGTTAGCCAGGTGTCACTGGCAAACGTTGCAATTGGTCGAGGAAGCGAAGAGATGGAGGGCATGGAACTCTCTCCAATCGCAATCGGGAACGAAACGCTTCTTACTGAAGAGGAGGCAGAACATCTGCTGGCAGATGAAGGGGCTCTTGCCCCTACCTGTTAAGCAACAAAATGACTGGACGCGGGATCAGCACCAGGCTAGCCCAAGTAAATGTCCACCACGCAAGAGCAGCATCAGCTGTCTTAGCGAGGAAATTGACTGCGGACAACTTAGGGTTGGCACTGATCCAAGAACCCTGGATATTCGGGGGTAAGGTAAGAGGTTTAAAAAGTAACGACTCTAAACTTATATGGGACACGAGACAAAACTCACCCAGAACTTGCATAATCATAAGGAATAATATAAATTTGTCTATCAGAATTTATGACAAAGGACTTGGTCCCGATCTTAACATCGAGGGCAGAATTCAGACAATGGTTGCAGCGTCATCGTATTTTGCTGGTGACGAGGCCAGCACTCCATCGAACCAGGTATAAAGGCTTGTGGATTGGTTGTGATGCAAATGCACACCACACAATATGGGGCAGCACCGATATAAACCAAAGGGGTGAGTACCTTTTAGACTTTATACTGGTACAAAATCTAGAAATATTTAATGTAGGGAACACCCTTACTTTTGTTACTAGAACAAGAAAAGAAGTTTTAGACATAACGTTTGGAACTGCAAACATAGGCTGTCTAATAAGTGTTTACCTTAGAAGGTCTTCTCACAGAGAACACCTCTGGAAGGAACCCTAAGAAAACAAACTGGGACCTGTATAAAATTGTCCTAAAGTCCAACTTAGAACATGTGGGCTCAGTAAGTACGACAAATAGTCACCTAGAATTAGAAGTTGATTTAAGTGGTGCCATACTGGAGGCATTTGAACTCAGTTATCCACTTAAGCCAAACACAAGACAGAAAGACGCTCCATGGTGGAATAAACACCTTTCAAAACTAAGATCCAGGTTAAGAAAACTCTTCAATGTGGCAAAAAGAACCAGGGAATGGCTAAATTACTCCACAGAACTGACTTAGTACAAAAAAGAGTTAAGAAAAGCCAGGAGAAATAGTTTCACATCTTTTTGTGAGGGTATTTCTTCTACCCCTGCTGCGGCAAGACTACACAAAGCTCTTGCAAAAGAAATTACATCATTAGCACTTCGGTATGATGATAGAAGTTTCACTGAAAACGAAGAGCAGAGGTTATCTCTGCTTCTTAACACACACTTTCCAGGTAGCCTACCTTTAGTAGGAAACTCGACAGAGAGAATACCTCTCAGACCAAACAGAGAAGTCTGGAAGATAGCTGCAACTATCTGCTCAAGTAAAAGGATAGATTAGGCAATTAGTACCTTTCAACCTTTTAAATCACCAGGCGTAGATGGTATTTTCCCAGCCCTTCTTCAAAAGGGTAAAGAAGATCTTATGCCTTATCTTATTAGCCCTCTTCGAAGTAGCATTGAACTTGGGTATATACCAAGTCTATGGAGAAGGGCTAAAGTAATCTTTATTCCAAAAGGATACAACCCATCCAAAGTCTTTCAGGCCAATAAGCTTAACGTCCTTTTTACTGAAAACTTTAGAGAAAATAATAGACAACTTCATAAGATCAGAAGTTTAAGTAAATAGGCCTCTCAATCTGCGACAACATGCTTACAGAGTAGGTAGATCAACAGAAACTGTTCTATTCGAACTCACGAACACCTACAAAAAGCCCTAGACGGTAAGGAAACGGCATTAGCCGCATTCCTAGATATAGAAGGAGCTTTTGACAACACCTCTCATGCCTCAGTTAAAAAGGCTCTTGAAAGAAAGGGTGTTCCCATCACCATAACCAGATGGATTAAAGAAATGTTAGGTACCAGAACAGCAGAGGCGCTAGCAGGAACGAATACACAGGGCATAATCACCACAAAAGGTTGTCCTCAGGGAGGGGTTCTATCACCCTTGCTGTGGAGTCTTGTAGTGAATGAACTGTTAGAAAATCTAACCCCCCAAGGCATACGCGTTATTGGCTTTGCCGATGATATTGTAATCACAGCCCTAGGGAAGTTTGAAGAAACTCTATGTGATATAATCCAAAGAGGGTTAGCAATCACAAGCAAATGGTGTATATCAGTAGGACTAAACATCAATCCTACAAAAACTACGATTGTACCATTTACCAAGAAAAAACTTCTAGCACGCATGAAACCTGTGTGCAAGCCACACAGCATTCGATGGATGTACACCATGATGGAAAGACCCATCATTACCTATGGTGTGGTTGCATGGCCCAAACGAACCGAACTCTTAACAACTAGGAAAGCCCTAGGAAAAGTCCAAAGGCTCGCATGTTTATGTATAACGGGAGCAATGAGTACTTGCCCTACATCAGCCATGGTGGTTATCCTCCATCTATCTCCTCTACACGAGGTTATTGCTGCAAAGGGAGCCATTATGAGATTTGCCAAAGAGGGAACTGGGACTGGTAAATGTATAGGACTCAGAGAAAGAGCTAGCATTCCGAAGTCTTCAGTAACAAACCTTATTGACATTCCAAGAGATGGCATGATTAAAAAATTGAACTTCGAGAAAAATTTTCAAATAGAGTTAAGTACCCAGAAAGAGTGGGTAGGGGAAACCGGTAATTACTCCCTTAAAGCAAACGCCATCAAGTGGTACACTGATGGATCTAGAACAAACGAAGGAATTTTTGGGCCTAGAACCGAGATTTCTATACTGATGGGTCAGTCTTCTAGCATTTTCCTAGCGGAAGTACACGCAATAGGGAAATGTGCAGATCGAAATCTCGAAAGAAAATACAAAAACCAACACATTGCTATTATGTCGTACAGCCAAGCTGCACTCAAAGCACTAAGCTCATACATAAACCATTAGTTCTAAATTGATGTGGTAATAGGTGTAATGTTCCCCTTAACGGGGCCTGAGCCCTATAGCAGAATAGGTGAAAATGTGATTAAAAATAAAATCAAAGAAGAAGAGTCCATTAGATCCAAAAATTGGAAAGAACTATCGGGGCTGAGACAGGCTAAACTACTACTTGGGAACTACAACCAAGAGCGGTTTTTAAACTCTATCAGCTTAAGTAGGAACAACCTAAGAAAAATAACAGGTCTCCTCACTGGACACTGCAAACTAAAACGACATCTTAGCATTCTCGGCTTAATAAACAGTGCCACATGCAGATTCAGCGATATCGATGCGGAAACACCGGATCACATTCTAGGCAAATGTGATGCACCTGTGCACCAAAGACACAAACACCTGGGACGTTACCAGGTGGAAGAGAGTGATTTACTATCTCTGAATGTACTCCAAATTCTTAAATTTCTTAGAGAAATAAATTTGGGGGAAGAGTTGTAAGATGTTAACCCTCATCCAACTCCAGTAGGGGGCACAATAGATCCTTAGGTCGGGGTGCAAAACCCCATACCCATATTCATTCATTCGATATGAAGATGATTATGAAATACAGCCATGCAAACTTTAAATTGCGATTTCTGAAGTTGCTGTCACGTTTCAATAACATTATGATTTAAATTATGAATTATTGTTGTATAAACATTTTATTATTGTCAAGTTGTTCAATCAGCAATAATTAATAATGTTGAATTCCAAATTGGTTAATCAGCATTTAGTTTATGTCGCTGAAATACCAGCAATAATTAATAATGTTGAATTCCAAATTGGTTTATCAGCACTTAGTTTAAGAGTCGCTGAAACTGAAATACCTCGAAACAACAAAGAACAATAAAACTGCTCGTAATTTGTTTTTCGCATTTCTTTGTTTAAAAACTCTTTCCTAGATGCGCTATCAAAACGGACCGTCTAATTTTGTGTAAAAAAGTGTGTTGGTGTTTCGCTAGCTTCGGCCTATGTAACTCCATAGAATTAACTTACGAATTATAAAAATATAAGATTCAGAATCCTCAAAGCAATTGTTCAACTTGATGTGTTTTATAAATACTAACATGGTGAAATGAAGGGTACCAGTTCTTAATACTATTAAATTTTATTTTAAAACAAAAATTTAATTTCCTTTTTTTTTTTTTAATTTAATTTTCACGTTTCGAACATAGAAGAAATAATAGCCACCTCAAACATTTTCTAAAGTAATTCACAAAGAGTTATCTCGACAAAGTATTACCTCGATTTTTCGGCTCTTTATTTATTCAATAAATCAGTTTTGACTTACCTGCAAATAATACAAATGTTATCTGATAGCCTTAATTCTTCAGGAGTTGCATCTGGGTAGAGAGTGTTCATATTTCGTATGGCTCTTCTTGACATTATTACATCGCTTAGTGCTTTTTTAAAGCTCCTGGAAATATTGGACCATTAAATAATTAGTTTTAATTTACGGATTTCTGACAGCGTTTAGTTAAAATCAGAAAAACCTCCGCAAATTTTGTATTCTCATCCATGTTCTCTTGTAATAAAAATTATTTTGTAAGAAAAAAAAAATCAGATATGAACAGTTTGTCGTAACACTAAATTTTAGTGTAAAAATAAATGAAATTAATTTGTTTATATAATAGAACATTAGCTCATGGTTTCGAGATTTTCTGTTTTTTTTTTTATTTTGGCATTTTTGAAGATATGGTGTAACTACGAGATGTAATTTTTAACTCCCCATTGGAAGTTATTCAGGTCTATCGGGAATTCCTTGGGAAATATTTTTCCCACGGAATTTTATAGTTCCCGGGAACGAATTCCTACTATCGGGAATTCCCCACGGAATGCTTTTCCCTGGGAACAACTTTTACCAACATGAAAATGAAAAAAAAAAATATTCGAATATTGTTTTCGAAGAGTTTGACATTTGATTTTGCAGTAAACAAAAGTTTATTTATTTAGTGCAGTGTTTAAATTATAAACAATGTGATAGATTATGCAAAGAATATCCTTTTTATTATTAATTGACGAGATAGAGAAAAGCGGACGAAATGAGCAGAGAATAATAAAGCGAGTTTAAGGGATCATTCAAATCCTTTATAGCTACCAGAACCACTGTAAGTTGAAACATTTTATTGACTCATTCAATTTTGATATAGTTTTGATCTACATTTTCCATCGTTCTTATAGAGTTGATTGATACCCAGTCTGATTTCTGCCTCCTTTCATTAAGAAAAGTGTGTGATTGCGTTTCTTTTCAGAAGGTGGGTATCAGACAGGGGTGGGAAAATACCATGAGGTCGGGCTGGCTCAATCTTCCTTTTTAAAAGTCCTTTCAAATGTATTAGATTTGAGAACAAAATTTGCGCGTTATGGATCAAGTGTCAAATGACCTAATGAACCCAAAGTAGAAGCATTTGGAAATCCTTGCACTGAATCGCCCATTGCACAAATCCTTATGATGGTTTCTTCCAATGGGCTGAACTTATATACTCTGTGCAAGGGCCTCCGCTAGACACTTTTTTGTTTCTTAAATTTTCTGACATTTTTTTACTCACATTTTATGAAAACACCATTTAAATAATTAACCGAGGGAAAAAGCAACAAATTTCCCAAACAAAAATTGTTCACGATAGGTATTTTTTTTCTCTCGGAATTTTTTCCTAATTTCGAAAGAGGTTCGGGATACCTATTTTTCGAATATGGGAAAAATTTCAAGGGAAACACAATTCCCGATAGACCAAATTGTAATTCGTGCGATTTGTCGAATTGAAAATTTTGAACACGCTTGAGGTCTCAAGAATCAGAAACCGACGCGCCGTTTTTAGCCAGATGTCCGTATGTGTTTCGTTCGTTCGGGGTACTTTTTTGGTCCACCATATCAATTCAATTCAGTTTATTGGATAATACAGTAAGACATAGTCTTTTATAGTATGCATTTTTACAGATTGGATAATAGGATGGTAATTATAATTATATAAACAAAGTACTAGGTTTTACTCTTATACCAAGTACTTTGTTTTTTAACTACAAACTTTAAATTTTCTCATTTTCTTCATTCCATTAAATAATTTTTTTGAACTAAGAACGCGCAATTGAAGAGTTTAAATGCTTCACGTTTGAAGTTTAAAATCTCTCTTATTTGTTTACAGGCAATGAATTCCAGAGGCGAATGCTTTTAACAAAGAACAACCATGTGCTTAAGTAATTGAAAGAGGGCATTAATTCGTAAAAAAACTGGGGTGTTTTTGTGTGGATCACTTTATGTAGAAACATGCAGCATTGTTATGACCTTGAGTCATACAAGAAAACAATGATTTTATATCTTTATAAAAAAAATTTATTTAAAACTAAGTAGACAAAAGGACGTCAATTTGCAAGTGAGACGCTGTAGAGTATATAAGATAGAATATGTATCTCACAAAATGTATCTTTCTCTTATTTCAGTAGATGCAGATGGTCATTGCCGGGGATGACAATTAAATAGTATTTTGCAGTGCTGCCTAGCTATCGTAATTCCTTGCTCTCAACACCTCCCCCACTTAAAAGAGGTCATAATCCTTCATCCAACTAGGAGTCTGTAAATTTCTTCCTCTCGAAGATATCCTCTGAACCTCTAAAATGAACCTCTGACTTGGTGAAGGAAATCCGTGTAGCACTGAAGTTTCTGAACTTGATAACAATTCATCTTCGAAATTGTCTGATGAATCAAGAAAGCCTTCATTTTCAGTTGGTAGTTCTGGATCATGTTGAGTCGGTCACTTTTTATCTTGAAATAAATCCATCAAATTCAGGAATGTGTTGGAAGTTCGCTGCTCGTTGGCTTCAGAGAATCTAGACCTTTTGGTTCGTATGTGAACGAATAAGTCTGCTCTTATTTGCATCGTTGACAAGAATGTTGAAGTTGACGGTTCCTACTTTCTCGATTATTTTGCCTGAAACCCATTAGTTCTTGTTTCTTCGATAAATTTTGGCATATACCAACTCACCAACTACAAAATTCCGTTTCTTTGCACTTTGTTGTCTGCTTTTCGTTTGCATAAATAAAAAATAAGTTTTTGATTCAAAATAGCTTTTAACGGCCTTAAGTCCTTAAAAATTAGCGTTTCGTCCCGCCGTTCTCACTTGGACTCTTAAGGTGACAGTGAGGGCCTTGTCAAGACGCAATTTTTATTAGGTTCAGTCCAGCTTACAAGAATTGTTGCAAATTTTGCTACCCGTGGCCTGGCATTGTTTACATATGAATGGTGTTTTATAATACAAATTCTATATACTACTGAAATACATCAGCCAAGTAGAAGACTTAGCATTAGTTGATTGGACTTGTTGAATTAATGATTTAAAAAGTCATGCGAAGATTTCAAGCTAAGTGGTTTTCGTCACAGGACTGCAGTCATCTGCAGACATAGATATTCGGGAACTAAGTCTTCCGACGTTGGCAGGGGCAGGGAATCTGAAAACCGGTCTTCAAAGGCTGATAGGGCACAATGCCGAACACAAATGTCTGTTAGTTAAAATTTGTATTTACAAGCTAAGAGCGAATATCGGTTTATTTACAAGCTAAGAGCGAATGTCGGTTCGCGTAGAGGATTTGCGGCTGCACGAGAAGAGGTCTTGATTAACACTGATCGGAGACCAAGTCCCCGATCGTCCAAGTGACCGCCAATCCAGATTGGAAAACTGCAGCGTCACCACAGCTGCCACAAGTGGAGGGAGTCCAGTAGCTGGTACCATGCCCAGGCCTTAGATACCCATCGACATACATAGAAGAATGTGCCGATGCCAGCAGTAATCGCCAAGATCCGTGGGATTGTTATTTCTGGATACGCCATCGTCGTGTGGTTGTTTATTTGTTCTTCCAAGAACTATATCCAACTCCTAGTGCACTGCTGTATTTATCCATGATAAATATAGGGCAGCGACAATTAACTGGCGACAATAAGTATCCAGTGTCACCGTCCAGTCGATGAGCGGGCGACAGTGTCAAGTGCTTTGACTATACCCATAGCCATGGTGTGCACTATGTATCTACTACACTGTGGGTGAAGATAAGCGAGCTCTCTAGGTAGAGTATACGGTGTATCGGTTGCCGCCTTCGTCTTCGTCGTCACCTTGGTTGCCGATATACCACAAGGAGTGTTATCGGTATACATAGGTACTCCTATATGAATCTGGGGGATGGCATCAAAATGTGTCGCAATTCAATGGCAATTGAATTCGAGTTGATTTGATGGCTATTGGACGGCACATAGAGCTAGGCAGCATGGAATGTGGTATCCGAGATGTTCTGGTGGTGGGTTGAGGGACGGCTGATGTCTTCGTTGGTTGAATGTGTTTTCTCGGTCAACAGGTCGTTGACCGAACATCCTGCCCGGTCGAACCTTTGGTTTCGAAATGCTTGTTTAGCGAAGTTGGTTCTGATGTATGTCACAGCGCAAGAGATTCTCTCAAGTTATTTGGATATGAGGGCTTCTAAATTTAATGGGTCAGGTCCGTGTCGTGGTCCTGCTGTATGCCAGTATGCGCCCATAGAAAGGGTGTGTTGGGGGAGTAGATCCTTGGCCAAAATGGCTCACATGGCCTTCCATTGGTTGAGCTTGTATAAATTATGATTCGATAAATCGGCAGAGCTTCTGCACTGGGCGGCGACACTCGCCGGCTTTCGTTTGTAACGTAGCGTTACGGGCCAATCCATCCTTGCCTAGGTGTATGGCGGTGACTTGTCCGAGTCGCCAGTGTGTCGGGGGTAGGTTCTCATGACGCACAAGAACTACATCATTAATTTGGAGATTCGGCTCTCTTTTCTCCCATTTGTTGCGAGTCTGGAGTGTACTCAGGTACTCCTCGCTCCATCTCTGCCAGAAATCTTGATGCACCTTGCGTAGCCACTGGTACTGCTTGAGACGGTTAAGGGGTACGTCTTCGATAGGTGGCTCAGGTACCGCTATCAGTGGTGATCCGACCAGGAAATCCCCCGGTGTGAGGGCTTATTTGTCGTCAGGGTCGTCGTGTAGAGGAACCAATGGACGAGAGTTCAGCAAGCTTCGATGCGTGTGGCCAAAGTATGTAACTGGTTGTACCAAAGGACTGCGACCCCACGAGTCGGGTGAGATGATGTTTGGGTGACTTCACGGCGGCTTCCCATAGTCCTCCTTGATGAGGGGCCCAAGGGGTAATGAAGTGCCATCTAGTGCCTGCATGCGCCAGGGCTTGTTGGTTGTACTGCGACTGGAACTGAACCAGGTCTTCCTTCATGAGCCGGTTGGCCCCCACGAAAGCAGTTCCATTGTCGCTGTAGAGTTCTGGGCAGACTCCAGGTCTGCTAGTGAATCTGGTGAAGGCATCCATAAACGCCTGTGCGGTGAGGTCCTCGATGACTTCGATGTGTACCGCCTTCGTTGCCATGCAGATGAAGATTGCCAAGTACCCCTTGACGGTAGTGCGAGACCTCTTGGTTCCAACGCGAAGAGTAAACGGTCCGCAGTAGTCCACTCCGGACGCTAGGAATGGTCTTGCGGCATTGACCCTGTGACTGGGCAAGGACGCCATCTGTTGCTTCATCAGGGCCCCACGGTGTCGTCGGCAGATGACGCATTTATGAACGAAAGATCGGACTGCCTGCCGGCCCTGGAGTATCCAATACTTGCGGCGAAGAGTTTGTAGCATGAGTTGTGCACCTCCATGCATTGTTGTCTTGTGAGTGTGGTCAATCAGCAGCTCAACTAGGTGTCCCGTTTTAGGTAAAACGAACGGGAATTTCTGGTCATGTGCCAGAGACGAATGAGTGAGTCGACCTCCGACTCGAAGAAGACCCTGGTCATCTAGGTATGGATTCAGGGAGAGTAGCGGGCTGCCACTCGCCAATGGGGACTCGCACCGCAATTGGTGAATCTCTTGTGGAAAACACATAGCTTGTTCGATGCGTATCAGACGTTGAAGCGCGTCATCGAGCTCGTCCGCTCTGATCACGGGTAACTGCATCAGGTGGCGATGAGGTTTCAACCATCGTGTCATGTAAGCGATGACGTGTAGAAGTTTCGGCAGGTTGCTGAATCGTTCCACCAAAGGAATGATGGTGCCATCTCGGCACCGAGTCATCAGTTGGAGTTTCATCACGGTTACACCAGTGATGAACGTTGTCTTGAGTTCAGCTGCAATCTTCACCAAGTCGGCGGCATCTGGCTGCCCGGCTGGGCCTAGCGGAAGTGATCCGGATTTCAACCATTCTGGGCCTTGCCACCACAGGTTGTGATTGACGAGGTCCGAGGCACCAATGCCTCGACTTGCGCCATCTGCGGGGTTTTGGGCGGAGCGTACGTGATGCCATCGTCCAGGTGGCGTGAGCTCCTGTACTTGTCGGACTCGATTAGCGACGTATGGCTTAAGTGTGGAGGGCTCTTTTCATAACCAGCACAAAACGATGCTAGAGTCGGACCATAGGCAGTATGGCGCTGCCGTAAGCCCAAGTGCTGTACGGATGTTGTCGAATGTGGCTGCTAATAAGTGTGCAGCACAAAGTTCCAAGCGAGGGATAGTGGCACCCTTGATCGGTGCTACCATCGTCCAGGCGGTTACCAAAGAGATCTCTACTCTATCGTTGGGATATGTAGTCCTCAGATAGATCACTGCTGCGTAGGCTCGAGAGCTAGCGTCACAGAATCCATGAATTGTGGTGGACTGCTGACTGTGCATGCCTAACCAGCGAGGGATCCGAACTCGGTTGAGTTGGGTCAGGCCGTCCCGGAACATCTGCCATGTTGTTTGTAAAGGGTCGGTTAAGGGAGCGTCCCAAGTGATGCCTGCGGACCAGAGTGTCTGGATGAACATCTTTCCGACGATTACCACCGGAGCCAGTAAGCCAGTAGGGTCGAAAAATTGAGCTACTTCGCTCAGTACACGCCTCTTGGTTGAGGGCGTGGTTACAGGTTCTAATTCCACCAGGAAGAAGAGCTCGTCAGCTGTTGGATCCCAACATAGACCAAGTACTGTTGCCGTTGGGCATTCAATGACAAGCTCTGTGGAAGAAGAAGGAAAAGAAACATTGTGAGAAACCCTATCAATTACCTTTGCGCAATTTGAGTTCCACTTGCGCAATTTAAAGTGCCCAGCTAAGAGGACCGTATGGATGTCGGCAGCCAGTCTGACTGCCTCAGCTTGACTACTGCAGCTGGTGAGTAGGTCATCAACATAAAAGGATTTTTCAATAGCCTTTCGGGCTGCCCGGGAGCGGCTTGGATCGCGCACCAAGTGCTGATTGTCCTGTGCGCACTGAATCATTGATCTCACGGAAGTGTAAGGACTGGAAGCCATCCCATAAGTAACTGTTGTTAACCGAAAGACATTGAGCTCGTCTGACGGTGACTCTCTCCAGAGAACCCGCCGGAAGTCGCGATATTGAGGTGCCACCAGGACCTGACGGAACATCTTTTCCACATCGGCTGTCAAAGCAACAGGGTATCTCCGGAACCTCAAGATCACATTGATAAGTGAGTCTTGGATCGTCGGACCTACCAGCTTAATGTCATTGAAGGAGACTCCAGAAGTGGTTTTGGCGGACGCGTTGAACACCACACCGAATTTAGTGATAACTGCATGATGAGGGATGTAATATGAGTTAGGGAGGTCGCCATGTTGACCGACCCGCTCCATGTGTCCCATATCTTCGTATTCTCGCATGAAGGTGATGTATTTTTCGCGCAGTCCTGGGTTATTATAGAGTCGTCTCTCTGAACTGTAGAACTGGCGCACAGCTGATCGGTAAGATGCTCCTAGCTTTGGGGCATCGTGTCGAACCGGGATCTGGACCATGTACCGGCCTTCAGGCGTACGTGAGTGAGTCGAGTCAAAGTGGCGGCTGCACTCATCCTCTCTGGAGTCATCGAGAGGCACTTCTTCCAGCTTCCAGAAGTTCTTTACCAATTCGTCCAAGGTAAAGTCAGTTACGGTCTCTGGGGTTCTCTGAACATTATGAGTTTGTTCGATAGGTTGCGGTGGTGGGAGTGCAGCTGGGCCAAATACCACCCAACCATGTTGCGTGCGTTGTGCATGGGGTTCGTGAAGTTGTCCATGAATCACTTCACTCTGCACCAAGTGTCCCCACACATCTGCACCGAGGAGAACATCAATCGCACCAGGGGTTCCAAAGTGCTTATCTGCTAGTGGTATCCCAGCCAAGTGCGTCCATTGTGACACATTGACGTAGGAGTCCAGAACGGATGACGTGATTGTCGGGATCACCAAAGCTTTGATATTAATGGCGAATGAGGAACGGGTCGACCGAAGTGACAACGTCACTTGTTCCTGTACAGGTGCAGGTCTTAAGGCACCAATGCCTTGCACGGCAATTTCCACGGGGGACCTAGGGAGCTTAAGTCTGTCTACTAAAGAGGTTTTAGCAAAACTTACCTGCGATCCTGGATCGCAGAGGGCGCGCACCAAGTGCTGTTCTGATGATCGACTGTACGTGTACGCCAGTGCCGTCGCGAGGAGTACAGTCGAGCTGGAGTTGAGGAGTCAATTTGAATCGTCTTCGAAGACATCTGGAGGTCCATGTGGCCGGTCTTGGAAGAAAACCCAGTTAGATGGTTCTGCAATTCGAGGCTTCGAACCCGAGGCTTTCCCCGGCTGGGGAGTGGGTTTCACTGTTGGCTTAGTGGTTGCTACCGGTTCCTCCGGCGTCTTGCATAGCAGCGAGTGATGTCGCTTGTTGCAGTGGCGACAATTCATCTGTGATGGGCACTGCTCCACGCGATGTCCATTCCGCAAGCCGTTGAAGCATAAGTCCTCCACGCGGAGGAAGTTGAGTTTAGTGCTGGCATCCCACTTACCAAACTCCTGACAATGCATCAAGTAATGGTTTCTGTTGCAGCAACGGCATCGATCACTTGACTTCTTAGGCGCTGCCACGGTATGTGTCCGTGCAATCTGTCTGATACAAGCCGCTTGTCGTGAGGTAGATGGGCCGGTTGTATCTGCATGACCGGTGAATGGTCGCCTTAAAGTTTCTACTCCTAGGCTGTGGGCCCGCAAGTCCATGAACGTAAGGAGTGCTGATAGGATAGCGATCGCCCTTGGTGGGCAGTGCATGGTCCATGCATGCTGCGTCTTCTTTGGTAGTTTGGTCATGACGATGTGCATCGTCAACGGGTCCCACAAGTCTACTGCCTGGCCCATGACCCGCAAGGCGCGTAATGACTCACTAACTTCATCCTGGATACGCAAGAGTTCGCGGGGGGTCTCATCAGTGGCCGGAGCTATTACCAAGAAACGAGATATGTGTATCTCCGCCAGTCGCCGTGGGTTGTCAAACCGCTCCTTGAGGGCTGCCCACAACTCCTAGTACCCCCCAGAGTAAACACTTCCGACTAGCCCTACGTCCGAAGCCTTGACTGCGTTGCGCAGTTTCTGCAACTTATAGGCCACGGGGAGGTCGGTATTGTGGATCAGGTTCTCGAAGGCATCCTTGAACTGGAGCCAGGTGTGAATTTCACCTGTGAAGCTGGGAACGTGGATGGATTCCAGCTTCAACTCGAGTTTTGCGGTAGAAGAACTGGGCACTGTTGAGGCTGCCGTGTCGACCTCTCTCGGTAGATTGACTACGCCTGCTATGCGGTTCTGGAGGGCCACTGAGGCCTCAATGTATCGCTGGGTCATCATCTGCAGTGGCCCTCCAGAACCGCATAGCAGGCGTAGTCAATCTACCGAGAGAGGTCGACACGGCAGCCTCAACAGTGCCCAGTTCTTCTACCGCAAAACTCGAGATGAAGCTGGAATCCATCCACGTTCCCAGCTTCACAGGTGAAATTCACACCTGGCTCCAGTTCAAGGATGCCTTCGAGAACCTGATCCACAATACCGACGTCCCCGTGGCCTATAAGTTGCAGAAACTGCGCAACGCAGTCAAGGCTTCGGACGTAGGGCTAGTCGGAAGTGTTTACTCTGGGGGGTACGAGGAGTTGTGGGCAGCCCTCAAGGAGCGGTTTGACAACCCACGGCGACTGGCGGAGATACACATATCTCGTTTCTTGGGAATAGCTCTGGCCACTGATGAGAGCAGATGAGGGCATCGTACTCAGTGATATCCGCATCCGTTACTTCCACCACAGCCCCATCGTGGGCCTTTTGAAATACGTCGTACTGCCCTTCTAACGCCCTCTTCGTTAGGGAAACGCGGATTAGATCCCACTCATTGAGATCTGCCGTTAAAATCTCCGTATGCAGCCTCTTGATTGCTGCGCAGGCCGCAGTCCGTCGGGATAAGTGCGCACGAGCAACTTGCTGGGGATCTGTCACTGGACTGAGCGGTACCTCCTTGACCACAGGCTGCAGCCTTGCCAGCCGGAGCCACAGTACCGCTGACGCCTCGTTGAACTGCGAATCAAAGATTTCTAGCAGCGCGTCATGGGCGATGATGTCCGCCTCATTGGACCTCTCCATGCTGGGGAGCGCGATCTCATGAGCGGCCTCAAAGCGCTCGTATTGTATGTTGAGCGTCCGTTGCTCCATTTTAACCCGGGCCTCGTCCCAGGTGTCCACGTCAGCTGACGTGATAGTTGCGTGTAGCCGCTTGAGGGCGGTGCATGCCGACGATCGTTTGACAAGATGTGCCATAATTCGTTGCTTCAAGATCAGACAACAAATTACACACATTAACCGACGGAGTACAACGACGGAGCACTCGCGTTTCGCGCGCAATAGTTATAGTTTTCAGAAATTAGTTCCTCACAGGAGGCACCAAAATGTTCGGGAACTAAGTCTTCCGACGTTGGCAGGGGCAGGGAATCTGAAAACCGGTCTTCAAAGGCTGATAGGGCACAATGCCGAACACAAATCTTTATTTACAAGCTAAGAGCGAATATCGGTTTATTTACAAGCTAAGAGCGAATGTCGGTTCGCGTAGAGGATTTGCGGCTGCACGAGAAGAGGTCTTGATTAACACTGATCGGAGACCAAGTCCCCGATCGTCCAAGTGACCGCCAATCCAGATTGGAAAACTGCAGCGTCACCACAGCTGCCATAAGTGGAGGGAGTCTAGTAGCTGGTACCATGCCCAGGCCTTAGATACCCATCGACACACAAAGAAGAATGTGTCGATGCCAGCAGTAATCGCCAAGATCCGTGGGATTGTTATTTCTGGATACGCCATCGTCGTGCGGTTGTTTATTTGTTCTTCCAAGAACTATATCCAACTCCTAGTGCACTGCTGTATTTATCCATGATAAATATAGGGCAGCGACGATTAACTGGCGACAATAAGTATCCAGTGTCACCGTCCAGTCGATGAGCGGGCGACAGTGTCAAGTGCTTTGACTATACCCATAGCCATGGTGTGCACTATGTATCTACTACACTGTGGGTGACGATAAGCGAGCTCTCTAGGTAGAGTATACGGTGTATCGGTTGCCGCCGTCGTCTTCGTCGTCACCTTGGTTGCCGATATACCACAAGGAGTGTTATCGGTATACATAGGTACTCCTATATGAATCTGGGAGATGGCATCAAAATGTGTCGCAATTCAATGGCAATTGAATTCGAGTTGACTTGATGGCTATTGGAAGGCACATAGAGCTTGGCAGCATGGAATGTGGTATCCGAGATGTTCTGGTGGTGGGTTGAGGGACGGCTGATGTCTTCGTTGGTTGAATGTGTTTTCTCGGTCAACAGGTCGTTGACCGAACAATAGACATTCGAACTAAGCTCCTTGCAGCATTGGAGAACAACTTTAATTGGATTTGAGCAAGCTGTTGTTGGATGTGCAAAAATTCAAAAATCTTAAAAAGGACACAGTTCTTATTGAGAATACGTCGACTCCAGATATAGCAGTCAATGATGTTAAAAAGGAAAAGCATTTTCAAAGTTTCTTAAAGACTAAACACCAGCAGCAAGGTAAGCTACAAATCAGTCAATCCAGAACACCATGTTGGAGTTGTGGACAAATGAATTTCGCGAAAGATTGCGAATTTAAAAATCATAAATGCACCCTATATGGCCAAACTGGACACAAGGAAGGCTACTGCACATGTTTTGCGAAGAAGGAAAAACAAAACGGCGGTACTTTCCAAGCAAATAAGTCAAATCAAGACAAATTTAGACTTCGCAACAAGTACATTTAAGTCAACACAATCAACCATGCCCTGAGAAGAGGGTTAGTAGCAGTCGAAATTCGCTTCAATCAACAACGTGAGACATACCCACTCAAACTTCAAATCGGTACTGGGTCTGACATCAGTATGATAGACGTCACCACATGGAAGAAGATTGGTCAGCCGGGTAAATCTCTAAGAGTAGCTCAAGTCAAAAGTGCCTTTTCGGTCAACATCAAAGTGATTGCTGAATTTCAATGCGACGCGACGTTCGGCTTAATGGGGAGTTTAAAACTTGTAAACTGTATGTTTCAAATATTAATTCTCTCAATGTTTTAGGTACAGACATGTGCGAGATTTTCGATTTATGGAATCAACCAATGAACATAGTATGCAGTCTCAACCGACTATTGATTAGCGAAATGTATCCATTGGCAGCATTCAGCAAAAATACGTCAATTTGAGACGGTGTCAACCTATCCAACATTGTTCAGATACCTTAATTTGTTGTTGCAATAGCTTTTTTTTTCAGAGGAATTACAACACAAATCTGTCCAAATCGCTTTGGATACGATCTTGATCGCGGAAATTGCATTTTGATAGTGGCAGTCATGAACCTAGTACACCTTGACTGATAGTCGATCATCATTCTCATTTGACACACAAGACGTCATTTTCAGTTTTTGGTTTGTATTAGAATAATTTTGCATTTGAGTGTGAATATGTTTCTTTATTTATTTTAGATATTCAAAATATTTGGAATAAGAATTTTGTGTTTCCTTGTTCAATAAAATACTCGGGATTACCCATTATTGTCGATTTTGTATTTATTCCGAATAATTGGAATGGATTATTCATTCCATCTGAAGCGCGGTGTCAAAAGAATACCAAGAAAAAAACTAAATGCTCATGCGGTCGCCCATCTAAGTTCTTACCGTGCTTGATTTCGGTGATCGGACGAGAACCCGTTTTTGTTTTTTTAGACCGATATTTTCCGTAACGTCTTCGTCAAAAGGCAATGAATCCTTTATTAAATAAAAAAAAAAAAAACAAAATTGTGATTGCTTTTGAGAGGCGAGACCGAAATCATGGTAGTCCTATTTATCGATACCAGCACGGGGAAGCATTTTATATTGCCGCCTTTCATGGAATAAATTTTCTTCCTCTGCATCATCTTCGCTGCTCCAAAAAGATGACGCCCAATTCTCCCAAAAGTAGGTAATTTGCACGATACATTATTTATTTTATTATTTCAATTCAAAAATAGCTCTATTTTTATTTAATCTCATATTTATTTTAAGATTTTTTTCCGTTCGAAGTCAAAATCGAAAAGTTTACACAATTGAATATCATAAATAAATAAAGAGAAATGATGATAAATGCCAAGTTTACTCG
Organism: Melangyna quadrimaculata; assembly: GCA_949320155.1. NCBI lineage: Eukaryota > Metazoa > Arthropoda > Insecta > Diptera > Syrphidae > Melangyna > Melangyna quadrimaculata. Next base: position 268,064,046 of record OX439483.1, read on the forward strand.
CTAAGTTCCACTATATCTTTGATCAACTCTAGAGTTGAAATTCAAAAGTTGAAAACTTCAACTTCGAGTGAATAAAAACTATTTCTGACTGTAAAAATCACAAAGTTATGTTTAACTTTGAGTGAATAAATTAGGTCTTATGCCGAATTTACCCGAGTGACAAGTTGCCATTTTTCTGTCATTATTACGACAAAAGAATGAGCAAATTCATTCTTTTTGTCATAATTATGTCAAAAATTGGTACATAATGACAGGAATAATGACATTTTGTCATTCGTGTGAATCCCGCATAAGTCGTTTTCAAATTGCCGCTAGTGTATCGATTTTTTTTTAATAAAGGGAACCATCGCGATGTTGGCTCCTAGCAGTCCAGGTATAATAGGTCGATGGTGTAAGTAATGTGCAAGAAGCTTAATACAAACGTCAAAATTTATCCAATTTTAAACAAGCTCCTGAGCAGGTTAAATTTTGACGACTGTATTCACCTCAGTAATATCAAAATTTAGCCATGGGGTCAAATTTAACGGCCTTTTAACGCAATTGACACACGGCCTATGTTTTATATATCAAAATTTTTATTAGATTTTCAAAATTTATAAGGCCGTGGGTCAATTGCGTTAAATTATATTCGCTTTTTTCGGTTGTTTCGTTTTTCATCTTTTTGACAGATTATGTGAAGGGAGTAGAAATGTTGAGGGAAGGAAGTAACGAAAGCAGGCATGAACATTTCAAGACTTTTTCTGGTTGAACTTTGACGTTTCTGATTTGAAAACCACAATGCACCGCGATGTTAGCAAAAAACGATTTGAACAAAATTTATTGAATTGAAAAATTGTTTTTCGTAATTGGCTAGACCTAATATACGGTTGTATTTGAGAAATAAGTGATTAGAAATATTTTTATTTATTACTACTGATTATTTTCTTACAAAACAACCCCAAATCCCATGAACGTCAAAATAACGAATGGAAGTACGTTCGTATTTTCGCGTACCATGTAATCATGAACGTTCGTGCCAGTCAAAAAGACGAAAGACGAAACGAACGAAAAAATGAACCGTATAATCAGGTTATATCAAACATGAACAGATGTGTCAAACAGGTTTGATAATGTGTACCACGCTTAAGGCTCTTCCAAACATGCATGCAAATAAATGTTGACTAGCGAATGTTTCGCTTTTTTCACCTCTGATTTTTTTTTTTGTAACACTCTGCAAGTGCATTTTTCTATACAAAAAAAAAAAAAAAAAAAAAACAAGTATCAAGTAAAAAAAGTATCGTTATTTGTTTCTCTTTCGAATAATATGGAGCGTGACCGTCAAACTCGATCTGGAAAGGATGGTAAAGAGAATCCACTCCAGTGACTACCAATAGGCGTGTTTTTTTGTCGTTGCTTCATAAAATAATTTGGCAGCACTGATGTAACAATGACATTGGCCGCGATCAAAAACCTATGCAGAGCTATCCGGATAGGTTCGTGTTGATGCAATCCCGTGGATAGCTCCATGCAATTGGAAAATGTAAAAAACCGCTGACTGCAAAATTCAGATTTGTTTGCCGTCGTGATTTTTTCAGGAAAATAATTAAAATAATATAACAATAAAAAATTTATACGAAACTATCTTATCGCATTGATTCTTAATCGCGGCCATTTTCTGACATTTTGGCTGTCAACTGTTTGTCAACAAAAAAAAATTTGAACAAAATATCGACATTTTGATAAATTAAAAGAAACGTCTCATCCCTGGAAGAGCTGGAACAGGTCTTTCTTAAATTTATTGGAATGGAAAGTAACATTTATTTCAAATTAATAAATTATATTTTAATAAATAAAAAAAACTTTGGCTTTTAACTTTTTTTCTGTCATCTTTTTTACAATCAGTCGACCCTTGCTTCAAGATACATCTGCCAAATTAATGAATTTTTGACATTTGTTGAGAATTCATCGGATAAATGTAGAAAATAGTGTATGGAAGAATTGTTTTTCTTTTAGAATAACTCTTAAGCCGCGAACTAAGCATATTTGTATTTGTATTTTACATGAAATTTTTTTAAGCACACATAGAGGGCATTTAAAAACACTCCTAATAAATCTGGAAAGATTGACAGACTCAAGTCAACCGTTTCAGCAGCCACAAACAAATCTGAAAGCCTTACACCAACCCCTCCAATACAAGCAACGTTAACAAAGAGAACATAGCAACAACATCATCAATTCTTCACTGCGAAATGGAAAGGCTTGCCAAAAATATTACCGATGACATCGTTTCCCAAATTACCAAAGAAGTTCAGGTGTTACGCAGCGTTATGAAACGATTTGAAACCATGGAAAACAATCTCTTTCTCCATATCAAACACTAAAGATTCAATCGAGTTACTTAATGATCGAGTAAACAAACTAATAATGTTATGAAAAGGGCACTGCTGACCTGGAAGCGTATTGCCAAACTGTATATCAGCAGATCTCCATAGTCTGTGCTCAGCCATTTTCTGCTCAGCGAATTTGAAAGTATTGTAGAGCAAACTGTATGCTACCACAGAGAGCTCTGTGGTCACATACAGTTTGGTTGTAAAATATTAAAAAGCTGAAGCAAACTATATGCTAGTTCAGATCGAGCAATGTACCTGCGATTACAGAGCCATCGTTCACGTTGATATAGTTATTGTGCGTGGTGAGTTCTGGGTTGGTATACATTTTACTCAAGGCAACTAAGAGCCAAGTACCTGTGATTACAGAGCCATTTTAAATTCTGCTTTTCAAAATTCATTTTTTTTTTAATTCTGCAAATAATAAAAAAAAGTTTCAAAAACTGTATACCAACACAGAACTCACCACACACAATAACTATACAAACGTGAACGATTCCTCTGTAATCACAGCTACTTTGCTGTTAGTTTCCTTGAGCAAACTGTATATCAACACAGAACTCACCACACACAATAACTATACCAACGTGAACGATGGCTCTGTAATCACAGGTACTTTGCTCTTAGTTTCCTTGAGCAAACTGTATACCAACACAGAAAAATATGCTTTTGATCTGACACAGTATACAGTTTGCTCTTAATTTGTATGAGCATTCTGTAGTCTATTGTAGAGGGCCGGAGCTCTGTACTGATATACAGTTTGGCAGTACGCGACCTGGAACAAAGATGCGACATATTTGAAGGAAAGGAAGTTGCTGCTGACGCAGTTTTTCTTGGTATTCCTCAATTACCAAAATAAGACATTAAATCAACTTTTAATCAAATATGCCAGGCCGGTCATTGCGATTCTTCATTGAAAGCTGCATTTCGTACTAAACAACAAAACAAAAACTCTGGGCACGACGCCCCCATCATACTAAAATTCGACACTCCAAAAGAAAGAAATACGGTTTTAAAATATGTTCATCTTTTTCACAAAACCAACAACAGACTGCTACATCTGGATGACATAGGAGTTAAAGTCAAGGGGAAAGGAAAACAAAGTTTAACCTAATCGGGAGCTTGACTTTAAGAAATCGCTCTTTTCTGCGACAAGCCATGCCTTTAACACGATGGTGCACTTTTCGCCGTTTATACGTACTCTGGATCTGTTTTTGTGAAAGCGAGTGCAGACTCAGAGAATCCAAATGCCTTTGCCGCTACGATCAATAAAGAATATGAAACAAAGAAGGACACGAAAGAAGAACCTTTCAACATGGTACTAGCTGAAACTAATGTCTATATTAATATTATTTATATTATATTTATTTTTAATCTCTCTTTTTTATCTTTTCTTACTCTCTTCCTATTTTCTTTCTATCTCATTTACATTTTATCTATTAATCTTATACAGTTCAATAAATTTAAATCATCACTTTCTAGCTTACAATTAAATGCTGTAAAGATTAGTTGCTTTGAATTTGAATACTTTAATTTGTTGAGTGTTTTGCTGCTGCTAATCCTTCGTCGCATAATAATTGATCGGTACAGAGTTGAGTGAGAGGAATGTGAATTCCAGAGAAGAAGGCAGCGATGTTATTTTAAAATCGATGCTTAAAGTTTTTAGCCATTGCAGAGAAGGCTTCACAATAACAGATTTTAATGCTCAAAGCTTGATGCCTTAAATCGTTGAGTTCAGATATTTTTTTGGGAACTCTGAATTGGACGCGATTTGTATTTCAGAAACTTGGTTTTTTCCAGAAATAAGTGATATTTCATATTCCTTAAATGGTTGTAGGCTCTTTCGCTCAGATAGACGTGGTCATGGAGGTGGTGTTGCAATATACTTAAGAGAATGTTTGACATGCAAAGTTAAATTTTCTTCGTCACCAGAATCTGTATACGAATACCTATTTCTAGAAGTAATGGGTTGTGAAACCAATCTTTTGCTGGGAACTATATACAGGCCGAACAAATACGTTGCTTAAGAACCTTTGTACGAACTTTAGGAACAAATTGCAGTGAGCTCATCAAATATTATTGTATGTTGTGAATTCCTCCTCATGGTTTTCGCCTTGACGGTGGCGAGGGGGCTTACGCTTGACACTCCAACAATCCAGCTGCAGGGTCAAGCAACTAAGAAAATCAAAAAACAGGGATTTTATCCAAACAAATATTATGGACAAAAGTTTGCAAGAAAAAGAAAATCAAGTGGGGATATACACTCAAGTATCGGCAGAAGTCATGGCTGTCGGCGAGGACTTGGCTTCGCAAGAAGCTAAGTCGCCAGTGACTAAAACAAGCAAACCAGAATTAAAGAGTCAGGAAAACACTCGCAACCTTGCGGCGGCTCTTCTTCCTGCACTAGATAGCTTGGCTATCGACGGTAGGAAGACCTCGAACAAACCTCCCTCTATAGGAAGTCAAACCAAGGACGAGCTATTGGAAGACTGGAGTCAAGAAGAGACTACGCTGAAGTCTACTGCACCCCTCAAAGCTTCAAGGCAACGCAATAACTACAGATCCTCTAAACGATTCGTGAGTGCTACCGAGAAAAAGGACCCAACTACCCTTAGTTCGAAAGACAAGACCCTTCTGAAAAAACATAGGAAGTTGGTCAAGAACTATGAACGTCAGTTCGCATTGACTGCAACTGAACCCATTGACTCCGCCCAACAGATGAACGTAATATATCCAGACAGCAAAAGAAAGGATGCAGCTACATCAAGGTCTATCCATAAAAAGATAAACCGTGCACAGGCCAGCAAAAACTCTAATGTTCGTCCCGACTCAAAGGCGAATTTGGCGACCTCCAGCAAGAAACAGCAAGCCAACGCTACATCGAACCTCAAAAGGAACGAGAAAGCACAGGTAGGCAACTCTTGTGGGACAAAGCCTAGTTCGGCCAAGAGAGCAAGTTCGGAGGAGGCAGCTAAGAGAGAAGGTTCTAAAAAGCTTAAAACCAACAGTTTTGACACCACACCGATCGATCTGCAGGTGGTCATAATAAGTCGAGACGACAAGGATGGGAAAATCACTGCAAAAAATTGGCTACTTGTGGAAAACGAAATCCTTAAAGCCATGATGGCGACATCTGAGAACGATAGTTCTGAAGAATATATCTTCGATGGAGCAGGATGGCGGAAAGGAGTTAAAATGGTTTGCCGTGGGGACCGGAAATCCCTGGAGTTCCTCACTCGCACAATCACCAATATTGGCGTACCGTGGGAGGGTGCTTCTCTCGGGGTTCTTCCCGTCACATCACTTTCACTTCGCCAGCAAGTCAGCATATGGATTTCCCCTCCTGCCACGCATGAGGACTCATCTATAATCAAACTGATGGCAAAACAGAATAAGGAGTTCTCCATATTAGAATGGAAGCTTCTGCAATCTAAGAAGAGTTTTAGCGGGGAAGGAAAGGACCTCTTGTTCGTAATAGACAAGAAATCTGACCTTCTTCTGAAGGACAAAGCGGACGTGTTGAACCGTAAAGGTAAAGAGGCATGGAAGCAAAGGGGAGTCAAAAGATGCTGGTGGTGCAAATTAATTAAAGAACCAGGTGCAAGGTTTAAGGTCAAAAGACCATAATCTTTTCCACTCCACGTCAGAAGGTGATATAAGAAGTTGTATTTTAGCTAAAAAGTCAATTAATGCTTTCTTTTTATCTAGGTACAGCAACGGGGATAACGCGGCAATCAGCGTTGAATCCAAGGCAACTTCATCTTGGCATCATCGTACATGCCGGGCGATGAGGAAGGCCCGCGAACGGTCCGCGATCTTTAGATAATTCCACAGCAAGAGGGACACCTTTGGGATGTGATGCCAATGCCCTCCACACACAATGGGGTGGCAAAGCTATCAACAAAAGAGGTGAGTCAATTTTTGAATTTATTCTTTGTTCCAACCTTATATTATGTAATAGAGGGAATCACCCTGCATTTAGGACTAAAAACAGGGAAGAAATTCTAGACCTCACCCTTATGAGTAATACTGATACAATTTCAATAGGCAATTGGAGAGTCTCTCCTGAGGAATCCTTCTCGGATCACTTAAGGATACTCTTCACCTTAGATAGAAAACAAAAAGGCATAAAGCCTTTTAGAAACCCAACTAGAACAGTTTGGACAGAGTACACAAAATGGTTGAACGTACGTATCAATCCACCAGAGAAAGAAACGCTTTAGACAACCCAGTCTATTGACAACTATGTCCAAAATCTTACTAGTAAAATGAAAACGGCCTTCGAAAAACACTGCCCCATATCCGGTTATATTAAACCCACTTACCCACCATGGTGGAACCGTGAACTTAAAGAACGAAGAACAGGGGTCAGAAAACTTTTCAATAAAGCCAAACTGAGCAAAACAGAGGAAGACTGAAACTTATATAGAGCCGTACTTAACTCATACACCAAAGAGTTTAGAAGGTCCAAAAAAGATGCATGGGCTAGACATTGTGAATCTATTGAAAGCACAAGTGAGGCGGCGAGGCTTCGAAAGATCCTTGCATTCAATCCCACGATGCCGGGATATATTAAACATCCCGATGGATCATGGTCGAACTCGAGCCAAGAAACACTTGAACACTTTATGGAAATATATTTTCCTGGCTGCAAGAGCCGTGAAGACTCAGGTTATACACAATCCGACTCTTTAGATTTTATTCAGACAACTCCAGAATTGGAACAGGTTATCACAGAGCAGAAGATTATGTGGGCTATAAACTCATTCAAACCCTATAAACCAGCTGGACGAGATGAGATTATACCAGCATTTCTTCAACATGCTCAACAGATAATCACTCCATGGCTAAGGGTAATCTAAAAAGTTGTATTGCACTTAGACTCAATCCAGAGTATTGTTTCCCACTATCCGCACAGTGAAATCGTTGTTACGGGCGATTTTAATGTACACAATTCTTCGTGGCTACCCTATTCTGGTCAGACAACACCTGAAGGAAGGTATGTCGAGATTTTTGCTAAGTTAAACCACCTGACTCAGCTTATTGACTCGGATTCCTGACGTTGCAGGTCAAACCGCCAACACTCTAGACTTGTATCTTACCTCTGACCCTAATAAATACACTTTGCTTGCAGCACAGTTTGCTGTTAATTCGTCGCTGCCTGAAAGTGTTATGACTCCTCCTGTACTTGACAGCGTAAATGATTTTATGGGACAAATCTTCTTTCGCACTCGTGCAGTTGCTAGAGTTCTGAAAGATCTCGATGTGCACAAATCCGCTGGCCTGGATAGTATCCCTCCTATTGTTCTGAAGAGGTGTTTTTCAACGCTGGCACTTACGTTCCTTCTTTCCAAGGTCATGGAAACGCTGATTAATTTCCAGCTCAAGAAATATCTCGAGGAACGAAAGCTTCTTAATGACCGGCAGCACGGCTTTCGTAGCAATAGGTCCACTGGTGATCTGATGGAATATCTCACCGAACAGTGAAACAAATCTTTACATTGTTTTGGAGAAAGTAAGATTATTGCACTTGATATTTCAAAAGCATTTGGTAGAGTTTGGCACCAAGCTCTTTTATCGAAAATGCGTGCATTTGGTATTGATGAATCTCTTCTTCGTTGGATTAGAAATTACCTTTCGGACCGTTCAATACAAGTTCTTTTGGACGGTTCAAGTCTGAAAGCCACAAAATAAATGCTGGTGTGCCCTAGGGCTCCATTTTGTCTCCGACTCTCTTCCTTATTTTTATAAATGATCTTTTGTCTGAAACTTCTAATCCATTGAGCTGTTTCGCTGACGACAGTACACTCAGCTTCTCATATTCGTTTTCAGATTCACATCCATGTCCTTCGGATGTGGAACTTGAACGGCAGCGTATGATAAGCTCATTAAATTCTGACCTCGAAAGCATTGTCCAATGGGGAATCAAAAACTGCGTAGAATTTAATGCTTCAAAAACTCAATGCTGTCTCCTGTCGTTAAATCGAAACCCACCCCCAATGCCGCTATCCATGGACGGCACTTGCATCGAGGAAACCGAACAGCTCTCAGTTCTCGGTATGTGTGTCACGGACCACCTTTTGTGGAATGACCACATATTTGACGTCGCACAAAACGCTGCTAATTGTTTAGGTTTTCTCCGTAGATGCAGAAATTTGTCTCCCCTTCTGATCTGGCTATGATCTACAAAGCCTTTATTCGTCCAAAACTTGAGTACAATTCTCATGTTTAAGCAGGAGCTCCAAAAACTCACCTGAGTTTGTTGGACAGAATTCAAAAGAGAGCTTTAAAAATGATAGGTGAAAGATCTATAACGGAAACAATTACAAATCTCGAACACTGCCGTAATGATTCATGTCTTTCTCTATTTTACCGCTATTTTTATAGTGAGTGTTCTTGTGAAATATCCAGTTGCATTCCTCCCCTTAAACAATTCAACCGTAATACTCGCGCTTCTAGGAATGTCCATCAGTTTACCCTTTCTTTATGTTATTATTTTCTTTTATGTGTATTGTGATAGTACATAATAAGTTTGCATATATTTAGTTACGTATATATATATACATTTTTTTGTGTGTTCATTCATACAATCAACTTAAGAGTGACTTATTTAATTCTCCTTATAATGTTTTTGTTTTACTTAAATAAAAAAAAATACTTAAATTCTATGCGCGCTTTATTAAAAATTAAATGAAGTGGTAATCTTGTACATACATAATTATTATTTACATTTTCGGAGGCACTCTCTTCCCCCTTTTTTACCCTTGGATTTAATTATTGCTTATATAAAAGTTAAATACATGTAAAATGGTTTTAGCCTGTTCTTGTGTACAGTCATTCTTTTATTATCGTAAAGGATATCACAATTTACACCATTTTGAGACAAAACTTCGTATGGTCCTATAAATATTGGATCTAATTTCTTTCTGGCTTCGTTTCTTAAAAAAAACTAAACTTCCTTTTTCAAAACTACTACTCTTTGTTTGTCCCTCTTTGTCATATCTATTTTTCCTAACATTTTTCTTCTTTATAAGCGTTTCTCGGGCATCTCTATGGGCAACTTGTAATTTATGTTTAAGGTCAATTACGTAATCGTCATAGTTGTACACCGGTTCCTATTGTTTTGTCAGATTTTTGGGCAAGCTACACTGCTTTCCGAATATCAATTCGAACGGTGTGTAGCCCGTTTCTGAGTGTACGGCAATATTATAATAGAAACCGTTATATGGCAAACAAGTGCTCCAGTCCGTGTGTTTTTCTGAAACGTTAATTCTAAGATATTGTGGTGAATATGCCCATTTATGCAAGCAACGACATCTTTTATTCTTCTATAACAGAATAAATTAGTACCGCCATCTTTGAACAAAAGATTAACTAATGTTATCCAATACCTAAACCACATTAATGTTATCCAATACATAAACCACTGAAAACTGCTATAATTAACTGAACGAAAACTTTTGAGAGCTTTTGATCTACGTGTGGAGACTTGTGGAGGGGAAGCTTATTCCAGCAAATTCCAGCACATTCCAGGACTTTAGAAGATTCTAGTAGCTTTTTATCGTATATAAATACAGGGCCACCAGTCCGAAGACCTCAGTTTGATTTTGAAAGTGAACGAATAAACATCGGTGTAAAATAGTGAATTGTGCTTGTTATAATAAAAGTATTGGAAGTAAAGTATTTGAAGTGAAATAAAGGTGTTTTATTAATGTAAAGTAATTGTTGTTCAGTTTAAGAAATAAGTTTTACTGGCGAACCCTTAGTAAAATATTACATTGGTGTCAGTAAAGTGGAATAGAACTTATTTTATCTGTGCATTCAGATAATTAATGGTGAAAAGTGATAAAGTGTGTAAATAAATAAACAGTAAAAGTGACATACAAAAATATAAGAATAAAAATACAAACAAAATGGGAAAAATTTTGAATGCATTGAATTGTGTTGAACTTAAGGCAGAATTGAACAGACGAGGTCTTCCTACTGCTGGAACGAAAAATGACCTCATTATTCGTCTGCAGGAAGATTTAAGGCAACACGGTGAAAATCCAGACACGTTTCTATTTGAAATTGAAATGTCGGAAGATCAAGTAAGTACAAGCTTAGACTTAACCAATATGATGGCTCAGTTGCTCGCCCAGTTTGAAGACCAACGAAAGGAGCAAAAGAATCTTCTAGAAGAGCAACGCAGTGAACAAAAGAATATTCTAGAAGAACAACGAATTGAGCAGAAGAATGAACAAAAGAATCTTCTTGAGCGGTTAGAAGAACAACGCAGTGAACAAAAGAATCTTCTAGAGAAACAGCGAAGTGAACAAAAGAATCTGCTCGAAAAACAAGAAAAGAATCTTCTCGAACGGTTCGAAGAACAGAAACACATCCTCGAAGGTAAACTAGATTTATTCGAGAACAAGTTTATTGCCCGAACGTGTTGAAAAACAGTTTTCGTCAGTGGAAGCAAAATTCGAGAAGATCGAAGATAACTTTGAAAGCATTACCAAAGAACTGGACAGAGTTCGAAAAATAAAGGTTCGAGAAAGTTCTGGCGACTGTCCAAAGAAAAAGGAAATGCATCCACCGACCTTTGACGGACAAACTTCTTGGTCAATCTACAAGAAGCAGTTTGAGGCAGCCTCATTGACAAATGGCTGGGATGACGAAGACAAGTTTATTGCCCTGACGCTTGCCCTTAGACGTTCTGCTGCTGAATTATTGCAAACCATACCAGCAGACCAAACCGGCAACTTCAGTGCTCTTGTTCAGGCCATTGACAAACGCTTTGGTGATGTCCATATGCAAGAAGTCTTCCGCGTTCAACTCAATACCAGAGTCCAGAAAAGAGGAGAAAGTCTGCAACAATTCCAAGCGGACATTGAACGGCTGGCGCATCTAGCATACCCGACTGCAGGAGATGAAATTACCAACCAGCTAGCAACAGAGGCTTTTGTCCGTGCAGTTTCCGATATCAATCTCCAGCGAGCAATTCGAACTGCTGGAAAACGCACGCTTTCTGAAGCATTAGCCTTCGCACTCACTATGGAAGCATCGGAACAGGCTTCTTTAGGAGTTTATCTGGTAAGAGAACTGGAAGTTGAGGAATGTTCTTGCCAGAGAGCTGAATTCCAAAGAAGGCAGCGAGAAGGACCTGCTCGATGCTGGACTAGCAACAAAATCGGACATCTCCAGCGCCAGTGCAGATTGCCACCAAGAAGAGTCACCTGTCAACATTGTGGAAGCAAAAATAATACCCGCGAACAGGTAAGCAATAATATCAACGCTCCTGCTCGCCTTGGTATCGATTTGTCCAGAACCATAATCCAAGTCTCGCAGACTAAACGAAACAATAAGAGTCTGACAGTGGACGCAACAGTAAATGGTAAGAAACACGTGGCTACAATTGAAACCGGTGCCACAGCCTCCATTGTGCAAAGAGACTTGGTCAAAATGACGTGGCTACACAACACCAATAGCTACCGTCTTAAAACTGCGACAGGTGAGGCAAGAGTGTATGGAGAAGTTCGTCTCAAAATCCGTTTGGCAGAACTAGAGTTTTCGCATCTAATTTTGGTAGCAGATATATGTGACGAGTGCATAATTGGAATTGACTTTATGAAAGAGCACGGATTGATTCTTGATCTCGGTAAGCAAGTTCTCAAGTACTAAAATGTAGAGATTCCTATGGTTTATGGCAACGAAAACTCATCAACTCTAAGAACTGTCATCAAAAAAGACATATGCTTGCCTCCCTCTTCGGAAGTGTTTGTGTGGACAAAAATAGAGGGCGATTTAGGTAGCCATCGATACCTCATGGTGGAACCAGAGTCTGAGCAATCTTCCCAAAACATCATCTTAGGGAAGACTCTTGTGGAACCAAAGAACACCATGGTACCCGTACGGATACTGAACATCAAACCGTACGAAGTCAAGCTCAAGAAAGGAGAAATAGTTGGAAAAGGTGAATCTGTGTCCGCAATAACCAAGATCACAGAAATGAACACAGACAAATCCAAAGCCAAAATTCTGAAGCCATCCAATCTAAGTCAACATCAGCTTAGTGTTGCTGGAAGCCTTCTTCATGAATACGCTGATATACTTTCTTCACCGAGTGGACAGTATGGTCGAACACAACTGGTTCAGCATCGAATCGACACAAGTTGCTAGACAGATTCGACAGCCAGCAAGACGTCTCCCATTAGCCAAACAAGCCGAAGTTGAAGAGATGATATCGACAATGAAGAAAGATGGGCTAAGCGAAAATTCCAAAAGCCCTTGGGCATCACCAGTAGTTCTTGTCAAAAAGAAGGATGGAAGCACCCGGTTTTGTGTGGACTACCGTAGGCTGAACGTTGTGACAAAGAAAGACAGCTACCCTTTGCCCAGAATCAGCGATACTTTGGATGCAATGAAAGGAGCTCAATGGTTCTCAACGCTGGACTTAAAGAGTGGCTACTGGCAGGTAGAAATCCATCCAGAATATAGCGAGAAGACAGCTTTCTCTACAGGAAATGGTCTGTGGCAGTTTAAAGTTATTCCATTCGGACTTTGCAACGCTCCGGCGACATTTGAGCGTCTAATGGAGTGTGTTCTACAAGGACTTACCTGGAAATCATGCCTTGTGTATTTGGACGATGTCACCGTTTATGGCAAATCTTTTGACGAACATTGTAAGAACCTTAAGGCCGTATTCCAGAGGCTTCGAGAAGCACACTTAAAATTAAATCCAGAGAAATGTGCGCTTTTCAAGACCGAAGTTAAATACTTGGGACATATCATCTCATCCCAAGGAGTAAAGACTGATCCGGAAAAAGTTGACACTGTGAAGAATTGGCCAACACCACAGGATAAACACCAACTCCGTAGCTTTCTTGGTCTAGCCACATATTATCGGCGCTTTGTGAAGGACTTTGCTGGAATCGCTAAGAGCTTGCATCAACTTACTGAAAAGGGGAATCCGTTCAAATGGTCAGGTCAGTGCAAGAAAAGTTTTCAGGAACTCAAGCTACGTTTGTGTAATGCTCCTGTGCTGACCTATCCGACTCCTTCAAAAACCTTTCATCATCGACGCCGATGCCAGTAACGTTGGAATTGGAGCTGTACTGTCGCAAGTCCATGACGGAGAAGAAAAAGTCGTCGCCTACTACAGTAAGGTACTCTCGAGGCCAGAGCGCAATTACTGCGTGACCAGAAGGGAACTTCTACTTTGATTTTGGCAACAAAGCACTTCCATAAGTACATCTATGGACAGAAGTTCCTTCTTCGAACAGATCATGGTGCGCTTAATTGGCTTCTGAACTTCAAAAATCCCGAAGGTCAAGTAGCTAGGTGGATCGAGAGACTACAGACATACGACTACCAAATTCAACATCGGAAAGGAAAGCTGCACACAAACGCAGATGCATTGTCTCGACGACCGTGTAAACAGGACTGTAAGCATTGCACGCGTCAAGAAGAAAAGGAAACAGTTGCCATCCAACGAGTAAGAGCCGATTCCATTTACGGTTGGAGCAATGAAGAACTGAGAACTGCCCAACAAGAAGACACAGATATAGAGCCCATTCTTGTATGGAAAGAGCACGAAGAAAAACCAGAATGGGGTGAAATCTCCGATAGAAGTCCAGCTCTCAAAGCATATTGGGCACAGTGGGACTCCCTTCATGTCCAAGAAGGAGTACTAAGGCGTAAATGGGAGTCTGCAGATGGTAAATCGTATGTGATGCAGTTAATCGTGCCCAGGTCAAAGGTTAATGATGTTCTTCGAGAGATGCATGATGGAGCATCTGGAGGTCATTTGGGAGTCAACAAAACGCTAGAAAAGATACGACAACGGTTCTACTGGCTATATGCAAGAGATGATGTCGAAAAGTGGTGCCGAAAATGTGATACTTGTGTTGCTACAAAGGGTCCAGGTAGAAAACTTCAAAGTTAAATGCAGCAGTACAATGTGGGCACGCCGTTTGAGAGAATAGCTGTAGATGTCGCAGGTCCATTTCCGGAGACCAACAGTGAAAACCGATACATCCTTGTAGTCATGGAACAGTGGTTGATCAGATTGTATTCAATTGAGAAGGTTCGGTGTTCCTTTGGAATTGCATTCTGACCAAGGAAGGAACTTCGAATGTAACATCTTTCAGGAGGTTTGCTCTCTCCTTGGCATCAAGAAGACGAGGACAACACCGCTTCATCCACAATCTGACGGAATGGTCGAACGATTCAACAGGACGCTTAAGGAACATCTGCCCAAGGTTGTGGGTGACTACCAACGAGACTGGAATCGCCATATTCCATTGTTTTTGATGGCCTATCGAAGTGCGGTTCATAGTTCAACAGGACATACACCATCGGAGATCCTGTTCGGCACAACAATACGGCTGCCTAGTGAAGTAAAATTTGGATGCTGTACTATGGAACCGGAAAAGCCAGATGAATATGTGGATAACCTCAAAGAAAGACTCATTGACATTCATCAACGGACAAGGAAAAACATAAAAATAGCCAGTGATAGGATGAAAACACGGTACGACGCTCGTGCAACAACGATTGGATTCCAAGAAGGTGTGGTTTTACAATCCCCATCGACAAAAAGGATTGTCACCAAAACTTCAAGAAAACTGGGAAGGACCATACACCGTTGGCGTTGTGAAGCGAATCAATGATGTAGTTTACCGCATTCAGAGAGGGTTGAGAGGCAAGCTTAAGGAAGTTCACTGTAACCGTTTACATCGCTATAACGGTGATGACGGGAGTAATGGATTTAATCGGGACGATCAATCCTAAGAGGGGGGCAATGTGGTGAATATGCCCATTTATGGAAGCAACGACATCTTTTATTCTTCTATAACAGAATAAATTAGTAGCGCCATCTTTGAACAAAAGATTATCTAATGTTATCCAATACCTAAACCACACTAATGTTATCCAATACATAAATCACTGGCTATAATTAACTGAACGAAAGCTTTTGAGAGCTTTTGATATACTTGCGGAGACTTGTGGAGGGGAAGCTTATTCCAGCAAATTCCAGCACATTCCAGGACTTTAGAAGATTCTAGTAGCTTTTTCTCGGATATAAATACAGGGCCACCAGTCCGAAGACCTCAGTTTGATTTTGAAAGTGAACGAATAAACATCGGTGTAAAATAGTGAATTGTGCTTGTCATAATAAAAGTATTTGAAGTAAAGTATTTGAAGTGAAATAAAGTTGTTTTATTAATGTAAAGTAATTGTTGTTCAGTTTAAGAAATAAGTTTTATTGGCGAACCCTTAGTAAAATATTACAATATGCTCCTAAAACCTTATCTGAATTTTCTAAAGCTCCTATGCTCTCATGATGGTAAGCTGTAGATTGTAGTTGTTCTACTCTCAAAAGCTTACAGATACCCTTGAAAACCTGGTTTATAAATTCGGTTCCCTGATCAGATGCTATTGTATGTGGTACTTCGTATCTTAGAATAAAACCTTCTACTAGAGCTTTGGCTACCGTACCTGACTCTTTATTCGGGAGTGGTATAGCTTCGATAAACTTGGTCAGCTCATCTTGAATGGTGAGTATGTATTAAGATCCATCTTCAGATTCTTCTAAAGGTCCTACTATGTCTATGAATATTTTGTCAAAACCTGATTCGGCTGTTGATGTGATAGTCATTGGTTGTTTTTTCGGTTTGTTATATTTGTTTCGTTGACATACTGGGCAGTGCTTATCGAATGTCGTCACATCGTTTTGCATTCCTGTCCAAAAGTATTTTTTCTTAATATTTTGAATCATGCGGTTTATGCCTGCATGTCCACTGGTTGGAAGTATGTAGAAGTCGTTTAGTATTAATTTCTTCTTACAAGGATCGGTAATTTCAATAACATTATCTATGAGGTATACCTTTATATTACTTTCTTTAAACATTTCTCCTAATATATTTTTTAATTCATTAATTTTATAGTCTCGACGGCCGTCTGAGAGTTTCTTAACTTCATTTTTAGTAATATATATTTTCTTAATTGATTTGGGTCCGGAGAGTTTTTGCACATCCCTCGACAATATTTTGCCATATAATGTCGATTGAGTTGTAGTGCTGTCCTTGGACTTCTTTAGGAGTAAACAATTCCCTTTAGGAATATACGCCAAAACTTTGTATGGTCCTATAATTATGTTGTCCTTGAAATTAAATTGTCAACGATTTTTAACTCGATAACTTTTAGTCCACTTTCGGGTGGTTTCAAAAGTTCTGTTATAATTTGTTCATTAGTTTGTATCTTATCATCTTTAGGTTTATCTTCATCTTTATTATCTACTTTCGAAATTGGAGAATTGTAGGACTTATAAGGATTTCTTTAAGCAAATTGAATGATTTTTCGCAATCTTTATTAAAATTGAATTCAACGTCTTTTTTCAATAACCGATTTAATGGGATGCAAATGGTGGCAAAATTTTTAATGAATTTTCGAATCTTCTTACTTCATCCGCGTTAGTAGGAGTTGGATAATTTTTCATTGCAGCCGATTTGGTGGGATCAGGTAAAATTCCTTTGTCCGATATAAGGTGTCCGAGGTATAATACTTCTTTTCGCAAGAAAGAACATTTTCCGGGGTGTATTTTGAGATTTACTTCTCTGAGACGTTCAAAGACTTGGATCAAGTTTATATTATATTACTTTGTTGTGATCCATTAAATTTTTACCAAAAATTATAAGATCGTCAAGATAGACGAAACATCGTGAATATGTTAATCCTGACATGGCTATAGACTACATTCTTGAGAACTTACTTGGTGAGATCTTTATACCCATTGGTAGACGCTTTAACTGGTAGTGACCATCCTCTGTTGAGAATGCCGTTATTGGTCTACTATTGGCATCTAACTCCATTTGGTAGTATCCTTGACTTAAATCTATACTTGAGAAGTAAGTTGCTCCTCCGACCATATCATAGATGTCCGTTATGTCAACTGGGATTGGAAAAGAATCACTTACTACATGAAATTCATATGGAATGGAAAATTCTCCTAGTTGTAACACATAGATACATGTCCCTAAAGTTTGTAGATTTCCTGATATCCCTAATACTTTTGTTTTTTTTCTTTCATCAATATTAATGTTTTTAGTAAGTGAACATTTTTTTATAACGCATAATAAAGCTCCTGTGTCGAGTAAGAATTGTTTGTTTATGTTGTTTTTATGCCGTTTGATATTCCAACAGTATAAATGGCATCTGTTATCTGCGGTGGGTTGCTCGTTTCCCATTACTAACACCTGATTATTATTTCTATTATTATTGGGTTGACTTACATTATTCGATATATTGGTATTATTGTTGTTACTGTTATTATTACCATTATTATTATCATATCTTTGTCTATCATTATTGCTTGCATATCTTGACCGGTTGTTGTGGTTATAATGGATATTATTATTATTTCTATAGCTATTATGATTCTTAAAGTTTTGTTTTGGTTTTGATACGAAGGCCTAGTTGAGTGGTTATTTTGTAGGTACGAACTTCTTGCTTGGTTATTGAAATTAGTATGCGAGAATCTAGCTTGAGAGTTGTTAAAATTATTATTTTGTCCATGATAGTTTGTACCTCTATTATTCATGAACCTTACAGTGTTTGATGTGGATGCGGGGCTTTGATCTAATTCTACTACATGCTGGATAGCGTCTTGAAGATAAGTGTGTCTGGCACTATCTAATACTATTTTTAACCTATCGTTTACCCCCTTTTTTAGATATGCTAAACCTCTTCTTTCATTAGCTTTTGTTAGAATTTCCCTTGCTTCTTCACCATGGCAAGAAACTTCTAGTTCAGTCATCTTTGTAATAAGTGTTTCAATGTCTGTAACGAATTCTCGTACAGGTCGATTACCCTGATATGTCTTACTAAGTTTGGTTTGTATCGTTTCTATTGTTTCTTTTGGTCCACATTTTTCTATTCAAATTTTTTTAAATGAAGCAAAATTCTCTGGTTTTTTATTACCTAGTTCAGTAAGAGCTTTACCTTGAATTTTGCATTTTAATATAAATTTGACTAGCGTGGGTTTTGAAGTCTCATTAAGGTTGTCATGGTAGAATTCTATATTGTTTATAAGATCCCTAATGTGTTCAGTTCTCTTGCCATCCTCATCACAGTTGAGGGTAGGCAATTTTTGAGCTATACTGAAATTGAATACTTCTGCCATGTTTTCCTCTTCTTCTTCTACTATGTTTTCTTCGCCTAGCAATTTTGTTTTTTCATCTAATATTTGATTCAGTCTGACTAATAAGTTATCTATAATCTTTCTTAAAGCTTGCTGGTTTGTGTCCTTATCTAATTTTTCATATTTCTCATTAAACTCTTTTTCTAATTTTAATATTTCATCTCGTTTTTCATTAATAAAGTTTTCAGAATATTTTCTTTTTGGAGTTTTATTGAAGTTTGCAAGTAAATCTTTTAATGTTTTTACTATGTTTAACATATTTTTAATTATTTATTATTATTTTTTTTTACATTGATTTTTATAAACGGATACATTCAAAAAATGTTTTTGTTTAAATTTTTTTTTTTTTTACTTAATAATTTTTGGTTTACAATTCATTATGTTTTTTTTTTTTTTTTTCTTTTTTTTAACATTGTTTATTGTTTTCTTAATACAAATTTTAAACTGCTACATTTTTTTAATTTCATTATTAATAATTTTCTGGACATTTTGTTTAAAATAAAATTTTAAAATTTTTGTGGCTAAATAAACTATAGAAATTTATTTCTTTTATTTTTTTTTTTGAATTTACGAGAAAAAAAAAATTTAATTTACTTTTTTTTTACGTTAATTTCTTTTCGTAACTTTTTTGCTTGTTCCAAAAAGTTTTTCTTTTCACTCCCACTGCTTAAATTCGCCAACCTGTTTAGGTTGCCGATCACTTGCCTAAGCTTGACTTTTCTTCCAGCACGTTTCTTTTTAAGTTTTTGTTCTGGTATTTGCTGTTGTACCGGTTTTTTTCTTTTCTGATACTCCTCGATAGTTAGAGGCTTAGGTCTAGCGGTTTTTGGTGTGGGCACGTATACTGGTGCCTCAATTGTTGGTTGTCCGGGATTATAGGGACAATTCCATATTTCGAACAGCTCGTCTAAAGCTTCCTTTTGGTATGGCATTGGTATGTCTAAACGTGTGGCTCAACGAACAAGATAATATGTGGGTTCTCCTGGCAAGATCGCCATGTAACTACACTACCTCACCTATTTAAGCTATGGGGGATATTAAATAGCTACTCCAAACCGAATAAGGATGATGGCTAAAGAGCGGATCTGTTCCGTGTTGAAGTAAATTAAAAAACAGGCTGAGGAGCCAAAGTGTTCTTGTATACTTCCTAAACGAAAGTGAGTTTATTCTAAACTTAAGCTATTTATATTAAATTTATATGCTTACACACTAATGACTTAAGCCTATACATATTCTAACTTAAGCATATACACATAGACATATTAATATTTTATTGCAAAATCGAGGAATAACAGAATTGGGCAGAATAGTTGCTATGTCATCAAATTAATAGCCAATATGCATGCCACTTCTACAATGCACAAATGTATCCAAATATATCTAGCCATATGCACTGCCCACTGAACAAAGTAATCTGAAGCGTCGTCGCGTTCCGTCATTGTCATCGTCAATGGCATTGAATTTTATTATTATATATATATATATATATATATTATATTATAAATTTGGGCTATGGAGTGCATGAGGTTGATACTCATGACCATGAATAAAATGCGAGTGCATTAAAAAATAGGTTAGTGGATGTCGATGACCGGAATCAAATGGATAATTAAATTGTCGGTAGTGTGAGCCCTTCACACAAACATTCAAAACCAATGTGCATCGGTATCTCCTTTTAAATCCTCTCCTACTTACCTAATCGCTCGTGCTGTGCTAAAAACATTTTTTGTGCGCGCTAAATATAAAAAAAAAAAAAAAAAAGATACGTCCCTACCAACTGGAGAAAGGTTAAAGTGGTCTTTATTCCAAAAGCTGGAAAATCGACACACCCGACTGCAAAAGATTACAGACCGATCAGACTCTCCTCGTTCCTCCTCAAGACGCTGAAGAGAATCATTGATCTGCATGTAAAAGACCTTCTCAACCCAAACAATCTGTGCAACTTCCAACACGCTTACCTAATGGTAAGTCAGTGGAGACTGCGTTGCATGAGGTCGTCTCGCAAATTGAGAAAAGTCTTAAGTACAAAGAACACACCTTGGCAGCATTTTTGGACATCGAAGGAGCGTTCAACAACGTAAAAACGGAGTCCATTAAATCTGCCCTGGAAGAAGTTGGAGTTGAATCTGCCTTTGTCGACTGGATTTATACCATTCTCAATGGCAGAACCATTAGCTCGCAACTTGGAGATACTATTGTCGAGAAAACAGTTACAAGAGGCACACCACAGGGAGGGGTAATCTCACCTCTCCTCTGGGTCATCGTTGTAAACAAAATTCTAACAAGACTTAGGAATCAGGGCATTTAAATTGTAGCCTTTGCAGACGATATAGTAATTTTGATATCGGGTAAGTACCTTACCACCATCAAAGATATTATGATATCTGCACTTCAACAACTATATTCTTGGGCAGCACAAAACGGTCTGGGAGTTAACCCTACAAAAACTGAACTAGTTCTGTTAACCAAGAAAAGGAAATTAGAGGATTTTACCCCTCCAAAGCTTAATGGAATTCCACTGAAACTTTCCAAAGAAGCTAAATATCTTGGAGTAATCCTTGATTCCAATATTATTGTTGTTATTGTACTATTCGTACTAGAATGTCAGCTTATAAGGCTTGAGTGCTTGACCATTTCTTATTCCGTCAATTTCATTGAATTTTTGAACAACAACTTAGAGGCGCTACCACCAATTGTTTGGCTGGAGATATAGCTATTTCATGCTTTGCCACTTTTGCACTCATCAGTCTCCTTTTTTTGTGCTGCTGAGCTTTAATCCAATTTTTAAAAACTTGTTATGCACACCATAGGATTCGAACCCACGCAAATCAGATTTGCTCAGTCTTAGCAGTCGTGTGCACTACGCACTCCACCGCTTTAGACCACTGACGTCACAGGTCGAGATGTGTTATTTGTTTATCAAATGCATTTGGAGCATCAGCATTATTATAAGCGCCTTTGAGTATGCTGTCTTGTTCCGCCTCCATTTTTCTCCATACCTTATTTCGATAGACTACAATTCGCAGTACGTATCAAAGGGGGAGAGGTTGGAAGATCCAAGCTAGTATGGAAACGAAACACAGGAAAGAATGAAAAGAGCACTCTGTGCTTTCTACACATGCAAGAAAACCTTTGGTACGCGTTGGGGTATGCAACCACAAGTCATACAGTGGATGTACACGGCAATTGTTCGTCCCATACTTACCTATGGTTCGATCGTGTGGTGGAAGGCTGTAGAAAAAGTTAGCTATCTCAAAAACCTGAACAAGGTACAGAGACTAGCTTGTAAAGGAATAACGGGGGTACAGAGTTCTACGCTACAAGCAGGGCTGGAAATTATTCTAAATCTTCCAGCACTGGACGAGTACATAAGATGCACAGCAGCCAAAAGTGCACTTCGACTTAAAGAAATGAGCTCTTCGAAGCACAGCACCTATGGTCATGAGTCTATCTTGCAAAGGTATGACACAGTGACCGAACTTGATATGACGAATGACTACGTATCACCCATAATAGATTTTAAAATACACTTCTCCATTCTAATTCCCGAAAGACATGGATGGGAACCTGACTCACTAATTAGTGAACAAGGTATCCCGTTCTACACCGATGGGTCAAAAATGGAAGAAGGACAGGGGCAGGGGTGTTCTGTGAACCTCTCAATATTAGAGAATCATATAAACTCCCAGATGAGTGTAGTGTCTTTCAAGCTGAGATTTTCGCTATTGAAAAAGCGGCAGAAATGGTACACAAGAAAAAACTGAGCTCGTCAGAGATCACATTTTTCGTGGACAGCCAAGCTGCTATCAAAGCATTAGCCAGTGAGACTATAAGATCCAAGAAAGTGGCTAAATGCCGAGGCGTACTGAAGAAAATTTGTTACTCCAACCAAGTCAAACTTTGCTGGGTTTCTGGGCATAGTAATATAGAAGGGAATGATATAACAGATGAACTGGCAAGGAAAGGGTCATTAGCAAATAGGAACAATAGTAGCCAGTTATTTACGGGACCTGAAATCCCGGCCATTAAAAGGAAAATTGACCTAGTAACGAAAAAGCAAATCAATAACTCCTGGATTTCCAGGAACGACTGCGTTATCTGTAGAAGTTTATGGCCTAGAATTAAGGAAAAGGAAACTCAGTATATTTTATAGCTGAGTAAAAAGAAAATAAAAATCTTGATAGGGGTACTAACGGGTCATTGCGCCATTGGAACAATGGCCACCAGAATAGCCGCTTTCGCACCCGATTTATGAGGAGCTGTCAGGATGTTGAGGAAACTGAAACCATTAAGCACCTGCTCTGTGATTGTCCAAACCTCCAAACAAACCGCCTCCGGTACTTCGGAAACAGGTTTGTTGGAGAACTGGACGACCTAGCGCAGGTCTCAATGGCAAATATGAGAAAATTTATAGAGAAAACAGGCTGGTTCATAAATGGAACCAGTCTATTTGAACCATTAGTTAGGAACACCTCTGTTTTTATTTATAAGGGAATCACAATGGACCAACAGGACCCCGTGTACGCAACAGCCTAGGCTGTGCACACCCCTCCTAACCTAACCTTATCTAACCTATGATGTGGTGACTTAAATTGTAATATTCTAGTTGATAATAGTTTACGTGATAATTTGAGCTCTTTTGACTTACATTTAGTAAATTTATCAGAACCCACTCATTTTACTCAAACATTTAGTAGCCTGTTAGATCTATTCTTCCACGAAATAAATAAACTAAACTAAACTAAACTAAACTCAAAGGCTCTCCCAAACCAATGCGAAACATTCGGCGCGGTGAAACCATCTGCAATGCAACTTTTGTATGAGAATGATGATCGACTAGCAGTCCAGTCATGGATACTAGACTGCTTTCACACAAGGAAACTGAGTTGCTGGAAACTGTGAGTTTGTAGGCGAGAAGGTCAAGAAGTAAGTGAAATGAAAAAAATCTCCCCGGTCAACGATTGAGGAGATTTTTATCACATTCCTTCTCACACTGTCCGTAATGTGCGTTCAGCCAATAGACTTTATATGGAAAAAAACAGATTCAGTTTCCTTGTGTGAAAGCTACAAGGCAATTAAAGGAAAACGTCAAAAAAATCTCCAGCAATTGGTTTCCCTGTGTGAAAGGGGACCTAGATCCATGACTGCCACTGCCAAAACACAATTTCCGCGTTCAAGATCATATCCGAAGCGATTTGGATAGATTTGTGTTGTAATTCTTTCTGAAAAAAGCTATTGCAACAACAAATCAAGGTATCTGAACATTTTTGGGTAGGTTGACACCGACCGGATAGGTTCCTTAACGCAAGGAACGCCAATGGGAAATGTATATTTTAAAAAAATCCATTCAATGCATTTGACACAGCAAAATCCTTCAATTTTATTCACCCCTATAAAAACGGATCAAATTTAACTGGGATCAAATTTAACCAAAATGTTAACGCAATTGGCACACGGCCTAGCTTTTTAATTTGAAAATATTTTATGGGCGTGGTGAAAATGTAAAAATAAAATTCGTTGAAGAAGCATGGTCCATTTTGCATTTTTTTTTTTTTTTGTAAATATATCAATAAAACTAATTTTAGAGTGGCTTTTGTTGAAATAATCACTTAACATTCACTAGCAATATTTTAGAAGAGGATTAGAGCAATTAATGTGTGTTTTTTTTTTTTTTTTTTTTCAAAATTTATCAATTTCTTATTAACTTTTGCATTAAAAGTACTAAAAATCGAATTGATTTTCTACTAAATCACATTTTTAGTGTAACATAGAAATTTAGATTATAAATTTCTACCTTAAATTCATGTATCATTTTTTATGAACTATTAAGTATTACTCAAGTTTGAAGCCTCTAAAGTTGACTAAATGGAGCTTTTTTGTGATTTATTTTATTAAATTGCCCCTACTTTTTTTCCCGTTAGATTTATAAATACAAAATTATTCACATATTTGTAGAAGAATGGTTAATCCATGAGCCTTCAAAAAAATTTAAGAAAATTAAAACCATTGTTTTTCTTCACTTCTGTAGGAATGTGAAATGATTAAAATTACTTGAAATATAAGCCAACATTTATTATCTTAGCTGCCGTTAATTTTTTTTTTGTTGTAGTGCAAACATAGGTTCTGCTGTGGCACACCAAACAGTCTCTCATGTGTCATATAAAATTTCGATCTCTTTGGCGTATAACACGAGAAATTTCAAATTCACTTCTCAAAAATGACTGTGTATAAAATATAAATTATTCTAACTTTAGATTCTAAAGAAAGATTTGAGCTTTTTTGATAAGCAGTGAGCGCTGAAAAAGTTTTCCCTGACCGCTCTCTAAATTCTCTGACATTCCCTGACAAATTTTTCGTTCCGTGACTTTCCAGGGAAGTGGCAACCATTAAAAACAACAAATCGCATAATTCAAACGAATTTGATTGGCCTGCATGAAATAAAAAAAATTTGTGCCGATATACAAAAAATCTGGATGAGAATACAAAATAAATAAATGGTAAGTTTTCATTAACAAACACTCACCTGATTGTAAAGAACATTGGCCGAAATACGAACATTGGCAAAGCATATATTTTAGCCATTATTACTACAAACAATACATAGAGAAGAACTTTAATAAGACCAATTATAAGCTCTGTGTACAAAAGAAAGACAGCTTTATTTTCCCATGGATTTTCTGTTTGCATTTCAGCAGCATGTAGTAAATATTTGATTCCTATGCTTGCTATTACTGTCAGTAATATTCCATATTCAAATCCAAATACGAGTTGTACTGTTGGTCCCCGAATAATTGTAGAATTGTATGCATGTAAAAGTAGCCAATAATCCATAAAACCTAAAGCTACTAATAAGCTTAAAACCCGCACATGAAATAGCCAACCTAATACTGGGCTGCGTTCCATCTGCAAAATTAAAATAAAAAAAGTTTACATTTTCAATCATATTTAACAAAAAAAAAAAAAATAAATAAAAGCAATAATATATTTAGCAAGGCAAGAGGAAGTGAGGGTTAGTTCTTGATTGGATAGCGAGGGAAATGATTGAGGAAAATGAACTTAATGGAATATGAAATAGAACTGACCGGAAGAGGATTTCTTTACTTTTTTTTACTGGAAAATTGTGGTTTTAGAATCCCCACGAGGTAGTCTTTAAAATAAAACAATAAAATTCTCTTCCCTAATTTTTGTAGATATTTTCGATTTTTTTTTTTTTTTGGATAATTTGATTGGACTGTTAACAGAATGTCTAACTAAGTAGTTTCATGTGTCCATTTCACATTGAGTTACACGTTGCATTATAACTCGGCCGATCTGACACCAAAATCGACCTCGACTGAACCAAATTTATTTTATCCTATTCACATTTTAACAAGTATTGCCCACATCAAGTAGCTTCGTATCATTCACTGCACTCTATCATCTATTATCCATTTTCTGATACGCAAAGCCTCAATCACACCATTGTATGGCAATTAAGCGAGCTGGCAATTCTCTATATCCCTAATGGCATACCGGTCATGTGGCAAAACCTTATGGACAATATAAGGGCCACGATATTTCGGTATAAACTTCTTATTGGTCCCGACGGCCGTATCTACGTGACGTATTACAACAAAATCGCCTTTAGAGTACGTCTTTGCGGTTTTACTTCGTTCGAGGAAATAATACAGATCATACTCTTGTGACTTAGTAATAGCTTCCGAAGCATACAACCTGATTCCTTCTAAATCACGTTTTGAAGTTTCTCCACGTTTTTCTTCAAGATATGCAGTTAACTCATCAACAAATTCACCTCTATGCTCTTCCCCTATGTTTTAGAAGAGTGTACAGTATTATTCAAACTATACTCAACTCGACCTAACATGCTAGGCCAATTAGCATGGCTGACGGGCTCGCTTATTTTTCTAAGCAATAGCCTTAATAACTCTACTCACACGTTCTACTTGTCCGTTTGCTTGTGGAGAGGCACAGTAGGGTGTATCGTTTTCAACATTCTTTGCCAAATCACTATGTGCAACTCATAGTTTATGCTTAACGGTTTTCTGAACTTATTCTCATCATTTATTTTGATTCGCCCTTGGGAAAAACAAAATCGGGAAGCTATCGAAAATTGGTCTTTTTTCACAACATTATATACAGTCGTGGCGGCCTAATTAAGAACGATATTTTTATAAAAGAATTGAAGAAATTGAATCAAAAATACACTCTTAAGACGGTACAGAGTACAGGATAAAACTGAATTTAATTTGGGGTGCACTGACTGGCATAGTATGGTCGATAAGTAAGAAAAAAATGCTCGAATTGACCAAAAAGTTTATAAAGACATTGAGGAACATGTTATGGAGTCATTTGAAATCATATCCATACAATTTGTTTTAAGGACGATAATGATGCAAAAAGTCCTCAACTGATTGCTAAGAAGGTGTTTGCGTATTCAAGAAGTAATTTTTTAGATTAGACCGTCTAAAGCTCGGGCCTAAATTCTATCGAGAACTTGTTGGGAGACATCAAGGCATGGTTAAAGTAAAAAAAAAAAAAATATTTTGATCAGAAATATAAATATCTAAATATTGAGGAAATCTGATAGAGTACAACACAATGCATGCCAAATACCAATAGTGCAATACTTTTTCAGAAAAAATGGTATGACAAATATTGTATAGATGCCCGAACCAAATCATTCGCATGGTTAAGATTATTTAGGAGTTTTCCAGATAATACTTACTTTAAAACACAATACATAGCTATGAACAAAATTTACAAGGAAGTGTTAAAGAATAAAAGGCAAATATACTCAAAGAACATTGCAGGCTGTAGAAAAACCGGGGAATTCTGGAGAACTATTCGAGCAATCAACAATAAACCGAAAAAGCAAGCTGCTGGGTTACTTGAAATGGATGACTTGGTTGAACATTTCAGAACGCTAACGCTGGAAAATTTCTCTTCACCGTTTCAATTTGCTAGACCCTACATCGAGAACGATGATCTGGATGAACCATTTTCTTGCTTAGAGGTACAAATAGTGTTAAATGAGCTCCAAAACAATAAGTCTCCGGGATCGAATGGAATACCCCAAGAATGCTATAAATTCAGCACTTTCCTTTTCATAGAAAGTATAACCAAAGCTTTAAACCAAGCTTATGATAGCTCCTGTTTACCAGACTGTTTCAGATAGGCTATTACGTGTCCCATTTTCAAGAAAGGTGACAACAGAGTTCCGGCTAACTACAGAACTACAGAGTTGCTGAATTCTTCAATGAAAATTTTTGCAAAATTACTTTCAAAACGGCTTTACAAATGTTTTCAGAATAACAACTAGTTGAGTGAGTCACAAGCTGGCTTTTGGGAAAATTATTCGACAATTGATCAAATCTATTCGCTCACCAACTTAGCTGAAATATTTGTAGATAACAAAAATAACTCTACACTTTTTTTATTGATTTTAAGGCGGCATTCAACACCATAGACAGGAAAGCACTAATTTTGAAGCTGTACAACAAAAGAATCTCGACAAAGTTTGGACACGTTTTAGAACAACTGTACCATTCAACAACCTCTGCAATTGTATATGGAAACAAACTTTCCGAACAATTTCGAATTGAAATAGGACTGAGACAAGGCTGCAGCTTGAGTCCTCTGTTGTTCGCCCTGTTTATAGATGACATAGAAGATGTGTTGCAAGGAGGAGCCCGCATTTCAGCTGATCTTTTAATCAAAGTCTTAATGCTCGCTGATGACATTGTTGTCTTGGCTGAGTCGCCTGGAAGTCTCCAATTGATGATCAATAGATTGTTCGAGTACTGCAACAAGTGGAGGCTCCAGGTTAATCTCGCCAAGTCAAAAATAATGATATTTCGGAACGGTGTCGCAATGAAACCTGGAAATTTGGAGACCAAAATATTGAGGTATTTAAAGAATATAATTATTTCGGAGTAAGGATCTCCAGAAACTTAAACCTGAAAAACCATATGGTAAACAAACTAGCGAAGTCCAAAAGTGCCCTAAACGCAACTTGGAAGAGTGTCATGCAGTGCAAGGATGTTGAATACGAAGCCAAATATCGCATTTTCAAACGAACAGCGAAAACAATCATGTGTTATGCAGCTCAATTTTGGGGACACAAGCAGGTCGAAGAAGTGGAGCAGCTCTTGAGATACTTCTTAAAACGAACCTTGAGGCTACCAAATAGTACGGCTAACCACATTCTTTTGCTAGAGACGGGTCTTTCTCCTTTGTTCACATCAACACTCAAAATGCAGATTAATTACATACTCAGAACGATCGAAATAGAGGATAGTCGCTTAAAAAAAAAAACATGCTGGTGATACGAAAAAGAATATCATGGTTCGAGTCTTGGAGAAACTTAGCCAAGTACTGTGAACTCCAAGTTTCACTTCAAGTTGATAGGATGGACACGTGGAAAAGCGAACTCTATCGTTTAATTAGTTTGGTAGACGAAAGGAAAAGAGAAGATAATGCTGAGAAAGCCAGAAGCTCAACTTATAGTTGTATATATGCACAGCTTAACTACAACTTGGCAGCTAACAATTACTTCAGGGTGGAGTACCCAACCGAACTCATGACACTCATTTTAAAAGCACGAGGATAGTTACTCCCCCTGAACTTAATGCCGCATAGAAGTGATACAAATAGAAGAATAGAAAGACACAATGATATTGGAGTAGGTGTCATTGATTCCTCGAATGTGTAACCAACTGATTCTGCTACATTGTAAATGCTGAACGTTTTTCCCGGGTTCTGCATCATGAATCTGTCGACTGCTGGGGTGGAATCGCGTAAGGTGATTTGTACCCATTATTGAACATTAGTTTTTTTCTGGAATAAAATCACAATTGTTTGTATTAATTTGGGCAACTTTTCACTGAAATCAATTCATTTTAATACTTAATAGAAAGACGTGACCATTTAATGCACTTTTAAATATATTTTTTAGGAGATATGATCCTCATTGGGCATAATAATTTAATAAAACTATTCGTACGTACATACTCGTATGTATGTTAGTAATATGCACTTAATGTTCTTTTCATGACAAATTGTATTTTAATACCCTGTTAGAAATAAAAAAACTAGTTGATATTCATTGAATATAAATTTATTTAAAATATAAGGTACTTTCACTTGAAAATTCAGAAAATATAGAATACATTTATAGTTTAACATGAAAGTGATAGCTAAATAGCTGTCACCAAAAATAGTCCCACAAATGTGATTATCACTGGTGACAGTCACCTTACGCAGACGGAATGTGTCGATAATGACTACCACTTATCACTTATCACTTATCACCTTAGCCGATTCCACCCCTGGCTTTAGCTGTTTTAA
This sequence comes from Melangyna quadrimaculata, assembly GCA_949320155.1. Taxonomy (NCBI): domain Eukaryota; kingdom Metazoa; phylum Arthropoda; class Insecta; order Diptera; family Syrphidae; genus Melangyna; species Melangyna quadrimaculata. The sequence continues at coordinate 268,093,941 of OX439483.1, forward strand.
ATGGTCCATAAACGCCAACATCTAGTGGTTTGAGCTTGTTTGTACAATGTGGTGGGACTGTTTAAATTATAATGCCATTTTCTTTGGCCAAATTCAATGCTGCTGCAAGGTTGATGTAACTCTCATGATTATCGATAATGAGCAATGTGGGGTTATCTTTGGAACTCTTTGTAAACTTTATAAAGTTATCGATAACAGTTACAAAACAGCCTGAGTTCATCCAACCTGAATGATTTTCCAGCCCCAAAGTAGCAGATGGAGCACCAGCGATCATAAGATCTTTGAAGTGTGTGCGTGGGAATATCATCACAGGTGGGATAAACTGGCCAGTGACACTTATGGTGCAACACCAAGTGACAAGTGTTCCACGTTCGGCACTTGCTACTTTGGAAACTTGTTTCAAACCTCTCTCTACTTTCTTTGGCCTTTGTACTGTTGTTGTGCCGGTTTCGTCCAAATTGTAAATACGGTAACCATAATCAAAGCATGTTGGAGATATTGATAGAATATTTTTCAAATTTGTAAAAAACATTTCAACATTATGGCGGTTGAAAGAAGTTGCCCGACAAAGGCTGCAGCCTTCTGGAGTTCTCAATGAGAGAATAAGATGGTGCTTTCGAAAATTTATAAACCAATAAAGACCAGCCATTTCTTCCCGTTCCCAGTTCTTTGGTATTTTTACTCTATTAGCGATAGCCATTTCATAGGCTAATTTGCGACATTCTAAAATTGGCAAACCATAATACATTCGTAAACACATTATGATCTTATCAACAACGGCGTTTTCCTGCTCATTAGTGAGTAGTTTAGCGTGATGCTGACTTCCTTGTCCTTGGCACGTTTTACATAAAAACGTGTTCGTACATATATTTCTAAGAAGTTATTCGGAATGTCTCACTGTTGGACGTGTCTCACTGTTTACGATGCTCCCGTACTCATGAAATTGCACAAAATCTTTATGTTATACCACACTATTTTCTATAAATTTCGGAAATTTCAAATAATTCAATAAATGAAAAATTTGACATAAAGAATACCTCATTTTTAACCCATTGAATGAGTGAAAGAGAAAAATATGTATTACTTCTGTAATTTAAAATTCTATTTTTTTTTCCCTGCACCTTGAGTGAGTGGGAGAGAAACATTCTTTACTTACATCATGCATGAATGAATTGCTTTTGTAATGCATTATCCTCTTTTTTCGCTTGCACATTGAGTGAGTGGTGAAGAAACATATTTGTTACCTACTTCTGTTATTTGTAATCTTTTTTTCTCATTATAAAAAGCCGAATGCATTTACAAGGTATCACTAGATTGCACGAATGAAAGAAACATATTTATTATTTCTTTAATTTAAAATCTTGGAAGGAGAAATAGAGGAACGGGCATATCGAGGAAAAAGTGAGGCTTTTTTCAAAATAGTGTGAGTTACAAAAACACAAATGCATTCACACAGGGTCGGAATGCAGTGAGATAGCTTAACGCTGGGGCCCCCAAAAGAATTTTTCACTCTGTTTTTGAGATATGTATTTTTGGGATTTAAGTTTAATAGTAAAAAAGCTTATTAAACTAAATAAAAAAGTGAAAACAACATATAAGTATCTATTTAAGAAAATGATAAACAAAAAATTCAAAAAGATTTAATTCTTTCATCAAATATTGTTTACAGAGCGGTTTTGTAAAACTAATATGTTCATATCAATAATAAAAAGAATTTATTTATTTTGTTCAAATATTCTATTTGAAAATTTAAAGCATTATCGAATGTGTGAAATTTTCGCACGGGTCTTCTGGTTACTTGAAATTACTATAAATTTATTAATAATTATTCTTTCTTCGTGACCTTTCTTAAAATGTCAAATTCTAAATGGGCACTGTTGGGCTATGTTTGTATCTAGGTATCTAAATCAGACGACCGACGCGACGTTTCAAACGTGGTTACGTTTTTCTTCAGGTCTTTAAAACATAGTTATTAATATTTTAAAGAAACAGAATTAAAAAAAAAATCATAAGTCCGTTTTCAAGATTCTGAATTTTCAAAAAAAAAAAAATTCAATTTTTTTTTAAAAATCCAAAAATTTTTTTTTTGAAAATAATTAATAATTTATTAATATAAATATTAATAAATTAAATGCAAAACTATTTGGATTGTGAATGGGCTTTTGTATAAAAATTTTGGTTGAAATCGGAGCAACTGTCAACGAGCAATGTAACAACCAACAAAAAAAAATAGGTTCTATGACAGGTACCGTTATTAACCGTTATTGGTAAAATTTGTTTTCGTCAAAATACTGGCCATACCTTAAGAAGGAAACGCACATCTTTTTGTCAAAATTCTTGGAGCCTTTTTCGAGAAAAATAATTTTTTTCTTAACGGTTTTTCAACATTTTTGTATGGAAGGTAGCGTTATTTTTGAATTTAGGAAGATGATTTTTTCAAGTATTCTACAAAATAATAAAAAAAAACTATTTTACACCTGGTTTTGAAAATATTGACCAAGTCGTTTGCAAAATACTTAATTTTCAAAAAAATATTTTAATTATTTGTTTAATTTTCAAATTTTTTTTTTTTTTCCGGTCACAATAATTTTTATGCTTTTTAGAAGTTTTACAATAAAAATAATGAAAATTTTCCACTTAACTTTTTCGAGAAAATCAAAAACCAAAACCAAATCAGTACCCAAAATATTTAAATTATGAAAATAAAAAAACTATAAAATAGTAGCATTTCCTTACTTAATTTTTTTCACCAAAATCCTCGTACCCGTTTTTGAGAAAAATATTATTTTACATTTTGGCGAAAAAAAAAAATTGTATGGCAGGTACCGTTATTTTTGGTCCTAAAAAAAAATTAAAAAAACGTCTGGGCATATTAGTCGAAAAACAAATCACATGTTTGTGTTTGGAATTTTATAACTCAATAATTAGCCCAGTCAATAATTACAAAAAAATGGGATAAATTCGCAAAGCTCGATGTAGTTCTGCATTTTTGATATGTTGTTGGGACATGTTACGGTTGTCTGTCGCTAAGTTTGCAACTTCGAAAAACATGTGCTCGCTGCAGGAAAAACGCAACAGTGAAAAAAACTCTAAAATCACCCCATTTTTTCCGACATTTTCCTTTATAACTTTGGAAATATGCAACTTAGGAAAAAACCGTCCACTATAAATTTGTTTTTTATAAAATTTTCTACAAGACCGAATCAGTTTTAAATTCATGCATGTTAATTTTCGAGTGCTTCAAAATTACTTAGATTTCCAGATTTTTTTTTAATTCATGTGTAGGTAGCAACACTAATATAACATGCATTACTTCAAAACTAATGTGGTCTTGTAGAAAATCTTATAACAAACAAGTTTATAGTGGATGGTTTTTTCTCAGTTGCATATTTCCAAAGTTATAAAGAAAAATGTCGGAAAAAATAGGGTGATGTTTTAGCGTTTTATTCACTGCTTCATTTTTCCTGCAGCGAGCACAGGTTTCTTGAAGTTGCAAACTTAGCTACAGACTACCCTAACATGTCCCAACAACATATCAAAAATGCAGAACTACATCGAGCTTTGCGAATTTATCCCATTTTTTTTGTAATTATTGACTGGGCTAATTATTGAGTTATAAAATTCCAAACACAAACATGTGATTTGTTTTTCGACTAATATGCCCAGACGTTTTTTTAATTTTTTTTAGGACCAAAAATAACGGTACCTGCCATACAATTTTTTTTGTCGCCAAAATGTAAAATAATATTTTTCTCAAAAACGGGTACGAGGATTTTGGTGAAAAAAATTAAGTAAGGAAATGCTACTTTTTTATAGTTTTTTTATTTTCATAATTTAAATATTTTGGGTACTGATTTGCAGAACTACATCGCGCTTTGCGAATTTATTGTCGAATTTGATAGGGCTAAATAGAAAGTATTTAAATCAGTGATATAACTTTTTTTTATAGAAAAATTAACGCTCTAAAACAAAGAGCTTAATATTTTTTTTCATAAGTCTAACCATATAAAAGTTATGGCTTATCAAACTTTACCTTTACGACCTGCATCGTGCCTGATCGGGAAACTATTGATTGCTCAGAACTTGGTCTGGGCCAGTAGCGCAACAATCAGTCACGATGAAGTGCTTGTTTTACCTCCTCGTGGTGGTCCCCGGGCAACTATTTATGTATCCCAATATACATAAATAGGCTAAAATTACAAGTGCGAAAAGGCCTAGCTTTCTAGGATAGGTTACGGAGGTTAGCATTCTCCGTAACTGAAATCAACCCGCTACCGAAACCAACACTACGCCTCGGATAATTAATGATAACTCGTTGACGACTTTTGGCTATTGTACCCGGACAAAGATTGGTTTCTGGAATGTGAAGACGCTTCTTGACAATGGAAAAGAAGGTCCTCAGAATGCCAGATTCCTGCAACTAGAGAAGGAATTCATGCGGTATAGGATGGACATCTTAGGGATAAGTGAAGTTGAAGGGTTCGAGGAAGTTCAAGTCACCAACCCGTAACACTGTACTATTCTATTCCGGAAAAACACCTGGAAGCGCTCGGGAATCTGGCGTTGGATTGCTGCTTTCCAAAACAGCTCTCAAAAGCCTAATTTCCTGGGAGCCTTTAGGTGACAGGATCCTGAAAGCCAGGTTCCGGACTAGAGTACGTCGCGTCACCATCATACAGTGTTACGCCCCAACTTTGCTCTCTTCTGACGAGGAGAAGGAGGCCTTTTATAACCGGCTGAGTGCTGCTTATGATAGCGTTCCACGAGGTGATATAGTTATGGTGATGGGAGACTTAAATGCCAAGGTTGGCAATGACAACACTGGGCTAAGGCATGTCATGGGAAAACATGGTGTTGGTAACCGAAACGACAATGGCGAACGATTTGTCGATTTCTGCAACGCCAACGGCCTTGTTATTGGAGGGACCATGTTCGAGCATAAGACGTGCCACAAAGTCAGTTGGGTGTCGACTGACAGACAAGCAACTTCCAACCAAATTGACCACTTCGCGATCAGCCGGCGTTTTAGAAGCAGTCTCCAGGACGTCCGTAACAGAAGAGGTGCTGACATGGGAATGGCCCGGGACCACCATCTGATAATTGCTACCGTAAGATTGCGTACAGCTGCAGTTCGGAGATCCCAAGGAAACACTCGAATGCCCAAGTTTAATACAGATAGACTAAAGGATCCTGCAGTGCGCCAACAACTAGGGGACCACCTTTCACAAGGATTGAACGCAATCAGCAGCACGGAAACCACATCCATCGAAAATCATTGGTGTGCTGTGAAAAATGTGTTCATATCCGGTGCTGAAAGTATAGTCGGCCGGGCGCAAGAAAGAAATAGTGCTTGGCTTTCCGACGAAACTTGGGCAAGGATCGAAGAAAGGAAACACCTTAAAGCTCGCATCGCAGCTACCCCAGCAGCAGGGAGAAACGAGCTTGAGTCTACGTACCGCATGAAGATGAGGGAAGTTCACCGTAGTGTGCGACGTGATAAGCGTAACTACATCAACGCACTGGCTACAGAAGCAGAAGAAGCCGCTAGTAGGTGTGACAGTAGGACCGTCTACAGAATTACCAAAGAGCTCACTGGTGTCCAGAGCTCTAAACAACACCTGGTTAAAGACACAAACGGATCCCTGCTAATTTCGGATGAGGACCAGCTCATAAGGTGGAGGGAACACTTTTCTGCGGTTTTAAACCGCGTTTTCGCAAGTGAAGTGAACCCTATTCCCACTGAGCTACCCGAAGTAACAATTTCCCGAATACGCACCGTACCCCCCAGTAAAGAAGAAATTATCACCGCCATCAAAGCACTGAAGAACAACAAAGCGGTTGGACTTGACGGTATTCCTGCAGAGCTCTTAGGAGCAGCCCCAACGACATCGAGCGAGCTACTGTACCCACTTATTAAGAGAGCTTGGGAAGCAGAGAGCTTTCCTGAAGAGTGGAAAAAAGGAATGATTGTCAAGCTCCCAAAGAAAGGAGATCTCACACAGTGCGAAAACTGGAGAGGAATATGCGTTCTGCCTGCAGTAGCCAAGATAATAGCAAGGATAATATTGGACCGAATTAAAGACCACCTCGAAGACACACTCGACGCCGAACAAGCAGGTTTCCGCACTGGATCTTCCTGTGTTGATCACATCAACACCTTGAGGATCATCATCGAACAGTGCGTTGAATATCGATCACCACTTCACCTGCTGTTCATCGATTTTGAAAAGGCGTTCGACAGTGTCAATAGAGAATTTATTTGGCTTGCTTTGCACAGGAGGGGCATCCCAGATAAATTGATTGCTATTATCAAGGCTACATATGATGGATCCAGGTGTCACGTTTTGCACAAAGGTAGGCTGTCAGAGGAGTTTGAAATCCAAAGTGGAGTTAGGCAAGGCTGTATACTGTCACCAATACTGTTCCTGTTGGTGATAAGTGACGTACTGCACGCAGCTTTGTCAAATGGAAATGGAGGAATTCAGTGGACTCTGCAATCTCACCTCAAACATCTGGACTACGCGGACGACGTATGCTTACTCTCTCATAGGATCATGGATCTCCATCAAATGACAACAAGGGTGGAGAGAGAAGCAGAAATCGTAGGGCTTAAGATCAACTCGGCAAAAACTAAAAGGATCAGCCTTGGAACTTCCTCATCAATCCAAGTAAATATTTCTGGACAACCGGTAGAGATGGTAGAGGATTTCCAATATCTTGGGAGTATTATCTCTACGGGTGGCGGAACTGAACTGGACGTAAACAGCCGAATCAGAAAAGCAAAGGCTGCGTTCGGAATGCTGTCCAAAATATGGAGAAACAACTCTTTTAGCTTAAAGACCAAGCTACGACTGTTCCGCTCCAATGTTGAATCCGTTCTGCTTTACGGCTGCAGCACTTGGAAAGTCACTGAAATTGTCACTAGAAAGCTGCAAACCTTCGTTAATAGATGTCTACGAAACATCTTGAGGATTTTCTGGCCCAACCGTATCTCCAATGCCGAACTTCATGCGAGAACGGGTCAGGAGCCCATAGACTCCATTATACGAAGAAGAAAGTGGCAGTGGATTGGCCATACGCTTCGAAAAGGCGATCGGTGCATTGCATCTCAAGCAATGCAGTGGAACCCGCTCACACAGGAGGGAAGACAAGTGGGCCGGCCTAGAAGTACATGGCGAAGAACGGTCGAACAGGAATCGGCACGACTGGGGAAAAGTTGGAGAGAGCTGAAATATATTTCAAGAAATCGTACACGATGGCGCGTAGGTGTAGTGGAGGCCCTATGTCCCGTAAGGGAAACATCACGGACGTAATAGGTCCGAGGACCTAAGTAGTAAACTTTACCTAGAAAATTAACATTTATTAAATTATTTTAAAATAAGCATTTCTATTAGTATTCTAAATATTGTATTAACTACATTCGCAAAGCGCGATGTAGTTCTGCATTTTTGATATCTTGTTGGGGAATGTTAGAGTAGTCTGTAGCTAAGTTTGCAACCTCGAAAAACCTGTGCTCGCTGCAGAAAAAAAACGCTAAAATTACCTCATTTTTCCGACATTTTCGTTTATAACTTTGGAAATAGGCAACTTATGAAAAAACCGCTTGTTTTAGATTTCTTTATCGGTGATATCTCACATGATCCGTCAGCTGCAGTTTTTCAGTTGTGCTTGACTCATTAGACTGTAGGAATCTAATCGAAATTGAATACCAGTATTTCGCTTTATAGTTTTGTTGTAACTATAATATCTCATTGACGAGTTGGCACGTCAATTATCCGAAAAACATCCGATGGTTCTAAGTGAAGTAGTGGTATTTCCACGTCTGTTACTAAACGCCGGCCAAGTATGAATCCCCCCGCTCTCATTTTACGAAATATTTCTTTTAATTCGTTAACTTCCTAGATGTGCTGTTTCGAATCTTTTGTACCTCTTCTTGTAGTTGAGATGGTTTTATTAACAACGGATTCATTCTGTGATTATTAACAAAATCGATAGGATGTTTATAACTGCCATCTGCACATCATTACATTCCTTTAACATTGTATCAAGTTGAATGGCTGCTAAATGAAATATCATTCCTGCCTTGTAGGCATAATGAGCTTTAGTAGTCATATTGCGCATTTCATTAATTTTATCATTAATTTTTATAAATTGGTCGTTTACTTCTTCTGTCGTTTTCTTTAAAACATTTATTGTGGCATTTACCAGTGATGTATGCTTTTTGTTTTAGCCATCCAGTTCATGCTGTTTATCCAAAAGATTTTTCATGTTTTCTTCTAAGTTTTCTCTTTCATCACTGTCCATGATACCGCATAATATATGCTAAAGTGAACCAACAAATTCAAGTGGAGCTCTTTTTTCCCTGTTGGTTGTTATTAATAATTTGTTATTCTCGGCCAGAACTTCATATCTCCTCTTTAAGTTTGCTGTTATTAAACCGCACTGCTCGCTGAAGTAAAACAACGTCCCACCAAAAAATGTCCGGGTGATAACACATCAATACTATCTATGTCATTACTCATCGAGCACAAGGGTCGTGAATTCAGTTTTGCTTCGATCTGTTGTTATTTCTTCGAATGTCAATTTAGACTCTCCCATCACTCGTTTCAAATGATGTTTTATTGATTTGATGGCAGCTTCCCAAAGCCCTCCAAAATGAGGACTTGCGGGCGGGATAAAGTGCCATTTTACCTTGTCTTGTGCTGATTTTGACGCAAGTGACTCGTTGTTTTTGATGACGTTCTTGAACTCTTTATCCAAACATCGACTCGCTCCAATGAAATTTGAGCCATTGACTGAGTATAAGTGAGCACTTTTGGCACGTCTTGCAAAGAATCTTCTAAGTGCAGCTCTGAATGCTTCTGTTGTAAGGTCGCTCACTGCTTCTAAATGAATGGCTTTAGTGGCCAGGCATACAAAAACTGCAATGTAGACTTTCTAAGCCTTTTGTCCTCGACCTCTTGATGGTCGCATTAATATTGGTCCAGCATAGGTAGGTAGGTAGAACTGGCGGCCACGGGCAGTCTAGCCCAATTAGCGCTGAAGTGCGCCGTTTTGATACCATAACTCGATTGAAACTATGGATGGAATTGAAGAGAGAAAATATGGGCATATCCTCAGGATATCGTCCCTTTTTATTTAGTTTAGAATAGGATTTTGTTGTAGCTTTTAGCACAATCATCAGAAAGTGGATCACTCACTCAACCAGATCAGCACCCGCACCCGCACCATTCACAGTTAGCCCACTAGGCAGTTCGTTGGCTGGTACTGGATCGTCAACTGATCTGATTGGATGATCATCCGGCCGCTGTGCACCACAAACCCCCACAGAACCTAGTCCACTATCTTGTGATCATAGGGAATCGACGGAAGGTATAATGCAGAAGTAGCCGAAATTTGTCCTAGAGCCATTTCGTCGCGTTGAGAAAGGAAATCAATTATTTGATCTTCATTTCAGAAAGTTCGTTAATGTCGTCAAAGAATGCTCTTCCGAGTGACTGTTTTCTAGCTTTGGCCAGAGCAGGGCATTTGCAGAGGAAATGAACTACTGTTTCCTTTTCCTGCTGGTCCTCACAGCTCCGACAGTGAGTATTGTGAGGTATGCCCAGCTTCGCTGCATGCTCTCCTATTGGCCAGTGTCCGCTACAGGTTGCAACTACTTTGGCTATGTCTTGCCTGGGTCTGCGTATTAGATCAATTGTTCGGTTCTTGTCATAGGTGGGCCAAATCTTCCTAGATATAATACAGTTTGATAAACTGCTCCACCTACGGTTTGCTTTAGTAAGATAAATTGAGAGAGTGCTGCCCTTCATAACTCCAAGCGGAATGTTGACTCTTTCCGCAAGTGAGCCATGAAGGGCTAAACCTTGCCTGGCCAGCTCGTCAGCCCGTTCATTGCCCACAATGCCACTGTGACGCGGGACCCAGATAAGAGTGACATTGAGGTCAGTGTTCAGACCCGCAAACTCATCCCGGTATTGCTGGACCAGTTTGTAGGATGCTGTAGCTGAATTAATGGCTTTAACAGCCGCTTGACTGTCTGTAATAATAGCTGCATTACAGTTCTGGTTTGGATCTGCTTTTAGTAACTTGCAAGCTTCCCTGATTGCCAGTAATTCAGCTTGAAAGACGCTAGCAAGGTCAGGTAGCCGAAAGGACCTAGATACATTTAGAGATTTAGATAAGATACCTGCACCAACGCCACACTCTATCTTTGAGCCATCAGTAAAGATAGTTGTGTCGAAATCTTTCGTCACGACGTTATCATTTCAATCCTTCCTGAATGGAAATTTAACTTTGAACTCCCTACTGATACTTATTGTAGGGGTGCTGTAATCAGTGGGAGTCGAAAACATTTCCATTGGATTCAAGTCTGTGATATTGCTGTGACCATAGGGCTTGGCAAACCAAGATTTTGATTCTTTAAGTCTTAAAGCGCTGCAAGATACTAGATATTTAATATGTAAATCAAGTGGTAGAAGGTGCAGAAAAACACTTAAGGCATCAGGCGGGCAGGATCTTATAGCCCCTGTAGTGCCAATGCTAGCAGTTCTTTGAACCTTCCTAAGTCTATCGATGTTATATTTTGTTGTTAAGTGCAGGCCACCATACAATGGAACCGTATGTGAGGATCGGTCGTACCACGGCTGTGTACGTCCACATGATCATCTTCGACTAAAGCCCCCACTTTTTACCAAAAGTTTTACTACAGGCATAGAATGCTATGCAGGCCTTCTTGACCCTTTCTTCAATGTTCAACTTCCAATTTAATTTGGGGTCGAGAATAACACCTTAATATTTAGCTTTGGAGGAGAGTGAGAGTGTTTGGCCGTTGAGTCGGGGTAGAGTTAAGGGGTGTATCTTAGTCTTGGTAGTAAATAGCATCAGTTCAGTTTTGCTTTGGTTTACTCCTAGTCCACAGGTCGTGGTCCAGTTGCTGACCTTCCTTAAAGCCATTTCCGTGATCTCACTTAACACAGGAGTAAACTTCCCTGACACTAATATCACCAAATCATCAGCATATGCCACCGCCTTTACTCCACATCTTTCCAAGTTAACAAGAATTTTATTCATGACTAAAAGTCATAGAAGAGGGGACAGAACCCCATCCTGGGGTGTACCTCTACTTACATGTTTGGTCGAGTTTGTATTACTTGACGTAGCTTGAACCCGTCTATCTCTGAGCATGGATATTATCCATTCCCTTATGTAGTCTTCTACACCAAAATCAACTAAAGACTCTAGAATGGATTCAGTAAGCACGTTGTTGAAAGCCCCTTCAACTTCTAAGAAAGTGGCAACAGTATATTCTTTAAAGTTTATAGTTTTCTCAATAGTGCGCACTACCTCATGCAGGGCCGTTTCAGTAGATTTGCCTTTAAGGTATGCGTGTTGAGAGTTTTCAAGTGGACATCTATCCAGGATGTCTCTAATATGGATGTCGAGGATGCGCTCTAAGGTTTTAAGCACAAAAGAGGTTTGACTAATTGGGCGGAAATCCTTCGCAGATTCAAGCCCCCGCCTACCGACTTTCGGGATAAATATCACTCTTACGTGTCTCCAGGACTCGGGAACATAGTTAAGAGATAAACATCCTTTAAAAATTGTTTCCAGCCAGGGAACTGCTATCTCTTGCAGTTTCTGGAGCATAATTGGCAGTATGCCGTCCAGGCCTGGAGACTTATACGGTGAGAATGTATTAATTGCCCAGGCAATTTTTTCTTTTGTTATAACGGTATTGATATGCTCTACTCGAGCTGAAGACATGTCCCAAGGTTCCAGCGTCGCTAGCCTACTGTTCTCGCAGCCCGGGAAGTGCGTCGTCATTAATAGCTCCAAAGACTCAGCTGTAGAGACTGTCCAGGAACCATCAGGCTTTTTCAAGAATGATGGATTGCAATGTTCCTTAGATAGAATTTTACCGAGCCTTGCGGAATCTTTTATATTTTCAATTGACTGACAGAATTCTCTCCAGCCTTGTTGCTTGGCTGATGCGAGAGCTCGCTTGTTAACCTTGAGACAGACTTTATAGGGTTGATAAAACTTATTTTTGTGGCAGATATTAAAGATTTGGTCCAGCATAGTCGACTCCTGTATGATGAAATGGTGGAGAAATTGTTGTCCTTTGCTTTGGTAGATCATCCACTATTTGATTCGGACCGCTACTGTTTTATCGAATACAAATAGCTGCGACAACATCTTCTTACGATTTTTCTGATACCAATTATATAATATCTTCTTTTAATATATGCATCCATCGCTGAATTTCCACATATGTAGTGTAGCTGCGTGGGCTTCTTTTACAATCAAGCTGGATAGCTTACACTTGTCCAGTATTATTCGGTGTTTCTGCTTCAAAGGCAAGTGTGCGTATCTTAGCCGTCCTTCCACTCTTAGTATTCCTTCATCAACTTGATAAGGTTTCATTTGGATTATTTTGCTGTTTAAAGCAATGTCTTCTTTTTTCAATTTTTTTGTACTCGTCATTTGAAATTATGGCGACCAGCAAATGTTGATTGTTTGAAAACCATTTTCGCAAGTGAAAGCCGGCATTTTGAAGATATTTATTTACTGCTCTTACTATGTATTCGCAGTCCTCTTCGTTGTTGGCGCCTGTCGTTAATACATCAACGTAAAATGTTTCCTTTATTATTTCCTTTATCCTCATGTCTTCCTCCTAGCATTTCTTTGCGACTTCTTGCAATGTTCGGACTGCTAGGAATGGGGCTGCTGCTGTTCCATACGTAACTGTTGTCAGTTTATTCTCTATTAATTTGTCTCTTGGTTGTTCTCTCCAGAATATTCGATGATATTCTTGGTCCTCTTCAGCTATATTGATCTGCCTGTAAATTTTTTCGATGTCTGCAGTCAGTACATATTTCCATAGCCTCCATTTGATGATGATGTTGAAGATATTTTTTTGTTGTCTAGGCCCAATCATCATTGCGTCATTAAGACTGTATCCATTGGAAGTCTTCGCTGAGGCATCGAATACAACTCTTTTTTTTGTTAAAGGCTTGTATCTTTCACAACTGCATGGTGCGGAAGATAGTATTTGCCTTTCTTTTCTTGTGGTTCGTTTACCTTTACCATATGGCCCAGCTTTTCGTATTCTTTTATAAACTGTATGAGTCTGTTTTTGTTTTGTTTATTATTTTTATTTGCAATCTGTAAGAATCTATGTAATGCTTGTCTATTCTTAGTGGCACCAGTACCACGTATCTGCCATTCTTGTCTCTTGTTGTTGTGTTGCATATGCTTGCATGCAGATGTCGTTTTCTGAAATTTCACTATCGTCTTCTATATCTTCAATCTCACAGAATTTTGCCATTGATGATGTGACTGCTGACATGAGTTTGCTACATTGTCCTTTCTCTTGTAGTGTGCCGGAAACTATACGTTTTGCCGTTTGATGCCGTTTTACTTTCTTACTCCTTCTTCAATTAATTTTGAATACAAGTCACTACCGATGATTATGTCAATACGATCTTTTTTATTAAAATGTATGTCTACCAAAATGTAATTTTCCCACTCATTTTTATTAAACTGAAAGGATTGGTCAGGTAGTGGTTTTATGAACTCTGCTTGCATTTTGTTATTGCTCATAAACCTCGGTCGTACCTCTAAATAAACCCTGGACTTTGATGTACCGACTGCTGCATACGACAGCCCAGTTAGTTCAGTGTTTTTTTTTTTTTTTTTTTTGTTTTCCTTGGCAAAGCGAGGATGATCTGCACTGTTTTCTCAGATATCATTGATATTTGAAATCCCCGATCAATAGCCCAGTCAAAATAGACATACAAATCTCAAATCCTGAACAAAATTCCGATAACACTTAAACTTGGTGGGGGCCTTCCAGTGACTATAACGCAGCAATGACTAAAAGTCATTTAAAAGCATGGTAAAGTGTCGAAAAAATTAGTTTTTAAGAAATAACTTTTTAATGGCAAATGCTAGGGAAAAGAAGTTCAAGTACAGTTTGTAGATCATTAAATTCTCTATAAAAAAATGCCCACTTTTTCCTACGACCAATAATTAAGACGAAAATATTGTTTTTTTTTTTTTAATATAACTGTTAAACCGTCAATGCTTTCGAAAAAAGTTGTAGTCAAAAAAATGTTTTATAAAAAAGATTAACACACTTTTTTTCCTATGACCTATAATTTTCAAAATAGAGCATCTAAGAAAACAAAAAATTGACGAAATTATTGTTTCTTTGATAATAACTGCTAAGCCGTCAATGATATCGAAAAGTAGTCTAGGTACAGTTTGTAGACAACAAAATTTTCTTTAAAAAATATATAACTTTATTTTCTACACGCAAGAATTAAAAAAATATTGCTATTTGAAAAGGACCTAAAATACCAACAATAATTGAAGCGCTTAGAAGATGAAGGTGTTAAGTGACATTTTTTGAAATTTGGCTTTTTACCTACAGATGAAAGTGTTATATGAAAACTTAAATTTTTGACTCGTCTGTACTCTTCTATCGCTATCGATTCATATTTAGCCAAAGATGAAGGTGTTATATGCAATTACTTTAATAATAAACTTTGTGGATGAATGTGTTAAATGCGCTTAAGTCCTTTATATTAAGTCCTTTATACAAAAATAATTTTATCTGAACTTTTCATTTCGTGCATAAAGGTGTTAAGTGGGCACTTCAAGATAAGACATTATAGGTGAACACCACAAAAATCAGTGCATGTGTAGGCAAGAGGCACCAGCCAACGCACACTACTTCAAATTTGAATATTCCGACGCAGGTGGCTTAACATGATGGCTAAATTTTGTATAGTCTTACGCACAATTTGAAAGCGTTTTTTTTCACACACATCTATTAGTCTAAGAGCCAACGAAATTAAAAGTCAATTCATTTGCGTAATGTTGTAAGCCATGCCAAAACATAGCCGATACCCTTGACGAATAGGTGTTAAATTGACCTTATAGGTGTGACAAAAATGACAGAAGTCAAGTCATTTGCTAAACATTTGCTCTAGCTTTGCTTCAGGACACTCACAGGCTTAAGTTCAAAAACGCACACCGAAATTCCGTGAAGAACACCACAGCAGAAAACTTATAGTCAAATGGTATATTGATGGATCGAGAACGTGTGACTGGGGCGGGTATATTTGGGCCAAGAACCAAACTATTTGTACCGATGGGACAGTCCACAAGCATTTTCCAGGCGGAAGTAAACGCCATAGGTAAATGTGCAGAACGTAACCTTGAAAGAAACTGCCGAAATCGTAACATTGCCATCATGTCAGATAGCCAAGCCGTGCTTTAAGCGTTAAACTCCTATGCCATTAGCTCAAAACTGGTATGGGAATGCTTGCGGGGGTTAAATGAACTGGGAAAAAATAAAAATGTCTAGCTCTATTGGGTACCGGGTCACGCGGGTATCGATGGTAAAGAGGAGTCAGACTCTCTAGCCAAAATAAGAGCAACAACCCCCCTAACAGGGCCTGAGCTCTATGGCGGTTGAGGTAAAAATGTGATCAAAAACAACATCAAATTAGAAGAGGAGGCAAAAAGATCCAAAATTTGGAATTAACTCCCAAAACTGAGGCAGGCCAAACTACTACTTGGGAACTACAACCAAGAACGCTACAAAGCCTTCATAAATCTCATCAGGAACAGCCTAAGAGTAATAACAGGCAATTCGAAGTTTTTGAATGAAATCTAGGTCTTAGTGTAACGTTTTTGCTTCAAAACCTAACCGGAAGTGACTCTTCAAAAAAGCAGACGAAACTTCCTTCACAAATAACCCAGGAGACTAATTTTATTTTTTACTTTATTCCAAGGTTCAATTTAGGGACCCAATAAAATGGATCCGCAGGGAGTATGGTTCTTACCTTTACAAAGAATGCTATGATGAATATGTTCCTTAAAAAATAAATAAATTGGGTGGCACAACGGCTCGTAAAGAACCAGGGCCTAGTAACTAACAACTCGCAACCATTCCTGTGTGCGCCTGTCGACAGGAATAGAAGTGACCTACAATTTTATGCCGAATCCGAACGGCTAGACGAGAAGCACTTATTCGTGACAAGTGATACTCTTGGAGGATTTTTCAATTCCTCGCAAGAGGCAGTAGCCCTGAAAAAAAAATTTTCAGATTTTAGATGGACGAGGCTGGGAAGCGAACCCAGACCTCCAGCGTGACAGTCGAACGCACTGGCCATTACGCTAAAAAATAGTAAGGTTATTATAGCCAAAAGTAACAAACGTACTCATTATATTCAAGATTTTATGCCAAGAGAGAACAAATTGGAACAACTTTCTGCAGACAAAATTTAAAAGAACAGATGAACTTCGTTCGTGTAGAACATCAATGGTTATATTCAAATGCAATTTCAGCAGATCCTGGAGAAGGGAAAGAGAAAAAAAAATAAGTAAATTACAGCATATCAAAGAGTCACTTAACACCTTTATAAAAACAAAATTAAATTAAATAAAAAAAAGTTCCTAGACAAAGGTGTTAAATGCACAAAAGTGTTAATATCTCAACAAATATTTGCGTTAAATAAAAAATATTCCTAAAATTAAATTCACCTGAGTTTAATTGACTTTAAATTATCCATACTGTATTTTTATTATTTTCATAAAAAAAGTTATAGGCAATAAACTTTAAACGCTTGTAACTTAAATGTTTAAAAATTTCGCTTACGTCCTTCATCTTCTAAGCGCTTCAATTGTTTTATGGGTATTCCTATTAAACCGTTCTGATGGCTATGTCTGGCACCTACTTTAATACATTTCATAATAATTCAATAAATGAAAAATTTGAAATTTCCGAAATTTGTAGAAAATAGTTTGGTATAACATAAAGTTTTTGTGCAATGTCATGAGTATGTGTAAATTCCTATTCAGTGGATTTGACTATTTTATAAATGAGAAAAAAGGAGTTTGACAACAGAAATAATATATATAATAACGCACTGGCACACTGTGGGTTAGGCGCCAGTTATAGATTTCATTTAAGGCGCCAGTTATAGCTTTCATTGAAAATTTTGTCTTTCAATTTTGATGCACTTAAACAAATAAAACTGATGGCGTTTTGGTACCAAAATTATGGTTGTCAGTTATATATATTTTTTTTAGTCAAAAAACTGTTTAGTTTTCTCTACAACTTTCATATAAAATCATTTTTTGTTTTTCAATGATGAAAATCGTTTTCAATGAACAGCTGATATGTTGTTCCCACATGTGGAACACATTCGTTCCAATGAAATGCGTTCCTTTCTCTTCTTGTTCTCGTCTGTCAGTTTTTCGTTCAATGATCTACTTTAACCTCAAAGTTGTTTTTTGTATGGGGAATGGAATTTTCAATGAAAGAAAATTTCATGATAGCTATAACCGACTTGTCAGAAAATATTCCACTGTTTCACTGATTTGTGTTTCAATGATGGATTTCAATGAAAGCTATAACTGGCGCCTAAACCATCATTGAAACACAAATCAGTGAAACAGTGGAATATTTTCTGACCAGTCGGTTATAGCTATCATGAAATTTTATTTCATTGAAAATTCCATTCCCCATACAAAAAACAACTTTGAGGTTAAAGTCGATCATTGAACGAAAAACTGACAGACGAGAACAGGAAGAGAAAGGAATACATTTCATTGGAACGAATGTGTTCCACTTTTGGGAACAAAATATCAGCTGTTCATTGAAAACGATTTTCATCATTGAAAAACAAAAAATGATTTTATATGAAAGTTGTAAAGAAAACTAAACATTTTTTTCACTAAAAAAATTATATAACTGACAACCATCATTTTGGTACCAAAACGCCATCAGTTTTATTTGTTAAGTGCATAAAAATTGAAAGACAAAATTTTCAATGATGGTTTTCAATGAAAGCTATAACTGGCGCCTTATATTTGTTTTTGCACTGCTGATCACTGCATATTTAAAAAAAAAAAATATTATTCAGAGAAAATGTGAATTTTCAAATTGGTAAAAGGGTTTTCTTTTAAAATTTCCCCCAGCACTTTGTCCCCGATGCTGAAACAACATTTAAGACTGTTGTCGATGGTACTTTTGAGATCCAACGTTGAAAAAAGCTTACTTCCTTTTTGTCGACAATGGTGAGAAAAAAAGTTTTAAAAATGTATTAAAGTAGGTGCCAGGCATAGCCATCAGAACGGTTTAATATGAATACCCATAAAACAATTAATGTTTATATTTAATGTTCTTTTTCAAATAGCAATATTTTCTTATTTCTTATAAAGTTATATATTTTTTAAAGAAAATTTTGTTGTCCACAAACTGTACCTAGACTACTTTTCGATATCATTGACGGCTTAGCAGTTACTCTCAAAGAAACAATAATTTCGTCAATTTTTTGTTTTCTTAGAAGCTCTATTTTGTAAATTATAGGTCATAGGAAAAAAAGTGTGTTAATCTTTTTTATAAAACATTTTGTTGCCTACAACTTTTTTCGAAAGCATTGACGGTTTAACAGTTATATTAAAAAAAAAAGAACAATATTTTCGTCTTAATTATTGGTCGTAGGAAAAAAATGTGGGCATTTTTTTATAGAGAATTTAATGATCTACAAACTGTACTCGAACTTCTTTTCCCTAGCTTTTGCCATTAAAAAGTTATTTCCTAAAAACTGATTTTTTCGACACTTTACCATGCTTAAAAAGTTATGGTCCTGTCGGATCGTCGGGAGCCTTTAGTCATTGCTGCGTTATAGTCACTGGAAGGCCCCCACCAAGTTAAAGTGTTATCGGAATTTTGTTCAGGATTTGAGATTTGTATGTCTATTTTGACTGGGCTATTGATCGGGGATTTCAAATATCAATGATATCTGAGAAAGCAGTGCAGATCCTCTCTTTGTCAAGGAAAACAAAAAACACTGAACTAACTGGGCTGTCGTATGCAGCAGTCGGTACATCAAAGTCCAGGGTTTATTTAGAATTACGACCGAGGTTTATGAGCAATAACAAAATGCAAGCAGAGTTCATAAAACCACTACCTGACCAATCCTTTCAGTTTAATAAAAATGAGTGGGAAAATTACATTTTGGCAGACATACATTTTAATAAAAAAGATCGTATTGACATAATCATCGGTAGTGACTTGTATTCAAAATTAATTGAAGAAGGAGTAAGAAAGTAAAACAGCATCAAACGGCAAAACGGATAGTTTCCGGCACACTACAAGAGAAACGACAATGTAGCAAACTCATTGCAGCAGTCACATCATCAATGGCAAAATTCTGTGAGATTGAAAATATAGAAGACGATAGAGAAATTTCAGAAAACGACATCTGCATGCAAGCATATGCAACACAACAACAAGAGACAAGAATGACAGATACGTGGTACTGGTGCCACTAAGAATAGACAGATTGCCTGGATTATCTAGGAAACAAGCATTAGGTAGATTCTTACAGATTGCAAACAAAAATGATTAACAAAACAAAAACAGACTCATACAGTTTATAGAAGAATACGAAAAGCTGGGCCATATGGTAAAGGTAAACATACCACAAGAAAAGAAAGGCAAATACTATCTTCCGCACCATGCAGTTGTGAAAGATACAAGCCTAACAACAAAAAAAAGAGTTGTATTCGATGCCTCAGCGAAGACTTCCAATGGATACAGTCTTAATGACGCAATGATGATTGGGCCTAGACAACAAAAACGTATCCCCAACATCATTATCAAATGGAGGCTATGGAAATATGTACTGACTGCAGACATTGAAAAAATGTACAGGCAGATCAATAAAGCTGAAGAGGACCAAGAATGTCATCGAATATTCTGGAGAGAACAACCAAGAGACAAATTAGAGAGAATAAACTGACAACAGTTACGTATGGAACAGCAGCAGCCCCATTCCTAGCAGAAAACACAAAATTGACGAAATTATTGTTTCTTTGAGAATAACTGCTAAGCCGTCAATGATATCGAAAAGTACTCTAGGTACAGTTTGTAGACAACAAAATTGTCTTTAAAAAATATGTAACTTTATTTTCTACACGCAAGAATTAAGAAAATATTGCTATTTGAAAAAGAACATAAAATACCAACAGTAATTGTTTTATGGGTATTCCTATGAAACCTATCTGATGGCTATGTCTGGCACCTACTTTAATACATTTTTAAAACTTTTTTTCTCACCATTGTTGACAAAAAGGAAGTAAGCTTTTTTCAACGTTGGATCTCAGAAGTAACACCGACAACAGTCGTAAATGTTGTTTCAGCATCGGTGCTGAGGTTTTACCTTGAAAATTGCTGCATATACATAGGTGAACAGGGGACAAAGTGCTGGGGGAAATTTTAAAAGAAAACCCTTTTACCAATTTGAAAATTCACTTTTTCTCTGAGCAATATTTTTTTTTTTAAATATGCAGTGATCAGCAGTGCAAAAACAAATATAAACCACAGTGTGTGAGTGCGTTATTATATGTAACGGGTGATTTTTTAGCTGGTTTGTTTTGGCAACACTGGTTTTGACAGCTGACGTGTGTTTAGTACCTTGTGTCACTGTCAAACAGCTTCAGTTTGGTTTGCAATTTAACCATGGATCGTCTTACAAATGAACAACGCTTGCAAATTATTGAATTTAACTATCAAAATTCGTGCTCGGTTCGAAATGTTCATCGCGCGCTGCTTCCATTTTATGGTCGGTATTCTCGACCTTCTGAGCAGTCTATTCGGAAGATTGTGACCAAATTTCGCACCAAATTTACTTTGTTGGACATTAAACCACCAACACGTTTACGTACTGTGCGTAGTGAAGAAAATATTGCGGCCGTATCAGCTAGTGTGACAGAAGACCGCGAAATGTCGATTCGGCGCCGTTCACAGCAGTTAGGCCTTTGTTACAGCACTAAGTGGAAAATTTTGCGGAAGGATTTGGGCGTAAAGCCTTTTAAGATACAGCTGGTGCAAGAACTAAAGCCAGCCGACCTACCACAACGCCGAATTTTTGGTGAATGGGCTCTTGGAAAGCTGGCCGAGGATCCGCTTTTTTATCGAAAAATTGTGTTCAGCGATGAGGCTCATTTTTGGTTGAATGGGTACGTAAATAAGCAAAATTGCCGCATTTGGAGTGAAGATCAGCCAGAAGCATTGCAACAGCTACCAATGCATCCCGAAAAAGCCACTGTTTGGTGCGGTTTATGGGCCGGCGGCATTATTGGGCCATATTTCTTCAAAGATGATGCGAATCGCAGCGTTACTGTCAATGGTGAACGCTACCGAGCGATGATAACAAACTTTTTTTTTGCCCGAAATGGAAGTTCTTGACTTGCATGATATGTGGTTTCAACAAGACGGTGCCACATGCCACACAGCACGCGAAACAATGGCGCAATTGCGAGGCGAGTTTGGTGAACAGTTAATTTCACGTTTCGGGCCGGTCAATTGGCCGCCTAGATCGTGCGATTTGACACCATTAGACTATTTTTTGTGGGGGTATGTCAAGGCTAATGTCTATAGGGACAAGCCCGCTTCGATTGACGCACTGAAAGCCAACATCCATGCATTCATTCGTGAGATACCGGCCGATATGTGTGAAAGAGTATGCCAAAATTGGACTCAGCGGATGGGCTACCTGAGACGCAGCCGCGGTCAACATTTGCATGAAATTATTTTTAAATTAAATTGCAAGGTTCAAACTATCGATTCAAATAAATATTTCATTCATTTTTTCGAATTTTTTGTATTTTTTTTTTTTTTAAAGTTCTAAACCTCTTAAAAAATCACCCATTATATATTATTTCTGTTGTCATACTCCTTTTTTCTCATTTATAAAATAGAAAAAAACGTGTTGGATCTTGAACTGTGCGGACGCCATTTTTTCGTCTCCAAATCTAAAAAAAAATTTAACTCTTGTCCTAAAGTACGTCCTAAAAATAAATCATCCTAAATACGGGACAAACTGTATATTTTCTCCACAAAAAATTCCAAAGCTGGATGACCACAATTCCCCCGGATTTCTGTGGATTTTTTTTTTTTTGGTCGACACCGCTAAAAAAACGACCCTTAATCTGGTGCATGATACTTCGCACCGCATTGGAGTAGCATTAAACTCCAGAATGCGACAAAACGACGACAAACAACGAGGGAAAAAGCCCGGAAGAAAAAAACTTACCGCTGCATACCAACTACTGGCGCTTAGCAACAGCAATACCGACATCGTGGCGCGCAAACGCCCATCTGACTACCACGAATCGTCGAGCATGGACGACCCGTGGATTATTCGACGCAATAAGCAAATGCGCACTGCTAAAAGCAGTCAACAAAGCCCAGTTTTGGGTGCAGTACCCTGCAACAAATATTCAATTCTGGACCTTGGATTAAATATCCACGTTTCGAAAAACGCCAATATTCCTATCGATTTGGCAAACCAATCCGAGCAACCAACAATCAACGATGATCCCATCGACATTGAGGTCGATGAAGAGAACGCAGCAAACTCCAATAACACCAGCGATGGACCAAAGACAGCATCAACATCAAAAGAAACGGAGCTGGAGCCAATGGGCTCGAGGGGTAAGTACTGTCCCTCTATCTTCTTGAAAAACGTAGATACGAGAAAACTTATCAGTGATTTTAGAGAAAAATCGGTCAATTTTAATTATAAAATAATAAATCGTGGCAGCTCGAGCAGGCTATTTGTCGATGATTGTGGAGTTCATCGGGAACTCATGGAACTTTTGAGAAAAACTGACAAAGTACAGGCCCACTCCTTCACTTTGAAGGAAGACCGAACCTCGAACGTTGTCCTAAGGGGACTCACTCCTGACTTTTCTGAGTCGACAATTTTAATCGAAATTAAAAATAAAGTGCCCAACGTGGATAAGGTCTCAATCTTTGAAACTTTAAAATCGAAAGCGGCTAAAATCCGGTGCAATTTATTCTTAGTTCGCCTACTTCCCGGTACGAGTCCCGAAGAGCTCTTAAAAATTCGCTACCTGCTTAACACGCGCGTCTACTGGGAGAAACCCAGGGGCAACAAGGGTTCGCTTCAATGCAGAAGGTGTCAGCAATTCGGACATTTGGCGAAAAACAATTATAACTGTGTCAAATGCACTAACACTCATGATCCGGGTTGCTGCACCGTCTCCAAAAATGACGGCAGTAAGGCAATTTGTGTCAATTGTGGAGATTGTCATCCTGCAAATTATAAAGGCTGCAGTTCGTATAACCAATACGAAGCTAACCGAAAGCAAAAAATCCGTGCTGCAAATGAAAAAATCATTAATGCAAAGACTTTCTCCAAAGCAGTAGCAAGTGGAAACCTTATTGCCCCTGGGGTCTCCTATGCTTGTCCATTTGGTGGCTCCCAGTTGCCTAACAATCAAAATTCTTTCAGCAACCCTCATCCAAGGAAGGCTATCAAAAGTTCTGGTTCTAATGCCATCAATGAATTTATGAATCTCTCCAAAGATCTCTTTGGAATGGAGATGACTCAACTCATCTCAAAGATTGAACACTTTATGTCCAATCTAGGAAGGTTTGAGCCAATAAGTGCCAAAAGGCTAGCGTATCTGGACCTGGTGAACCAGCTCCTAATAAGTTCGACATAATGATGCTGAGACCCTTGACCTTCAACATTTCGCCCTTAATTAGTCAGGCCAGGAGAATAGAACTCATGAAAACTCTCCAAGCCAATGATTGTTCAGTGGGTTTCATCCAAGAAACCCACTTAAATCTCAAACATAAAGTGTTCATGGATGATTTTAACGTCCTTAGAAACGATGAGTTCCAAGGGGTCGCCCTGCTTATTAAAAAAAAAAATATTTTGTATGAAATAGTTAATTTTCAATCTTCATTCTTTCCAACAATTTTTGTATCTATAAAATTCACAGTCAACAACACTAAAAAGTTTCTTCTCGGGTCAATATACATTCCTACAAGTAGTTCCCCAATTCATCTTACATCAGAACTTAACAGGATCGAAACGCTTGCATCTTCTTTTGATGGAATAATACTGGGAGGTGACATTAACGCCAGAAGCCCCAGGTGGGGGACTCGTGGCAAAACATCAATGGGAGCACCCTTAATAACTGGTTTCAATGCCACAACCCATCACTAATAAATATTACTTCCCCCACCCCAACATTTCCTAGGGGCCCTTCATTTCTGGACCACTTCATTGTCTCAAGCCACCTGATTAATGTCACTGATTCCAATTTTTCAGTTGAATCACTTCCCACTTTTACTGAACACTGCCCGGTTCTAGTAAAAATTAGTTTTGCTGAAGCTTACATCTGTACAAAAGACCCTTACTTTAATAGGTCATTTAAAGGCACAGACTGGAACTTTTTTAAAGAAGATTTAGATTCCTCACTTCGAGATATCTTCCCCTCCCAGCGCTCTTGCTTATCTAACTCGGAAATTGATGGTCACATCTTAAACTTTAACTCAACGTTACTCGACTGTCTTAACAACAACTCCACCGTAAACACTTTTTCTTTTAAAAAATACTGAAACCTTCCAAGTGACATTGAGAATCTCTTTAAAGTCAAACAACAATGGCAACGGCGACTCAAATCAATTTTTCACAATTCCTATAATAGGATTAATCCCGCTTATAAAGAACTCTCTTCGAGAATTTCACTCCTAAACATCATCATAAGGGACAAATAAATATAAATAAACAGTTAAGTGATAGACTATCCAAAATCAATCCAGGCCCACAGGCTTTTAAAGAAGTTTTCCGGCTAGTTGGGAACAAAAAAAAGTTCATGTGTAATAAGGTCTCAGTAAATAACATACTGTTTACCAATGAATCGCACATAGTTTCAGCCTTCGAAAATCACTTTAAACAAGTGTACTGTGAAAGAAAGCCTGATTTCAATCCCAGAGTAACTGATACTGCTACCTCTTCCGCCTGTGAGGTAAGACTATCTAAAACTGAACATATATTCCTGTTTAGTACCGAAAACACAGCTCTGAACCCACTAGCCTCCGAGATTTTCACTAACGCAGAATGCGTTAAGAATATTATCTCGTTAATCAAACCAAAAAAGTCTGCTGGTCCGGATGAGATCACCAATTTTGTCTTAAGAAAACTATCGAGTTCGGCCATTAATTTCCTAACAGTTATCTTTAACAACTGTATTAATAATGAACATTTTCCTAAAATTTGGAAGGAGGCGAGAATACTACCCATTATCAAAATACACAACATTTGTGATATAAACAATTTCAGACCCATATCCCTGCTATCAAACCTGGGTAAGATCTTGGAACGAATTATCCTGGACAAAATTAACTCTCCCCTAGAAAACCCCGTTGACCCAATCTCAGATTACCAATTTGGCTTCCGGAGAGGACGATGTGGTTTTGAACCTCAGAAACAAACGTTGTACAGTGGCTTGTTCCCCCGACCTAGAAAAAGCATTTGATCGCGTGTGGAGGGACGGTCTCCTCTCTAAATTAGTGTCTCTTAACTTCCCACGTCGTATTACTAACATATTGGAAAGCTTTCTTGCGGATAGGACTTTTTATGTTCAAATACAGGGCACTAAATCCCAATTATGCGAGTGTAACAGCGGCGTGCCACAAGGTTCGATCCTAGGGCCGCAGCTATTCAACATCTTTTTATACGACTTCCCCCATTATTTCTCTGATAGGAATTTCTCATCAACTGGTCTGCTGTACGCGGATGACACCATAGCGTATTCGTGCCACGAATTTCCAATTGTTGCTTCGCGCCAACTAGAAAAACACCTTAAAGTTATTAATGACTACTACAACATCTGGGGTATTAATCTAGTGCTCCAAAGACTGATATGATTTGCTTTAGAAACGCGAGTGGGAGGGGCCCTGAAGGAGTAGTCAGAGAAAGTAAAAACGTTGTCATTAGACTCAATGGCAACATCATTCGACCTAAAAACAGTATTAAGTATCTCGGGGTTAACTTTAATAACTTATTCAAGTTCAACAAACACGCCAGATCCAACCTAGAAAAATCCAGAAAAATTACCAATATGTTAATGCCTTATCTCAAACATAGAGCTCTGAGCAAATAATCCAAATTACTTTTTTACAAGACCCTGATCAGACCAATAATGTCATACGCATTTCCTATTTGGTTATCTATTTCCCCCTCGGCCGCACTTGAAATGGAGCTGCTAGAGAGAAAGATTTTGAGGCACTAAACCAGTATTAACTTCGAACACAGGACAAAGAGGTTTTCTTATTCACACTTACATAACGAAAGCAGCACCATTCCGTTTCTAAGATATGCTCTTCTTCTTATGAAAAAGACCTTAAATAGACTTGATCTTTCAGACAATGACTTGATGGAACAAATCATCATATCTCAGGCTGGGTCCTCTTGGGATAACGTCAATTATCTATCGCCTATCGATTATTTTGTTCAAACATTCTATTTGAAAATTTAAAGCCTTAGTGAATGTGCAAAATGTTCGCCCGGGTCTCTGGTTTAGGTATATGTATGGCTTTGCAACCATATAAGATTAATCGAAATCGGTTGAATACTTTTTCAGAAAATAGTACCAAATTAAAGTTGTCATATACAAATTTTTGAATTTTGCAGAGTCGGAAAACCTACTCAAATAAACTGATTTATATCTTTTAAATTTTCACCTTTTTTTACTTTAAATTTTCAGCATTAATATCTAATTTTCAAGTTTACAACCCCAGCCCATCGATCATTTTGACATAGAACACATAGCTGCGTCTTACGCATATAAGCTTAATATCCCTAAAATGTAGCCGTTTTTTTGCACTTTGTTAACATTTTTGGTAATATTGCATTCGGCCCTAGAAGTTTAAAAGCTTGGATTTATCATTAGGACAACATTATAAAAACAGACAAGAAATCTACCATGTTCAATGCATGGTATTATTTTAACGTTTAATGTGATAATTTTTAAAACATTTGTTTTTGCTAAATTGACTCTCGTGTTGCTGATTTTTACCCATAACTTCCTATTGGTTCAAGGTGCAAAAATAAATTATACTATTTTGAAACCCGCATTTAACGCGCATATTTTAAAAATAGTTGGCCACTTAGGTATTCATGCATTTTTTCATACCAGAGATGATTTAACTTTTTCAAAAATTATTTTCTTTCACATTTTACATCGAAAATCAAAGTTAAATAATTTTGTTCTCTAAGAATTCCAACAGTTATTATAATGTTTGTCATCTTATGTTTTGGCACAAACAATATTAAATATTGCTACGAAAAAAAAAAAACGGTGGAATTCATTCACTTGTAGTCGTGGTATTCAAAAATGTAAAGTAACGCAAAAAATAATTCACTGAACAAAAAAATGTACATATCTTTTCTTGTGGTTGGGATGGATTTAATTAGTTTTCAGGACGGTCATAAAGTCTACTATGAGGCATTCCAAGGTTATCTATTATTTACTGGACACCCAGTAATCTTATCTTAACTAATATATAAAAGTCTTTTTTTGTTTTCTTGTCAGTTTGGCTGTATCAATGAAAATACTAACTTTTTTTTATGGCATTAACAATGTCTATCGCCCTGCTATCCGATAGATAGCTTCTAAAAAAAAAAAAATTTAATTTTTTTTAGAAATCTTTAACAATAATAAAAAAATGTTGCCTATATGAAATTTGTTTTTTTGGTTTTTTATTAATTTTAATTAACAGTCGTAGTGGTTTGCAATGTACCAATGAATTATAGCTATATGTCCTAGGAACTTGTGTAAAAAAAATTATATTCCTATTGTACCGTTGAGCTGAGAAATCCACAATATAATATTGTTAACACATATTATTTAATAACATGTGGGTGTGTGCATGGATTGATTTAGTTTTTTCTTATATTTAATCTCAATAGAATAGCCATTAACTTGATACCTCACTTGTTTTTATTATATAGGAGATTACAATTAGCGTCACAAGTGATTTTTTAAAATTCATAAAAAATCGAATAAAATCCATAGAAATGCTCCGCTTTGTTCATTGTCAACAATCGTCTACCAGTGGAGAGCACCGTTATCTCAATTGAATTTCTAATTGGAGTGCTTTTAATATAAAAAATCATAACTTCATTTCTACTCAGACGATTATTAAAGTTTTGATCTCAGAATTTAGCTATGAGATGTGGCTAAATTTGTGTATAAAAATTATTGAGGGGGGGGGCTGAATAATTTCATACTAAAAGGGTGTGTAAATGACCCGTCAAATTTATATTTATATTACATATAAAAAGTAGGGGTAATTTAATAAATAAATCACAAAAAAGCTACATTTAGACAACTTTAGAGGTTTCAAAATTGAGCAAACCTTAATAGTTCATAATAACGGATACATGAAATTTAGATAGAAATTTATAACTTAAATTTGTGTGTAAAAATTATTGCAAAATATTAAAAAAATGTGTACTAAAAATGCGTTTTAATTAAAAATCAACTTATTTTTTCGTACTTTAAATTCAAAAGTTAATCAAAAATATATATATTTGAAAAAAATCAAAGGATGCACATTTATAGGTGTAGCTTTCTTCTATGTGATAATTTTGTATTTGTAAATCTAACGGGAAAAAAGTTGGGGCAATTTAATAAAATAAATCACAACAAAGCCCCATTTAGCCAAATTAAGAGGTTTCAAACTTGAGTAATACTTAATAGTTCATAAACAATTGACACATGAATGTGAGGTATAAATTTATTATATAAATTCATACTAAAAATGTGATTTAGTGAAAAATCAGTTCAATTGTTGGTACTTTAAATGCAAAAGTTACTAAAAAAATTGATGAATTTTGAAAAATAAAACCAACACACCAATTGCTTATACTCTTCTTAAATATTGCTAATAAATGTTAAGTGATTATTTCAACAAAAACCACTCTAAAATTAGTTTTATTGATTTATTTACCAAAAAATCATGCTTTTTCAACGAATTTTATTTTTATCATTTCACCACGCCCATTAAATATTTTCAAATTTAAAAATTATAAATCTTGAAAATCTGGTCAAAATTTTGATATATAAAACATAAATGCGCATTGCTCACAAGCTTCACAAAATAATTTCAAATATTAAAATTTTACATTAGAAATATTTTTTACAGTAAAATCCAGAAAAAAATATAAAATTGTCAATTTGTCTGCATAAAATTGGCTATAAATCGGAAAGTGTTTAATTTTAAAATGTTGATGTCTATGGAAAGTTCATTGTCACACTATTTAAATACATACAAACCATTAATAGATGTCCATACAATTTTAAAGACTAATACGCTTAAACAGATTGTTAATGCTACACACGATATATATATGATTATGTATTTATGAATTATTTTACGATTATACATTATCAAATTATTATATTATCATTTATTATTATATATACTTCATATTTTATATACTTTTTATCTATATACTATTACATGCATTATTATTATATTTTAAATAATGAAGAATGAATGAATTTAAGTAGTATTTATTTTAAATAGTACTAAATTTAACCTAATAGTAAACACTCTGACTTTGCTGAATATCTCTCATTTAATTTAACGAAAAATGAACTCGAGGATTAACTTATAAAAAGTAGGAAGAGAATTCGGTGAACGATCCACTACAAGACAGACGTGTTATATTAGCAGCAAGTAATTTTGAATATACATATATATAATTACTATAAAGTTGAACCTTGTCTTTAATTAAAAGAAAATTTACCTTGTGAAAACTATCACAAGAAACATTGGTGCCGAAACCCGGGATTATATAATATTCCCAACATAAAATTCATCGTAAATCACCTTTATTTTATTGTTATTGTTATATTTATAAAAATTGCAAAAAAATTAATTCTGGCGATCAAGCAGAGTTTGCCCTACAATTGGACGGAAAACGATCGTGGTAAACCCTTAACGTGCTTAATTTCTTTACTCATATTTGCAGTGCACTAAAAAAAAAAAAAAGTCTCTGAGTCACGATCTATATGTATGGATATCAAGTTTTTTTTTTTTTGGTGCAGTGGTATACACATTTAGTAAGGTCGCAACCGCGTGGAGAAAAAGCTCTCACTCATACTTAGATCAGTCATCCAACATATCATCAAACCAACCAAGCAGAGGAAGCTTTGATCGAGTTAGTCAGTGAGAAATCATCACTCAAACCGCAGCAAGAGCTTTAACCCAGTGTTGCAGTGTGGAATGTATCGAGGATCGTCTGAAATATAGAGTTGATTGCAACCACAAGTAACCTTGATTTTATGTATATGATTTCTTATTAAACTTGTTGAGAAATTTATCGTTGTTGCTGATACAAATTTGTTGCGAAATAAATTTATAAAAAACTTGCTGCTAGAAGAACAAGTGTGGTGAATTTAAAAATCATTTAAACATTGTTGCTAGATGAGTTAAGAAGTCAACATTTTTCATTTATATTGATAAAAAAGGTAAACAAACAGATATTATAGTTGTCGCTAGTTTTTTACCAAATAGTTCCTGCAAAAAATAAACTTTTATGTTAGTTCTGAGGCAACTAACTTAGCATATAATCCGATAAAGTTTTCGTTGATAAGAAAATTGATTTTGTCTTAAGAGGTGACTG
Source organism: Melangyna quadrimaculata (assembly GCA_949320155.1). NCBI lineage: Eukaryota > Metazoa > Arthropoda > Insecta > Diptera > Syrphidae > Melangyna > Melangyna quadrimaculata. The sequence continues at coordinate 268,124,483 of OX439483.1, forward strand.
TAAATAAGGTGGATAGCTTATTTTTGCATTGGTCTTTTGAAGTTTGCTGTTGGAGTTGCTGTCAGAGTTACTGTTGCTGGTGAAATTAAGACGACATTTCGTTGCTAATATAGATAAATTTGTTATTTAACATCGTAGCTGTTGATGTTATATCGGATAGTTTATCTTTGGTTAGTTAGTCCCGATCTACATTGCCCGATATTTCCACGAAGATTTTTCCAGAAATTGTGTGAAATGTACACACAGAACGATTTTTTCCATGAGATTTTTTCCTTGTCTTCTTCATTTTTTATTTCTGTGCTCTTCATTTTGCATTGATATTCACTCACACCATCAACCCAATGGCACACTGACACCGAACACACACAAAAAACTGGAAAGAGGGCGAAAGAGAACATAAACAGACTGGAAAAATCGTCTGAGTTTTGTGGTACAAACGATTTGATCCCTACCTCTCACTTTTCACTCCCTTCACCATCGAACAAAAGATCGGCACTGGAAAAATCGTTCAATGTAGACCGGGACTTATTTGGAGTTGCTGTTGCTGGTGATATTGAGGATACATTTTGTTGCTGACATACATACATTTTTTATTATTGTTGTTGAGGTTGTTGGGAAAAAATTGTTGTTGTTCCTGATTGCCTACTAAGGTGTGCAGATTTGTCGATGATAAAGATTTTCCTCGATTGAACAAAGTTATTTGGTATTAGATAGTAACGATGACTGGAGAAAAGAAAGATGAGGCGTCACAAAGTGAAAATAGCGTAGGAAAGACTTTGGCTGACTTGAAAGGATTACGTGCTTCATCAAAGGGAAATTTGAGTCGAACGAAGAACATTATTATGCAGAAGGGAAGTACGCTTTCAGAAACTGAGCTAGAATGTCGTTTAGGGATTCTTGAATCCTATTTTACGCAGATGTTGAATGTTCAATCGTCCATCGAAAGATTTAATAACCCTGACGACGAAAAGGCTAATGAGATTTTTCGTGAAGAGGTAGAAGAGATTTATGTTTGCGCGAAAGCAAAGATAATGACACTTTTATCGGACTTGAGGGGGAATACAACTGCTGCTGATAATTTAAATGCAACTCATTTTCCCGAACATCCTCGCCCTCGGTCAAAGTTAGAACCTATAAAACTGCCTACATTTTCGGGTAAATTCTCAGAGTATCCAAATTTTATTGGATTATTTACCAATTTGGTGCATAAAGATGAAAGCCTTGACAATTTACAAAGGTTTAATTATTTGCTTAGATATCTATCTGGTTCGGCTTTGGATGCTGTAAGAGACTTTAACGTCATTAATTCAAATTATCAGAAAGCACTAGATAGATTAAAGGCCCTCTTTGACAATAAGACTCTTATATTTCAGGAGCACATTAGTAGTTTGTTAGAGTTTCCAAAACTTTCTTAAATATCTGCATCTTCTTTACGACATTTAGAGGACAGTTTTAATTCACATTTCACTGCTATGCTTGCAATAGGAGATTACAAAGATATAGCTACTTCGATTTTGATTTCGTTAGCTATGGATCGAGTTGATGAGGAAAGTCAATCTAAATGGCAGGATGTAATGGACTATAATAAGCTCCCAACGTGGGAAGAATTTAGTAAAGTTTTGGATCATCGTTGTAAAAGCTTAGAAGCTAAAGAAGCTAGGTTTCAAAAACCGAATAGTGCTGCTAAGAGTCAAACAAAATCTGATCATTCAAGTGCGCAAAATAGTGGAAAGAAGCACTTTAGGAAATTTAGAGGAACAACGTTAGCGGCAGAGCGCATGCAATGTGAATATTGCCAGTCGTTGCAGCACTTAGTCGATGCTTGTCCAGATTTTCTTAGCTTGCCAGTGGGAAGGAGGTTCCTGGAAGTTAAGAAACGTATCCTTTGTATAAATTGTTTGGGAAAGGATCATTCTGTTCGTCGTTGTACACAATCAAAGTGCAGCATTTGCTCGTTACCTCATCATAAGCTACTTCACAGATTTACGGACAACAATGCGAATGACAGTTCAGGCCAGGGCACGTCTAACTCAGCTTCATTAGTAGGCAGGTCATCTAACCAAACAATTCTTGCCACAGCTGTTGTCTTAGTTAAAGATAATTATGGAAATTTTCAACCTGTGCGCGTTTTGTTAGACTCCGCATCACAATTAAATTTCATAACTGAAAGTATGGTTCAAAGACTTAAACTGTCAAAATCCAAGTCGGATATACAAATAAGTGGAATGGGGAACGAGATCACAAATGTTCGACACACCACAAAATCGATTTGTAGATCCAGGATATCAGAGTTTGAGACCGAATTAGAGCTTCTAGTAATCAAAAATATTACCAATCTTCAGCCTAGCAAATCGTTTAAGGTAGATAATTGGAAAATACCAAAAAATATTGTCTTAGCTGATTCAAATTTCAATGAAGCAGCTAAGGTAGATATGTTGATAGGCGCAGATCATTTCTTTGAGCTATTATCGATTGGACAAATCAAGTTGGAAGAGAAGCTTACTCTACAAAAGACTCTTTTTGGTTGGGTCGTCTCGGGCTCTTATGATTTATCCAATGTGTCAACCAGGATAGTTTGCCTGGTAGGAAGGGAACAGCAGTCGGAAGACGAATGTCTTCACGATCTTGTTGCAAAGTTTTGGGAAATGGAAAGCTACCCCACAACTTCTGAATGGCTTAAGCCTGAAGAAGAAAAATGTGAAGAACATGTCAGGAACACGATGGCGAAAAATGATGAAGAAAGATATATTGTCAGTTTCCCGTTTAAAGAAGATCCATTGACGTTAGGAGAATCCTTTGAAATAGCAAAGAATAGATTTTTGTCGTTAGAAAGGAGGCTGGAGAGGAATATCGTTGTAAGAGACCAATATGAGGATTTTTTGAAAGAGTATGAGGATCTAGGACATATGACGAAGGTCAGAGTCGCTGAGACTAAAAATATGACATACTTTTGCCCCCATCAATACGTTCTTAGACCGGACTCAACAACAACAAAACTTAGAGTTGTTTTTGATTGTAGTGCGAAAACTTCGTCTGGGAAATCCTTAAACGACATTTTAATGAAAGGTCCGATAATGCAAGATGATCTGTATTCAATTATTTTACGTTTTCGTTGCTACAAATTCGCACTAACAGCTGACATCTCCAAGATGTACCGTCAGATAGTTATGGATCAAAATGATCGGAAATATCAGTGTATTCTCTGGAGAGCTCAGCGTACGGATCCATTAAAGGTGTACCAGTTAAATACAGTGACCTATGGAACTACTTCTGCGCCTTATTTAGCTACTCGATGTTTAAAAACTTTGTCAGAAGAAGGTGCAATTAAGTTTCCATTGGGCTCTAAAGTTTTGAATGAGGATTTTTATATGGACGATTTAATCAGTGGAGGAGATTCGCCAGAGGAAATTTTTGCTATATATGAAGAAGTTAGAACCCTTTTGCATAGTGCAGGTTTTGAGCTTCGAAAGTGGTGGTCGAATGAAAAAACTTTGTTGGAGGTCGTACCAGAAATAGACCGAGAGAAGCCACTTAGAATAAATGATGTAGACATCATTAAACCTCTTGGAATCAAATGGAATCCATCCTCAGACGAGCTGCAGTACGTGGTTCCAGAAATTAAGTCAAACCTGAAAATAACGAAGCGAATTATTCTCTCTGAGTTTTCTACTTTATTTGACCCATTAGGGCTAGTAAACCCAGTTGTTGTTAAGGGTAAAATTCTGTTGCAAAGCCTGTGGGTAAAAAAGACTGATTGGGATGAATCAGTTCAATCGCGAATTTTCACTGAATGGGAAGCTTTTCGAAATCTAAAAATTCCGAGGTATGTGTTAAGTGTGAGGTCAATAAGCACACAAATTCATGGATTTTCGGATGCATCTATACGTGCCTATGGTTGTTGTGTTTATCTACGGACTATTGATAAAAATGAGGTGTTTTCTTGTCACTTGATAACTGCAAAATCGAGAGTAGCTCCCATAAAAACTCAAAGTTTGCCAAGGTTGGAGCTATGTGCAGCGAAAATGCTTGCGTCTATTATTTCAAAGATTCTTCCAAATTTCTCGCATTCAGTTGAAGATATTTACTTATGGACCGATTCCGAAATAGTGTTATGTTGGCTATCAGCACATCCTTCGAGTTGGGAAGTATTTATAGCGAATCGAGTATCAAAAAAACAAACAAGTTTGTCACATGCTACTTGGAAGTACGTAAACACAAAACAAAATCCTGCGGATATTGTATCTCGGGGTGCCTATGCAAGTGAATTAATGGACAGCATATGGTTTTCGGGTCCAGAATTCCTTAAATGCTCACAAGAGATGTGGCCTAAACAAAAAGATTTGTCGATGATAGGAAAAGATACTCCTGGAGTGCGAAAATGTAATGTAGTTCTTTTGACAAAAATTATAGATGACAATTTTGAAAACTATTACTTGCGTTTAAAAATCATAGACAAAATTTGTCGAATATTTGCGCTTATACTTCGCTGGATCATCATAGTTCGCAAGAAGATGAAAAAAGAAGAACTTTTCGAAGCACATGAACTTCGTTATAACTCACCTATGAGATCCGATGAGATTGATAATGCGTTACTAAGAATTCTTTGGAATATTCAACAAAAGAACTTCCAGGAGGAAATTCATAAATTAGAGAAAGGAGATATGATTAGCCCTACGAGTCCTGTTAAAAATCTTAATCCTTTCCTTGACGGTGACTCATTTAAACTCCTTCGAGTGGGTGGGCGTCTGCTGAATGCGGACATACCTTATTCTGTAAAATTTCCCATCCTTCTTCCCAAATCTAATCCTTTTGTCAAAAACCTTTTAACTTGTTTACATAATAAAAATTATCATGCAGGTTCACAAGCCCTAGTTGGAATAGTGCGGCAGAGTTCTGGGTGCTAGATGTACGCACACTTGCAAAAAAGGTCGTCAATAGTTGTTGGACCTGCTTCAAATATAAACCAAAGATGTTGGGACAGATTGTGGGTAATCTGCCTACTGACAGAGTGCAACCTGCAAGAGCGTTTCTAAAGACTGGTGTCGATTTTTGCGGTCCGTTCCAAACAACTTACAAGCTGCTAGGGCAAAGAACTTCAAAATCCTATGTAGCCGTCTTTGTCTGTTTCGTTGTGAAGGCGGTCCATCTGGAGGTCGTCTCAGACTTAACTACTGAAGGGTTTATTGCAGCTCTGAAGCGATTTGTGGCCAGGCGAGGTTTATGCCAGGATCTGTACTGCGATAACGGGACGAACTTTGTTGGCGCCCGTAACCAGTTAGAAGATTTCAGACAAAGTTTTCTTGACCAGCAGACAAATAAAAGAATAGGTGATTGGTGTGCCACAGAGCAAATTCAATTCCATCATATATCTCCAAGGACTCCACATTTTGGTGGGTTATGGGAGGCAGCCGTGAAGTCAGCCAAAAAATATCTCGTTCGCACCGTTGGTGAATCCTGGCTTACTTTTGAAGAACTGTCTACAGTTGTGGCTGATATAGAAGCCATACTGAATTCTCGTCCAATGTATGCGATGTCCAATGACCCGAGTGATGAAGAAGTCCTTACACCTGGTCACTCTTTAATTGGTGGCCCAATGAATGCAGTAGTCGAACCCGTGGTCACTGACTACAAGATGTCTGCGATGAAGAGGTGGCGACGGTTGACTTTGATTAAGCAGCATTTTTGGAACCGATGGTTGAAGGAGTATCTGGTAGACTTACAAAAACGAGTAAAATGGCATACTACGTCTCAAAATGTCAAACTCAACACAGTTGTCCTCGTTGGTGATGACAATGCACCTCCACAAAACTGGCTCTTGGAAAGAGTTACAAATTTGATTGAATCTTCAGATGGTAAGATTCGTGTCGTTGATGTCAAGACAAAAAAGGGCGTGATTCGAAGATCGATTCATCGGATAGCACCAGTACCAGCAGATGATTGAAGATACCCCAGAGATACTTCAAGGCGGGCAGAATGTTAATGCTACACACGATATATATATGATTATGTATTTATGAATTATTTTACGATTATACATTATCAAATTATTATATTATCATTTATTATTATATATACTTCATATTTTATATACTTTTTATTTATATAGTATTACATGCATTATTATTATATTTTAAATAATGAAGAATGAATTTAAGTAGTATTTATTTTAAATAGTACTAAATTTAACCTAATAGTAAACACTCTAACTTTGCTGAATAACTCTCATTTAATTTAACGAAATATGAACTGGAGGATTAACTTATAAAAAGTAGGAAGAGAATTCGTTTAACGATCCACTACAAGACAGACGTGTTATATTAGCAGCAAGCAATTTTGAATATACATATATATAATTACTATAAAGTTGAACCTTGTCTTTAATTAAAAGAAAATTTACCTTGTGAAAACTATCACAAGAAACACAGATAAAATAGCATTGTTTTGAATAAATAGTGAATATTATAACTTTTTATGCAACCGATTATCAAAATTTAAATTTTGCAATAATTTATACCAATCAACAATTATTTTGGTATATAAAACATATTTCTACGATAACCGTAAGCTTTAATATGGATAACATAATTGAAAGAAACATTTTGCAAAAATCCAGTCGGTCGATTAAATTTCGTCTTTTTCGAAAAATATACGTAAAATACCTGTAAATAGCCATAACTTGGGCAATACTTTTTTGATATTTATAAATGAAGTATCAAATGAAAGGTTATAAGACATTCAAAATTATAAAAATTATTTTATTTGCATGGCAAAATAAACTGTTAAAATAGAAAGAATTTACCATAAAGCGAAAAATTCATACCTTTTGAGTCTATTTACTTAGAAAATTGCTAAAAATGAATGAAAAATTTATAAATTTTAAAAACTTATGATGCACATTTATAGGTGTCAGTTTCTTCTACAAATATTTGTGCAGTATTGTTTTTGTAAATCTAACGGGAAAAAAAGTAGGGGGCAATTTAATAAAATAAATCGCAACAGCTTGGTCTAGGTTCGAGAACAGTTGATGGCAAAACAATTTATAAATTAAAATTGAAACTAAAGACTAAGTACCACTTAAAGGAATCTGATGATTGGTGTGGCAGCCAAGAAATTGCAATAATTGCAGCCAAAATGTAATACTCGGTGGTAGCCAACACAAGTGGTTGTTGTTCATTCAAAACCTTCAACACAAAAAAGATCAACTTAGCCAACTTAAGAGGTTTCAAAAGTCAGTAATACTTATAAGTTCATTACAAATGACTTATATAATTTCTGTGTTAAAATTTTTGCAAAATCTTAAAAAAATGTATACTTAAAATGTGATTTACTGAAAAATCAATTTGATTTTTGGAACTTTAAATGCAAAAGTTAGTAAAAACTTGATAAATTTTGAAAAACAAACCCAACACCAATTGCTCTAATCCTTTTCTAAAATATTGCTATTAAATGTTAAGTGATTATTTCAACAAAAGCCACTCTAAAATTAGTTTTATTGAGTTATTTACCAAAAAAAAATGCTAAATCGATAATGCTTTTTCAACGACTTTTATTTTTATATTTTCACCACGCCCATAAAATATTTTCAAATTTAAAAATGATAAAGTTTGAAAGTCTAACAAACATTTTGATATATCAAACATAAGTGTGCGTTGCTCACAAGCTTCACAATATAATTTCAAATATTGAATTTTTACATTAGAAATATTTTTTACATATAAAATCCACAAAAAAATTTAAAATTGTCAATTTGTCTGCATAAAATTGGCTATAAATCGAAAAGTACATATCCAAATTTCAAAATTTAGATGCTATGGAAAGGTTATTGTATCAATATTTAAATACATACAAAAGATTAATAGATGTCTGTACAATTTTAAAGACTTATACGCTTAAGCAGATAAAATAGCATTATTTTGATTAAATAGTGAATATTATAACTTTTTATTTAACCGATTATCGAAATTTAAATTTTATAATTATTAAGACCAATCAACAAATAGTTTGGTATATAAAACATATTTGTACGATAACCACAAACTTTAATATGGATTTTTAAACATTATTGAAAAAAAAATTTGCAAAAATCCAGTCTATTGATCGATAAATTTTTTCTTTTTCGAAAAATATACGTAAAATACCTGTAAATAGCCATAACTTGGGCATTACTTTTTTGGTATTTATAAATGAAGTATCAAATGAAAGGTTATAAGACATAGAAAATTATGATAATAAAAATTACTCACTTTCATGACAAAATAAATTGTTAAAACAGAAAGAATTAGCAATAAAGCGACAAACTCATACCTTTTGAGTGTATTTACTTTGAAAATTGGTAAAAAATAATACAAAATTTATAAATTTAAAAAACTAAAAAACTAATAATGATACACTATTAAAGGTGTAAATTTCTTCTACAAATATTTGAGTAAAAATAATTGACAGGAAAATTTATCAAAAATCCAGTCTATAGGTCGATCAAATTGTTTCTTTTTGGAAAAATATACACGTAAATGGCCATAGCTGGGCAATTATTTTTTTGTAGATATTCATAAATGAGGTATCAGATGTAAGGCTATACAACATAGAAAATTATTTTATTAAATATAAACATAACCTGTGACTGGTCGCTAGGACGATTAGTTTAGAAGCAAATACCAAAGTTCCAAAGTAGAAAACTGTGTTGATTTTGAGAAATAGTTTTGTCGTATCGTGCGATATAATGATTGAAAGGTGGTACTCCCTAGATCAGGAATATGCCACTTTTAAGTCACTAGGACAAGTAGTTGTGCCGCAAATCGAGTTTGAAGTTAGAAAAAGTGTCAACTTTGAAACTTCTAGGACGTTTAGTTTAACCGCAAATCGCGTTTAAAGATTAAAGATAATAGCATGCGATACATCGATGGAAAGGCAGCATTCACGAATATGCCATTTTATTAATTCGCTAGGACGCTTAGTTAAGCCCCAATTGTAAATTTCATGTCAACTAAAATACCTACCTACGCTCAAAATCTTGCAAACAAATTTAATGCTTACATAAATACATATACATATACAATATACAATACATGTATATATAGGTACAAGTTCACAAAAGCTGAAATTTTACGTGAAAAACTTACAAACAACAAGTAAGAACGCATTCGACATAAATACTATATTATACTTTATGCATATGTAGGTACTATTCAGATACAGAGTGTAAAACTGCGAAGTGGCTGTTTACCACGGGTGACTATTTTATACTAAATGTACTATTTAGATACTGTTTGTAAGGCTGCGAAGCGACTTTTTCTGCGGGTGGCTAGTTCGTATATAAAGTAAACAAAATTGAAACATTTCAACAGCTACATTGTGATTGAAGACATATAAACAAGGTTTTGAAATACATTATGTATGTATTTAATCTCTAAAAAGAAACAAACAAAAATATGTTGTGCACCTGGATACATATATAAAAAAAAAACATCTCTGTTACCTTTGCTTGGTGTTGTTAACAAATTATTTGTGTAATTGTTACTATTCTGAGTCCGAAAAATAGTCGATAATTTCAGTCTACGGTTGGTTGCTTAAATCAGGCTGTAAAAACATTTCGATAGCTTCAGAATCAAATGGAATTTTCTTGGAAGGTTTTCTAACTCTCTGGTTGCTAATAAATGGATCCGAAGATATGAACATTCTGTTCATAATGTCTGTTAATGTGTCTTGTCTAGATGTTTTTCGACTAAAATGTTCTCTGTACAATTTACATAAAATCCTTATTCCGGGCTTTTAACGCTTCTTCACTAAATTCTCCAATGGGCAATATACTTCGAGAAATTATTTCATGCCCATGGATAAGAATTTTATGAACTGAAGTGCTCATATAATACCAAGGCTACAGCAAAACAAACAACTTCGCAAATCTTGGAGCATCAATACTAACTCCACTTGATAAGCACTGCAAAATTATTTGAAATTTTTTTATCGGATTTTCATCAATACCGGTAATTTCGCTCGATTTTGTAGAGTTTTTGAAAAAAAAGCCTGGCTACATTTCCCGTATTTGTATTGCCATATCCTGGTTTGGGTCGGTCAACTTTTAATCCCAATTCTATTTCAAAAGCCTCTTGAATACGGGACTTGTTTTGAGCCACATAATCTTCGTTCGTTTTGGATTTACGCCATTCTTTTACAGGCAATTTATAAGCAATGTAAAGTAGGCATTCAAACATTCTCATTCATGCATGAAGAACAGATATTCCAAATGATAAGACTGTTGAGAAATTGGAAATGATACCCTTTTTGTAACATTATTGAAGTCTTTAGATGTTGCCTGACAAAGATAAAATCTCTGAGCAGAACGAAGACCACTCAGGCTATTGCAAAACTTGCCATCAAGCATTCTATCAACTGGTGTTTGACAGAGTATTCTCTGTCCTCAACAATTATTTTTGTTGGTTCCAGTTCATTTATCTGCGATTGAAAGGATTCGTTCTCTCTGTTGACCAATAAATCTGTTTCCTTCTCGAAAGACATCTTTATAGGCCTACAGTACCTTGGAGATGAAGGACAAGGATTCTTCCAGAAAACATTTAAATTGTTGGATAGCTTTAATGGAACTAGACAAGTTATAAATACAAATTTGATCAGTTGTGTTAACAAACCTTTGATGATATTCGCTGTGTCTATAGCTACCATCAAAACCTACTTTAGAATAAAGCGTAAGTTCATTACTGCTCGCACTATTAAAAACCTCTTTCTGTGATGCTGAAATCCTTTCAACAGTGTGATCGAGCAGCTTCTGCATTGGAACTTCATCTTCTTGTTCACTCACACTAAGATTTTCTGGATAGCAATTGTTTTTCTCTTTTTGGACAATTTTAGAAGAAGACAAAAAATCGGTGATATATTTTCTTATTGTGTCGTATTGATCACGCGACAGTTTTGCTTCTATAATCATTAACAAAGCTTGACCAGGAGTTACCATAAATGTCGAACTTTTTGATGTATTAGGTGGAGGGGAAAAGGTTTCATTTAATAACACTGCATTTTTTTTATCTCCAGTAGCTCGAAAATTCATTTGAGCAGCAAAAACAAGCTCTTATGCAGATGTATCTTGAAGATCAGCTACTCTTTCGCGTTTTCTTCGCTTACTTAAAAGATCAAAACTAGTCTGAGGGCGTCCAGAGACTATAGTGAATACATTTTAAATTTAACTTTTTCTCCAAGCCAATTTGATTAATTTTTATCAAACACTGTTCTTGTACGGTGGCTTTTCTTCCACTTAGATTTAAGTTCAAATTTAAACTGAATAAATTCTTTTCTTTGCTCTGGCACATGATTTTTAGTGCAGTTTGTACTCTTAATTAAAAATGTCTCAATATCTTCAATTTTTTTGTCAATGGGCTTAAATTTACTGTTAAAATTTTTTTCGCAGAGTTCCTGCCTTTTACAAGAGAAGAATCATATATATTATTTCAGTAGTACGTGACTGTTCTAAGCCAACATACTGAACCGATTTTTATGGTTGAGGTATCAAAACAATCGAAATTTCCCAAGGACTTTGAGAGTTATAGTTTTATTTTATAAATATTTATAATTTAATAAAAAACAAGCTTTAAAAATAACATAATATTCCAATGGAAATGAACACTTCAAATTCCAATGAACTTTCAAAACAAACATTCCGATTTCCAATCGTGCAAATTAGGTCTGTTCAATATATTGTGGTGTGCATGGAATTAAAGGCAAGGAATCACTTGAAGTTGACGGAATAACAATAAGACCACAATTACACTATTCATTTTTTCGGTTGTTTCGTCTTTCGTTTTTTTCACAGATTGGGTGTTGAAATGTAGAGGGAAGGAAGTAACGAAAGCAGGAAAGAAAATTTCAAGACTTTCTGGTTGAACTTTGACGTTTCTGATTTGGCAACCACGACAATGCTTCTCGGTGGAAGCAAAAAATGATTTAAATAAAAATGATTGCATTGAAATTTTTTTTCGTAGTTTCATATAGGTACGTTGTGTAGGTACATATTTATATTTATTTGAGAAATAAAAACATTTTTAATTATTTTTACTTATTATTTTTTCACAAAACAACCCCAAATTCCATGAATGTCAAAATAACGAAAGGAAGTACGTTCGTTTTTTCGTGAACAGTGTAATCATAAAGTAAGACATGAACAAAAGTTTTTATTTATATAAATAGTATGTATGTATTACTACGTTTTCACCAAACAATGAACCGAGATTTATCAAGATTATCACTGATCTCCATGAAATCTCGAAGATTTATCATACAAATTTTAATCTCCTCAAATGAAGATTTTAAATAAAACTCATTAACATCTTCTTCGAAACATTAGTTTGTTAAATCAAACAAACTTTTTTTTTTTTTTTTTTTGAGAATGATTGTGGATACGACATCATTTTCGTTTATTGACAGATAAAAATGTTAATAAAAACTATATCTCACTTCCGCTTCATATCAAAAAACTGAAACATCATTTAAATGTTTGGTCATAATCCTCTTTTTGTGCAGTGGAAACACCAAATAAATCTCTTTACCTTAATCTCGGTTTAGTGTCTGGTGAAAACGTAAGTAGTATATGTCATCTTTAATAACTTATCCGGTTCTGGTCGTTCACAAATATGTATATACGGATACTCGAGTATTCTCAGCGCAACGTGAACGTTGTCACTGAAAAAATCGTGCATTGTAAAGCGTAGTACACACGCGGGCAACAGTTCTGATTGACAATTCATCAATTAGTGTGTACACACTATCATTCGTGAGCAAAAGTGTTATGCTGTAATTTGCTGCGTCGTGTAGTTCCGCTTAAGGGAAGTTCCGTCGAAGTCAAGTGTGTTATTACCCTTATTTCACATCTCCATATATTGAACGGACCCAAGAGAGTGTGGACCAATACGATTGGAAAGTGGAAATTTTGACAATTAATTTCCATTGCAATTGGATGTGTTTATTTTACGAATTCATTGGCGGCGATCAAAAACCTATGGCCGCGTTCAAGTATGTAACCAAAGGTACCTGGATTTGTTCGTGTTGTTGTAATGCCTAATGTAATGCCAGCCGACGAACCAAACAGCTGATGTCAAAACGAAATATAATGCTATCCCAGAAATGTTCGGATCTGCTTGGATTTACATCTGACATCTTATCTGTTCATTTTCCTCTGTGCAGGGGCGTTTTCGTTTGGTTTGATTACGCATCCGGATTTGGTCGTTCGAAAACATATCAGGTACCTATCTCAAATACCATATCTACCTAACACCCGAATGTGGCCTATGAAGAGCTATCCGGATAGGTTTATGTTTTGTAAAAAAACAGCTTTTGCTGTTGGATAGCTATCCAAGCTATCCGAAAAATGTTGGTATGCGTTTGTATTCCAAGCGAAATGTCAAAAACAACCAATCCGTTCAAAAACCTACATATATGGATACTAATCTATCTTAGATAGGCTATCGCATAGATTCTTGAATGCAGCTATTTTCATCTTATGTGAAATTTGGTCTGTTTGATGTATTGTGTGGGTGGAAATAAAGATAACGCACTTGACTTTGACGGAACTAAACGGCGCGGCGGTGCAGCAAAAAATAAAAATTATTATTGCACTAACTTGCAAGTGCTAGGTGTGAATAACAGTATATAGGTTGTCCGTGCGTGACCGCTCGAATGTTTAAAATAAAATCAAATATTTTAATGCATATTTGTTAACAAGCATAATATTGTTAACAATCTTCCCTTAATTTGGCTTTCTTTTATATGGAAATTAACGGGGTTACTGTAATTTAATAATTCCCACTGGCTTGGGAGATCTTTCTTCCAAATTAAATAAGTCAGAAGGATAAAAAAGATCTTATATTACACTATAATTAACTGTCAGACATAATACCACTGGAACGTGCATTAAGAAGAGAAAGATTGTCCCGGTCTACATTGAACGATTTTTCCAGTGCCGACAAAAAATTGTTGTTGTAATCGTGTGCGATTGAGAAGTACAGCCGACGAGTTCCTTCCAGTTTCGGCCGATTTTTCCATTCAGCACTGGAAAAATCGTTCAATGTAGACCGGGACATTCATTTTACATAGAAACTTTGTTATTTTTTTTTTATTGAAATAAACTTTAAAGAAATTAAAATTTAAAATATATTTAAAAATTAAAAAATCACTCGATAATTTGGCTAACTTTACTTAGAAAAGCTGCTGTAGGTACCCGAAGCCACTGGTGAAATTTCATTATCGGAATTTGCACTTATGTTGGCAAAAGGTCTTCCTCATTTTCGAAGAGAGCGGACGCAACCGCTAATTCATTGCTGCATTGTTCAGCTTTTTAACATTTTTTTTAAATAGTTCTATATTTACATCTGCCTTTCAGATATAATTTCTCAAGGTTTTTCCAACACGATGGGACAGTGGAAGTGTTTGTACCGATCTACATTGAACGATTTTCCCAGTGCCTATTTTTTGTTTTGTTCCATGACGATTGTACCTTTCAGTCTCCCACGATTACAACAACAAAAAATCGGCACTAGAAAAATCGGTCGGATAGGCTAGTGTTTTAATATTTTGCTTACTTATAAACACAAAAAATTAAAAAAAAAAATATTTTAGGCAAACATTTTTTACTTTTAACTTTAGTTTCGAATAAAGAACAGATTTAACTAAGAAAAATACTTTAAATCTAATTTTAATGTTTGCCTTACCAAAAAGTACCGTTATTTAGAAAATGTTTTAGTGTTTTTATAAGAAGTCGACATTCTTTTTTATTTGTTTACCAATTTTACTACATTATCGAGTTAAAACTAATGGCGCAAAATTTTAGACGATTAAGTTCGATGTTAAATCATTTTTAGTTTGATACTTGGTTAAAAATTGTGTTTTGTTAATTTTAAACGAGTTTAGCATCGTACTATCTATCACCTAACACTTTACTAAAGTTAAAATCACCAACTGGCTATTTTAACTTTTTAGTATCGTACTAAATCCATATGATAAGACCAAAATGTCTTTTTTCTTTTATTTTTTTGTAATTAATGAAGTTAAAATGATAAAAATATAAATATCGAATACTTATTTCAAGCACATGATATGTTTCCATCAACATATAATTAATTTACAACGCATAAAAACAATTATTGTGTTCATCAAATTCAAACCCTACAAATGCAACTTACTAGTTAGCAAAAGGTTTAAAATTTTGGAATAGATAGTAAATTACTAAATACTTAGAAAATTGTTAACTAGTAAAATGTTAAGCCCTTAACAATAGGTTGTTTAAAATTTTGCACCAATGGTGTTATAAATAACATACCTGATTCAACAAACTCTATGTATTTTTTTTTAATAAAAAATTTTCAATATAATTTTTATATTATTATAAAGGCCACTTATTTCGGTTAGCTTAACACAGAATGCAATTTTAACTAAACTGTCAACTTTGATGCCGAATGGTACAGAGATGGAACCACTGACTAAAAAAAAAAAAAACTGAATCATGTGATATTGAAACTGGCTACATATAGAAAAAATGACTTCTCGCCGCTTTTGCTAAGGCAAGATCCCAAAGTGCGTCGGTTTGCAAAGTGAAGGGCAAATTGAAGTTCGGGCACGCCATAACTGGGGCTTCTGTCAGTTTAGATTTTAAAGAGTCAAATGCTTCCCGTTGGGAGGTTCCCCACGTCCAATTCACATTTTTCTTTAGTAACCCTGTCAACGGTTTGACAACGGCGGAAAAATCCTTATGAAGCGACGGTACCAAAAAAAGATTCCTAGGATGCGACGTACTCCCGGATATTGGTCGGTGCGTTTAATTCCTGGACGGCGGAGATCTTGTGACTTGTGAGGGTCTGTGTCTATACCCTCCTTGCTGACTACGTGGCTCAGGTATTTTAAGCTCTCACGACAAAAATTGCATTTCTCGGTTTTTATCTGAAGATTGGCGGTGCATGTCGGCCCCACAAATTGCATCCATGGCCCTTTAAAAGGTCGCACCTGCCGAGTGTAATCCGCAAGGCATTACGTTCCACTCGAACAGGCTTCTTCCCAGTACGGAAAATGCGGTGTAGGGGCGACAAGGCGGCTCTACGGCAATCTGCCAATAGCCTTGTTTTAAATCTATCATCATATATATTATATCAGTAGTACGTGACTGTTTTTAAGCCAACATACTGAACCGATTTTCATGGTTGAGGTGTCAAAACAATCGAAATTTTCCAAAATATAAATATTTTTAATTTAATTAAAAACTAGCTTTGAAAATATTATAATATTCCAATGAAAATGAACACTTCAAATTCCAATGAACTTTCAAAACAAACATTCCAATTTCCAATCGTACAAATTAAGTCTGTTCAATATATTGTGGTGTGCATGGAATTAAAGGCAAGGAATCACTTGAAGTTGACGGAATAACATTAAGACCGCGATTACACGATTCATTTTTTCGGTTGTTTCGTCTCTCGTTTTTTTTTCACAGATTGGGTGTAGGGTATAGAAATGTAGAGGGAAGGAAGTAACGAAAGCAGGAAAGAAAATTTCAAGACTTTTTCTGGTTGAACTTTGACTTTCTGATTTGGCAACCACAATACTGTTCGGTAGTGTCAAAAAATGATTTAAACAAATATGATTGAATTGGACATTTTTGTCCGTAATTTAATATACTAATTTATATATATTTGAGAAATAAGTGATTAAAACACTTGTGTAGTTCCCCTAAATGTGAATGACGAATTTATATTTGTTGAACGATATGAATAAAAATTATATTGGTTTTCTTTTATATAATTGTATTTATGTTAAATTAAATACAACGTGTAAACATGGCAATTAACGGGGTAACTGTTCCTTAATAATTTCCACTCGCTTGGGAAATCTTTAATACATCCAAATTAAATAAGCCCGAAAGAAAAAGGATCTTATCTCTATTTAATAATAGTGTCAGCACAGACATAATACCACTGGAACGTGCATTAAAAAGAGAAAGAAGCATTTTACATAGGAACTTGATTTTTTGGAATTGCAATTGGAAGTGTTTATTTAACGAATTGATTTTCATCTTATAGGAAATTAGGTCTGTTCAATTTATGTTGTGGATGGAAATAAAGTGAATGCACTGGACGTTGACGGAACTAAACGGTGCATAAAAAATAATAATTTATTAATGCACTAACTTGCTATTGCAAGGTGTGAATATCAGTTTAGCTTCTCCGTGCGTGAATGTTTGCATTGCTTGGGAGATCTTTAAGACTTCCAAATTGAATAAGTCCGCATGAGAAAAAAAGATCTTATCTCCATTTCGAGATAATAAACTATCACAGACATAATACCACTGGAACGTGTATTAAAAAGAGAAGGATGAATTTTACATAGGTACTTGTTTTTTTTTTTAATTAAAATAAACTTTAAAAAAATTAAAATAAATTTGAAATTAAAAAAATCAATCCATAATTTTGCTTCTAAAAGTGCTGAACCAGAAGCCACTGGTAAAATTTCTTCATCATGGCAAGAAGTATTCATCATTTTCAAAGAGAGCGGACGCATATGCTTACTTCTGCGTGGAGATTTTAGGCAGGTTCTTCCTGTTGTCAGGCACAACAATAGAACAAAAATTATTGAGGCAAATATAAAAGAATCTCCCTAAGGACAAAAATTGAAAAAAGGAAATATGAGGGCAAACGACGATCCCATTTTTAGTAACTGGCTTTTA
Organism: Melangyna quadrimaculata; assembly: GCA_949320155.1. Classification (NCBI taxonomy): domain Eukaryota; kingdom Metazoa; phylum Arthropoda; class Insecta; order Diptera; family Syrphidae; genus Melangyna; species Melangyna quadrimaculata. The sequence continues at coordinate 268,142,193 of OX439483.1, forward strand.
AAGTTGGGGAACAGTGAGTTGGAGTACTAAAATGATGTCTCCAGATGCAATTAAAGTTCCAAAATATTGCTATGTCCCCGAAAATGAATATTTGCATAAATCTTATGATATATACATGTCATAAATGAAGGCAACGTTTTGCAGTTACTTGATCGAGCAGTTTTATGCCCCCAAAAAAAAAGAGGGAGCACTACGATATCTCGCAAACTTAAATCTCGAATAACGAAATCTCGCATTTTTGTATAAATCTCGAAATACGAAATCTCGCAAACTAATAAACTCGCTTTTCATAAACTCGCAATAACAAAATCTCGCTTTTAACAATCTCGCATTTACACGACAAAAATTCTCGCAAATTTCAACTAAAATCTCGCAAACTAAAATCTCGCATTAACACATCACGTTGGAAAATTCCGCAGTGAAAAATAAGATCCTGCAAATGGAAAATGAAAAATCAGGGGCCTATGAAAGGGAGATAAAGCCCTTAAACCCAATACGCCGCCGCCACCGGCCACCCAAGGTACTGTTTATTACAAATAAACTGAAAGCGACTGAGCATACCCTAAGCGAAGCGACGGAGTCGCGTGAGCGGGACAGAGGACCCGAAAAGGGAGTTAAAATCCTTGAACCCGCGAAGCGGGCCACCCAAAGTACTGTTTATTGCAAATAAACTGAAAGCACATTAACTCACAACATATATTTACGAAAAACCAAGTATAACGCAATTTATAAAAGTCCTTTATGTTTGTTAATGCGAGATTTTAGTTTTCGAGATTTTAGTTTGGGGGTTTTTGTAATTGTGAGATTATAAAAAGCTAACACGACTGTAATGCTAATAAGGAATCTAAACGCCAATGAAGGCTTGATCAATGGGGCGAGGATGATAATAACTTAATTAAGTATGTTCATCATAATAGAGAAGCTTCATACTGGAAGAACTGTTTTAATTCCGAGAATATCATCAACACCATGGGGTACATCTATGCCATTCATTCAACATGACGAGAAAACAGTTTCACAATAAAATTGCATATGGTATGACCATAAATAAAGTGCAAGGTCAAACATTACAAAGAGCAGGGTTGCACTTGCCAGATACTGTATTTTTTTATGGTCAACTTTATGTGGCTATCTCAAGAGTAAAAAGTTTCTGAAATATTTTCATAACTATAAAAAAGATTGAATCATTAATTTCAATGTTATTTTTAAAGAAGTTCTATTACTTCACTCATAATTCTTTCATACACACATTCACATTCACATTCTTCATACACATACATACATGCATACAATAAAATTTTAGAAAATACAAAAATTAAGGATTGTTTATTGTGATATAGTTGTTATTCATTTCATTCGTCATTTTCATTCACAAATAAAAACAGAAAAGTCATCCAAACTAAGGAAATATTGTTTCTTGCAAATTCTATATATAAAATAATAAATAAAAACTTTTAGTTCATCTCTTATTATTATTTGTATACTAAGTTGTAGTTCATTCAACATCAAGTGCGATCTTATCTTTATTTACATCTACCTTTCAGATATTTGAACAGATCTAATTTCTCATAAATGTGCACAGGCACATAAGGTTATTCCAACACGATTGGAAAGTGGGAGTGTTTGTCCCGATCTATATTGCCCGATTTTTCCACGAAGATTTTTCCAGAAATCGTGTGAAATGTACACACAGAACGATTTTTTCAATGAGATTTTTTCCTTGTCTTCTTCATTTTCACACCATTCGGACGGCACACCGACACCGAACACACACAAAAAACTGGAAAGAAAGGAAAGAGAACATAAACAGACTGGTTTTGTGGTACAAACGATTTGATCCCTACCCCTCACTTTTCACTCCCTTCGCCAACGAACAAAAGATCGGCACTGGAAAAATCGTTCAATGTAGACCGGGACTTTGGCGAACAACGGCCAATGGCCGTGATCACAAACCTATGTAGAGCTATCCGCATAGTAATTTGTTTATGAGTAATGTTCCTTATTGATTACAAGAATTTGGTCTTAATTACAAAAACAAAATTTTACACGAGAAAGAAAAACACAATAATGTTTTATTTTTATATTTAAAACTTTGTTGTATGAATTTCGGCGGCGGTGTACGTGCGATCATCAGCTTGACGCTTATAAACTCTTGAATCTTTCTTTTCTTTGTGAATAAGCGAGATAATTGGTTCAAGTCGGCTTTGGATAGCAAATGTTCATGTTTGAGTGTATTTACTCTACACCGAACCATGTTTGTAATCTTTTATATTAATTTGTATAAAAGAAAATTAATATAAAAGATTACAAACATGGTTCACTGTAGAAATACACTCGAATATGAACTATCCGGATAGGTTTGGGTTGTTTAAATCCCGTGTAAAAAACAGCTGATGACAAAACAGCTTTTGTTGTGGGATAGCTATCTAAGCTATCCGGAAAATTTTGGTATGCATTTGTATCCCAAGCGAAATGTCAAAAACAACCAATCCGTTTAAAAAGCCATATGGATACTTATCTATCTTAGATATGCTATCGCATAGGTTCTTGATCGCGAAAATCTTTTTGTGCGAGAGGTCTCGCACAGGTAGGCTAGTCGTAGATATAAATTTAGCTCCGCGTAACTTATCCAATATCGACACTATGTACGGCAACGGATATGTACTTTATAAGGAACCTCGCTCAACTGTCTGAAATCTTTTGTAGACTCTCCAGGAGCTGGTTTTCTTCCTCACCAACGCTATTGGGGAACTCTACGGGCTCTTTGACGGTCTTATTTTCCCTGATATTAGTAAGTCGTCAATCTCTTCGTTTATGATTTTCTGCTTAGCGAGGTTGCGAAGGTTGTAGCGTTGCTTAAAAGGTTCCTCGGTTTTCAACCGTATTCGGTGCGGTGGGACGTTGGAGATTCCAGTGATTTTATCACACTTTGGTAGCTCTGTCTTCAAACATTTATCTAGGTGCTATTGTTGTGCGGACGGGAGGTGAGAAGTCACCGAGCAGGCTTCTTACCCCTTATAGGCTTGCCTCCCATAAAAATCTGTATTTCAGCTTGATTTATCAAACCCATGCTCCTCTAACGCCGGAAGGTACGTAACTACCCCGGTCAAGACGGTACCATCTAGTATGAACGTGGCTGTATACTGCTCGGTTGTTATAATTGGCTCACCATTAGCCAGGCTGGTCTGCTCGTTCATTCGGAGTTCTAGGTCTCTAAATTTTTCCCTTAACGCCTTCCCCGTTTACGGGTGGCAATGGCACAGTGGATATAGTGTTTGACTGCTAACCTCGACGTGTGGGCTTAAGCCCCAGTCTAGGTAGCATTCTATTCTATATTTCCCAGGATTCCACTAGTGGAAATTCATGAGATAATTAACATCTAATTCTCAATCCACTGTGCCAACAAAAATCTTTCCTTTCCTTCTATTCCTTGTAACTAGTGGCGTGCATTGCATTTAAAAGACCTGAGGCATTACAGGCATATAGTTAAAATTATTGTTATTATTATTATTCATGCGATTAGCGCATGAAACACATCTCATTCCACTCGGAAGGATCTTGTCTAGGCGGTGCGACAACTACAGCAACGGGGTTTCGATGACACTGGCAGTCCTTGGTTAATCTACCATCTTCTCCGCAAAAAGAGCAAAATAACCGGTAAGGTATTCAGCAAGTTTCTTTTCGGTGCCCTCGTTGCTTGCAATTTCAGCAGTGTGTATTCCGATCGTAAAGATCTACTGTCGGTGGCCCTCGGGAGATTGGTTGGTTAAGAGGTGAGGTGAAGTAGGAGGACGACAGAATCGCTCCTCGGCTTTGATAGACTCGAACTCTTATGTAAACTGTGCAATTTCGTTTAGGCTGTTAAAATCCTGACGTCGGATGTAATATCAATACTCCGGTCACATGTGATCAAATATCAGGTCAATATTATCGGCAACGGACATGCGGGGATGTTGAAGAATGAGATATTGCGCGGAAAGGATGTATTCCCTTGCCCTCACGTGGTCCTTGGCGTTTGCGCCAAATTTCTTCCTCCGACTTATGTAAATATCGGACAGGTAGAAAGTGTTGGATAAAAGCTTCTCAGAAATCCTCCCAGGTGGAAAAGCTATCTGCTTTAATTCTAAGCCATTCTAACGCGCTTCCTCTGAATCGTCAGGTGGGATGTCATAACATTGTGTTAACTCGGCTAACCTCTTCAAAAATTCCAGTGGGTTCCCAGAGGAATCAAACTTTAGGTTCCAACTGCATACCTCGTTGCTCAACGTGAATCGACTAGGCGTTATAGGTGTTTCTAATCTCGGCGGTTTCCTTGAACTGTGTACGTTCAAAAACGGTGAAGGTTTAGACAGGGCTGAGGTGGTTCCGGGTGGTAGAGAATTATCGGAGGGTTCGGCGTCATTCCTTTTTTCCACAACGCTTTCCTATTCCTCACATAGGTTCTGGGTAGACTTATTTATGTGGAGTTCTTTGAAATGCTGGCTTAACCTTTTACGAAGAGTCTGTAAGTTGTATCCATTGTAAATTGTATCCAAATTTCTGTCGTTTAAAACTTCAATAAGTTCGGTTTTCTTTAAGAAATAAATGAACCCAAGGTTCTTATAAGGGTTGAACTCGTCCAACTTTGGGTCTTTTGAGTGGGACATATTGTTTTATTTTTAACCTGTTTTATTGAATTCAAACGGTTATAACTTTCTATCTGAGCACCGCCTTAGCAAGTTGTATACCCTTAAAAAAAAAACGGGATATTTTTGAAATATAAAACCTGTATTGTGTCATACGAATTTTATTCATGGAGCTCTTAAGAAGATTGAGGTCAAAAATTAAGTTTGGTCAAAGTTCGAGTTTATCTTTTAGTTTGTAGGCAAATGGTGATGTAAATGAACATTTTTTTATTGGGTAAAATATGTCAAACTATTAGCTAAAGCGTAAGTGTTAAAATTGTAAAAAAACAAAAGTCAATTATGGACAGTGTGAGCAAAAAACTGGTTCAAAGTAAAGTTTTTTTTTTAAATAAATTGTAAGATAAGTCGTTCTCGAGATATAAGCTAAATCGTGTTTTTCAAAATTGCGGCTGACGCACACCAATTAAACCCGTGCCGATTTTTGTCTATACTCAGAGACAACCCATTTACCAATTTCAATCATAAAATTCGAGCGGTATTTTTTTGTAAATTAAAAAACCTGCCGACTGGCCTTTTTGTTATTTTTTCGTTTTGTTATACCTAATGCTAGGCAAAAATAAATGGCTTAAGAACACGAAAAAAAAAATAAAACACATCGCCTCTAGAGATTGGAAAACTAAATTTTTCTGTGTGCTTTTTTTTTACGTTGCATTCGTTGACTCGAAGTTATAAGGTGTTCAAATTCTGTTGTTCTTTTTTATGTTTCATTGTTAAAAACGCTTAATAATAATAAAAAAAAACTAAGGAACATCGCCTCTAGAAAAAGCTCTGTTCTACACAGCGCAATTTTTTTTTACCCGTTAGTTTGGTCTACCTGCTCATTTAAAAAAAAGTAAATTTTAAAATGTTAAAAAATAATTTAAAAAAAATATAACGGGATGCAAATTTGAAAAAGTAACGGACATCGCCCCTGGAAAATTATTTGCACAACATTTTGGTATTTGAAATTTTGCAATATCAGTGACACTTTTCGAGGTCTGCTACTTTAAAAGAAAAAAAAAAAAAAAAAAGACAGCGATCTTCAGCTTCATTGAATTTTTCGCTTTATGGAAAATTCTTTCTATTTTAACAGTTTATTTTGTCATGCAAATTAAGTAATTTTTATTTTTATAATTTTCTATGTCTTATAACCTTTCATTTGATACCTCATTTATAAATATCAAAAAAGTATTGCCCAAGTTATGGCTTTTTACAGGTATTTTACGTATATTTTTCGAAAAAGAAAAAATTTTATCGATCAATAGACTGGATTTTTGCAAAATTTGTCTTTAAATTATGTTTAAAAATCCATATTAAAGCTTACGGTTATCGTAGTTATGTTTTATATACCAAAATAATTGTTGATTGGTATAAACTATTACTTACTTTTGATGGCGCTCACAGCCCAGGATGGGCTTCGGCCTCAACTAACAAGCCCCTCCAGCCAGCTCTGTCCCTAGCTAGCCGCTTCCAGTTGCGCACACCGAGTGCTTTGATGTCGTCATTCACTTGATTGCGCCACCTGTTACGGGTTCTTCCTCTGCTGCGTACCCCATCGGGGTTGGATTCGAAGACTCGTCGGGCAGGTGCGTTGCTGTCCATACGCTCCACGTGCCCCAGCCATCTCAGCCGCTGTATTTTCAGCTTTTTGACCAGGTCAACGTCGCTGTATAGCCCGTATAGCTCGTCGTTGAATCTTCTCCTCCATACTCCTTCGATACACACCGGACCGAAAATCGACCGAAAATCCTCTCAAAGCACCCTAGCAGATTTTTATCCGAATCTTTCAGTGTCCATGCTTCTGACCCATAAAGCAGGACCGGGATGATTAGGGTTTTGTATAAAGTCTCCTTGGTTCTCTGAGAGAGGGCCTTACTACTTAAATGCCTTCTTAGACCGAAGAAACAGCGGTTGGCAAGAGTAATTCTTCGCTTGATCTCTGCACTGATGTCATTCTGCGATGTAATAGTGGAGCCCAGGTAGACAAAGTCCTTGACAACTTCGAAGTTATATCTGTCCATCGTGATATTTTGCCCGAGTCGACGATGTTGAGATTCCTCTCTCGATGACAGCATATACTTCGTCTTGTCCTCATTAACCGCCAATCCCATTCTAGCCGCCTCCGATTCAATGCTCGCAAATGCCCCTGCCACAGCTCGCTTCGTTCTGCCGACAATGTCTATGTCATCCGCATATGCAAGCAATTGAACGGACTTTTGATAGATTGTACCGCTGGTGTTGACATGTGCGTTGCGTACAATGGCTTCAAGAACGATGTTGAATAGGTTGCATGATAACGCGTCGCCTTGCCTCAATCCTTTCTCAACATCAAAGGAATCGGTGGTGTTCTTACCAATTTTGACGGAGCAGCGAGATTTCTCCATCGTCATCCTGCACAAGCGGACGAGTTTGGCAGGGATGCCGAGACTCGACATGGCTCTGTATAATTCGTCCCTTTTCACGCTATCATACGCGACTTTAAAATCGATAAAAAGGTGGTGTGTATCGATCTGGAATTCCCGGGATTTTTCTAAAATCTGTCGGAGTGTGAACATTTGATCGACGGTTGACTTGCCTGGCCTAAAACCGCACCGTACTTAATATGACCATTTTTACAAATCACGCTACAGCCTAAACTATAAGTCCTAAAAATTGAAACTAAAATTTATGTGAAAGGTAATTTTATGTAGGATAGCACTGAGAACGGATTTTTTGAAATTCGCACAATAAATAGGGTAAATAAAGGTAAGAGAAGGGCAAAGTCGTATAACTAACTTCTAAACGCGACGTCGTAGGAACTTTATTTTTTTTTTTATTTTAAAGATCTTTAAGAATTAGGAAAAAAACACGTACATCTTTTTTTTTGCAAAAATCGAAATCACCCAGATATACCCGTTTTAAGACTGAAATAGGCACAAATAGTCGTTACGAAAAGTGCTTAAAAGTTGTATAAGGATACATTTTTTTAAAAATATTTTTACATATTTTTAAAGATAATAAAAACATAAATTGCCCATGTTTAAGGAATTTTTGATCGGATTTTTGTTAGGCTCCTAACCTTTAGCACCTCATGTATGGGATATTCGCAAAAAAAAGTATGCCATCTTAAAAGTCAGTAAGTGGTCAAAAAAGGTCAACTACTTTCAGAAATTGGTCAGCCATAGAAAATTTTTAATCAAGGGTTACATTTTTTCAAGGTCACCAACTATTTTTGGCACCTCATTTATGGGATATTTGCAAAAAAAGTATACCATTCGAAAGACCACTGGCGCGTGATAAAAGGTCAGCTAGTTTCAGTAATTGCTCAACCATAGGTTTTTTTAATGAATTTTTAAAGTTTGTTTCAAGGTCGCAGTATAAGACTTTTAGCACCTCATTTATAGAATTTAAGAAAAATTAGTATGCCATCTAAAAGGTCAGTAATTGGTCAAAAAAGGTCAGCTACTTTCAGTAATTGGTCAGCCATAGATTTTTTTAATATTTTTTTTTAAAAAATTCAAGGTCAAACCTATTTTTAGCACCACATTTATGGGATATTCGAAAAAATAATCACCATCTGAAAGGTTACCTAGACCTCATAAAAGGTCAACTAATTTCAGTAATTGGTCAGCCATAGTTTTTGTTTAATTGAATTTTTAAAATTTATTTTTTCAAGGTAGTATAAGGCTTTTAGCACCTCATTTGTGGGATATCCGCAAAAAAGTTATACCATTCGAAAGGCCACCGACTCCTGATAAAAGGTCAGCTAGTTTCAGTAATTGGTCAGTTATAGGTTTTTTTTAAAGGACGTTTTTAAGTTTTTTTGTTTTTCAAGGCCTTATAAGACTTTTAGCTCCTCATTTATGGGATATTCGCAAATATAGTGTACTATTTGAAAGGCCACTGACTCGTGATAAAAGGTCAGCTAGTTTCAGTAATTGGTCAGCCCTTGGTATTTTCCCCTCTTATACTGTAACCTTGAAACAATCTTTAAAAATTCATTAATAAAACCTATGGCTGAAAATGCAAAATCGATCATACTTTTTCAACGAATTTAATTTTTCTAATTTCACCACGCCAATAAAATATTTTCAAGTTTAAAACTTATAAATCTTAAAAATCAGATAAAATAGTTTTTTTTTTTTTTTTTTTTTTTTTTTTTTTTTTTTTTTTTTTTTTATTATATAACTTTTTATGCAACCGATTATCAAAATTTAAATTTTGCAATAGTTTATACCGGTGTTCAAAAGGGTAGTTATGTGCATTCAAGAGGACACAAGCGTCCACAGGTTTTTCTCAAAACCCACCTCTGTCTACCAACTCCTACTCTCACCTCCACGTGGTGAACATCGGGTGTCTAGTACCTCAGCTGGAGACGGGGTCTAAATCCCCGTGGAAAGCTGTTGGGGGCAGCCAACGAGAGAGGGGGGGAGGAGTGTTCCCACTAAGGCACTTCTCCTTTCATCGAGGCGGCAGCGGACGAATTCTCTAGATGGAATCAACGGTGGCGTCTACAGTTCCAGTTAGGTTGAACTACTTAGTGAACACCTTATATGGGCTACTACGACACATTTGTAGCTCAGGCCTATAAGGAGCGGTTTATCCGGCTCCCTACCCTTGGAGTTATACGAAGGGTCTGGTCCTCCGGGTCGGGGGTTGTGCGTCGGGGTAACTGCCCTACCACGTAAAAAAAAGTTGTTCCGAAACAACAACAAGCCTCGGATATGGATGATTTTAAAGTTGACGACCCCAGCAAACGAAACAAGGACAATGAATTTCGGATCTGCACGTGGAACGTCCTGTCCTTATACAGAACACGTGCAGCCGAACAATTAGTGGAGAACCTGGACAGGCTAAAGGCTGACGTAACAGCCATCCAGGAAGTGCGATGGGATGGAGAGGGCGTACGGAGACTGAAAACGTGTGACATCTACTACGGCGGGTGCTTGAAGGAACAGGGTCAGCGGCTCTTTGGTTGTGGTTTTGTGATAAGGGGAAGACTTAGGCAAGAAGTCTTGGGCTTCCGAAGTGTAAGCGAGCGCCTGGTCACAATCCGCATCAAAGGCAAATTTAAGAAGATTTCGCTGATTTGTGTTTACGCCCCCCATGAAAGGAGAGAAGACTCAACCAAAGAAGCATTCTACGATCTCTTGGAGACAACGTATGATATGTGCCCGAAGTACGACGTGAAGATCATTCTTGGTGACTTCAACGCAAGATTCGGAAAGGAGGGTATCTTTGGTTCGATAGTCGGAGGACACAGCCTACACGACGAAACTTCCGGCAACGGACACAGGCTGGCAGACTTTGCGGCGGGGCGAAATGTCATCATCTCAAGCACCTACTTCCCACACCTCAATATACACAAGGGGACTTGGCGGTCGCGTGATCAAGTAACCGTCAACCAAATCGACCACGTTGCGATAGACGCGAGACATGCTTCCAGTATCTTGGACGTCCGAACGTTCCGAGGGGCCAACATTGACTCGGATCACTACCTGGTGGTAGCTAGACTACGTATGCGGATATCCATGACGCGAAAACGCAGAGCAGATGCTGTGAAAAGATTCGATGTCGAGAAGCTTAGATCGCAAGAGACTGCCAGAACTTTTGCAGACCACGTAACTCTTAATCTCTCAGGAGGTCCGCCACCAGCATCAAGTGCAGAGGACCAGTGGGAACACTGTCAACAAGCCATCAGAAGTGCCGCCTCTGATGTGCTGGGTTTCACTAGGCGAATACAACGAAACCCCTGGTTCGATGAAGAGTGCCGGCTAGCGCATGCAGCTAAGGACGAGGCCTACCAGGCAATGATGCACACTCGAACAAGAGCTGCTGAGAGAGTGGCCCGGGAGCTCTACGGGCTGAAACGAAAAGAGGAACGCCGACTTCTCAGGAGGAAAAAGAGAGAGCACGAGAAGCGGGCGGTAGAGTCTATTGAGGGTTGTAGCGGTAGGGGAGATGTTCGAAAATTTTATCAGAGGGTGAAGCGATCCACCCAAGGATTCAAGGCTAGAACGGAAGCCTGCCGAGATGAGAGTGGGAATATGGTAGTAGACACACAGTCAGTGCTGAGGATCTGGAAAGAACACTTCTCTAGACTGCTTAATGGCGAAGACAGCCAAGATGCCGCTAATAGGCAGAACGCTCCATTCAACTTGGACGATGATGGCCAAGAGTTCCGTCCACCCGACCTAACCGAAGTTCGGCTGGCGATATCCAAACTTAAGTCGTACAAGGCTGCAGGTGCGGATGGCTTACAAGCCGAACTATTTAAATCAGCGGGAGATGAATTGGCTAGGAGCATACACCAGCTCATCTGCAAAAATTGGTCGGAGGAAAGTATGCCCGATGAATGGAACCTCGGTATAGTGTGCCCCATCCATAAAAAGGGAGATGTTCTGAAATGTACCAACTACAGAGGAATTAGTCTCCTAAACGTCGCTTATAAAATCTTGTCGGCCATCCTGTGTGACCGCTTAAAACCTTTTGTCAACGATCTGATCGGCCCTTATCAGTGCGGTTTTAGGCCAGGCAAGTCAACCGTCGATCAAATGTTCACACTCCGACAGATTTTAGAAAAATCCCGGGAATTCCAGATCGATACACACCACCTTTTTATCGATTTTAAAGTCGCGTATGATAGCGTGAAAAGGGACAAATTATGCAGAGCCATGTCGAGTCTCGGCATCCCTGCCAAACTCGTCCGCTTGTGCAGGATGACGATGGAGAAATCTCGCTGCTCCGTCAAAATTGGTAAGAACACCACCGATTCCTTTGATGTTGAGAAAGGATTGAGGCAAGGCGACGCGTTATCATGCAACCTATTCAACATCGTTCTTGAAGCCATTGTACGCAACGCACATGTCAACACCAGCGGTACAATCTATCAAAAGTCCGTTCAATTGCTTGCATATGCGGATGACATAGACATTGTCGGCAGAACGAAGCGAGCTGTGGCAGGGGCATTTGCGAGCATTGAATCGGAGGCGGCTAGAATGGGATTGGCGGTTAATGAGGACAAGACGAAGTATATGCTGTCATCGAGAGAGGAATCTCAACATCGTCGACTCGGGCAAAATATCACGATGGACAGATATAACTTCGAAGTTGTCAAGGATTTTGTCTACCTGGGCTCCACTATTACATCGCAGAATGACATCAGTGCAGAGATCAAGCGAAGAATTACTCTTGCCAACCGCTGTTTCTTCGGTCTAAGAAGGCATTTAAGTAGTAAGGCCCTCTCTCAGAGAACCAAGGAGACTTTATACAAGACCCTAATCATCCCGGTCCTGCTTTATGGGTCAGAAGCATGGACACTGAAAGATTCGGATAAAAATCTGCTAGGGTGCTTTGAGAGGAAGATTCTTCGTGTGATTTTCGGTCCGGTGTGTATCGAAGGAGTATGGAGGAGAAGATTCAACGACGAGCTATACGGGCTATACAGCGACGTTGACCTGGTCAAAAAGCTGAAAATACAGCGGCTGAGATGGCTGGGGCACGTGGGGCGTATGGACAGCAACGCACCTGTCCGACGAGTCTTCGAATCCAACCCCGATGGGGTACGCAGCAGAGGAAGAACCCGTAACAGGTGGCGCAATCAAGTGAATGACGACATCAAAGCACTCGGTGTGCGCAACTGGAAGCGGCTAGCTAGGGACAGAGCTGGCTGGAGGGGCTTGTTAGTTGAGGCCGAAGCCCATCCTGGGCTGTGAGCGCCATCAAAAGTAAGTAAGTAAGTCATATTAAGTACGATTAAAATTCTTTCTTTTATGTAGTAATATCTAATATTTAACTAAAAAATGATATAAGAAGAGGAAGAACACGTAACAGGTGGCGCAATCAAGTGAATGACGACATCAAAGCACTCGGTGTGCGCAACTGGAAGCGGCTAGCTAGGGACAGAGCTGGCTGGAGGGGCTTGTTAGTTGAGGCCGAAGCCCATCCTGGGCTGTGAGCGCCATCAAAAGTAAGTAAGTAAGTCATATTAAGTACGATTAAAATTCTTTCTTTTATGTATATATAATATTTAACTAAAAAATGATACAAGAATGTTTGAAATTAAGTTTAAAATAAGGAAAATATTGAATTCACCAAATGGCTTTTTTATTCTGTTAATCCAAATTCCTCACTCTTATAAACTGGGTGATTCTGGGTGATGTGTCACGGTAAAATCTACCGCGACAAAAATCATTCTTTCAATCGTCCAAATCCCTTTTCCTTCCTTGCCTTTTTCTACTTTCCCTACAGGTGTTTTCTTCAATGTGCTGAGAGGGAGAAGGGCAGCCATGGTCCATAAGCCATTGGTTCACTCTCTCAGTATTTTGAGGAGACAAAAGTCGTCGTTGTCAATTTTGGCATTTAACTGGAGGTCTGATCCAAAGGGGCGACAGTTGGTCCCCGATCATAATAAAACAGCGCAACATTAAGTAACAGACGGATGGTCTGGTCCCTATCAAATCCAAAAATTAGAACGGGTGATACTTGGTCCCCGATTGCTGAAGTTACTCATTTGGAGAATGGCTGTATGCCCAACATATCTTATATTCTTATTTAACTTTAAGTTGTAAGAGATGGAACGTTAAGTGCTTGTCCCCATTCCCTTAAATCTGCGCAAAATCCCAACGATGTAAAGTAAATCATCGAGATAGGGAAATACTGGCAAACTCTAGTTTCGAACTTTAAGATTTCATAATTGAAATTAGCTTTCCATCAAATATCAAAATAGTCGTTCTGTTAAATGTTTTTCTTTTCGAGGGGGAAAAATGTTCGTGGTATAAAATTAATTTCCCTTTTTACATTCTTAAACTTTCCTTAGTAAAATTCGTGTGGGTGAGAATAGGTGGCTGAATGCATCAAATATGCGCGGTGTTGCTGACTAATGACGTGACCGAGATCCACACTTTCTGATTGGCTGAAAGCACTGGGGCATTGGAACGAGAAGAGGCCCATCCAGGCATGGTGAAAGTCTGGGAGGTCACTTCTTTACGAGCTAAGAAACAACTTGGTTGTGATAAAAAAAAACGGAGAAAAGGATAATTTTTTTTTACAAAGAAAATTTTTTAAGAAAAAAAAAGGAAGTTAATCATTTTAATTTTCGTTGAATTTCAATAAAGGAAAAAAGGTGTTGAAAGAAAATAAATCCATATAAATGGATTGGTGAAAGGCTAATTAGCGAAAGAAAAACAAAATCAGGAAAGGTGGAATTGGCAGTATATAAAAGCTAAGTACAGTGAAGGAAATTTACATTGTAAAATTTTTCTTGTGGTGCAACTTTTTTTTCTTTCAAGACTTTATAAAAAGTCAATTAATCGTTTGGGTTTTGCTACCGTTGCTTTATTTTCCGAGAAAGCGGAACTCGCGTCCCGTTAATATAACGTTTTGTGTCTTTCGGGACAACGCATTAACGGTCCATCTTCTAGTTCAAATTTAAATTCTTTGTTATAGTGTTGAAAAGATCTTGGGTTTTAGCCCTCCATTTTGCAAGGTTTACCAAGCAAATAATTAATAAATAGCATTAAATTCCAATTCGGAAATTCTTAAATATTATTCTTTTATTATAAAATACTTTCACTGTCGTTTTCGCTCCAAAAGGTTTGCGATTTCCTTTTTGTGTCCAAACAAAAAAATCGCTGGCGCCCTTTTCTTTTGATTTTCAGATATTACACCCCTGCGGTGATAGAAAAAGAAAAAAACTTAATCATTTTAATTATTAATTGTAATTCGCTTTTTACATTCCGTAAAAAGCATATCGCGTACCCACCCCATCGCTGTCTGTTGCACTTTTTTGTTCGATTTGCTTTGTTTTTTTCGTCTTCGCCCAACTTTTGAAAGTTCGGCTTAAATTCTTTTTTATTGTATTCTCGCGCGCAATTGGCGCCCAACGTGTGGCTTTTTCTTAAAAAAAAAAAATAATAATAATAATAATAATATTCAAATACCTACGGTGAAAGTTTTACATACCTACCTACCAAATTGTGATTTGTTTTTTTTTTGGGGAAGTTTTTGTGTTAAATCATTTTTTTTTTGAGTTGACTACCTTTCTTTGTTTTTTTCTTCCCCCAGGTAAATAAATAAAAATTAATAGTGCTGAAAATCTAATAGAAATAATTGTGATTATTTTGTGGATACCCCTTATACCTACCTACATACATAGAGCTGTCATCTGGTGCAAGTTGTGAAAACTTAAATACATACATCGCTATTATACCCATAAAGTTTTTTTTTCTGGAGTGAGTACCTACTTACTATATTTTTTATTAACTTTTCCTTATCGAAATAATTTAATAAATAATGCATATTCGTATTGCGGTTAATGTTCATACGGAACTTATATACCTACATTATATAATTCAGTTTGTTGGTACATAATCTAGTTTTCTCCCTCTAATTGATTGGAATTTTTCTTTTTGATTGTTGGTAGTGCATTTAAATTTACCAGTTGTTTTTTTTTATTGTTTTGTTGTTGTTTACAGTTTCTGCTAAGAAATATTATTTCGCCTTGAATTGGATTATAATCCAAAAGTGTTTAATAGTTTGTTTTAGTGTGACCATATTTAGGGTGGTTATTCGAAATTTTTTTACTCGTAATTTTTTTTTTTTTGTTGTTTTTTTTTCTGGATTTGGAAAATATTACATCATCAATAATACAGTGTGGTCGGAAAGTTTTACCACAGTTTTATTTTCTAATTATTCAAGTTGTTTAGTTAATTTTTTTTCTCGTGTTTTCTTTCTTAAATACCCAAACCTATCAATATCAACTGGGTGTTGATTTGATACTTTTATCCTAACTTAAAGGTACCTGCATACGTTTGCATAAAATAAACAAAAAATAATTTACGTGTTTTTTTTATTTTAAAATTTAATTAAAGCAATCAACTGGGTGTTGATTTCGTTGCTTTAAAACTTTTTTTTGATAGATTTTCAATATTTCCTCCGTGTTTACTTTTCGGATTAGATTTTCCGTTGTATCCATCCGCTTTATTTAATATTTATTTTGTTCGTTTTCGATTGCGCTTTTTTTATTTTAAAGCAAAAGTCAACTGGGTGTTGAAACTTGAGCTTAAATTTGTTTACATACATATACTTGATTGGAGTTGCCGGAGTTACCATTTTCGTTTTTGTTTTCATTTGGACATATATTAAGATTTTAAATTTTTTGTCGTGGTATTATTATTATTTTCAATAGCGACGTACAAAAATTAACTGGGTGTTAATTCTGTACAAATATTTTGAAATTTCTTTAGATTTCGGTGAATTTTCTTTACAAGACACCTGCGATTTTTTAATTTTAAATTATTATTGAATTTTGATTTTTGCTTTTAAATATGGATGTAAATAGGCTAAATAAGGAGGAACTCATTTATGAATAACATGCTCGTGGCCTGAAAGAAAGTACCGTCGATAATATGAGGACGACACTTCGTGCAACGCGTACTCTGGAGCGCGCGGGTTCCATTTCGAGTGAAAGCCCTCACTATCCTTTTTCTTTTCTGGATGACTCAAATGCAGTTCGAGCAAGAATATTAGATATTAGGAAACTTTTGAAACAACCTCCGAAAAATCCGAAGTCGTCAGAGTTTTTAAAAATACAAGCCAAAATAGAATGGTCTTTAGGTAGGATTACTAGGGCTAAAGCAGAATCTTCTGAGGAGGTCAATGAAGCGGCCGATATTAGGGGGGAACTATTGTTACTAATGGGGAAATTAACGGAAGAGGATGAGGATGCATGCCAAGATAAAGATAAAGAATTGAATAAGAATAAAAACAACACGTCGACAGCAGGCATGGGTGCGTTACCAACTGCGCAGGTCGGCCAACGTGCGAGTTTAGAATTTCAACTACAGGATACATCCTGTGACCAGAATTCTGAGCGGATCGAAAAATGAGCGAAATTCTCCGGTGAGCGATGCGGTTCATCGGTGAATTCTTTTATTGAAAGGGTTGAGGAACTTATAAAATCGCGCGGAGTTTCGGAGGCAAGAGTTTTTAGGTCGGCTTCAGATCTTTTTACAGGAAAGGCTCTTCTTTGGTTAAGGGCGGTCAAGGACACAGTTTTAACATGGAAAGTATTAGTTAGGGGTTTAAAATTAGAATTTTGAACCCCAATTATGATGATCTCTTATTGGATGAGATCAGGCGGCGTACCCAGGGGTAGAATCGGCTAAGGTGATAAGTGATAGTCATTATCGACACATTCCGTCTGCGTAAGGTGACTGTCACCAGTGATAATCACATTTGTGTGACTATTTTTGGTGACAGCTATTTAGCTATCACTTTCATGTTAAACTATAAATGTATGCTATATTTTCTGAATTTTCAAGTCAAAGTACCTTATATTTTAAATAAATTTATATTCAATGAATATCAACTATTTTTTTTTATTTCTAACAGGGCATTAAAACACAATTTGTCATGAAAAAAACATTATGTGCATATTACTAACATACATACGAGTATGTACGTACGAATAGTTTTATTAAATTATTATGTCCAATGAGGATCATATCTCCTAAAAAATCTATTTAAAAGTGCATTAAATGGTCACGTCTTTCTATTAAGTATTAAAATGAATTGATTTCAGTGAAAAGTTGCCAAAATTAATACAAACAATTGTGATTTTATTCCAGAAAAAAAAATAATTTCCAATAATGGATACAGGGAACTCGAAGTGCGGGTTTCTTTAAATCTGCAGAGAAAAAAATCCACGACGGTTTCTTTTAATCACTTGTACTCGAAACACATTTATATTTTTATATTTCAATATGTACAATCTAACCACCTCACAATTTTGTTTAATTAACTTGCAACTATTCACTAAAATTGTTCAACTTCAATAAATTTGGTGACCACAATAAAGAAAATCTTCAAACCGACTTGTGAGAAATGTCAAATCTTGCTACATTTGTGAAAATCAATATTTTCTCCCAAAGTGATACCAAATTTCCACTATTTTTTGGTGATCACTTTACGCAGATGGAAAATCAAATCCTATCACCTGTGACTGTCACAAATGTGATGATCACAAATCACCTTACGCGATTCCACACCAGGGTAGAGATGAGACAATGGGTTGGGTATGTACATTGTACATTGAAAAGATTCTCTGAGTCGTTGAGTGAGAATAGAAAATTATCTATTCTCATGAAAAACATCGCTCCTTTTTATCAAACGCAATTGGGCTTGGCTGATATCATGTCAGTCAATGAACTGGTTGCGTTGGGTAGGAAGTTAGAGACAATTAGGTCTAATGTGGAGTCTTTTATTCCTCCTCCTTCTGGTCGTAACAGGCAGGCTTTGGAGCCTGATGTTGCATATGTTGCTTCCCTTTAGGAAGCCACAGTTACAGTAAACCAAAACCCACCAACCAATAGGACCATTCGTTGCTTTAAATGCAACAGGGAAGGGCACCTTTCCAATAATTGTTCCGCTCCTAGGCGTTGTTTTAGTTGTGGTACTGTGGGTACTACACACCGAAACTGTAGGCGTTGCTCGGGAAACGGGCAACGTACTCTTGGGCCAGCAGGTCAAGAGCGCCGTCGCAATTTGATTGGTCGCCTGCTGACGCCCAGCTGGCAAATCAAGTTAGGTTAGGTTTCACGTTAGATACTAGTGGGGACGATTAACGTCCATATTTAGGTGTGAATATTTACGGGTTTAGATTTTTAGGGCTTTTAGATTTGGGGGCATCGCGAACGATAATTTGTAGGGATGTTTGGAGAGTCTTAAAAGACTTAGGTTTAGAGTTAGATAAAACAAATATTAGGCAGGTACAGTTAGCAGATGGTGCAGGTGTAGGAGTTTTGGGAGTAGTAAATCTACCTATTGTTGTTGAGGGCAAATCAGTTTTAGTCGAGTGTTTGGTAATACCCTCCCTCCCCCATGCGGGGGATGATTTTTGTGCAGATTTTTGGGCACTGTCGGGAATCGTCCCGGATCTTCGTTCACGCATGTGGAGTTTTTCGAGCCAGGATATGGTGGCTTCGATAGAAACTACGTCTATCACAGAAGAGTCTGAGTTAGACGTGGATGAAAGGGTCAAATTAAACTCTTTGATTGAGGATTTGTTTAGGGATATGCAAGAAGGGCTAGGAGTAACAACAATGGTAGAGCATATAATAAGAACGTCGACAGAACCTATTAAACAGAGTTACTATCCGGTATCACCAACAATGCAGATGCATATCGATAAGGCTCTTAACGAGATGTTAGAAGAGGGGTGATAGAGAAGTCAAATAGTCCTTGGGCCTCTCCAATAGTTTTGATTAAAAAGAAAGATGGTACTTTTAGGTTCTGTGTCGACTATAGGAAAATTAATCAAGTAACAGAGAGAGATGCTTATCCACTTCCCATCATTTCAGCCATTTTAGATAAACTAAGGAATCTTTCGTACCAAATTTTGCGACATTAGTTAGTCTCTTAACAGTTTTGCTCAAGAAAAGCAAAAAGTTCGTCTGGGCACAAGAATGTGAAGATTGCTTTAGGAAAGCTAAAGAATGCTTGATTACGGCTCCAATTTTGACATGTCCCGATTTCAATCTTCCATTTGTTGTCCAAACAGACGCGTCCGACTACGGTATCGGGGCCGTACTTACACAGACTTTTGAGGAGGGGGAAAAACTAATATGTTACTTAAGTAGGTCTCTTAATAGAAGCGAGAGGAACTACTCCACTACAGAGAAGGAGTGTTTAGCAGTTTTATGGGCAGTTGAGAAGTTGCGGTCGTAGGAGCAAAATATTATTTGCCTAAGATGAGAGTAGATGTAACGAGATATGTTAGGAAGTGTAGTGTTTGTCAACAGGTGAAACCTATTAATGAAAAGCCAGCCGGTCTTATGACTGAAAGAGTAGGAGCATCTTCTCCGTGGGAGATGATAAGTGTGAACTTAGTGGGTCCTCTGCCCAAGTCTAGCAAAGGTTTTATATATATCCTCACAGTAGTAGATTATTTAACCAAAGGAGAATGGGCAAATTTGTATGGAAATTGGGTGCGAGCGGCCAAGAATGGTTTTATAATTTTCGGATGTGGTTTGGTCCTACAAGTACGGTGTAGAAGTTTTTTCGTTGTGGTAAACTTCAAACTGGGATAAAATCCATTTTTGTGTTTAACACTTTAATAGAGTTTTAGTTAGTATTGTGGCTAATGTGAATGGAAAAATAGAAAATGAAAGTGAAATAACAGCTAAAGACATCAGTTTCGGAGATATGTGTACATCATTAAATAGTAGTACAATTTGCATACTTTGTATACCTAATAATCTAGGTATATTAAAAACATGTTTTTTTTTAAGTATAGTGCCTACTCATACTCTATAATCGGACTTAATTCCGCTGCTGGTAATCAAATATCATCGGTTTGGTTTCTTGAGCAGCCTGAATACCAAACCACGCACAAAATATGCGCGCATCATCCGACTTTGCGCCTTCCACTCAGACAGTAACAGTAATAGTGTGCAATAGCTGCTCTCACGTTCTTTTTGTCGGCCAATCCAAATGAAGAATAATTATTCCTAGAAAATAGAGCTTAACATGTCTAGGCTGCATTCGGATACGCAGCAACCAAATGTCTTTCTCTTGGATATATTGCTTACTTACTCGTTGTTCTACCATGTGATTTAAAGCTCTATTCAAATAGTCTTGCAGAACTTTCTTAGGTTCCGAAGCCATTGAGAACCGTTCTGACCTGCGTCATCATTCGTGATATGTAATTTGATACTCCATTCTTATAGAAATCCCTAGTGAATTAGGTATATTTAGACCAAAATGCAAAAGGAAAAGTGCATTTTCTCATCGAAACAGCCTAAATAAGCATGTCCTACCTCCACCACCGTTTTTCTTAACGTTTTTTTTTTTTTTTTTTTATTTATTTATCTACAAGCGATTTGCTTAACAGATGCAATTACAAAATTTATACATATTTATTTAAAATATAAATTTATACAAAAACTCAATTTTAAATTTATCTCGAGATAAATGCAAATCAAAAATAACACATACTTCATTGAACGAGGAAATTGCTCGTGATATAGGTTCATTTTTACCATAATTCGTTTTATGCAGTTGTTCAAAAAGGAAATAACTTGTTCTTAACTGTCTAGATGGTACATAAATGGAAATCTGAAAAAGCAAAAACGGACTTCTTATATGATAGCAAAGTATATCTCTCACAAACATTACATCATGGATTTTTCTTCTAGATTCTAGGGATTTTATCCCGAGCAATTGGCACCTAGCTTTATAGTCTGGACTAAAATTCCAACGCATTTTACGAAACACAAATTTAGTAAACCGCCTTTGGATCCGTTCAATCCTTTCAGAATGAACTCTATAGCATGGGTTCCGAATCACATCAGCATATTCGATTGTTGATCTAACCAGTGAGGTGTAAAGGGTTAGTAAGACATAAGGATCCGTAAAATCCTTACTATTCCTTTTAATGAAACCGACTAGGGTGTTCGCCTTCGCAACAATATAATCGATATGCTTTTTTGGAGAAAAAGTATTGTCAAAAATAACGCCTAGATCTTTGATGTTGTTCACTTTAGACAAAACATTTTATTCAACTTTATATGGAAAATTAATAGCAAATGGAGATTTGGAAAATGTTATAGCTTTACATTTTCCAATATTAAGTTCCAAACTATTTAAAGAACACCAACTTGAAATATGGTTTAAATCTTGTTGAACGCTTACACAATCTTCAATGGTTTTAACTTTAAAGTACAACTTTAAATCATCGGCATATAGCAGATAGTTACAATTTTGTATTATGTCAACTATATCATTAATATATATTAGGAAAAGTAAAGGACCAAGATGACTCCCTTGCGGAACGCCGGAGGTACATTTTATACTTCTCGAAACTTTGTTGTCAATAATTACTCGTTGAGTTCTGTTTTCTAAATACGAAGATATCCATTGAAGCATCTCAGAATGAAAACCAAAATACTGAAGCTTTTTCAGTAAAATAATATGATCTACCGAATCAAAAGCTTTACTGAAGTCTGTGTAAATAGCATCTACTTGACATTTATTCTCCATTGCATTTAGAACATATGAAGAAAAAACCGCCAAATTAGTCACAGTAGACCGACCAGATACGAAGCCATGTTGTGACTCAGATAAGCATTCCTTTATCAAAAATTCTATTTTATCTTTAACCAAACTTTCGAAAAGTTTGGGGATGGCTGAGAGCTTGCAGATTCCTCTATAATTTTCTACTAGATTTTTAGAACCTGCCTTGAATATAGGAACAAGAAATGCTTCCTTCCATTCTGGTAAAAAGAACCCCATGGACAATGAGTTGTTAATCATTTTCAACAGAGGCAAACAAAGAGAATCACTGCAATTTTTCAGAATGGTTGATGGTATTCCATGGGCACCACCACGATTATTTATTTTAAGGGCGCGAAGCGCTACTAAAACCTCATCGAAACTTAATTCCATTGAACCAATGTCAACCTTTTCTTCCAAATTAGACACAAACGTGTTTAGTGGGGAGCAGTAAACAGACTCAAAAAAGTTAGCAAAAAGTTCCAAATAAGTATCAACATTTGACGAATTGACTCCATTGAAACTAATATTCTGAGGAATTCCAGATGACTCTCTTTTGGAGTTTATGAAAGACCAAAACGATTTACTATTTTTTTTTATGTTGTTTTTAATATTCACAATGTAATTTCTGTAGAGGAACTTATTTAATACTAAAAAATCTCGTCTAAGGTTACTAAAAACCATATAATCAGTATGGTCTCCCGTTATTTTAAATTTCGCTAATGCTTTATTTTTAATATTTTTAAGGTGTAAAAGCCTTTTGTTATACCATAAAGGTCTCGAAGATTTCCCTTTATGTACACGAGGGACAAATTGATTAAAGCCCATAAACAAAATTTCAGAAAAACGATTATAATTGCGTACTAAGTCAAAAGAATTTAGTTCAATATTCCAATCAATACCAGAAAAGAAATTTCCAAGTTCATTGAAGTTAGTTTTTGAAAAATTAAAAGAATTAACATTTGAATTAGCTTCGATTTTTTGGTAATCATACATAACAATATCAATAACAATTTCTTTATGGTGAAGAGAATTATTTAGTAATGAAAATGGAACTTCTGTAACACTTACGTTAAATTCATCAGAGCAAATAAAAACAAGATCTAATATTTTCATTAAACAATTAGTAACAGCATTAACTTGGCAAAGGCCTAATGAGTAAATATAATATATATATATAATATAATAAAAATAATTTCAAAATCTCTGTTTAAATTACAAGCAATAAGCGTTTTTTCATTTTCGGACCATGTCCAAATAATATCTGATAAATTGAAATCACCAAATACACTTAAATTATCCAATACTGAGCATTTACAATTTATAAATTCAATATTTTGAATATGCTTTTCATATAAATCTAAACTACTTTTTGGAGGAACATAACTTACTACAAAATAAAGATGATGTTTTGAACCACTCTTAACACGAACGCATATTTGTTCAATATCTTTAATAGGCAGAGTAATTTCATCGCTGCAAAGAGTAGTGCGAACAGCAATTATTATGCCACCACCACGTTCAAGTTATGTTTTGCACCGATCAATACGATAGACATTGTAAAAGCGACAGTCAAATATTTCTGTGGATAAAATTCCACTGTATAACCAAGATTCTGTGATGATTATGTCATAATCAGAATGGCAAGCGAGATTAAACAGTTGAGCTACCTTTGTACGAATTCCACTAGCGTTATGGTAATATACATTTAAAGCTGAGTTAGTTTCCATTGTTACGATATTTGTTGAACTATTTCCGCAGGCAGGTTTTTTGAAATATACACAAACGGACGAATTTTTACCCCAATAGGCCAAAAAGACTTTGACTAAAAGTATCGGTTGGTTTCCTCTTTTTAAAAACCTGCGATGAAATAAGTTATCTCTTATTGTTGTCTGCTGAACTCGTATATGGGGCCAGTAAAATAACCGCGGGGTATCTTGACCTGGTACGTATTGTGTCACTCAACATTTTGAAATAAGGATAACGCATAAGATAGTTTTTGAAAATGCCATCTCCCCAAAATATGCATTTGAAAAATGCATTTGCAAATGTCTTCATATCTCTTTTCCTTAATGCACTGCAACGAAATGCCCATACTGAAAGTTACTCCCTTGTTGCAGACCTATCATTTGACACTAATTTCATTCGTGGCCGCTCGCACCCAAAAATGCCCATTCTCCTTTCCGTTACTATTTGCGTTAAGATTTGCCACTGCAAAGGCAGTGTGCAAAGAATTAGAAGATTATGTCTTTCTTCTGTTTGGGGTTCCGAAGATTGTCATGTGCGACAACGGACCTTAGTTCAAGAGTAGGGAACTTAGAGCACTCTGTGATGGATATTCTTCGAAGATTAGGTTCACAACACATTATCATCCACAGGCTTATCCTGCGGAGAGGATCAATCAGATTATAAAAACAACTTTGAGGGCATGTTTCGGAGAATCACCGTAGTTGGGATTCTCAGTTAGCTAAAGTAGCTTGTGCCATCCGCACATCTCAACACGAAGTTTTAGGAGTTACACCATATTATGCACATTTTGGAAAGGAGAAGTGGTAGGGAAGAAATAGGAATTAGTAATGAGAATTTAGATAGAGAAAATGGTGTACAATAAGTAAAAGATGTAGGTGAAAGGTTGAGGCAGCTCAGAGCTGATATTGCTACCAAGTTACAAGTAGCCTCTAGGAAATCAGCGAGTGCATACAACCACAGGAGGCGAGATTTTCAATATCTCCCAAATGATGTTGTCTGGCGTAGAAATTTTGTCCTTTCGGATGCTGCAAACTATTTTGCAGCTAAGTTGGCACCAAAGTTTGTGGGCCCTTTTAAAATCAGGAAAAGATTGTCTCCTTGGACTTATGTCCTGGAACATGAATATGGAAAAGATCGTGGCACTTGGCACACAAAAGATCTGAAGCCTTTCGCTTCATTAGCAGGAAATGAATAGTCTAAAGGCCCAAGTAGAGTAAAGTTTTGTAGTTGTATCGATAATTTTTTGTTTGTTTTGTATTTTTTTTTTTGGATTTGTTCGTTAAATTAAATTTGAAAATAAAGACTTGCCATATTTGGACCAGGTCCAGCCGCAGGAAATTGTTTACTTTTTTTAAAATTAAACACATTTCCAAGGAGGAAAGGCTGGAGTTTGACACGGTAAAATTTACCGCGACAAAAATCATTCTGTCAATCGTCCAAATCCCTTTTCCTTCCTTGTCTTCTTCTTCTTTCCCTACAGGTGTTTTCTTCAATGTGCTGAGAGAGAGAAGGGCAGCCATTGGTTCACTCTCTCAGTATTTTGAGGAGACAAAGTCGTCATTGTCAATTTTGGAATTTAACGGGAGGTCTCATCCTAAGGGGTGACAATTGGTCCCCGATCATAATAAAACAGCGCAACATTAAATAACAGACGGATGGTCTGGTCCCTATCAAATCCAAAAATTAGCACGGGTGATACTTGGTCCCCGATTGCTGAAGTAACTCAATTTGAGAATGGCTGTATGCCCAACATATCTTATATTCTTATTTAATTTTAAGTTGTAAAAGATGGAACGTTAAGTGCTAGTCCCCATTCCCTTAAATCTGCGCAAAATCCCAACGATGTAAAGTAAATTATCGAGATAGCGAAATACTGCCAAACTCTACTTTCGAACTTCAAGATTTCATAATCGAAATTAGCTTTCCATCAAATATCAAAATAGTCGTTCTGTTAAATGTATTTCTTTTCGAGGGGAAAAATGTTCGTGGTATAAAATTAATTTTTCTTTTTACATTCTTAAACTTTCCTTAATGAAATTCGTGTGGGTGAGAATAGGTGGCTGAATGCATCCATTGAATTGCCGCCCTGTGGAAGTCATGCCAGATGTCGGCGAATTCAATGATGACGGTGCATAAAAGCTGGGGTGTAAAGTGCGAGTAGGATAGGCGGTGGGGTCTCAACTACGTTCGCTCACTCACGCAAATATGCGCGGTGTTGCTGAATAATGACGTGACCGAGATCCACACTTTCTGATTGGCCGAAAGCACTGGGGTATTGGAACGAGAAGAGGCCATCCAGGCATGGTGAAAGTCTGGGTGGTCACTTCTTTACGAGCTAAGAAACAACTTGGTTGTGATAAAAATAAACGGAGAAAAGGATAATTTTTTTACAAAGGAAATTTTTTAAGAAAAAAAAAGAAGTTAATCATTTAAATTTTGGTTGAATTTCAATAAAGGAAAAAAGGTGTTGAAAGAAAATAGATCCATATAAAGGGATTGGTGGAAGGCTAATTAGCGAAAGAAAAACAAAATCAGGAAAGGAGGAATTGGCAGTATATAAAAGCTAAGTATAGTGAAGGAAATTTACATTGTAAAATTGTGTTAGTCGTTTTCTTGTGGTGCAACTTTTTTTTTTGTTTCAAGACTTTATAAAAAGTCAATTAATCGTTTGGGTTTTGCTATAAAAAAAAAATAAATCGGGTGGCACAACGGCTCATGAAGAACCAGGGCCTAGTGACTAACAACTCGCAACCATTCTTGTATGCGCCTTTCGACAGGAATGGAAGGGACCTACAATTTTATGCCGAATCCGAACGGCTAGACGAGAAGCACTTATTCGTGACAAGTGATACTCTTGGAGGAATTGTCAATTCCTCGCAAGAGGCAGTAGCCCTGAAAAAAAAACTTTTTAGTTTTTAGGTTGACGAGGCTGGGAAGCGATCCCAGACCTCCAGCGTGACAGTCGAACGCACTAACCATTACCCTACGGGCTGGGTTTTTGCTACCGTTGCTTTATTTTCCGAGAAAGCGGAACTCGCGTGCCGTTAATATAACGTTTTGTGTCTTTCGGGACAACGCATTAACGGTCCATCTTCTAGTTCAAATTTAAATTCTTTGTTATCGTGTTTAAAAGATCTTGGGTTTTAGTCCTCCATTTTGAAAGGTTTTCCAAGCAAATAATTAATAAATAGCATTAAATTCCAATTCGGAAATTCTTAAATATTATTCTTTTATTATAAAATACTTTCACCGTCGTTTTTGCTCCAAAAGGTTTGCGATTTCCTTTTTGTGTCCAAAAAAAAATCGCTGGCGCTCTTTTCTTTTGATTTTCAGATATTACACCCCTGCGGTGATAGAAAAAAAAAACAAACTTAATCATTCTAATTATTAATTGTAATTCGCTTTTTACACTCCGTAAAAAGCATATCGAGAACCCACCCCGTCGCTGAGCATAGTTGTGGTGGCAGCACTTTTTTATTGCTGTCTGTTGCACTTTTTTTTCGATTCGCTTTGTTTTTTTTTTTGACAGTTCGCCTTAAATTCTTTTTTATTGTAAAAGAAAATTCTCGCGTTTCGTTTTTGTTTATTAGTTTAATTAATAAAAAGTAATTCGGTTCGCGAAAAAAAGTGTTACAGATGTAACAAAAAGATGGAGCGTGTAAACCAACTTCTTATTTAAAAACAAGAAAAACATAATCTGATGATAAATCCAGCGGTTGTAAAAACGATAATTTAGCGGGAAGTTGGTTTCTTAATTTTTTAATGTTTTTAAAAATAAAAGTCCTAGAACCATCCACTTTTCCGTGTTTGGCTTAGAATTAATAAGGACACTGATTTTTGAAAACAGAAACAGTAATCAAGATACGTATAATTCTGAAGAAAATAGTTTGAAAAAAAAAAAAAATTGTCATTTTTTCTCACAATTTTAAGTTTGAAAATTAATTTAAAAAAAAACTTCACTAAAGCAACATTATTAAAATAGAAATTTAAAGAGGGTTTCTAGGCTAAGAAAAGGGTATCAAATGTAGTTGCAAGTGATACTGTTGTTTTTTAATAATTTGTTTTCGGTTGTAAGTCATTTCCCCCCCCCCGCCTAAACGGGGGGAGGGATAACTCTCCTACTCCTATACGATCTTTTTCATGTCTCGACCCAACCTACACGCTCTTAATTTTTGTAACACCATACGTGAATCACCCTTTATACACCAAAAAATAACAAAGAAGCGTATTTAAAATTTTATAACGGGATTATCTCAAAAACCTGAAGTGGTGGAGTTGTTTTGACTTCGGTTTTGATTTCAGCATACCAAAAACTTTTCGAAAAGTATATTTTGGTTAAGGCAAAAAAAAACCTTATTATTATCGCCGTGAATAAGGCATTTCTGCCCCACTGTACGACGCAAGCAATTTTAAATAAGGAATAGTTTTGACCCAATCCAAGCCAAGAAAGAGTAATAGCCCACGCCAGCCGTACGCTAACAGAGCAAAAATAAGCCGTCACCGAAAAGGAATACCTGGCTATTTTGTGGGGAATAAAGAAAATGCGCCCCTATCTCGAGAGATACCATTTCAACGTGGTAACTGACCATCACTCCTGGAAATGGTTGCAATCCTTTGACAACACTTCTAGCAGGTTAGCCCGATGGGCATTGGAGCTCTAACAGTATGACTTCGAAACTCATTACCGCAAAGGTGCAATGAAAGTGGTAGCTGACTCCCTTTCGAGCGATCCTCTTCCTATCACATAAAGGGTAACACGACTTTGTTAGTAATGGTGGATAAATTTAGAAAATGGGTTGAGAGCGAGAGAGCCGTTGGGAGTGCGAGAACAAATCGTGAATCGTTTTGGAGTTTTGGGTCACAACTCACAAGCCATCACTTTCAAGATTATCTAACTGATTTAGGCATATAGCAGCATCTTACCGATCCCTATACCCCTCAAGAGAACCCAACCGAAAGGGTTAATCGCGTACTGAAGACTATGATCGCGCAATACGCGCAGGAAAATCAGCGAACCTGGGACGAGCACCTCCCAGAACTGATCTTCGCTCTGAACACGAGTCGTCGCGATTCCACCCGATTTACGCCAGCTCTTCTCAACTTCGGCCGGGAACTTCCAGGCCCGAATGAGTACCGCAACTCCCTACCCAAAAAACGTCCAAGCGGAGGATATGGCTTCCCGCCAAGAGCACATGCAAGCGCTTTACGAACTCGTTCGTGTCAACCTTCAGAAAGCTAGTCAAACGCATGCGAAATCGTATAACCTGCGTAAGCGACCCTAGCATCCTGGTATCGATGAACAAGTTTACAAAAGCGCCAGTTGTTTCATCCGCGCGCCGTTAATTTTTTTTACCCGAAAAGTTAGCGCCACTTTATGATGGACCTTACGAGGTCGTAAGGTTTTTTTTCCCCAGCAATCGTCAAATTAAAAAACAAAGAGAAGCGTCAAACCAGAGGAGTAGGTTATTTAATTCGAGCCCAAGTAAAAGATTTATGTAAAAGGTTTTTACTCCGACCAAGACAGCCACAGTCGAAGTCAGTTCACCAGGAGTTTCCAGTGTCACCGTAAAACAACCCCTGGAATCACCATCTATGGACGGACAAAACATAATCCCCCAACGCACAGTGACCCGTATTGACTTTTTTGGTTGCAAAAATCATAACTCTTAAGAGAATAAAGATATCGACACAATTTTTTTTGTATCTTCAAGGAAATTTCCAAGGCTATAGTAATGGTGAGAAAAAAAAATTATACAGAGTGTTTCAGAACTTGCTGTTGAAATAAGAAGTTTTAGTTAAGGTGGTTAACATAATTGGTAGTTAATACTAAAAAGGTTGAAAATCAATTCATGAAGTAATTTGAGTGTAGTTTAAGTGAAACAGTGGAGAAAAAAGAAAACAAACCAATTTGAGTGAAACAGTGGGGAAAAAAAACATTTTTTGTATTAATTGATTTTTTATTTTTTAATTTTTTTTTATTAAAGAGTACATTAATAAAGTATTTTATTGATAGATAACAGTTAAAAAAGTAGAAAACAAGTAAAAGGAACAAAAATGTACATATAAACATTAGATTTCTTGGAAACTATCATCTAAGTCCGGAGTAATGCGTAATCAGATCTTCAGATCTTTTTGGTTTCTTACATGTCTTAAGGAAGAAATTGGTGGGTCCGATGAGATTGCTAGCATGTTAAACAGGTCTTCATTCTGCCGAATTCTTGAAACCTTACACGTATTTAGATATCTGTATTTCTTGTAGTCTTTATTTTTGGACTCCTGGGCTTCTTCTGACAATTCTCCAAGTGGCAGAGATTGGTATTCGATAATATGTTGGCTATGAACCAAAATTTTATAAAGAGTAGGTGTGAGTTGTTTTTGAGGGTACTTTTGTTTCAATAGCTCTGCGGTTTTTTTGGTGTACTCTCCAAATTTACCTGTATTCACTACTTCCCTGCAATTCAAAACATTAAGTATTATTTGTATCCTAGTTATAACCTCTCCATTGACTCCAGTTATCCGAGCAGTTGCCTCAGACTGTTCAAAAAATCTCCTTGAAGTATTTCCATCATTGCTATTTCCAAATCCTTGCTTTGGTTTATCCACATCAAGTTCAAGCTCGCGCGATAGACCAAAATCCATAAACAAAGCTAATCCAATTTCATTAGTATATTTTATGGGATTCTTTTGTGGAGTAGGAATGCTTTCCTTGACTCTTTTGACAAGAAGTGGACTTGCAGTAGAAATATGTTTTCCCTACTGCTCGATCGCTCGTTCAAGTTTTCAATGATTGTTTCATCCCATTGTTTTATCTTTACAACTTAAAAGTTTTATTAGTGGTTACAAGAAATAAGCTATAAAACCGTTTTAAAAAACTAAGGTAAGTAAGCATAAAATATGTTTTCCTTCTATATCACAAAACCATTTTATTTTAAACCAAAAACTTATACCTGCAAAACAAGGAAATAATATTTTCCATGTTTTTTTCCATGGGTTTTTGCATTATAAACCCACCCGAAAAATGAATTTCGCAAGCATTTTTGCCTAAACGGGCCAGTGTGCGACGCAGTCCTAGAAATAAGGCACCACGATCGCCGAGTACTGTTGCCGAATCTCATGATTTATCACGATTCTGATGATTTTTGATCCCCGTCTCATGAATTCATGGAAAATCTCATGATTTTTTAAATTTTCCTTAAAAAAAAACATTTCGCAGTTATTTACAAGCTGATGTCCCAAACTTATTTATAATGAAATGTATTTGTCACTCCTTTCATCACTGTGCTTCAAATGAAGATTTATGTCGAAATGTTTATAATTATACTTGAAGTCCTAAGAGAATTGCCGCTTTTAAAACCTTTAAAACTATTTTAGGGTAAAACCAAACGAAATGTTGCATTTTTCACAGATGTGTTGGCTTTCGAGATTAGAAGTTGTAAATTGTATTCTCGTGCAATACGATGCTTTAAAGGCATATTTAAACGAAGCAACAAAAACTGACAACTTGTTTTAAAGCAAAACTATTTTGAATATGCTTAATGACCCTGTTCATTATGTATCTATGTTTTCTAAGTTTTGTGCTACCATTCTTAACAAAACTAAATAAATGTATGCAATCAGAAAAACCTTAAATTCAACATATGTATGATGAAGTTACGAAAGCCTTAAAGTCACTGTTAAGATGCTATGTAAACAATATTAAAAATATAGATTATTGTCAACCCAAGAAACCAGCTTTCGTACGTCGAAATGTATTACGCTGTGAAAATAACATTTTTTTTGGAAAAAGATCCATTGACAAACAAATTGTGCAAGGCTTTAAATGCCGTTGTTTGACCTTCCCTTCTTAGGGGCCAGTTATAGCTATCATTGAAAACCATCATTGAAAAAGTTGTCTGTTGATTTTGAGACCCTTCGAAAGTTTAATCATTGAATATTTGAATGCAGAAATATAGCTTACGACTTCAAAATTATTTCTCCTTCAAAAAAAATTCATTTTGACCCATATCTTCCCCAATACGTTACTTTTAATTTTTCAATGATGAACTACCTTACCAATGATCATTGAAAAAATTAAAAGTTACGTTATGGGGAAGATATGAATCAAAATGAATTTTTTTGAAGGAGAAATAATTTTGAAGTCGTAAGCTATATATCTGCATTAAAATATTCAATGATTAAACTTTCGAAAGGTCTCAAAATCAACAGTTAACTTTTTCAATGATGGTTTTCAATGATAAATGGTGAGGTTGAGAGTAGTGGAAGCACACGGGAAACATCCTGGGCACTGGCCCTACATGCAACCTAAATGTTTCCTGCTCCCCTCGACCAGGTAACTGCATGGGGAACTCAACAATTGAAAGCGACCCAACTAACAAGACTGTCGTGGAGAATCCTACCGCGCAACGCAACGCAAAGCCAGCAATGCAACGCAAGGTAAAGCGACTCCTCGGCGACAAACAGATACAACGCCGACAATTACGGAACGCTACGCGGATTGTCCGGATTCTAGCAAACAAAAACCCTGAAACCCTAACGGCTAAGGAACGGCTAGCTCTGGACAGATCCAGACAAAGATTACTGACAATACCAAAAACAATAGACGAACGCGACAATCCGAGTCCTAGGAGTACCGCATAAGGTGTGTCTAAGAAGAGCCCCGTGCCCCTCACTGACCCACCAGCTAATACAGGTACGTCCAAGCGAGCGAGGAAAGACATGCACTCACCAACGATCGTATCACCGACGAACAGGAAGAAAAAAGCCAAACTTTCTAAGGTGCCTGTAGTAGGTAGACAAGTCGCCGTAGTAGACTACGGTAATCCTACACGGAAACTAACGGAAGACCAATGGCAATTAATCGAACTTCGGATCCTTGAGGAGGTAAATTAGGCTATCGTCAAGAGCCGGCCACCGCCACTCTTCGGTACTCTCGGCACCTACCAAGGATTCAAAATGCTGACATGTGAGGATGAACATACCCACACATGGCTTCAAGAATTTGTCAGTAAAACTGAAGCTCCCTGGCCAAACGCTGACCTTCGCCTCATGGGGAGGAAGGAAATCGGTGAACTGTCAAGACCTAGAGCAGAGCTAATTATGAAGGGACCGCTCATCCCGAGGGATCGAATTGAAAGATACCTCAGGTCACTCAATACAGAACAGCTTAGTCAAAACTGGGAGGTAGTCGAGATGGGTCAGAAAACTAAAGATGGCACTGAAGTGGTTGTGATCTTAAATCACAAATCAATACCGCTGCTCAGAAAAATTGATTTTAAGGTACGCGTCGGTACAAACCGATGCAGACTGCGGCTGATAGACAACAAGAAGAAGGTAAATGGGGGGGAGAAAGGTATATAACAATATGAAAATAATACAAATTAATCTCCAACACAGTAAAGCCGCCAGTGCCAACCTAGTCTACCTCATGGAGGATAGACAAATAGACATTGCCCTTATTCAAGAACCCTGGATTGCAGGTGGCAGAATTAAGGGCCTTCACTCAAAAGAACTAACGCTGTATAAGACCACAAACGTAGGTATTAACAGTAGTATTAGAGCTTGTATCGTAGCTAGAAAACAGATTAATCTCTTTCTTCTATCTACATACAGTTGTTTAGACCAAACGACGGTCAAACTTGATCGAGCCGGGCTCCCACCACTAGTTATAGCATCATGCTATATGCCGGGTGATGGAATTGAAGGACCACCGGCAGAGATGACAAAGCAACTCATTGCACGTGCTGCACTGGAGAAATGGGACGCTGTTGTGGGCTGTGATGCCAACGCGCACCATTTGCAGTGGGGAAGCACTGATATCAACGAAAGGGGTGAGTTACTATTTGAATTTATTATTGAAAATAACCTTTTGGTAGCGAACAGAGGGAATGAGCCCACTTTTGTCACCAAAACTCGTAAAGAGGTACTTGATGTAACTTTATTAAATAACTCAGATACCATATTCATAGATCAGTGGAAGGTATTAAAAGAGGAGTCATTCTCTGACCATAAACTCATAGAATTCTTAATACCTGACACCCCAGATCCTCACAAACCTTTTAGAAATCTCAGACGAACAAACTGGGAACTTTTTAATAGGGAGGTAGAAACAGAATTACGAAAGCTAAATACTGATGCGTTACAAGAACCCGAGATTATAGAGAAAGCTACTGATAGCTTCACTGAAATTCTCGGTAAAGCATTCGAAAAAGGATGTCCATTAAAACCAGGGGGACAGAGTAAAAAGAAACCACCCTGGTGGACAACTGAACTTGGCAACATCAGGAAGGAAACAAGAAGACTTTTTAATGTTGCCAAGCGCACAAGAGCAGATAGTGACTGGGAAACTTACAAATCTAGTCAAAAGAAATTCAAGATGGAAACTCAAAGAGCCAAACGGAGCTCATGGAGGAACTTCTGCAGTCAAATTGAGAGTACCAACGAATCAGCTAGACTCAGAAAAATACTTGCTAAGGGACCAATTGTTCTAGGATCTCTTAAGGAACTCAATGGACATTGGACGGAATCGTGTAGCGAAACACTGGAACTCCTGGTAAACGCTCACTTTCCTAGTTGCACCTCTAAAGGGAATAACAACCCACAAGTAGAACTCAGCATAGAGAACACAACACCAACGGAGCTGATTACGGAAGAAAGGATAAAATGGGCTATTAACTCCTTTTCACCGTATAAATCACCAGGTTTGGATGGTGTCTTCCCCATGATGCAAAAATGTGAAGACCATGTAATCCCACACTTAAAAAACATATTCCTAAGTAGCCTTATATTAGGATATGTGCCGAAGGCGTGGCGAGAGGTCAAAGTGGTATTCATTCCAAAAGCTGGCAAGCCAAGCCACACGACCGCTAAAGATTTTAGACCCATTAGTCTCACGTCTTTTCTCTTAAAGACATTAGAAAGATTGATTGATATATATATACGCAACGCACTGAGCCCGGAAGTCATATCTCCAGCCCAGCATGCTTATACAAAAGGTAAAAGTGTTGAGACAGCACTACACAGTGTCGTCAGCACAATTGAAAAAACGCTCAAGGACAAAGAATTCACCCTTGCTGCCTTTCTAGACATTGAAGGAGCCTTCAACAATGTTCGGAACGAGGCGGTGGAAGGAGCGCTTGTAAATCTTAATATGAATAACGCTATCATCAGATGGATAATGTTCATGTTGAATAACAGAGAGATCAACTCAGAGCTAGGAGGAGTGCAAATCAAAGTATCTACTTCTAGAGAAACCCCACAAGGTGGGTGCTTTCTCCCCTTCTCAGGACACTCGTGATGAACACAGTTCTTGTGATACTAAGATACAGTGGAGTCAAAGTAATTGCATATGCAGATGATCTAGCATTACTAGCGACAGGCAAATTTCCCTCCACAATTAGTGAACAAATAGAAAATGCCCTATCAATAGTGAATACATGGACTAGGAATTGTGGACTTGCGGTTAATCCGCAAAAAACCGAACTAGTCCTTTTTACGAACAAACGGAAAATACCGACTTTCAAGATTCCTTTCATTGAAGGGACCCAACTCAAAATCTCCGATCACGCAAAATACCTTGGTGTAATCTTGGATAAGAAATTGAATTGGAGTCGCAACGTTAAAGAAAAAACTAACAAAGCCATGTTTGCATTCTACTCCTGCAACAGGATATTTGGTAAAAGCTGGGGACCTAGCCGAAAAATTATCAGGTGGATGTATACGGCGATAGTTAGACCTGTACTGACATACGGTTACGTAGTCTGGTGGAATGCGCTCGACAAAGTTACTAACCTTAAACTCATGACCAAGGTACAAAGAATGGCATGTATTGGAATCACTGGGGCTATGAGGTCCACCCCCACAGCGGGCTTGGAAGCTATACTCAACTTAACACCCCTTGATTTATTTGTACAAGAATCGGCAGCCAAGAGCGCACTTCGGCTTAGCCAAACTAGTAGCTGGAAGCGCAGCACCATAGGACACGCGCAGATTCTGCAGAAATACACGGGAAGTATGGTATGCACTGACTACATTACACCCCGTTTAGACTTTCACAAGCCGTTCACGATCGCCTTTCCTAGTAGAGAGGATTGGCAAACCAAAGAACCATCAACCTGCGAATCGATGATAGCAATATATACCGACGGATCCAAGATGGATACTGGTGTTGGTGCAGGCTTCTTTTCGGAAACTCTTGGACTAGCCAGCTTATTCAGACTTCCTAATTACAGCAGTGTCTTCCAAGCTGAAGTATGGCAGTGACGAAAGCTGCTAGACAGGTCCCAATGATGGCTATACCTTAAGCGGATATCACCTTTTTCATTGACAGCCAAGCGGCAATAAAAGCAATTTCTGCCATTGAAATAAAATCGAAGCTTGTGACATGCTGTCGCGAAGAGCTAAGGGTTCTTGGTACACAGCACAACATACGACTCTGCTGGGTTCCTGGCCACAGTGGTGTCCCAGGTAAAGAAAGTGCTGCCGAACTGGCAAGAATGGGATCAGCACTTGATCTTAATCAAACAGATTCAACTGTTCAAATCCCGCCCTGTAATCTTAAGAGGGTAGTCGAGAGTAAAGTTCTAGCTATAACCAACAAGAGATGGAACTCACTCGATACCTGTGTTATAACTAGAAAATTATGGCCTAGTTTCGATAAATAAAAGACTGACAAAATCATCCACCTGGGAAAAAAGTCTCTATCTATTCTCGTGAGCGTTACCACTGGGCACAACCAACTGGGTTACCATAAGAAAAAGATGAGTCTCAGTATGGACGACTTATGTAGAGGATGTGGTGACGAAGAGATACATGAGGATACTCCACACTACCTTTGTCACTGCCCTGCACTATGTCATCTAAGAAATAGGCTCCTCGGGAGACATTTCTTCAATGACTTAGAGGAAATATCTGACATTACAAGCAATAACATGTTAAAATTTATTAACGCTACAAAATGGCTTGACAATTCTTAAATACAGCTTAACAAATGAGTCACATACACCAACCCACTGATCTATCAAACTCAACCGCCAGACGTTGCATGGAGCTATTGCTCCTACGGGCCTGGTGGTGGGGATGATTTAAACAGTGGAGGTAAAGAGAAGGGACCACGCCCTTGAAAAGACGATTGTGCGTTGACCTCTCCTCAACCTGGTGATTGTGCTTACGGACACTTCTTCAGTAACCTGAAGACTAATCTTACTGAACGGGGCAGACGCATGCACTAACCACTGATCTATCAAGCTCACCCAGCGGACGTTGCATGGAGCCACTGCTCCTACGGGCCCGGTGGAGAGATGATATTTCCGGTGGGGGTAAATGAGGGAATCACGCCCTAAGAAGACAATGGTGCGTTTAACTCTCCTCAACCCGGTGTTAATATGCCGGCAGACAATTCTTCTATACCTGGATAGCTTCACCGAGTTAACTAGGCAGACACATACACCAACCACTGATCTTTCAAACTCATCCACCAGACGTTGCACGGAGCCACTGCTCCTACGGGCCTGATGGGGGGATGATTTAACCAGTGGGGGTAGGGGAGATCACGCCCTTAAAGGACAGTGATACGTTGGTCTCTCCTAAGCCCGGTGATTGTGCCGACGACGTAGGTTTACATTACAGAACGGGGTAGACGCGTACACCTACCACTAATCTATCACTGCTTCTACGGGCCTGGTGAGTGGATGATCTATTCAGAGTGGGTAGAGGTAGAGATCACGCCCTTAACAGACAACGGTGCGTTAACTTCTCCACAACCCGGTGATTATGCGCAAACAAACACTTCTCCAACACTTTAATGGGACCAACTTAACAAAGCTACCACATACACCAACCACTGATTTATCAAACTTACCCGCCAGACGTTGCATGGAGCCACTGCTCCTACGGGCCTGGCGGAGGAATGATTTACCTGTTGGGGGTAAGGGAGAGGCTCACGCTCTAAAAACACTATGGTGAGCTGGCCTCTCCTTTGCCCGGTGATTGTGTCGACGGACTCTCCTTATCTGACCTAACTGAGCGGTCGCTGGCACCAACCACTGATTTATCGTACCCAGCGCCAGACGTTGCATGGAGCCACTGCTCCTACGGGTCTGGTGTGGGGTTGATCAATCCAGTGAGGGTAAAGGAAAGGGACACGCCCTTAAAAGATAATGGTGCGTCAACCTATCCTCAACCCGGTATTTACACAGCGACTGACACTCCTTCAATCAATTTGTAGACGACTTTTTCCAAGCTTCAGCTTGTAAGAACAGTATTGACGCCCTCTAAGGGCTATGTCATTGGATTTATCATAGGTTTCTTTTATGGGGATTAATCCCCAGGGTATCACAATGGATCTACACTGATCTAAGTGTGACGGTAACAAGATCAACTGTCAGCCCACTAACCTAACCTAACCTAACCCCCCGGCGGTTGTTGCTAGCATAATGGTTAGTCTTGTTTTTGCAAGGAAAAGATAATTGTTAAATAAAAATAATTGCAAACTTACAAGCTAGGTTATACATTATATAATACATTGATTTAGTAGAAGTAATTTGTATATTAATAATATGAAAATATTTTTGTAGAAGTAATTTATAATTTTATGAGCAATGCCAAAAAATATAAAAGAATAATTATTAATAAGTTTTAATTTCTTTAAGGAATCAAGGTTTTAGGGATTTTGTTTTAGAGGCTAAGCCATCCTTCCCTTTTGTTTTTTTGCATTCACTGTGAAATATACATTTTGTATTTTTAATGTGCTTTGTTACATTTTTTATTTTAAATTGAGCATATTTCTTAAATATACATTCGTGTTCATAATACGTGCTTTGTGCTTGAATATGTGTGTCTTTAATTTGCATATCTGTCTTATAACTTTTTACGTGCTTAACTTGTGTCTTGTGTATTTTGCGACCTGTATCTGTTACTATTGTGACCTTATTATCCTTGGCCACAACTTCCTTACGATACAGTGGCTTATGCTTGCCCTGTATCCTCTTGAAGGAAGTGTAAATTATATCTCCTTTTTTAAATTTTTTTGGGATTGACCTTTTTTTATTATACCATTCATTTCTGGTTTTTTGCTTTTGCCGTATTTTTTCTCTCAGTTCTTGATTAACCTTTATTCTAAAATTTGCCATATTTTGAAAATTCACCCTGGTACTCCTGTTGAAAAACATATCTGATGGTTTTCGTTCAGTAACAGAGTGGATTGTGTTGTTATACCGATCAACAGAGATATTAAGCAGTTCTCTTAGTTTGAACTCCTTGTATTCAGCCTTCAAGCATCGATAGATTTCTAGGATCGTTGAATGAAATCTCTCAACTTGACCGTTAACTTCGCTACGATTGATGGGTGTCTGATACATTTGAAAGTCGAGCATTTTTATGAAGTTAAACATTATGGGACTAAGAAAACTTCTCTCATTGTCAGTGACAAGCATCTTTGGGACAGTGAAGTAATGAAGGACTTTTATCACTTTATCCCTTAGATGGAGAGAAGACTTATTCTTGATATGAAATAATTTAGCAAATTTAGAAAATTTGTCGATGCATGAAATGAATTTTTCCCCTTGGATTTCCATAATATCCATATGAAGTATTTCACAGGGGTAGGACGGAACAGGGGTAGGCTGAAACATTGGAGTTGCTGGGTGTCTATCGTATTTGTTGGCGAGACAGATGTCACAGGTCTTTACGTAACGTGTTATCAAGCTATTCATTTTTTGGAAAATAATATTTTTCGAGAAGTTGTTCTTTATTTTCCCGAGCATTTCTATGTTCTCGCCTGTGTTCCTTACTAATAAGTTCCCACACTTGATTCGCGTCCCTGACATCTTCTACCAATCTTTGTGTGAGTCTTATTTTGTAGTTTAAAAAAGTTTCTAAGTAGACCTTCTGCAATAATTCCATACAAAGCTCCGGAATTTTAATTCCGTTGACAATGGTGGGCTGCAGTCTCGCCTTCAGAATGTTTGTCAAAGCTTCTTTGTCTAAATATGGGGTTGCAACGTTATGCCTAGAGTAACCGGGATGCGGTTCCTCGTAAGCCTCGGAAGATTTTGCTACATTTATAATTATCTGATTCCGGAAAACGTTAAGGGGTACCTCGACATGCGGAATCAGATCTGTTGCATCCTGCTCTGCACTGTGCATTGTTTCGTTGGCTGATTCAGTGGAAGCTGCTTCATCATTGGAAGGTTCCGTAGAAGAGACATGCTCTAAGGCTGTATCAGTTTGGGATCTGTTATCGTCTACTAAAGATTGTTTTTCAGAGGCAGTTTCCGTTGAGGAATCGCTATGTAACGTATTCATTTGGCATTCCGTTTCAGCTTTAGCTGAGACGGCTGAGTGTTCATTATCAATGTTAAGCCTAGAGAGCGCATCCGCTACGACATTAGATTTACCGGGCGTGTAAATCAATTCGCAGTTATACTCTTCTATTCTTGCCTTCCAACGTTTCAATTTCAGGTTGTAGTTGAGGTTACCTAAGGCGTAAGTCAGCGGTTGATGGTCAGTGAATATTCGGATTTTTTTCGCTCCGTAAAGATAAGACCTTAAATTGTCTAAGGCCCAGACTATCGCCAACATTTCTTTCTCGTTCGTGGCGTAATTTTCTTTACTACCACTCAGAGATCTTGAAATGAAGGCTATGAGTCTTTCCTTGCCAGTTTCGCCTTGCGACAGAACAGCACCAATTGCTATATTTGATGCGTCTGTCGTGAGTATAAACGGCTTATTTAAGTCTGGGAATGCAAGGACTTCGGCCGAGGTAAGGAGTACTTTCAGGTCATTGAAGGCTTTTAACGCACACTTATCCAATCTAATTGGGATTTTCCTTGACTGGTTGGCTTTAACTTGGGCATTTTCTCCCCTCGTTAAGTTAGTCAAGGGCTTGGCGATCTTTGCGTAGTCACGAATAAATTTCCTATAGTAGGAAGTCAGACCGAGTGATGATTTTAGTTCCTTAAGGTTAACGCTGTATATTCTGGATTGCCTCGATTTTCGTATTATCTGGTCGTACACCGTCAGAAGTTATAACGTAGCCAAGGAATTCTACGGTCGTGACCATAAAATAAGTCTTTTCAAGGTTAACTTTCAAGTGCGCTTCGCTTAGCCTTTTCAAAACCATGTCAAGATTCTCTAAGTGTTTTTCTTCATTCTCACTGAAAACGATTATGTCGTCGATATAAACATAACATATTTTCCCTATGAATGGCTTGAGCACATCGTCAATTGTGCGTTGGAAAATAGCTGGAGCGTTTTTGAGCCCGAATGGCAGCCTCAAAAACTCGTATTTGCCATTCATAGTGGAAAAGGCTGTTTTAGGAATGTCTGAGGGTTTCATTGGAATTTGGTGAAATCCCGAGGTCAAGTCTAGAGTCGTGAAGTATCGAGCGTTCCCTAGGCTAGCAAAAGTGGCATTTATATCCGGTATTGGATATGCGTCAGAAATAGTCACGCTGTTCAATCTCTTGTAGTCTATGACCATTCTACAGGGTGTCCCGTAAGTAATGGATAACCCTGAAATGCCGCATAGTAGACTTTAAGACCGTCCTGAAAACTGATAATAAAAAGTTCTATCCCAACCACAAGAAAAGTTATATGCATTTTTTTGTTCAGTGCATTATTTTTTTTTCTTACTTTACATTTTTGAATACCACGACTACAAGTGAATGAGTTCCATCATTTTTTTTTTGCAGGAATATTTTACATTACTTGTGCCAACACATAAGGAGAAGAAAATTATTATAACTGTTGGACTTCTTAGAGAAAAAAATTATTTAACATTGAATTTCAATGCAAAATGTGAAAACAAATAATTTTTGAAAAAGTTAAATCAAAGCTGGTATAAAACAAAATGCATGAATACCTGAGTGGCCGACTATTTTAAAAATATGCGCGTTAAATGCAGATTTCAAAATGGTATTACTTATTATTATATCTAGAGTCAATAGCAAGTTATATTAAGCAAAAACAAAAGTTTTCAAAATTAGCACAGTAAACGTGAAAATAATACCAAGCGTTGAACATAGCAGATTTTTGATTTATTGGCTGTTTCTACGATGTTGTCCTAATGATAAATCCAAGCTTTCAACTTCTAGGGCCGAATGCATTATTGATAAAAATGTCAAAAAAGTGCAAAAAACGGTTACATTTTCGAGCTTGTTTTGAATTTTACCTGTTCTATTGGGTTTTAACAAACCCATCAAATATTTTGTTGGTTGCTATTTTTTATTTGTTATTTTCTCCAAACAAAAAGTCTTCTGATTCAATTTTAATTGTGTTTTTTGAATAGTATATTGTAAGATCCTGAGAAAGTGAGAACGCATAAAATCGTAAGTTTTTTAAATTTTGAATTAAAGTTTTTGTAATTTGGTCTTAATTCATAAGATTAAGACCACGACGAACACTTATTTATATCGTTTTTATTGTTCATTCTTCAGAAAAATTAACGGTCTAAATAGCTGTTTTCCTGAACCTGCTTTTTGATAATTAAGACGTTTGATTGAACTTTTTCGATGCCACGTATTCTGTATTCTGCACAAGAATATGCAAACATGCATTTCATTTATGGAGAGTGCAGAGGCAACGCAAACGAAGCTGCGACTCTGTATAGGGAAAGGTACCCTTACGCACGTCACCCGGATTATCGAGTGTTTATTAGAGTCCATAGCTGTTTCTCGGAAGGAAGGCTGCCTGGTAGTGGTGTTGGTGGTACTGGCGTGGGACGACCCCCTCGAGGAGATACCGAACACTTAGTGCTTGCGGAACTTGACCAAGATCCTACAGTATCAATCCGAGCAATAGCACGACGCACTGGGATCGGAAAGACGACTGCGCATAATGTGCTAAGTAAATATAAATATCATCCCTTTCACCTAACACGGGTGCAAACTCTCCAGCCGCAAGATTTTGAAATGAGAATGAAAATTGAAGAAGATCCGCAGTTTTTTGACAAAATTTTTTGGAGCGATGAGTCGACATTTAAAACAGATGGCTACACTAATCTCCATAATCTCCACTTCTGGGCACTACAAAACCCAAACATCATGAGGGAAGACAGGTCCCAGTACCAATTCAAAATAAACTATTGGACTGTGATTCTCAATGGGAAAATAATTGGACCCTTTGAGTTGCCGGGGATTTTAACTGGCCAAGGTTATTTGGAGTTCCTCCAAAATGATCTCCTAACCTTGCTGGAAGAAGTGCCTCAAGAACTAAAGGAATCCCATTGGCTTCAAAATGATGGTTGTCCAGCGCACTATGCTGTGCCTGTGCGGGCATATTTAAATGCCAGATATCCAGGCAGATTGATAGGACGTCTGGGACCAATTTTATGGCCACCCCGT
The DNA here is from genome assembly GCA_949320155.1 of Melangyna quadrimaculata. NCBI lineage: Eukaryota > Metazoa > Arthropoda > Insecta > Diptera > Syrphidae > Melangyna > Melangyna quadrimaculata. Next base: position 268,184,974 of record OX439483.1, read on the forward strand.
TCACCAGACCTAAATCCACTTGATTTTTTTATTGGGGATGCATTAAGGAAATCGCATACAGCAAGCCGATCAGGTCTTTAGAGGAGCTAAGAAATCGTGTGGAGGCAGCTGCATTACAAATTTCTGAGCAAAATCTTGCACGTTCACTAAGACGTTCATTTATTTGGAGGTGCAGAACCTGTATAAGAGTGGGTGGAAAACAGTTTGATAATTTGCTTTAAATAAAAAAAAAATTAAAAAATTATCTATTTTTGTTTTTGTTTTCTAACTAAGTTATCATGTGATTAAAAGATGGCTCAAAAACTTTTTGTTTAGAGAAAATAACAAATAAACTAATAGCAACCAACAAAATATTTGATGGGTTTGTTAAAGCCCAATAGAACAGGTAAAATTCAAAACAAGCTCGAAAATGTAACCGTTTTTTGCACTTTTTTGACATTTTTATCAATAATGCATTCGGCCCTAGAAGTTGAAAGCTTGGATTTATCATTAGGACAACATCGTAGAAACAGCCAATAAATCAAAAATCTGCTATGTTCAACGCTTGGTATTATTTTCACGTTTACTGTGCTAATTTTGAAAACTTTTGTTTTTGCTAAATTTACTCTAGTATTGCAGATTTTTACCAATAACTTGCTATTGACTCTAGATATAATAATAAGTAATACCATTTTGAAATCTGCATTTAACGCGCATATTTTTAAAATAGTTGGTATTCATGCATTTTTTTTATACCAGCTATGATTTAACTTTTTCAAAAATTATTTGTTTTCACATTTTGCATTGAAATTCAATGTTAAATAATTTTTTTCTCTAAGAAGTCCAACAGTTATAATAATTTTCTTCTCCTTATGTGTTGGCACAAGTAATGTAAAATATTCCTGCAAAAAAAACATGATGGAACTCATTCACTTGTAGTCGTAGTATTCAAAAATGTAAAGTAAGAAAAAAAATAATGCACTGAACAAAAAAATGCATATAACTTTTCTTGTGGTTGGGATAGAACTTTTTATTATCAGTTTTCAGGACGGTCTTAAAGTCTACTATGCGGCATTTCAGGGTTATCCATTACTTACGGGACACCCTGTATATTGTTTTTCACCATTCGCCTAAGGTTTTTTGGGCACAACCCAAATTGGTGAATTGTAGGGACTTCTGGAAGGTCTTATTATCCCCTCATCTAAAAGTTTCCCTATTTCTTCCTCTACGACTTCTCTTAATGATGACGGGTACGGATAGCTCTTTGTGTATATAGGCTCGCCTGTATTCGTTTTAACTTCGGCCTGAATTGAAGTGTCAATTACTTCATTGACGTCAATTGGTCCAAAGAGCGATTCGTACCTTCCAATCAATGATTGTAGACCCTGCCTAACCTCTTGGGAAAGATCTTCGCTAAAGACAACGTTTACCTGGCGCGATGTTTTTTCCTTTAATGGGATTTTAATGTTAGGCTTTATCGTCAGAAAATTGTTTTTCCTATCGATAACAGCCTCAAGCTCTTTGAGCGTGTCATCTCCGATAATCCCATCGAAGGAATCAAGTCCTGGTAGGACAAAAAATCTGACCAGCGTATCATTGCCCGCTTCTGCAAAGAACCTTCCCTTGACATAACGTGATATTCTAATTTTTCCCGCGGCAGACTGCACATTAAATGGTTTTTCAAGGAACACGGTGGGCTGATTTATTTTGGAGCTCACGAAATTCTTGTTGGCCCCCGTATCAACAAGAAATTTCAACAAGGCTCCAACCTTAGTTGCGTACTCTATGTATGGTACGCTGGATGGCCCTTTGTCATTAAATTTATCTGCTCATCACAAGCAGCCTCTTCTGCAGAAGCGGAGTATTCATCTAACTCCACTTCATCTTCTACGTCTATGGTATATAGACGTTGCTGTATATTGGGAAAATTGTCAGAAGCCGCCCTACGTTTGAAACATTTTGGTTTTGGGCGATTCACATAATTGACCTGTTTGCTTTGAATGCTTCGGTCATAATCCATTTTCTCTAATGGCTTCGGCCCAGTCTTTGGTGGAGGACCATTATCTTGGGGAGAGCTCCAGGTGAATCTATTATTTTTCCCTGCAGAATTCTGTTGCGGCCTTCTCGGAGGCATATAGGGTTTAAACTCCAAGCTTTTGAAATTTTGATTAAGCGGAGACGTAATTGTGTTTGAGTAGGAATAATTATGAAGCGAATTGCTCCTATAGTTGAGATTTTGTATCTCTAAACAAGCGGAATACACTTCCGGGAGCGTTCTGGGCCTCTGGATCATGAGCATTCGCGATATATCGCCGTTAAGGCCACGCACAAACACATCCAGAGCCCTGTTCCTGTAGGTTTCCACAAGAGCTCTTATAGTTTCTTGGCTATATGTCTCTGTTTTAATTTTGTTAACCATCAGTGACAATTGATGGTTAACAGCCGCGTAGAATTCATCCAGCTTGCTGCTTTTCTGAGCAAGCTGGTTGAGCTGGTGCTCTAGAGTTCTTAAGTCTCGCTTATCTGCGTAATGCAGAGATAAACAAGACTTCATCTCCACCCAGTCCCCATCAAAGATGTTGTAACTCACTAGAGCAGCGTCGGCAGGACCCCTTATCTTACCCCTAACATGTTGGAGTATGGCCCTGTAGAGGGGCTTCGACTTTACTATGTCATAATCCTTCAGTACTCCCTCTACAGCGTGTATCCATGATACGTACTGCGTAGGGTTACCGTTAAATACCTGCAGCTCCTTAACGCAGTCGGGCAATTTACTTAACTCCCTGAGTTCAGCCTCCGTTTGTGGAAGATTGAGCTCATAGCCCCGACCTACGACCGGAGCTGCTACCGAAGGAGCAGTCGAACTTGTCGACGCGGCATTATCCTCGATAAGTTGGATACGCCTGTCGAAACCCTTTAATTGGCTTATCAAGTTACTGACAGCGCCAGTCAATTCCACAATTTGCTGTGTTACTTGGTCCATTTTATTTTAAAATATAATAATGTAGGCTTACCTTATGTATATAAGAAAAGATGTATGTATGTAATTTTTTATTGGCAAATTTCGACCTTGCTCTTTTCGCACAATATCGACAGATTTTTCTTTTTTTTTCAAATACTTTCTCGGACACAAAACAAAAGGCAAAAGAAGAATTAAAAATTATTTTTTCCTTTCTTTGCTTTTATTTTTTTTTTTTTTTTTTTTTTTTTTTTAATTTTTTTTTTAATTTTTTTTTTCCTGCCTTTTTCACACAATATTTCTTATTTTTTCAAACACTAGCACGATAACCCTTTTATGAAATTTTTCATTAAGATTCTTTATTGGCTATTTCGTATTTAGCTTTTTCTTCTTTTTTTTTATTGCACAATAAACAGAATATTTTCTCTTTTCTAATTTTTCGTAATTTAATTTAATTTCAGAAACAATTTTTTTTTTTTTTTATATAATTTTTTCTTTTTCTATTTAGTTTATTCACATGAATTTATGAAGTTTTTTTTTTTTTTGCTTGTTTTCTTTTTTTCACTCACAATATTTTTTCACTCATTTCTTTTTTTTCTTTAAACGTTTTTCTGGAGGGATCTGCAAAAAAAAGGAAGGAATCGTTTTAGCACTGCGTCGCGTCGTTCAATACGTGGTTCAAAACGTGAGACTGGCATAAAGGATCGTGTTACCCCGTTTGGACTTGCAAAGAGTCCTACTAATGGCACGATTTACTTCACACCACATCCTCTAGCCCTTTGGAATATTCACATGTTCCCATGGTTATGTGAAAGGTTATGCGCAAGTATGGAATGATAACTATGTTCCCATGGTTATAGTTATGTTCACTTCAAAGAAGCGTACCAAACTTGGCATTGATTCCTGGGCGAAAAGGATGCAGTTTGCCAGTCCCTGCTCGGGCGCCAATAAACGGATTCACGATCCGTTATATAAAAAAAAACGCGAACGCCTGCCGGCCCAACTGTTCGACTTACTGAAAATAATATACAAGAATTATATTTTAAATATATTTATTAAAACAACGGAACTGATTCGATTGACTGTCCAATCAAGACTAATTTATCCCTAACTTAATTACCTATACCTCACATAACCATTTGCCTTGCCGTTGCACGATGATTCGCAGAGTCAGCAACCTTCAAGGCTCCCGTGCATTTACCCCAAAACGTGCCGATATATGATATCCGCCAATCGTGGGAAACCATAACTGGCTCGTTCATGATTTGCTGACCTGGCAATTCATAATAAGGTGCATGTAAATGCGACGTGTTAACTTTGATATAAACATATTAGTTTTACAAAACCTCTATGTAAACAATATTTGATGAAAGAATGAAATCTTTTTAATTTTTTTTGTTTGTCATTTTCTTTAAAAGATACATATTTGTTGTTTGATTTTTTGACTCTTGCAAATGCTACATACAGCTGTTCATGAGTAAAAACTGCATTTGGTAGGTATGTATGTATAATCCAGCTCTTTCAAATGTTTGTCCTTGGACTTGTTGATAGTCATTGCAAAAGCAACTTTCAGTGGATTATTTTCATTCTAAATGTGTTTCCATTTTTTTTTTTTGTTCAACCCATTTCGATTGACATACCAGCAATATTTTTAACATTGATCGTTCCTAAACGAAATGTTACACAGTGTAACACTTTAAAAAATGACATTTTAAAATATTTTTTTTGACACAACAACCATAGTTAACATTTTATAAAAAAAGAACGCACCACTGTCATTTTGCCGAGCTAGAGGAAAGTGTTCGGAGATTTCAAAACGTTAAAGTAGTGAAAACACTAAATAAAAAAGTGAAATAAAAGTTAACATAGTGAATATTTGCAATACTTAATTTAAATCGTTAAATCGTGTAAAAACATCTGTAATATGGAGTTTTACAATTTTTTAATCTCACGGGCTGCTTGTGTCTCGTATTCCACATGATATTTTAACAGGATTTAACGCAGCACCGCATATGTTATATATATATTTTTTTTCCCATGAAATATTGCATGTGTTCACTATATTATGTCACTTTTTTATTTAGTTAAATAAGCCTTTTTACTATTAAACTTAAATCCCAAAAAACACAGTGAAAGTCTTTTGAGGGCCCCAGGCTTTAGCTATCTCACTGCATTCCGACCCTGTGTGAATGCATTTTTTTTCCTCGATATGCCCGTTCCTCTATTTCTTCTTCTAAGATTTTAAATTAAAGAATTAATAAATATGTTTTTTTTTTCATTCATGCAATCTAGTGATAAAGCATTCGGCTTTTTATCCTTTTTATAATGAGAAAAAAATTACAAACAACAAAAGAAGGTAACAAATATGTTTCTCCACTACTCACTCAATGCGGAAGCGAAAAAAGAGGATTATACATTACAAAAGTAATAAATATGTTTCTTTCATTCATGCATGGTGTAAATAAAGAATGTTTCCCACTCACTAAAGGTGCAGCAAAAAAAAGAGAATTTTAAATTACAGAAGTAATACCATGGACCTATAATAGGTCCATGAGTAATATATATTTTTACCTTTCACTCATTCAATGTGTTAAAAGTGAGGCATTCTTTATGTCAAATTTTTCATTCGTTGAATTATTTGAAATTTCCGAAATTTATAGAAAATAGTGTGGTATAACATAAAGTTTTTGTGCAATGTCATGAGTATGTGTAAATTCCTATTCAACAGAAATAATATATATGATTTAACTTCAACAACATTGTCTTCAAAGATATGTAATCTTTGTCTCCAATTTTAATCAAAAATGTTCAGTCAATTTTCCCAACATTTTTCAAATCTAGTGGTTGAAGATTGTTATCAGTACATAGATAATGAGTGGAGAATGCTTGTTAATTCAAATATTAAAGCAAATGACCAAGTAAACGACATTGAAGAATTCTGAAAATATGTTGGCCAAATTAAACTGACCGATGATAGCTTGGCATATCCACTCTTAACTAAATTGGTTTTTGAAATATTTTCACTACCACATTCGCTTACTTAAAACAAAAATCAGAGACAGACCGGAAGTGGATTCAATCATTGGACTTATATATATAATATAATTAAATGTTATAGTTAAATGTTTTAAAGCTCAATAAAATGAAATGGAATCTCGTACTTATTAACTTAAGATTTTTCAAAAATGAATGAAGTGAATCATGTGATAACAATGATTGTTCTACGGGCCCAATAAAGAACAAGTAATCTCATGATTTTTTTTTTTTGGATCTCATGATAAAAATCAATATAATTTTTTTTGAATCAGCAACACTGTTGCCGAGGGCGCGATTTCATCGCCTCTCAACCCCTGAGCTCACTCCACTGCAAAGACTGCAACCGCAACATCGAACACACCGACTCGACCAAAGAATAAGTCTATCCATGCCAAAGGTTCGGTAATCGCCCCTCTAGCTACCAAAAATCTCGCTTTCCAGAACGTGCCCCGTCGCACAGTGGTTCAAGAGCGGAAAAAAGGTCTTTGGAAAAAGTAATTTTAAGCCTTTTCAGCTTTATGTCTAAGTACTTATAGATAACCAGAGCGTATGATTTCAAAGTATTTTTTAATTTATGTATGTTATGTAAAATAAATGCTGTAACTTCTTATATCATTTTATTAGTCTTTTCTTGAGTATATAAAATAAGAAAAAAAAAAAAAAGATAATTTATTAAAGAAGCCTTCTATAAGTAGCATCAAACATTAGTACTATGATATAGTTTTTTTTTTTTTTAAACTTTTTGAGTTTTAATTTTAGCTCCACTTGCCTCCAAGCGATGACGTATGCCAGCGTGTGCTCCATATTTTCAAGTTACAGCACAGACAAAATCAGCTGCAGATAGCTGCAGACCTGGGAGTTATGTTCAAATTTGTCTCACAGAATCGGGTTTCAAAAACCTCGGTCTTGACGGTGGTATATATCAAAAAGTTATAATTTCTTCGGTATTAATTGTCAGAATGAAATAGTTAAGCCGACTATTTTTAGAGAAAAGGCGTACCTTTATTTTTAAAATAAAATGAAATTGATGCATTCTTCCATGTCTGAGTCATTCTATTTTTTGCGAAACTCTTTATTTCTGAACGCAAAATTTTTCAACTCAATTTTCTTGGGAAAAAATATGAAAACTACAATTAATTTATAATAGTTTAAATTATATGATATAGCTTAATAAAGAATAAATAAAAATGTTAGGGAGTTTTTTTAATTGCACGGAAAAGGTAGAACAGGTTAAAATAAAAAAGGTGTTTTTTTATATGGGGTTTTCCTTATACCTGTTGGTTTCATATAAATAAAATGCAAATAATTTTATTGTTCTTTAAAATTGTATTTCTCTGTTTTTGTATTGTATTGCTTAATTTTGTATGATGTTTCAGGATCAGTAATGCCTCATTAGTATTTTTAGACTCTCACTTAAAACTTTATTATGTATAAAAAAATAATAAGTCAGTATCGAGTAATTGTGCATTTGTGCGACTTGATGACAATCAATAGTATATATAGACAAGGTCTACACTTATTTAAGAAGAAAGTAGGACCATAAAATACATTGTTTCAGGGGGGGTTAGACCCTTTTGATCCCCTCTTGATTAAGGCCCCGACAAAATTTGGTCGGAATGTGTGTAAGCCTAATCCAAACATGTGTACAAAATTTCATTGCTCTCCATTTCATAGTTCAGATTTAACAGTCTTTTTTCCGCTCTCCCATACAAACCAAACCACTGTGCGTCGTTTCACGACCCCACGGCGAGGCTTCCAACCGTGCAAAAAAGTAGCTCCAGTCAAGAAGCCGGAGGATCAGCTGTACCTCACCTTACAAGGCAAGTCTCACCGCGGTAAGACACGACACAACCGCCGATCCGCGATCGTGACTCTGCCAGCGCATTTTACCACCTCCAACGGTCGAGCTCAACATTAAATTTAGATTTAGATATATATTTATTATCAGCAAAAATCAATACATGTAAGATTAAATCTTATAAATATGCAAGATTATATTGTGGAAATAATTTGGAATTATAAATGAAAGAAAAAAAAAATATATAAAGTAATAGCCCAGTCAACGAAGACTCAAAATTATAAAATAAATGCAAAAAAGAGTGCTCTCTGGATTATTTTTTTTATATGGTTGGGGTTACCCCCAGGTATAACATACCCAAAGTCCCCAGCCCAGGGCCAGGAAGGGGGGTTAAAGGTACCCCTTTTTAGATTTTCGTAAATATTTCCACAATCTAGCATGTTAGCGGAAAAGTCTATACTACCATTGTATATGAAAACTATAGTACTATCATGAATAAAATTTTTTTGTGCAACAATGCTTCGTTGGTGGCGCCACTTTAGCTCGGCGGATACTTCCATTTCTGGGAGACTGAATTTATCAGAGACACAAAATCTAGGTAGTTAGAGCAAGAGAAGTGTATTTTTTTTCGATTCTGGTAAGAATCAAATGGAGTAAGCAAGATTACCAATCGAAGGTTTTGTTAAACGTGAATGATGAGAAAAAGGTGAAGATAATGACAACAAAAATGTTCGTATCCTCTTTGATTGAATGTGCGATGCAAGGTTATTTTTTTTTTGCTTAATTTACTGATTATGCTATATGCGAGAAGATAAGTGGACATACATACATGTAAATTAACCTTTTTGCGTCGTCGTTGTCATCAGCCTTGAAGGAATATATATTTTTTTTTTTTTTTGCGGGAAAGAATAATGCGTGGAGGTATACATTCTTATATTATCAAGGGTAGGTTGATTTTAATGCGGGAAAGAAAAATATGTTCATGTTGTGTAAGTATATTTGTAGGTATAAATGCAATCGTATGTTATTGAGGGTAGTTTTTATATTAAATTGTCTTGCAAAGATTTCTTGTTTGCCGTGAAATTTGTTGCAAGTGCAAGATTTTGAGCATATTTTTTTGCGGGAAAGGAACATATACCATATACATAGGTAGGTAGATATATTCGTATAAATTATGAACGGTAGGTTTTATTAATACTTAGGTTGTTTACATAATTTGAGTTTGACTTGAAATGTTTTGAAGAAATTTACAATTTATTATGCCGACAAATATAGGTAGGTCCATACATAATGCATAACTATATGTAGGTAGGTATGAAAATAAGTTATGAAAAAAGGGAGAATTTCTATGCAATGTTGAGGTAGGTAAGTGCTTTATGGTAGGTAGGTTGTATTTGTTTACCTAATTTTAATTTACAATTTATTATACAAGCAGGCATGTAGGATGCAGGTATAGGTATGTACCTACATAGGTTAGGTATATATGATTTAATTGTTTGACACTAGAGTCTGTCAATGTGGTGGTTGAATTTCAGCCAGTGTTATTTATTTTTTCAAATCAACCAATTGCAAAACGTGCCAACAGGCAGGTACCTATCTACTTACCTATTTTAATTTTTACTTCCGATTTTTTGATTCCAGGTAGTTTACAAAATAAATGTTTTAATGTAGACAGGTAGGTACCTACCTGTAGATACCTTCCTACTAATAACTTTTTTCGTTGAAATTTTTTCCTTTTTTTGAAATTTAAGTGTAAAATAAATTTGAAAAACTTAAATATGAATTTTTGCATACCTAACACAATAATAATAATTATAAATTGTTCCTATTTTCGTGACCTTTTTTTATAAATTTCTAAAAGGAATACAATTTTAGAAATTTATAATAATTTTAATTAGTTAGTGTTTTTTTTAATGTTTAAAGCTTAAAACTTCTATCTCCCTCCATTTGCTTTAAATGGATTAAAAATTATTACAAATCAACGATATTACTTACAATATTATGCGATAGCTTTTTCAGTCTATTTTTTTCAAATTGTTTTCAAAATAAAAATGTTCAATGAATAGTTTTTGAAACAAAATTTTTCAAAGTCAACATTTAGAAAAAAAAATTGAAAAACAAAATTTATTTGCATTTTTTACTTCAGAAATGTACGTAATATGTTCCAAAAAAGATTGCTGTGATTAGTTTTTAGTCAAACGCTAAGAACCAGGAGTTGTATATTAGTTTAGCTTTAGAGAAAATCGAAACTAATGAAAGTACTTTTTTCTTCCAAAATTATTTTTTTGAGTAGGTATTTAGTACGAGTATACAGGGTGATTTGCATAAGGTGTCATAAAAGGCTAGAGCGTGTAGGTTTCACTTCGACAAGACAAAATTTGTATGGGAGGGGGTCTATTTTCCTCCGTATAGGCGGGAGGGGCAACTTCCAAAAACAAATCACTTAAAACAGAAAAAAATAACCGTAACACTTACGGAGTGACGCTATAGCATATTGAAAAGCCAAAAGTCTATTCTTTAATATAATTTTTAAACAAAGTTGTTCTAGTGAATAGTTTTTGAAAAATAAATTTTCAAAGTCAAAATTTTGAAAAAAAGAATAAAACAAATTTCAAGCTATTCTTTTTTTTTCAAAATTGTATGTAATTAAGCATAATTTTTGTTTTCAAAACTTAATGCTTTTGTCAATTTTTAGTCAAACGCTGGAAACCGTATGGATCTAGGACTTTTACATTTCAAGATATGAAAAAATTAATTAAGCAACTTTCACATTAAACTAAGAAGAGCCGGCTATCGTCAAGTTTAAGTTATGAAAATTGGCAGAAAAATAGTTATAATATTAACTATAATTTAGCCCAAATAAATCTATTCCAGGCTTAATCTAAATATTTTATATGTATATATGTATTTAAATGCTGATAATATATAACCTTTCTATAGACATCTAAATTTTTAAATTCAGATAAGTACTTTTCGATTTATAACCAATTTTATGCCGACAAATTGACAATTGACAAAATTCTGGATTTGATCTTTTTTATTAGATTTATTTGAAAATATTTGATGGGCGTGTTGACAATATAAAAATAGAATTTCTTGAAAAAGCATGATCCACTTTGCATTTTTTTTTTTTTGTAAATAAATCAATAAAACTAACTTTAGAGTGGCTTTATAAGCAATATTTTAGAAGAGGATTAGAGCAACTAGGGTGTTGGTTTTGTTTTTCAAAATTTATCAATTTTTTATTAAAAAAAAAATAAATAAATCGGGTGGCACAACGGCTCAAGAAGAACTAGGGCCTAGTGACTAACAACTCGCAACCATTCCTGTGTGCGCCTATCGCCAGGAATGGAAGGCACCTATAATTTTATGTCGAATCCGAATTGGCTAGACGAGAAGCACTTATTCGTGACAAGTGATACTCTTGGAGGATTTGTCAATTCCTCGCAAGAGGCATTAGCCCTGAAAAAAACTTTTTAGTTTTTAGGTGGACGAGGCTGAGAAGCGAACCCAGATCTCAAGCGTGACAGTTGAACGCACTAACCATTACGCTACGGGCTACTACAATTTTGTATTAACGTTTGCATTTAAAGTACCAAAAATAGAATTGATTTTTCACTAAATCCCATTTTTAGTATCAATTTTTTAAGATTATGCAAACATTTTAACACAGAAATTTAGATTATAAATTTCTATCTTTAATTCATGTATCATTTGTTATGAACTATTAAGTATTACTCAAGTTTGAAGCCTCTAAACTTGGTTAAATGGAGCTTAAATTGCCCCTACTTTTTTCCAGTTAGATTTACAAATACAAAATTACTCACATATTTGTAGAAGAAGGTTACACCTATAAATGTGCATCATTATTTTTCGAAAATATATAAATTTTTCATTAACTTTTGAATTTAAAGTACGAAAAATAGAGTTGATTATTCATTAAAACACATTTTTAGTACAAATATTAATTTTTACACAAAAATTTAAGTTATAAATTTCTACCTAAATTTCATGTAACATTTATTATGAACTATTAAGTATTACTCAATTTATAAGCAAGAGGCAGTAGCCCTGAAAAAAACTTTTTAGTTTTTAGGTGGACGAGGCTTGGAAGCGATCCCAGACCTCCAGCGTGACAGTCGAACGCACTAACCATTACGCTACGGGCTACTACAGAGTCAAGTCTTCCGAATACTTCACAACCAATGTAAACAGGGGAAGCAGAAGAGAACTTGCCAGAAGTTTTCTTTGTGGCACCAGGTGTAAAATTAATTGAACGCCAAAGGGAACGAAGTCCACCACTTTTAAATGGATTCAAGGTCATCATTAATGCAACTTATCCAATCTTCCACCAAACCAAGAGATCTGGCTAGAGCTAATTGGGCATCATCAGCGTAAAGGTCAAGCTCGCTATATGTTACACAGTTTGAAAATATCATTTATATACATGCAGAAGATATAGAAGATATAGATCCTTGCGGAACACCAGTCGCGTGAATAAAAGAAGACGATTTACCACCAGAAAACACAGATCGGCTTCTAAAGCAGAGGTAGTTGTGGGTCAACTTGGCGGCTTCGTGTGAAAATTTAAAATTTGTGAAAAGCTTACGATGCAAAATAGTATGACTCAATGAATCAAACGCTTTGGAAAAGTCTAGCATATCAAGAAAGCTAAGCTTATCCTGTTCCAAAGACCTATGCCAAGAATTTATTTGTTTGAGAAGAGCAGTCGTTCATTTGTGTCTTGCCCGGAAACCCGACTGATGTTAATGAGGAAGATTATATTGTTGCAAGAAATCGTTAATCTGCTTTAGCATTAATTTTTCGGCAACTTTAGAAAGAATAGGTAGGACACTAATTGGGCGACAGTCTTGGGGATTAGAGTTTCCATTTTTAGGTATTGGAATGACTTTTGCCCTTTTCCACAAATTTGGAAAAGTCGAAGACATAATTGCCGTATTAATGATGTGTATCAAAGGTTGAACTAAATGATGTCATAACATTTTAACATATTAAGGATGAATTTTGTCAACCCCTGAAGCATTAGTTTTAATGCTACAAGGAGTTAGATGAACCTCATAACATGTCACGTACACAAACGAAAAACAATCAGATTCTGTAAGGTCAGTCGGCTCATGAAAAATGGGGTTTTGAAAAGGAGGTGCAATGAAATTTGACACAAATTTCGTATTAAGTTCTTCTGGCTCGTTATATTTTTGTGAATGAATCGCTGCTTTTTTAAGATTAGACTATAAACGTATGGTCGGCTGTTTCTTCTTCCGTTTTTGACCCATCGGTGCAAGATAGACCCATGAACATAGGTCCTGTGCTTCCAAGAGCTCATTTCTTTAAGTCGAAGTGCACTTTTGGCTGCTGTGCATCTTATGTACTCGTCCAGTGCTGGTAGATTAAGAATAATTTCCAGCCCTGCTTGTGGCAAAGAACTTTGTACCCCCGTTTTTCCTATACAAGCTAGTCTCCGTACCTTGTTCATGTTTTTGAGATAGCTAACTTCTTCTACAGCCTTCCACCACACGATCGAACCATAGGTAATTATGGGACGAACAATCGCGCGCTTCTTGTACATCCACTGGATGACTTGCGGTTGCATACCCCAACGCGTACCAAAGGTTTTCTTGCGTGTGTAGAAAGCACAGAGTGCCCTTTTCATTACTTTCTCTGTGTTACGTTTCCATGTTAGCTGGAATCCAGGATTACTCCAAGATATTTAGCTTTTTTGGAAAGTTTCAGTGGAATTCCATTAAGCTTGGGAGGGATAAAATCGTCTAATTTACTTTTCTTGGTAAACAGAACTAGTTCAATTTTTGAAGGGTTAACCCCCAGACCGTTTTGAGCTGCCCAAGAATATATTTCTTACACTGCAGATTCCATAATATCTTTGATGGTGGTACGGTACTTACCCGATATCAACATTACTATGTCCTCTGCATAGGCTACAATTTTAATGTCCTGATTCCTAAGTCTTGTTAGAATTTTGTGAGGTGTGATTATCTTGTAACTGTTTTCTAGACAATAATGTCTCCAAGTGGCAAGTTAATGATTCTGCCATTGAGCATGGTATAAATCCAGTTCACAATGGCAGATTCAACTTATTCCAGGGCAGATTTAATGGACTCCGTTTTTACGTTGTTTAACGCTCCTTCGATGTCCAAAAATTTAGCTTTGAATGTACAAACTAGGAAAAGACCGTTAAAAACTTTTTTTTTTATATATATGTACTTGTTAATTACTTACATCAAACATCAAAAAAAAAAAAATTACAATTTTTTGAAGCAGTTTAATTTAATGTTTTTTTAAACGCTACTTTTTGCACACTTTTTCGACTTTAAGTTGAGCAGAAAAAAAGATTTAAGAGACCTAAAACCAAATTCGACGAATAAGACATCCTTATGTGTTTTTTAACATAAATCCAGAAACTCAGCTACATAGAGCTGCGCTAGAGATATATGATTTGAAGAAGTCGGTCAATTTTGTTTGCGTTTGTTTTTTGTTGAAGAAATGCTGGTATAATCTCATCTGGTACAGCTGATTTATAGGGTTTAAATGAGTTTATTGCCCACATAATCTTCTGCTCTGTGATAACCTGTTCCAATTCTGGTACTGTTTGAATAAAATCTAAAGAGTCTGGTTGTGTATAACCTGAGTTTTCACCGCTCTTACAGCCAGGGAAATGCGTTTCCATAAAGAGTTCAAGTGTTTCTCGGCTCTAGTTCGACCATGATCCATCGGGGTGTTTAATATATCTCGGCATCGTAGGATTGAATGCAAGAATCTTTCGAGGCCTCGCCGCCACACTTGTGCTTTCAATGGATTCACAGTGTCTAGCCCATGTATCCTTTTTGGCCCTTCTTAACTTTTTGGTGTATGAGTTAAGTGCGGCTCTATATGAGTTCCAGTCTTCCCCTGTTTTGCTCAGTTTGGCTTTATTGAAAAGTTTTCTCACCCCTGTTCTTCGTTTCTTAAGTTCACTGTTCCACCATGGTGGGTTTAGTATTACGACATATGGGGCAGTGTTTTTCGAAGGCCGTTTTCATTTTACTAGTAAGATTTTGGACATAGTTGCGTTTCTTTCTCTGGTGGATTGATACGTACGTTCAACCATTTTGTGTACTCTGTCCAAACTGTTCTAGTTGGGTTTCTAAAAGGCTTTATGCCTTTTTGTTTTCTATCTAAGGTGAAGAGTATCCACCATGGTGGGTAAGTGGGTTTAGTATTACCGGATATGGGGCAGTGTTTTTCGAAGGCCGTTTTCATTTTACTAGTAAGATTTTGGACATAGTTGTCAATAGATGAGGTTGTCGAAAGCGTTTCTACCTCTGGTGGATTGATACGTACGTTCAACCATTTTGTGTACTCTGTCCCAACTGTTCTAGTTGGGTTTCTGAAAGGCTTTATGCCTTTTTGTTTTCTCTCTAAGGTGAAGGGTATCCTTAAGTGATCCGAGAAGGAATCCTCAGGAGAGACTCTCCAATTGCCTACATCATTATTACTCATAAGGGTGAGGTCTACAATTTCTTCCCTGTTTTAGGTCCTAAATGTAGGGTAATTCCCTTTATTACATAATACAGGGTGTCCGGTAATTTGTGTGCCATACTTTGGAATGTGATTCCTGGTCATATTTTAAGAAAAAAAATTGTTCTACACTTAAGTATGATTTTCACCTTTGCCATCACTTTTTGACGATTTAAAAAAAGGCTAACTTTGGTGTACCCTGACCCCCGCTAAGGTCAATTTATCTGTCAGTGCTCATGGTAGGGACCTCAATTTGTACTTTTTTTTAGTAGAAATACTAGCCTTTAAAACTACGTTTAATTTGAGCTGATATGTGTGCCTATTCTACATAACTCTTGCCCTGCTTTGGTGATCCTTCGGAAATACGTTGTTCTAATTCAGTTAAGGTTGTTATTTCAGATGAGTAAACGATTTCTTTCATTCGTCCCCATACAAAAAATTCCAGTACAGTGAGATCGGGAGATCTTGCAGGCCAGTGAATTTCTGCCTATCCATCTATCACCGTACACTTCATCCAACCAATCCTTTACTCACGACAATAGTAAGTAGACCGGAGCACCATCTTGTTGGAAATATGGTGAAGCTTGTTGAAGCAGTGGAACATCCTACAATAGGTCTAGTAGATTATTATGTGATAACTCCAGATAGTTAGTAGAATTAAGTCGTGGTGGTAATTTGAAAACCCCGATTTATTTATTTCCAATTGCACCTGCCCACATATTGACACTGAATCTGTGCTGAAATTATATTTGCCATCTTGAATGTGGAGTGCTCGAATCCAATGTATGGGGATTATGGAAATTCGTTATACCATCTTTTGCGAATTGAGATTCGTCTGACCAAAGAATTCTGTTTATAAACTGGTTATCATCCTCCAAGCTTCTCTCTAGCAAACAGTTACAAAATTCGAGTCTCTTCTCAAAAAGCGCTCTTAACCAACTGTAATCGTGACTTAACTTGATAATCTGATGAATGAATTTGTTTTTCTATTCTTTTATACCACTTGTTTATTTAGTTTACCCATTCATACCCCAAATTTAACTCTCCCTGAGAATCGGTAAGGTAATTAGGGATTTGACAGTAAGTCAAGTAAGAATAAGTACACTCCTTTAATCCTGTTCATGAGTGCACAGTCTTAAAAATTGCCTAAACACTATCAGTTCTTGGAAAATCACTCCAATTGCCAAGTGCTGCAATAAGAGTAGGTAAAAACACAAAATTCGATTTTTTACCTGGTTTAGATTTTCCCATGTATCATAAAATGTATGGGTTTTTGGGTGCACTTATTCGTGAGTTTTTTTTTATTATTGTTTTGTTCATTAGGTAAAAAATTAGGTAATAACAAAAGTACCTGATAATCTGTGATAACCTTTATGTCATTTTTCGTTTAATTGAATAGTTTTTTTCTGTTTATTTCGTACCTATATCGGTTAATTTATTTTCAATTTTTGTGTCAGTGCAGTCGGGTTGATGCAATTATGGGAATTATTTAAGATATATAGTATGATTTAATACAAAAGTAAGACAAATGTTTAAGTTTAATTTTTGAAACAATGTTTTTATCATTGTAAATTTAACAGCTGGAATAAATAAAATAAACCCCTGAAGAAGTAAGGAATACTTACGAAACGTTGGGTATAAGAATGGAATAAGTGTTTTTATTCGCATTCCAAAATCAAAAAGACCAAAAGAGCCTAATAAAACACAATCAAATAATTAACTAAAAAAATTGGTCAAACACACACAACAACAAGAAAACTTTATGTTTATTACGCATTTTTTGAAAAAAATTTACCTCAAAGTCAAAAATTTGCTGGGGCAAGAAAAATTGAACACCATTTAAAATTGATTATCTGGCAACCCTAAACACATATCAGCTAAACTTAAACGTAGTTTTGAAGGCTAGTATTTCTACTAAAAAAAAAGTAGAAAGTGGGGTCCCTACCATTAGCACTGACAGAGAAATTGACCTTAACAGGGGTCAGGATACCCCAACGTTAGCCTTTTTTAAATCGTCAAAAAGTGATGTCAATGTTGAAAATCAGACTTTACTGTAGACCAATTTTTTCTTTTCTTTTTTCGCTGTGACGGGAATAACCGCGAGAGAAGCACCCTCCCGGTTGGCCAATATTGGCGATTGTGCGATTGAGGAACTCCAGGGATTTCCGGTCCGCACAGCAAACCACTTTTACTCCTTTCCGCCATCCAGCTCCATCGAAGATATATTTTTCAGAACTATCATTTCCTGATGTCGCCATCATGGCTTTAAGTATTTCGTTTTTTGCACAAGTTGCCAGTTGTCGTGATTTTCCCATCCGGTTCTTCCCGACTTATAATGGCCACCTGCAGATCGATCGGTGTGGTATCAAAACTGTTGGTTTTAAGCTTTTTAGAACCTTCTGTCTTAGCTGCCTCTTGCGATCTTGCTCTTTTGGTCGAACTTGGCTTCGTCCGACAAGAGTTGCCTACCTGTGCTTTCTCGTTCCTTTTCAGGTTCGATGAAGCGTTGTTTTGCTTATTTTTGCTGGAGGTCGCCAAATTCGCATTTGAGTCGGAACGAGTTGTTGCTGGCCTGTTCACGGTTTATCTTTTTAGGGATAGACCTAGATGGAGCTGCATCCACTCTTTTGCTGTCAAAAGGGCCTTATCTCTCGAGCTGAGGGTAGTTGGGTCCTTTTTATCAGTAGCACTCACGAATCGTTTAGAGGATCTGTAGTAACTGCGTTCCCTTGAAGCTTTGAAGGGTGCACTAGACTTCAGCGTAGTCTCTTCCTGACTCGAGTCTTCCAGTAGCTCGTCCTCGGTTTGACTTCCTATATAGGGAGGTTCGTTCAAGGTATTCCTACCGTCCCGTCGATAGCCAAGCTATCTAGAGCAGGAAGAAGAGCTGCTGCAATGTTGCGTGTGTTTTCCTATCTCTTTAACTCTTGTTTGCGTTTTTTGGTCACTGGCGACTTAGCTTCTTGCGAAGCCAAGCCCTCACCGACAGCCGTGACTTCTGCCGACACTTGAGTGTATATCCCCACTGGAATTTCTTCATCTAGCAAACTTTTTTCAATATTTCTATTTTGTTTGGATAACATCCCTGTTGTTGCATGACCCTGCAGCTGGATTGCTGGAGTGTTAAGCGTAAGCACCTTCAAGGCGAAAACCATGAGGTGGTGAAGGTGCCAGCCTTTATGTTTTCGAGGGTGTAACAACCCTCAATTTGACAGTAGCTTTTGGAATAGCTGAGGCATAGCTAGCTCAGGATTTTTCGAGCTCCTCAGATTTACCTGTCATCAAAGTCTCAGTCTGAGCCAAGAAATTGTCGAGTAAAATTTTATAATAGACACCACCAACGATTGGTTTTTGAGTGACTGCCGGCGCAATGAAGTCACAAAGAGCGAGACGAGTGCCTTGGTTCATCAATTTATAGAAGGCGTTGGTACAAGGTTCACCCCACACAATTAATCCGGTATTATAGAGCTCTAGTGCGAATGCGACTTTTTTAAAATGTTTTTATTTTTTACTTTTAATTGGATGTCGGATCCTGAAGGTGGATCCTTTTTGGCTCCCCTATATCCTGTGGACTTAAGGGAATATTCTCTGGGAGCTGAAAATTGTTTCGCGGATGAATGCGCAAGTAAGAAATTCCTTGGTTTGGTCTTCACAGATGTACCTGAATTTCCTCGGTTTCTGCAGCTTCCTGTTTGAAAATTCTGTTCATCATTCTGCGATTGACTTTCAATTTTATATTGATGGGTGCTCAAAATCTTCATTTTACAGTGAACGAGTTCCAGATTTTCGAAAAATTGATAACCTAAGATTTCAGAACCCTTTGGAGAATTATAACTGGAATAATATTTACGAAGAAACCGATGTAGAGCACAGCTGTGCTTTATTTTACGATGTACTGAAAAACTATTTATCTCTTTGTGTTCCGTTCCAAAAAACTCCTGCTGAAAGTGGAAGCCCAAGAAATAAAGAAATTGAGAAATACTAAAACCAAACTTTACAAGATCTATTTAGCATCAAAATCTATTGTTGACTACACCAAATACTCTTCAGTTAGGAGACAACTCCATTCGAAAACGAGGTCAAGCTATCTGTGATAAGAACTGTGATAACACTGAGTTATTGACGAAAATGATGTAATAGGCCATGTCTCCAAGCTACAAGATTCATCATCCTATGGTCCTGATGAAATACCAGCCTTTATTGTTCGACGTTGCATTAATGTTTTAGCTCGTCCTCTATGTTATCTTTTCAATTTATCGATTAAAACACGTATTTTTCCAAATGTGTGGAAAACCTCATTTATTACGCCACTTTTTAAAAACGGAAACAAACGTAGTATATCCAACTACAGAGGCATTGCCAAGTTGTCGTGTATATCAAAATTGTTTG
Organism: Melangyna quadrimaculata; assembly: GCA_949320155.1. Lineage (NCBI taxonomy): Eukaryota > Metazoa > Arthropoda > Insecta > Diptera > Syrphidae > Melangyna > Melangyna quadrimaculata. The sequence goes on from OX439483.1 coordinate 268,204,668, forward strand.
AACAGATTACCTTGGAAATAATTGAAAAAAAAAAATACAAAAACGTGATTTCGCCACATCAGCATGGATTTATGAAGGGTAAATCTACTACAACCAACTTGATGGAGTTTTGTTCGGATGTTGTTGTAAAAAAAACAAAATGGATTTCAAACTGACGTCGCCTATTTGGATTTTTCAAAAGCATTCGACCGTGTGAATCATACGTTACTTTTGAAAAAAACTAATGACCATCGGGCTGCCGCATTGGTTTTTAGATTGACTGGAGTCATATTTATGTTGCAGATCACAGTTTGTTTACTTTCAAAATAAAACATCAAAAAGAATAATTATCCATTCCGGAGTTCCTCAAGGAAGCCATTTAGGTCCATTTTTATTTTTATTATATATTAATGATTTACATACTGTAATCCACTATTCGCAAATAATTTTATTCGCCGATGATGCTAAGCTTCGATTATCGTACAAAAATAATAATGACTATGAATTACTGCAGAAAGATCTAAACAGTGATTCCCTTTGGTGTAAAGTCAATGATATGGAACTTAATGTATCAAAGTGCAAGTGTATGTCTTTTACTCGCAAACGTGCGCCTTTCTTTAATGTCTATATGTTGTGTGATCAACCACTCGAAAGAGTTGATCATTTGTGTGATCTTGGCATTATAATGGACTCTAAATTAGACTTTAATAATCATATTGATCATATCATTAACAAAGCAAATTGCAGATTGAGTTTCGTTTGTCGATTTTTAAAGGAATTTCGAGACCCATACATTTTAAAAACTTTATACTGCTCTCTTGTGCGATCGAATCTCAAATACTGTAGCTGTGTTTGGAGTCCAAGCTACCAAAACAATATTAATCGACTGGAATCTATACAAAAACGATTTCTTCGTTATGCCCTTCGACATCTACCATGGAATGTCAACACACAATTGCCACCATACAATCAACGCCTTGCTTTAATTAATTTACCATCACTAATTAATAGAAGAACAGTTTTTAGAATTTTATTTATTTATGATTTTTTGATTGGAGGAATTGATTCCTAATATATTTTATCACAACTCAACCTAAATATATACTCACGACCCTTTAGATCTGGAGACTTTTTAAGACAAAGATTTAACAGAACAACTTATGGAATTCATGAACCTTTGTTTGCTGCATGTACAGAATTTAATAAGTATTTTAATGTTATTGATTTTCATGTATCAAAATATTGTTTAAAAAAAGATTTATATAGAATTATACAGTCTCAGAGCTAATAATTTGTTAAATTTGTAGCTAAATAAATAAATAATAGATTAATAATTTTCGATAAACTAATTTCAACAAATCTTCGTCAGAGAGTAAAACAAAATTAAACTCACAAACAAAATAAATGTGTCTTCTTTGTTAGCTTTGTTTTTTCCACGAACTTTCACTGCGTAGACGTGTTCATATGCACCGTTTTTAATAAACGGGGATTAGCAATTTACTTGTTAGCAGGTTCACAATTTTGAAATAGTAAATTCCTAAATAATTAGAATATTATTTACTAGTAAATTGCTAAGCCGTAAACAATAGGTTGTTTAAAATTTTGCGCCGTTTTTATGTATTAATTAAAAAGTTACTAGAACATGTCAAAACGGGTAGAAGTGGTAAGCGTTATTTAAACAAATTAAATTTGAAGATAAGAGAAAATTAGAAAATAGAATATATGATACATATATATGCATATGCACGAGTATATATAATAGCAAAACATATTATGGATGCACAGAGAAAGTCACGTAAAGATTCAAAATCATTGATAGGTGTTTGGAAACGTCAAAAATGAATCTATGAGCACATAATGTACTTAACGGTCAATATTGTCAAAATTTAATCTTGGGATCAAATTGAATGCGATTCGAATCCCATTCGCACACGCCCGTGTTTTTAGAATATATAGAAAGAAGATAAATTTAAGAATATCATTACAGCGTGAATGATGAAATCATTTTAAGAAAAAAATATACTGTTAATAAAATTTTTCCTACATGTATCATCACTGTCACGATACCAGATGTGAAAATATAAGACTTATTCACAATAAGCATATTCGCTATTCACAGTAAGAGATATCTCTGTCGATGATACACAATACCAAAAACAAAATTTGTCGATACTTTCGACTATTGTCGCATCGAACGTTGAACAACACTCGCAATAAGGGCCATAGCTTTAACTTGAAAATTGAAATATGTTTATGCAAGTCAATGTAACCACACTAAGAGGCAAATGTCCTATCTTTCCTGCCCAGAAAATTTTTCTTGCACAGAGTGTGTCTACTCATTGATGAAATCGGAAACATTATTCGGTACAACCAATCAGCAACTTTTAGGGCCATTTGCTGAAACGAAATTTAAGTTCAACATAAGAACTTATGTTACAGTTTATGCTGAGGAAAAAGTGGAACATTAGCGTTTATGTTCAACTTAAATATTTGTGTTTCGTATCAGCAAACGGGCCTTAGAATATTAGGAGTAAAAAGGAATTCAAAAGGAGTTAAAGTCCAACAAATGCAAAATAATTTAAATTTATTTAAATTTATACTTACAAAATCAACTCGTTCCTCGGCTAACCAATGAAAAGATTTAAGAAATAGTAATACCGTGAATAATGCAACAAACCGAGGGTTAAAATCATCTCGAAACACAGTAAAAGCCAAACACGTTTCCGTTAAAGCATACCAAAATCTTTCCAGCAAGTGTTCAAACTCCGTTGATCTTAATGCTCCCAAAAATATCTTAAAATAAATAAAATAAATAATAATAATAATGACTGATAATATTTACCTTTCTTAATAATTTTCCAAACACAAAGACCACAACAAAAAATTGTACATATATCACCTGTAAAAGATAAAAAAAAGTAACCGTTAGAAAGATATTCATGAAAATCAGTTTTGGGAGCCATTGGCCCCCGTAAAATTGAAGCTTGATATTAATATTCAGTTTCTTTCTAGAGTGAATAAAGTTAATAACACCAAAAACATAAATGTTATCAAAAAGAACCAAGTTATTCTTTGTACAAAAACTTTTGAGTAACAAGGCAGACATGATTTAGGAATGTAAACTATCAAATTTGTTAGGTAGAGTTATATCGAAAACCTCAGAACTATTCGTGAAATTTGTTATTAAATGATTACAGACTAAAATTTGGTAGTAGCCAATTTGTTTCAATATTGAAAAGAAAACTTGCCATGTAAACCTACCAAATAAGGCACCAGTTATAGCTTTCATTGAAAACCATCATTGAGAAGTTTGTCTTTCATTTTTGAGAAGTTAAACAAATATATCACATGGCGTTTTGGTACCAAAATGAAGGTTGTTAGTTATATAATTTTTATTTTTTATGTTTAGTTTGCTTTTGTATTTTCTAATAAATCACTTTTAGTTTTTCAATGATGAAAATCGATTTAAATGAACAGACGGCATTTTGTTCCCAAAAGTGGAACACATTCGTTCCAATGATCTGTGTTCCTTTCTCTTCCTGTTCTCGTCTGTCAGTTTTTCGTTCAATGATGGACTCTAACATCAAAGTTGGTTTTTGTATGGGGAATGGAATTTTCAATGAAAGAAAATTTCATGACGGCTATAATCGACTTGTCAGAAAATATTCCACCATTACATTGATTTGTGACGGATTTCAATGAAAGCTATAAATGGTGCCTTATCCAGTGCCTACGTTCTATAACTCAGGCATCGAGAAATTTCTCACATGAAACACGCGAATCAGAACAAAAACGATGTGAGTCGACATACAAATTATTTTCTCGCATTCACCCGGTTCTGTAAGTTTAATTTTCTCGACTTGGAACGTTTTGGAATTAAACTCCTCAGGAGTCTGGAAATATGTGAGTTAAACTGTTTCTGTAAAAGCCCTTCCACACTAGCCCACTGTGTATAAATACATTAAACAGTGGGAAAAAATTCCACGCGACTGCCAAATTGGTGGGAAAGAAATGACTTTTTATATTTTGCTTCCACACTTGCTTGTATTAATACATTCACCCCTGTTCTGAATTTCGTATTCAATTTCGGTTTGTTGTTTTGTTTCCTTGTTCAAATTCGGATTTTGTTTGTTTATTTCGTTTGAAATATATTTGCGGAATCAGTTTTAAAGCAAATTCACAAGTTTTGAATTCGTTTACGTTTTGTTTGTGAAATTGAATACTTGTATTGATTTGTAAAAAAAACTGATTCCGCAATACGAAATAAATAACAAACAAACCGAATTTCAACGAGGAAAACAAAAACAACAAACCGAAATCGAATACGAAATTCAGAACAGGGGGTGATTATCTTAAAATAAAAAAAGTGTTTTAGAATGTGGGATATATTTAGAACCATTCCTAAAAATTCTTCATGTATTAATACAAGTCAAATCGTGTGGGATAGAATGTCGGGTTGTGTAGGCTGGGCTGTCATATTATGTTTCCACACAATTCCACATAATTTGTTTCCTACTTTTTTGGCATGTATTAATACACAGTGGGCTAGTGTGGAAAGTCTTCAAGACAAAAGTCTAGATAATATCATGACAGAACTGTCAAAATAACTCGACAAGAAAAATCAAGCGAGAAATGTAAAAATGACTGAAAGTAGAGAAACGGTAACGGAAACTGCGCGACACTTTTTTGATATACCGCACTTAAACAGCAGCGTACGCGGCAAATTGTGCTTCTTCTTTAGTAAATATCTGTCTCTTTTCTTTCTTATTTAGATTTTCAATTTTGTATTAGAGTCCACTTAAAAATTGTATGCCATGTTTGCATAAACTTGCTTTTATTAGCAATAAAATGTTACAAAATGTTGGTCAAACCTTCAATTTTGAGTAGACCAAGATATTTTTTATTTGATGTGTAAATGAGTTTAGTGCAAGTATAAAATTGAGTTTTCGGAGTCGAAAGCCTTAGCATTGGCCGCCATGTTGGAAAAAGTAGGTTAACAAGTTTTCCATGATATCTTGAGAACGGTAAGTAATTTTAGCACAATTTGGTAAAATTGCAAGAAGGACAGATATCTGTTGATCGATAAACCGATGTTGCCAGTATGTGGTTTAATTAGTAATAACAACACCCCCTCTCAACGCGGGTTCCTCTTCACTTATTACAAGTCCTTTAATGCACTCTTGGTGTGATGGTCCAAATAAGCTTTTGGTGAGGACGTCGGCTATCATCTCAGATGTTGGCAGATAATCAACTTTTATTTCACCTTTCTCAAAAACTTCTCTTACGTAGTGGTGTCGAATGTCGACATTGACTGAAACAGAATGAAAACAGGGTTTTGTCGTCTTGCATTTTATTTTCCAAAGAACTGTTTTAACGGTATTCCATAGAACTGTTTTTTTTTTAGTCTTCGAATTTCCCTGAAACGGCTTAGCTTATTTTTATTAAATTTGTATGCGCTCCTCAATGGAAAGTGTTAGCATTCCGTACCAATATTTTAAAAACGAATATTATTTGATAAAAAAAAAATTGTTTTAAATAACTATACGTACATTTTGATAATAACTAGGAGCAAAGTTTGTGTTCGTAAACAAAAATTGAAATCTGACTTAAGCAGGCCTCCAAAACAAATTACATTCGTCAACATAAGAAGTATGTAGAAATCAAGTTAGCGTTGGGCAGTTTGTGCCGAAAAAAAAAACATTTTGCTGAAAAAAGTAAATTCTGCTGAAAAAAAAATACGATTATTAAGAAAGGAAAACATGTATGTAGAAATGATATAAGTAAATGAAATGTCTTCGAAATACATATATTATCAGGATATTTGTCCATCACAAAATATATCACTTAAAATCCCTAAAATCGACTTTTCCCGCGCGAAAATTGAATCTCAAAAATTTCGTAGTTTTTTTTTAATAATAATTCTAAGAAAAAGCTCCGATTTTTTGGAGTTTTTTTAAACCATCATGATTGTAGCCTTCCCTCAATGAAAGTTGACAGTTTATACCTTAACAGATAGGTAAGAAACAAAATGTTGGTTTACTCAGAATATTTCCTTTCAAATGTCACCAGAAGCCCTAAAATCGCCTTTCCCTAAAAAAAAAAAAACTGCCGCCTGTTTGCTTTCTGCGGAAGCTAAGCAGGTAGGTATGCGGCAGATCTTTCTGCGATTAGGAATTCACCCTTAGTTCTGAATTGGAATCTAGAAGTCTTTGAATACAAACTAGCATTGAGTTGTGTATATGTATATTTATGCTGCAAATTATTAAAATTGTAGTTTTTTTTTTTTCTTTGGTGTTGCAAATCACATATAATTGGTTTACATTTTTATACTTTTTTTTGGCTTAAACAAACCCAAATTGTCTTAAAATTGTTAATTTCTTTTTTATGTTTGAAATCATTAAAATTGTTCTAAATGCATTGAGTTGTAATAAGTATATTAATGCTTTTCTAAATTTTGTAATAAGTTCCTTTTAAAATTTATTCAAATTAATAACTTTTCTTTTTTTTATATCATTTATAATATCTTTTACACTTTTTCTTTATATTATTTCTTTAAATCAATTGAAATGTCATATCAGGCAGACGGCAGGATTGCCATGTCCTTATTCTTAAGAAAATACTTTTGTTAACATTTTTTTGATGAAATAAAGAATTTTCTTATCTATCTACCATCGCTACAAACCAGTCAATACTAATAGAAATTTGCTCATAAAAGAACCACAACACATTCAAATGTGAACAAAATAATTTATTGCTCAAAAAATGTCAGCCTAATTCTCAGCAGGAAACAATTTAAATGAAAACAGGAACCTTCTAACAGTACATTACTTAAATTGAATAGTAATAAACTGATTGGGACATATTCATAGTCGGTTTAAATAAACTACAGTCAACGTCCGAAAATTCAACTAAACCTATGGTTAACTTAGACACAGCTCTAAAATGACTAGGAATACGCCCTATTGAGATATTTATGCAATTGATTATGAAATAATTAGTTTTTTGATCGATTAAAAAAAAAAAAAAACTAAAAAATCGTGTGCTGCCTCAGGCTGGTAAGTAATGTTTAAATTCAGTGTTTTTTTAGAACAACTTTAGTAATTTTAAAAATAGTTGTTTTCATTGTAATTAGTTAGGGCAGCCAAACTCGCACTTCATTCTGACGGGATGAGCTTTGGTACACTAATAGTCCACATCCTAAGTTTACTTTTAAGAAGTGTTGCCACGGTGGCAACACACCGGAGGTATAAGGGTTGCCTTCTGAACATGTTTTAACACGAAATTTCACATAAATTAGCCTATAATTTGGGAACCAGACATCGTTTATGTCGCGGAATGTCTTGTTGGATACTTGAAGCCATAAGAATATGTTAATTTTTTGGCCCCTCCCCCACCCTTGTACGCTGGGGGAGCAAAATACCCTCGGCGGATAAGGGTTTTTATTTGTCAGAAAATAATGGTTATAAAATGAATATTCATAAAATTTTAAGATCAGTGTTGACGTAAAATACCTTACAGCATATCCGAAGTCCATTTTTATCCATGAATTAGTTTTTTTATATAATCACTTTCAAAATGGGAGGAGGGGAAGGTGGAAGTATATCAAACCACTATATATTTATCTAGGTAAAATCTAAGCGTATGGCACATGACCTTAGGGTAATTTTTAATGCACAATCTTATACAATCAAAATAATTTCAATATGATTTCCCTAGAAAAAGTTATAACCTTTTTATAAAATGATGACTAAATTTTCAGTGAAACGAGCATAACATTAACAAATTTCAATGGTATGGTGATGAAACTTGGCACACATGACTCATTTGTCGTAAGAAATAAGAATCATAAGAGTCCATAAAAATATCTGGGGTGAAAGGGTGTTTTTTTTTTTGAGTGAAAGGGAAAAGTGAATTACTATCACCAGTAAACCCCTCCCAAAACTGGTATGTTGATGAAAATTGGTAGAAATGTTTTATTTCTTGTAAGAACCAAGACTCAAAAGGAACCATGAAAATATATTGGTTCCAGGGTTGTTTTTTTTAGGCGGAAAGAAAGTATGGGTTATAAACCCTATATTTTATTTGTATGTAATCGGGGTACAAATATTCAATATGGTACATGATTTTAAAGTATTTTCTAACGCTGAATCCAATTTTAGTGAAATTAAGATGATAAAATCAATCACCATTAAGAAAGTAATCGTTGTTTAATGGAAAAATGAATGTATTTTTTGAGTAGAGCAGATAAAACATTTTCCCTCAAAAACCACCTTTGATAATAGATATTAGATTTATCTTTTTTTTAGTCTTGGTAACAATAAAAAACAAAGCATTCCTACCAACTTCCATCAACGTACTAGTTCTGGAGGGGGTTTACGGGGCATAGTTTTACAATTCTGGTTCGCTCAAAAAAACACCCTTAAGCATCTTTTGATGCTTATTTCTTACGACAAATGACACATATGTGCCATGTTTCATCACCATACCATTGAAATATGTTAATGTTATGCTCGTTTCACTGATAGTCATCATTTTATTAAAAGGTTATAACTTTTTCTAGGGAAATTATATTTAAATTATTTTGATTGCATAAGATTGGGCATTAAAAATACCCTAAGTTCATGTGCCATATACTTAGATTATACCAAGATAAATATATACACCCCTAATAATAAATAATTGTTAATTGTCTTCTTACTCAGAAATTAACTAAAACGTTGATTAAAAGATAATTCATGAATTAGACTTATAATAAATAAAAATAAAAAAAATAAACTGAGTGCAATAGCTAATTGACGTTTAGTAATCAACAAGAACGAAAATCTACTACAATCAACAAAATCCCTGACGTCACCAAAGAGTATATGCTATTTTGGACAAATACTTGCTAACATATTCTGATATTTTACGCACATACTTTCTCTTTAATTGGTGAATTTCGTGTTCATAGCTGAAATGAAAATGACGTCACTTAAGCTGGCCATACCAACGAGCTGAACCGAAGCCGAGCCGGAGCCGAACCAAAATTTGCCGTGAGTGGGAGAACTCATATGGCTTCGTTTAGTTCGGCCGAACAATTTGGATATTCAGCCAGTCCAAAATCCACGAACACGAACCTCCGAACCAATTTTCGGCCCTATCGTGTGTGGGGAATCAGCAAGTCGATCAGTTCTGTTTGCTTCCAACTTTCGAATCGCTCCACCGTCACTAAATAATAAAATCCCACTTTCTCAATCTATCTCATTAAATTGTAAAATACAATTTTCACCAAAAGCATCTATAGCCCTTCCACACTAGCCCACTGTGTATTAATTCATGGCGACTGCCAAATTTGTGGGAAAGAAATGAATTTTCATATGTATTTTGCTTCCACACTTGCTTGTATTAATACATAACCTTAACATATTATTTTGGGATAGAATTAGAACCATTCCTAAAATTATTCATGAATTAACACATGTCAAATCGTGTGGGGTAGAATGTCAGGTTGTGAAGGATGGGATTTCATATTTTGTTTCCACAATATTCTACATGATTTGTTTTCCACTTTTTTGACTTGTATTAATACACAGTTGGCTAGTGTGGAAGGCCTTTAACTGTCGCATTTTCTTTTTTGTCAAGTTTTGTCGTGTTCAATACAAAACACACAGTTCAGATTTTAAGAATTTTCTTGGTTTCTGATTGGGCAACTGTATAGGAAGTTCAGTTCAGTGGATTTGTGCTTTCTGCATTGAACGGACCGCTGACGTTTTTTGTTTGGAAAAAAACCAAACTGCCAAAATTGGTTCGGTTCGGCCGTGTATGGCACCCAAATTTGGACCGTGGCCAAACGGACCGGAGCCAAATGCCAGCTTTAAGCTTACGGGAATGTGTCCACTTCGTATGTCCCCTTAAAGGTATGCGCTAACAATAGCAATCAGTTTTCACATGTTATTCTTGGAGAATTTATATTTTCTCCTAAAATCACTTTCACTAAGCTCAGTTAGTTGATTAAATCGCTTTTTGTAATTCTATTTACGCGTTGATGTAGGCTGCAACATATCCAACATTGCAATTCGATGCAAAAATTCACAATATCGATATGCCATTTTAAATTTATATTAACAAATATATCAATTTTCAATTATTTTCAACACTGTCAACTTAATTTCTCATTAATACACCTACTTTGGTGACTTAGTTAATTAAACGTCAATCAACATTAATTAACTTCAATTTTGTTTTATGAATACATTTTTGCACTTAACTAACTGAATAAATATAATTCACGTTTAATTTGCGTTTATGAATACGGGTGATAGTGGTTTGATATACTTCCACCTTCCCCTCCCCCATTTTGAAAGCGATTATACATGGATAAAAATGGACTTCGGATATGCTGTAGAGTTTGAAATTATACGTCGACACTCATCTTAAAATTTTTTGATTATTAATTTTATTACCATTATTTTCTGACAAGTAAAAACTCTTATCCGCCTAGGGTATTTTGATCCCCCAGCGGACAAGGGTGAGGGAGGTGTCAAAAAATTAAGTATTCTTAATCCAACGAGACATTCCACGACATCAATCGATGTCTGGTTCCCAATTTATAGGCTAATTTATGTGAAATTTCGTGTTAAATCATGTTCAGAAGGCAACCCTTATATCTCCGGTCTGCCAGTGTTGCCACCGTGGCAACACTTCTTTAAAGTAAATTTAGGATGTGAACTTAAGTTTACCAAATCTCATCCAGAATGAAGTGCTCCCTTGGCTCCCTTAACGCCCTAACTAGATCGAAGTTGAATCATTATTGTCCTTTAAATTTGGACTTTTCGTGATAAAATTTATTATTAATGAACATCTTACGTGGATTTCCTTTCAACAAAAAAATCGAATCTGTGAAGGGAAAATTTGATTTGAGTCTGATTATACGGTTCGTTTTTTCGTTCGTTTCGTCTTTCGTCTTTTTGACAGGCACGAACGTTCATGATTACATGGTTCGCGAAAATACGTACGTACTTCCATTCGTTATTTTGACGTTCATGGAATTTGGGATTGTTTTGTAAGAAAATAATCAGTGGTAATAAATAAAAACCAGAAGACCCGTGCGAAAATTTCGCACATTTAATAAGGATATATATTTTCAAATAGAATGTTTGAACAAAATAAATAAATTCTTATTATTATTGATATGAACATATTAGAAGAGTTTAATTTAAATATTATAGATATGAATTAATAGGTCATAGTATTTTTTCTGATAAAATGTGATGCAAAAAAAAAATTCTTTGATTATTTTCATTCTTAATGTGTTTCGATTTTTTTTTTCAATCCCTTTCGATTGACATAGCAACAATATTTTTTTTATATTCCTAAACGAAATGTTACACAGTGTAGCACTTTTAACAATGACATTTTAAAATTTTTGTTTGACACAACAACAATAGTTAACATTTTATAGAAAAAGAACACACCACTGTCATTTTGCCGAGCTAGAGGAAAGTGTTTAGAGATTTAAAAACGTTAAAGTAGTACACTAAATAAAAAAGTGAAATAAAAGTTAACATAGTGAATATTTGCAATACTTAATTTAAATCGTTAAATCGTGTAAAAACATCTGTCATATGGAGTTTACAATTTTTAAAATCTCACGGGCTGATTGTGTCTTATTTACACATGGTGTTTACAGGATTTAACGCAGCACCGCATATGTTATATATTTTTTTTTTAATGAAGTATTGCATTTATTCACTATATTAACATTTATTTCACTTTTTTATTTAGTTTAATAAGTTTTTTTTGCTATTAAACCCTGTGTGAATGCATTTGTGTTTGTGTAAATCACAACATTTTGAAAAAAGCCTCACTTTTTCCTGGATATGCCCGCGCCTCTATCTCTTCTTCTAAGATTTAAATTAAAGAATTTATAAATATGTTTCTTTCATCCATGCAATCTAGTGATACCTAATAAATGCATTCGGCTTTTTATAATGAGAAAAAAGATAACAAACAACAGAAGTAGGTAGCAAAAGTGTTTCTCCACCACTCACTCAAAGTGCAAGCGAAAAAAGAGGATTATACATTACAAAAGTAAAAAATATGTTCCTTTCATTCATGCATGGTGTAAATAAAGAATGTTTCTCACCCACTCACTCAAGGTACAGAGAAAAAAAAAAGAGAATTTTAAATTACAGAAGTAATACATATTTTTCTCTTTCACTCATCTTATGGGTTAAAAGTGAGGTATTCTTTGTGTCAAATTTTTAATTTATTGAATTATTTGAAATTTCCGAAATTTATAGAAAATAGTGTGATATAACATAAAGTTTTTGTGCAATGTCATGAGTATGTGTAAATTCCTATCCTATTCAGTGATATCTATTTTAATGGATTTGACTATTTTATAAATGAGAAAAAAGGAGTTTGACAACAAAAATAATATATATGATATTTTTTAATCACTTACTTCGCAAATACAACCGTATCCACTTACGAAAAACAATTTTTCAATTCAATAATTTTTGTTCAAATCGTTTTTTGATAACATCGAGGAGCATTGTGGTTGCCAAATCAGAAACGTCAAAGTTCAACCAGAAAAAATCTTGAAATTTTCATTCCTGCTTTCGTTACTTCCTTCCTTAGAAGAAGAAATAGAGGAAGAGGTATTTGTCACATATACAGTGTACGTGAGTGAAGCAATTTTTGAGAACCAGAAGTGTCAAATCGTTAGCGTAAAATAAATAAAATTAATATAACAATTACTTTGAAAAAACAAATAATTTAAAGTGCATTAATTAGACATTATGGTGATCTTATAAATTAAAAAAAAACATGAAGTGCATTGTTCAGGGGTGTGGAAATCAACAAAACAAGGTGGATAAAAGCTTTTCCTTTCACAGGTGAATTTTATTATATTTTTCTCAAAAAAAGTGCTGTTAAGTTTTTGTCTTTAGATTGATGAACTATTAAACAATATATTTAGAATGGGTTACACTTTAAATTAAGTCAAGAATATTATAATTTAGTTGTGCACATAATTTTTTTGTTAGAACTTAAGAACCAGAAATGTCAAACTGAAATTCTTGTTAACAGGGGTGCATGAGATTATATTGGAGGTTGAAAGGCGCAACTATCTGTTAAGCGTATCTGTAAGGCATATCGAGAAAATATTGAAGCATTTTTCTAAATTGTGTGAGTCACACAAACACAAATGCATTGACACAGGGTCGCAGTGAAGGTAGACGGCTACTTGTACATGTAGAAGTACTGGATTATGGTTTTCATCTTCTCAGAAGTACTCAGGAACATACAAAAGGAACATAGCTGTTTCTATGAGCCTTGAAAGAACAAAAAAGATTTTTTTAATTTGGTTCAAATTTATTCGATCAAATGAATAGTTGAATGAAAGTCTTGTTTTTTTGGATTTATTTGCTCAGCTGGAATATAAGAATAATAACGAAAAAAAAAGCACGCTTGAAGTAATAAAATAAAACTCACTTATTACAGAAACCTGAAAATGGATAATTGAAAACATAATTTTTAGTTTTAATTTTAATGAAAATGGGCCATCACACACTGGCTCAATTTTAAAGTTAACGAAATTCGGAATAACTTTTTCTTCAATCGCAAACGGGGTGAGCAAAGCTGGCTTATAATTCTGTGTACATGAACCGGCTTTAATTGTATTAGTACTCTCAGTTTGAGAATAAAAAAAAATAAATTTCCCTTAAAATTTTCAGTTTAGCATGACAATAGATTTGTTTTTTTTTTTTGCCTAGAAACGAACAACTTTGTATTTATTAGTAATTAAACTTTATTAGTCCGCTCAAAACAAGGATGAACACCTTAGTCTTTTCATTCCTCACTCTTCAACTCCCTCGCCTACAAACTTTCATTTCCCCAGTTTAGTCCACTTCAAAATTGAGCCTGTGTGTGATGGCCAAATAATATTATCACAGATATTTTCCTAAGTAAAATTATTTGAAATTATGTACATTTTATCTCTGTAGTTACATTCCTCTGAAATGAAATTAGTAACTTTTCGTAACTTCTTGAAGTAGTATAAAAATACAAACAAATTCAATATAACTAGACACAAACACTTCTTGACGAAGAACAAAACCGAGACGATAGACAGGGTAACCACAGAAATAACTTACAAATATTTTCTATTTTAACTACATAAATTATATAAAAAACTTAAACGTAGACAAATAACTCTGCACTTAGGGCGCTCAACGGTTTTGAGCTTCTTGCCATTTCCCACAAAAACTAATCCGTCACTGTAAAAGAATTTCTCATTTGACAGGTCAGTTTTAGAAAATTACATGATGAAAGTATATTTTTATTTTCAACAAATTTGATTTTTGTATGGAAAAATACCATGAAATATCAATTAAAAAGTATTCTAAGATAATGTATTTACCTAACAAACATCACTTCAAATTACTTTTTGTGTTATATGAGCCAAAACTTACTTGTGAAATGAAAACTTGTTTTCTCCTTATTATAGGTGTTTTTACAGGATTTAACGCAGCACCGCATGTTTTTTTTTATATCTTTTTTATAAAATATATCAATTGTTTCCAGTAATCACTTTAATTTCACGCCTAAAAAAACGCCTAATGCCTCTACATACTTACTCCCCTCACCCAATCTGTCAAAAAGACGTAAGGCTAAACAACCGAAAAAAAACGAATCGTGTAATCGGGCACTTTTTTTGAATTCTTTTCAACCTTTTGACAGCCAAAAAACCGATTATTTTATAAACATATCGATTTGCTAGAATAAAAACTTGATATTTTTAAACAAAATCAAATAGTGCAAAATCTAGACACACTTATGGAGATTTGGCATTTCTCATTCTTAAAATTAAATTTTGATGTGTAAACATCTTAGCGCTAGGTATTAAAAAAAAAAACAAACTCTCGGTATGGGTAAAATTGAAAGAGGAAAGACAGAATGTAAGACACTCCATTTTACAGGAACATGGGAAGCCATTAGATTTTTAACTAATGGATGCGAATGGTTCGTGCATTGAATAGAGTAAATTGAGTTAATGTTGTTTATGTCGGTAATGTGGTTGGGTATAGTAATCTTTGAGTATATATAATATGGAGTGCTCGTTTCTGCATTGCAGTACTTGAGCCTGTGATAGAGGGCGTAATTTCAATATAGAAGGGGTATTTTGACAGCTGCACCTATGATGGTGTTGATGTAAAAACCCTCTCTATATTGAGAATTGAATCACCGCATAGACTACCGCGGCCCCTATGATGGTTACGTTTTTGGAATATAAACGAGCACTCCATATTATATATACTCAAAGATAGTAATACACCAACCTCGCCGCCTGCGTGTGAGATAGAAGATGAGTAGAACTGCCAGCAGGTAATTTTTGTTAAGGGTTTGCTAGCACTAACTAACTTTTTTACAAAAAAAAAAAATAACTTTTTTACAAAAAAAAAATAACTTTTTTACAAAAAAAAATTAACTTTTTTACCAAAAAAAAAAAAAACTTTTTTACAAAAAAAATAACTTTTTTTACAAAAAAAATTAACTTTTTTTACAAAACAAAATAACTTTTTTTACAAAAAAAAATAACTTTTATACACACAAAACAAATTATTTTTTTTATATGGAAAAAACTAACTTTATTACAAAAAAAAAAATAACTTTTTTACAAAATAAAAAAAAAATTTGTTTGCAGAAAAAAAAAAACATTTTCATGTAACAATAAATCTTTTCTTACTTGCTTAAACATTAAAAAGTGATGAAAAATTATTCAATTATGGTTTATGTTTTTACTATTAATTATATTTCTCTACACTCATCCCTGACTTACTGACTGGCTAACGCTGCTAGGATAATAAGCTAAAATTGGAAAAACGTTTACTGCTCCTGAACGAAAAATCTGAAAAATACAGGTGATGTGTCGGAAGGTAGGCCTTGAATAGGCCTAATATATTAAAGGTTGCCACTTTTCTAGAAGTAAGATAGTAAATTAAAGTCAGAAAATAGCCTCCTGCTCCTAATCGAAAAATCATATCATGCGGATACATCGATTGAAAGGTGGCACTCCCTAGATTACGAATATGCATTTTTAAAGTCGCTAGGGCGCTTAGCTAAGCCGAAAATCAAGTTTGAAGGTTCCAACTTTGGTAGGTCTACGACGTTCAGTTAAGCCAGAAATCACGTTTAAAGATAAAAGTCGGTTTTTTATATCATGCGATACATCGATTGAAAGGTGGCTCTTCCTAGATTACGAATATGCTTTTCTTAAGTCGCAAAGCGCTTAGTTTAGCCGCAAATCAAGTTTAAAGGTTCCAACTTTGGTAGGTCTACGACGTTTAGTTTAGCCAGAAATTGCGTTTAAAGATAAGTCGGTTTTTAATATCATGCGATACATCGATTGAAAGGTGGCACTCCCTGGATTACGAATATGCTTTTTTTAAGTCGCTAGGGCGCTTAGTTTAGCCACAAATAAAGTTTGAAGTTTCCAACTTTGATAGGTCTACAACGTTTAGTTTGGCCAGAAATCGCGTTTAAAGATAAAAGTTGGATTTTCGTATCTTAGGCTTAGTGCGATATATCTCGAACAACGTCCTACAAATAATATTTTGCCGTGTGGGAAGTAGTTCCCCTGAAGTTGATTGCGGTCAATTAAAAAATTATTATTATTCCGATCGTTCATAAAATCATTTCGTTTTCTAACTCTAGGTATACATATTTTATTTTTTGTCTCCAATTGTGTTGTTTTAAAAAAACGATTAAATAAAATATAAAATATATTTATTTATTAAATGTTACTTATTTCAATAACTTAAACTTTGCACAATTTAATTTTTAAAATAATTTAAAATTTTTTTACGCAACGCGTTTCGGAATAAATTCCATCTTCGGGCTTTAGGAACTGAATGAGTTGAGATCATAGACAAAATTATCAACAAAAAGAAGAAAAAAAAAATAAAGAAAATGCAAAATATAAACAAAACTGAAAACAACAACAATCCAACACATGAAACACCAAAATATATATCTGCACCATACACCAATTTATTACCACAAGTTATGAGAAATGTTTTTAAAAAACAAAATATAATAATATCATTTAAAACCAATAACCATATAACAAAACTTCTACAACCCAAAAGAAAAAACGACACAAAAACAAGCACAGGTGTTTACAAATTAAAATGCAACGATTGCAACAAATACTACATAGGTCAAACAGGGAGAACATTCTTAGAAAGATTCAACGAACATAAACCAAAAATCAACACAAGATCAAATTTCGCCTCACATTTATTAGAAAATAATCACACATACACCGATTTTGAGAATAACCTCATCCCCTTACACCACTGCTGTAAAGGTAAACTACTTGACGCCTCGAAGAATACGAAATATATAAAGCCAATAAAATAGAGGAAGACATTCTACTCAACGACAAATTGACATTGAAAACAAACCCACTATATGACACTGCATTAAAGCACAGTAAACAACAAAAGTAAACAACGATGACATAGAAAAAAGCTCAACTCATTCAGTTCCTAAAGCCCGAAGATGGAATTTATTCCGAAACGCGTTGCGTAAAAAAATTTTAAATTATTTTAAAAATTAAATTGTGCAAAGCTTAAGTTATTGAAATAAATAACATTTAATAAATAAATATATTTTATATTTTATTTCATCGTTTTTTTTAACTCTAGGTGTTTGGAATGATACTTTTCGTTTTCAATACAAGAAGGAAATCAGAACAGTGAAATCAAAAATCATCATTCACAGAAACAGCAACAAAATTCAATTGCCTTGCATTTAACAAAATGGTAGCCCTGCTTCAATTTTTATAGCAAAGTATAGGTATTATATGAAAGTCTTTGTGAGTTGGGGATCGAAACTTCTTTGATTTGGCATTTAATGTAATTATAAAACCAAGAATCCTCTCTCTCTCTGAAAAACATTAGATTTACGAATTGATTTTATATGAACGGGTAATAATAGGTGAGTTTTATTGGTTTTGTGAGTGAAAATAAGAACGCCCATATTTCAGATATTTAATCGGACATGTCAATGACTTTTGTTGATGCAGTTGAGTTTTTGTTTTTGAAACGCGACTAGCTGCTAAACTAAGCGTCCAAAAGACCTAAAACTTAACACCTTTTTTCTCTTTAAATGGGATTTGCGGCTAAACTAAGCATCGTAGGGAATTAAATATTACATATTCGTGATTAAGAAAGTGCCCTCTTTCCATCAATAATGCATGAAAAAAAAAAACTTTTGAAAATCGATATGAACAATGGTGTTTTTCTCTTTAAATTCAATTTGCGGTTAAACTAAGCATTGCAGCGACATATTGTACCATGTTCTAGAAGTGTCACCTTTCCATCGATGTATTGCACTACATGAAAAACCAATTTCTTAAAATCGACTAATTTTCTCTTTAACTGCGATTGAACTAAGCGCCCTAACGACTTAAAAGGAGCATATTCGTAATCTAGGAAGAGACACCTTTCAATCGATGTATCGCATCATATGAAAACCCGACTTTTATCTTTAAACGCGATTTCTGGCCAAACTAAACGTTGTAGACCTACCAAAGTTGGAACATTCAAACTTGATTTGCGGCTAAACTAAGCGCCCTAGCAACTTAAAAGAAAGCATATTTGTAATCTAGGAAGTGCCACCTTTCAATTGATGTATCGCACTATACGAAAAAAAATCAATTTCTTAAAATCGGATTATTTTCTCTTTGACTGCTTTCACACAAGGAAACTGAGTTGCCAGAAACTGGCTAGTTTATAGGCGAGAAGGGTGTGAGGGGAGATTTTTTGTCTTCCTTTCACGCGACTTAAATAAAAAATATTCGTAATCTAGGAAATGTCACCTTTCAATCGATGTATCGCATAATAGTAAAAACCGACTTTTATCTTAAAACACGATTTCTGGCCAAACTAAACGTCGTAGCCCACCAAAGTTGGAACCTTCCAACTTGATTTGCGGCTAAACTAAGCGACCGCGCGACTTAAAAAATGCATATTCGTAATCCAGGGAGTGCCACCTTTCAATCGACGTATCGCATGATATTAAAAACCGACTTTTATCTTTACACGCCATTTCTGGCCAAACTAAACGTCGTATACCCACCAAAGTTGGCCCCTTCAAACTTGATTTGCGTCTTATCTAAGCGCTCTAGCGACTTAAAAAATCATATTCGAAATCTAGGGAGTGCCACCTTTCAATCAATGTATCGCATGATATTAAAAACCGACTTTTATCTTTAAACGCGATTTCTGGCCATACTAAACGTCGTAGACCCACCAAAGTTGGGACCTTCAAACTTGGTTTGCGGCTAAACTAAGCGCCCTAGCAACTTAAAAGAAAGCATATTTGTAATCTAGGAAGTGCCACCTTTTAATCGATGTATCGCACTATACGAAAAATCAATTTCTTAAAATCGGATTATTTTCTCTTTGACTGCTTTCACACAAGGAAACTGAGTTGCTAGAAACTGGCTACTTTATAGGCCAGAAGGGTGTGAGGGCAGATTTTTTGTCTTCCTTTTACGCCCTTCTCGCCTACAAACTAAAAATCGCCGACAACTCAGTTTCCTTGTGTGAAAGGGGTCTTAAAATGGAATTTTCGGCTAAGCTAAGCACCGTGCAGTTCCGCTGAGTGCAGTCTTACCTTAATTTGATTATTTCAGACTTTTAAGCCTGATCCACATCTGTGTCGTGTGTTGTGTTGTGGAGTCGTGTGTCGCTATCGCTACAATGTATTTCATATGCGTAGAACCATATTTGTCTCGTGTGTTGTGTTGCAGTGTGGCGCATAAAATATATGGAATGACAGCGACACACGCCTCCAAAACACAACACCCGACAGAGATGTGGATCAGGCTTAACACAAGTATTTTTACGGCGGTGTTCAACGTCTTGTGGAAGGTTCTTCTTTCTTTCTGCAAAGCGCAAAATTATTGATTTTTTTGCATAAAAAAGTTGTTAATATTGTAAGTTAAATGATTTTTAATAGTATTTTTCTTTTTAAATAATAATCAAATCAAGTTTGAAGGTTCCAACTTTGGTACGTCTACGACGTAAGTTTGGCCAGAAATCGCGTTTAAAGATAAAAGTTGGATTTTCGTATCGGACTTAGTGCGATATATCTCGAACAACTTCCTACAAATAATATTTTGCCGTGTCGTGAAGTAGTTCCGCTGAAGTTGATTGCGGTTAATTAACAAATTATTATTCCGATCGTTCATAAAATCATTTCGTTTTCTAACTCTAGGTGTTTGGAATGATACTTTTCGTTTTCAATACAAGAAAGAAATCAGAACAGGCAAATCAAAAATCATCATTCACAAAAACGGCAACAAAATTCAATTGCCTTGCATTTAACAAAATGGTAGCCCTGCTTCAATTTTTATAGCAAAGTATAGGAATTATATGAAAGTCTTTGTGATTTGGGGATCGAAATTTCTTTGATTTGGCATTTAATGTATTTATAAAACCAAGAAGCCTCTCTCTCTCTCTGCAAAAACATTAGCTTTACGAATTAATTTTATATGAACGGGTAATAATAATAGGTGAGTTTTATTGGTTTTGTGAGTGAAAATAAGAACGCCCATATTTCAGATATTTAATCGGACATGTCAATGACTTTTGTTGATGCAGTTGAGTTTTTGTTTTTGAAACGCGATTTGCTGCTAAACTAAGCGTCCAAAAGACCTAAAACTTAACACCTTTTTTCTCTTTAAATGGGATTTGCGGCTAAACTTAGCATCGTAGGGAATTAAATATTACATATTCGTGATTAAGGAAGTGCCCTCAATAATGCACGACAAAAAAAAAAAAACAACTTTTGAAAATCGATATGAACAATGGTATTTTTCTCCTTAAATTCAATTTTCGGCTAAACTAAGCATTGCAGCGACATATTGTACCATGTTCTAGAAGTGTCACCTTCCCATCGATGTATTGCACTATATGAAAAACCAATTTCTTAAAATCGACTAATTTTCTCTTTAAATGCGATTGAACTAAGCGCCCTAGCGACTTAAAAGAAGCATATTCGTAATCTAGGAAGAGACACCTTTCAATCGATGTATCGCATCATTTGAAAACCCGACTTTTATCTTTAAACGCGATTTCTGGCCAAACTAAACGTCGTAGACCTACCAAAGTTGGAACCTTTAAACTTGATTTGCGGCTTAACTAAGCGCCCTAGCGACTTAAAAGAGAGTATTTTTGTAATCTAGGAAGTGCCACCTTTCAATCGATGTATCGCACTTTACGAAAAATCAATTTCTTAAAATTGGATTATTTTCTCTTTGACTGCTTTCACACAAGGATACTGAGTTGCCAGAAACTGGCTAGTTTATAGGCGAGAAGGATGTGAGAGGGGAGATTTTGTGTCTTCCTTCTACGCCCTTCTCGCCAACAAACTAAAAATCGCCAACAACTCAGTTTCCTTGTGTGAAAGGGGTCTTTAAATGCAATTTGCGGCTAAGCTAAGCACCGTGCAGTTCCGCTGAGTGCAGTCTTACCTTAATTTGATTATTTCGGACTTTTAAACCTGATCCACATCTGTGTTGTGGAGTCGTGTGTCGCTTTCGATACAATGTATTTCATATGCGTAGAACCATATTTGTCTCGTGTGTTGTGTTGTAGTGAATGACAGCGACACACGACTCCACAACACAACACACAACACACGACACAGATGTGGATCAGGCTTAACACAAGGATTTTTAAGGCGGTGTTTATGTCAACGTCTTGTGGAAGGTTCTTTTTTCATTCTGTAAAGCGCAAAATTATTGATTTTTTTGTATAAAAAAGTAATATCCGCTAAGACCTTAAAAGGTCAAGTGCCAAATTTGAATGAAATCGCTTCAGCGGCTGAGGCTGTAGGTTGCGCGCACACATTCGTTTGCCTGCAATCGTCGCAATCATCGTCCACGTCATCAAAATTCTGTACTAACCAACAATAATAATTGTTCTGTAGTGTTTTTTCTGCTGTATTCGCTTGTTTTTGTACGTTTACGCAAGTTTTTTCCCACAATTACAGTTCTATCTTACCGTATTAGAAGAAAACGCGCTACAAAACACACCAGAAAGCCATGAAAGTTGTATCATGCCTTACCCAACGGCTCTATTGGAAAATGTTTGATGCAATAAATTGCATCGCTACTTGCCCAAAAAGGAAAAACGTCAACATTTATTGACTCGACGATAGAAAGCAATAATAATAAACCAAATAATGTAAGCGGAGCATAAGGCAGAATTCAAATATTGGTTCTGAATCCGCTGGCGCTGAACAAATTCTCTCAATCAAATTCGTTTTTAAAAAATAGCGAAGCAAATACACCAACCATTAAATTTCGGAGTGTTTTTTAATTTCCGGTATGATTTTCTTGGGATGAGATTTGGCTTCCGGGATGAAGTGTCTCGGGATGGGATTAGTCTTGGGACCAACCGTGCGGGTTGAAGAGAGTTGGTACCATTGTATAAGAAAATCATAGTACTATCATGGACACAAATTTTTAGGGCGAGCCACTGCCTGTGGTGGCGCCACTTTAGCTCACGGAGAAATCCATTTTTGGGAGACAATTTTCGGCGGAGACTTCCATTTTTGGGAGACTTCCATTTATCAGAGAATCGAAACTAGGTTGTTAGAGCAAGAGGAGTGTATTTTTATCGATTCTGATAAGAATCAAATGGAGTAAGCGAGATTACCAATCGAAGGTTTTTTTTTAAACGTCTATGATGAGAAAAAGGTGAAGAGAATGACAAAAAAATGTTCGTATCCTCTTTGATTGAATATGCAAAGTAATTTTTTTTGCTTAATTTACTGATATTATATATGCGAGAAGAACAAGAGAAGTAGACTAGACATATGTTAGTCGTTTGCGTCGTCGTTGTCATCGTCGTCATCAACCTCGAAGCAAGGAATACCTACATACCTAATTTTTTTTTTGAAAGAATAATGCGTATAGGTATACCTACATTCGTATATCATCAAGGGTAGGTTGATTTTAATGCGGGAAAGGAAAATATGGTCATGTTGGGTAGGTATATTTGTATAAGTATGCCATCGTATAGGTATTATTGAGGGTAGTTTTTATATTAAATTGTCTGGCAAAGATTTCTTATTTGCCGTGAAATTTGTGGCAAGTGCAAGATTTTGAGCATATTTTTTTGCGGGAGAGGAGAATAGATATATTCGTATAAATAATGAATGGTAGGTTTTATTAATAACTAAATTATTGCATGATTTTGAGTTTGACCTGAAATTTTTTACAAGAAATTTACAATTTATTATGCCGACGAATACCTATATAAGTTAATGAAAAAAGTGAGAATTTGTATGCAATGTTGAGGCAGGTAGGTTCTTGGTGGTAGGAAGGTTGTATACCTAGGTACAGAAAATAAAAACAAATTCCCTGTTTTTGGCTTGAAATTTGTTTGTTTGATTTTTAGGGTAGGTAGGAGGTAGGTAGGTTTATTGGCTTTGACTTTTCATTCACAATTTATCATACGAGTAGGAATTTAGGTAGGTTTGTAGAGTGTCAATGTGGTGGTTGAATTTCAGCCAGTGGGCGATATCCTAGTGGGTTGGTAAGTTTTATAAGTTTTAGTTGTCAACTAATTTTTTTTATTTGAGTGTAGGTAGGTACCTACCTACCTAGCAATTTTTGAAATATATACCTACCTACACTTTTTTTAAAAAGTTTAATTAAAACGACCTGTAGGTATGTACATAGGTATGTAGCTAACATTTTTGTTTTTCAAATCAACCAGAAGGCGAAAATGAATGTAAATTGCAAGACGGCCAGTGCATTGAAAATTGAATTATACACAGCTATAGGTAGGTATGCACATACTTATGTTATATGTATACAGGGTGTCCGGTAATTCGTGTGCCATACTTTGGCATGTGATTTTTGTTCAAATTGTAAGAAAAAAATTGTTCTACAGTAAAGTCTGATTTTCAACTTTGACATCACTTTTTGAGGATTTAAAAAAGGTAAACTTTGGTGTACCCTCCCCCGTTGAGGTTAATTTCTCTGTCAGTGCTAATGGTAGGGACCTCATTTTTGACTTTTTTTAGTTGAAATGCTAGCCTTTAAAATTACGTTTAAGTTAAGCCGATATGTGTTTAGGGTTGGCAGATATTCAATTTTAAATGGTGTTCAATTTTTCTTGTCCGAGCAAAATTTTGACTTTGGGGTGAATTTTTTTCAAAAAATGCAAAATAACATAAAGTTTTATTATTTTAAACTGAACAAAACAATAATAAAAAAAACTCATTAATAAGTGCACCCAAAAACCCATACATTTTATGATACTTGGGAAAATCTAAACCCCGTAAAAAAATCGAATTTTGGGTTTTTTACCTACTTTTATTGCAGCACCTGTTTGATTGGGTTCAAACGGTTATAACTGTCTATTTAAACATAGCTTTGGCAAGTTTTATACCTTTTTTAAGAACTACAGAGATATAGGCAATTTTTGAAATATAAAACCTGTATTGAGCCATATGAATTTTGTTCAGGGAGCTCTTCAGAAGATTGAGGTCAAAATTTATTTTGGCAAAGTTCAATATTAACTAATGAATTTTAGGCAAATGGTGATGCCAATGAAAAATATTTTACTCAGTTAAGTTAGTGGAACTATAAGTCAATGTTTTAATGCAAAATTTGTAAAAAAAAAAAAAAAAAAAAAAAAAAAAAAAAAAAAAAAAAAAAAAAAAAAAAAAAAAAAATCAATTGTGGACAGGGTGAGCAAAAAACTGGTTCAAAGTATGATTTTTTTTTTCAAATTTCAAAAATAGCCCTTACTCGAGAACTGCTATGATTCGGTATGGAAAAGTTACCAAATTTCTCATAGGGTATGCCCTGGCCTTTTACCAGTTCCTAGTTTGGACCATTGTTAATGGGACACCCTGTATATGTACCTTGGTAGGTACATATACAGAACAGACTTCAACTCAATTTATTTTTAAATTTGGTACACGGATTTGATTTCGGTATATTTGTGTTTACCGAGGCTTCTACTCAAAAATTCATAACACCATAAAAAAGCTGATTCAAAAACAAAAACCCTGTATATAATTTTTCTATTTTACAACCTTTCATTTGATACTTCCTTTATAAATATCAAAAAATAATTGCCCAAGTTATGGCCATTTACGAGTATTTTATGTAAAGGTATATAATTGTGTATCACTAGTTTTTTTTTTTAACTTTTTAAAGCGATAAAAATCAAATTTTGATTTTTTATTCAAACACCCCCACTTTGTTCCCGTTAGATTAACAAATAGAAAATTATTTACATACTTACTAGTAGGTAGCAGGTCGCCAAAGGCGCCCGACGCCAAAAGCGCTATGTTATTTAATGTGAGTCAGGGCTGAGCGTAAATACCTATATATGTATATAAATTAGTTGACTAACTTACGCTTCACTTAAAAAAAGAAGTTATTTTAAAGATGTGGCAACCCTTAAAATTTTACTCAATTTAGGCTTATTAAAGTTAGTTTTTTTTTGTACAGAAGTTAATTTTTTTCCTCGACAAATTTTAAACAAAAATTTAGGCACATTTAAAGGCTTATTTTAATAGGTATCTTAATTTGAAAATTCTTTCCAGCAGAAATGAAGTTAGGATTTTTTAAAACTCCAATTAGAAAATTGGTAGGCGATTGTCGACCATGAACCAAACACAGAATTTCCCCAATTTTTAATTACCGAGAGTAACAATTTAGGTAATACCTAGATGCCCTTAAGACTCAACAACATGGTCACATAGTGGTAAGTTATAAGTTCAAATTTCTCACTGAAAATCCTAAATAATGGTAGCCATCATTCCTATTAATTTCAAATTTCTAAACTAACACCTTAAAAAGACAAAAATCAGCGAAAAATAATCATAAACATTCAATTTGGGGAGGTCTAGGTACCTACTTACCTACAATTTTCTACCTAGATATTAATACAAATTATATACAACCATACCTACTTTTCTAAGTTAAAATAAAAAAGCGACATACATAGCTAACTACCTACCACGAGCCATACTCATCAAAAAACATCATCGCCATCAAACTCATAAATTATTGCATCCCTCATATTCTTACCAACAGACCTAAATATCTAGAAAGCAAAAAAAAAAAAAAACAATCTACCTACCTATTATGCCTTGAACTTCACGCACCGCGCGCCGCGCCGCCGCCACCATTGTCTTCTTGCACACAAGACACCCAAAGCTGTAAAAAAAACCACCCCTTCCTCTTTAACCGCACAAATCCCAACAAACCAAGGAGAATACCCAACATTTTATTTCAGACTTTTTAATTCTCTGCACCTTTGCAAAGAAAAGTAACCGACAAAAAAATGTAAACCAACAAAAAACATCCCTTCTACCCATTTCACTCTAACTGTTATAAATTAGGCTATTCCTTTCCTATTCTTGCAAATAATTCTCCACAAAATTCAAATGTCTCCGTGAGATAGGGTTGTGGAATTTAATGAAATTCTTTTGCCCACTGAATAAAGTTGTCAGTCCATTCGACATTCACCATGATAGTACTATGTATTTCATATACAAGGGTTGGTACCAAGTGTCTTGGGTTGGTCTGGGTTGACACCCAACAAAGAAGCCAACGGAAAACAGCCTCCTGCAACTAAACAAAAAAATACAGGCAATATGTACGAAGATAGGCCATAAATAGGCCTAAATTGGGTATGATTTTAAAGGTTGCCACATTCTCTAAAAGTAACTTGTTTTGAAAGTGGAGGGTGAGGTTATAAACTAAATTAAATACATATTTACGCTCAGCCCTGAATCACATGAAATAACATAACATGTTCGACGGGCGCCTTTGGCAACCTATAAGTTTACTATACAGGGTGTCCATTAATTCGTCAATAGTATTTTAGGGTATGATTCTGGGGTATATTCTAAGAAAAAAATTGTTGTACAGTAATACTACGTTTTCAATGGAGACGAAATGAGGTTATTTCGAAATTAGCTCATTTGGAATGTCATTTCCTATACAAATTTGACGTTCGAAATGTGCTAATTTCGAAATTACCTCATTTCGGCTCCAATGAAAACGTAGTATAAGGTCCTATCTCCAAGTTTGATATCATTCATCGGAAATTTAAGAAAAGTTTTACTTTGGGGAACCCTGATCCATGTTACCGGTAATTGCGCTGTAAATACTTATGATAGAAACTTCGTTTAGGCCTCTTTTTTTTAGAAGTAATGCCTTTGCAATTGCGTTTAAATGAACGATTTTTTTCTTAAAATATATCCAAGAATCATACCCTAAAATACTATTGAAGAATTACGGGACACCCGTATACTGTATGCTATAATATAAACTACACTGATGTTTACACATCATCCCCTTGAGTCCCGGTGCTCACACATTTTTTTTCTTTGTCGCGGTAGGAGAAACAAATCTCCTAAAGTGAATAATGTATTAATTTAAGGAAATAACTGCAAATAAATACAAAAAATTGTGTGTTGATTGGATTAGCAATAATCAGAAACATAATATAAGAGCTTAAAATAATGTTACGAGTCGTCAAACGGCACCGATGTATTCCTTGACTGTGTGTGAAAATTCCTGGCAAATGATACCCACACAATTACATAAAAGAATCGATTTTTTTTAACAAAATTCTTTTCAACCAAAAAAATAATCTATTTGAAATTGTTGAAAGGAATTCCACATTTGTTTAGAAGAAAAGATCAAATTTTCTAAACAAATCAAATCTTTCATTTTATGTCGAAAATGGCCTTGGTGTTTGTGACGTACATATAATACCTATTGCAAAAAACTAAACTGCTTATGAAAGAATGACATTTTAGCTTTAAAACCTTCTGTTCACTTTTTGAATTTTTTGATTTTTTTTTTTCTTTTCTAATTTTAATATTCCGATAACACATTTCGCAAAATTCCCAAAACTCCTTTATGCCCGGGGTGTTTGTGAGGAATTGAAGTGAAAAACACATATTATGTTTACGTCATCTTACAGGTAATGAATAAGACTTTAACATCTTCTGTTTGAATTTTTAAGTTTGGACCCTATTTTTGAATAATCATCTCTTGAAAATATTTAGAATTTTTAGTACATCTCTTCGCCACAAGATGACTTTTCTTCGAAAATCAACAAAAAAAATGTTGGAAGTTGGAACAAAAAAAGAATGAAGAATATGAAATGCGAATGGTTGTTTGTGTGAATGAAGTATGAGTGGTTCATATGAGAAGCGGTGGAGAAGAGAGAAGAACCACGGTGGCGGTGGTTGCTTGATATTGATATGCGTTTGGTATTTCGATTTTTTGCATCAGGTTTTTTTTTTGCGTTGCTTAGTGAGCTATATGCGAGAATAGAAGTAAAAAAAAATATAGACCGTGTATAAAGGAAGTGTACAAGATAACGACAGATATGATGAAAAAGCGTAATAGTTCATTAATCCCATGTTCCCATATAATCATGCTTGCAACGCTTCTACAAAACAAAATACCTAATTGCATCCGCTACATTCCATCACGTACGAGTGATGACCTGTGGGAACGAGTAGCAAGGTAAAGTACTTGTGTTTGCAGTTTATTTACTATTTAAGCTTTAGATTTTAAATGAAATCAATGCATTCTTTTCGAAGGCAAAATCGCTGCCGGTTTATAATTTAATAAAGGAAAAAATATTTTAATGAATATTTTTTTTATTTCAATGTAGATAAAAATAACTTAATTGGCACCCAACGTGTTTTAAAGTTCATAAACATAAGTCGTCCTCAAGCAGCACGCCGAGAATGTAACTAATAAAAGCAACCCAATGTGCTTTAAAGTTCATAAACATAAGTCGTCCTCAAGCAGCACGCCGCGAATGTAACTAATAAAAGCAACCCAAAGTGTTTTTTAGTTGATAAACATTAGTCGTCCTCAAGCAGCACGCCGCAAGTCACGCCGCGAATATAACTTAGAAAAACAACCCAAAGTGTTCTAAAACTCATCAAAGTTGTCCTTAAGCAGCACGCCACGAGTATTATTTAGAAACAAAAACCCAACTAATTGTGACTCAAGAAAGTAAAATAAGTGCAGTGAATCACGCTTCGATCGATCGATAAAGCGAACAACGAGGGAGTGCGAAACGGGTACCGCAGTAGGAAGCGAAAGGGACATCTACCCTCTCGCCAGCGTTGGAACATGAACTCACTTACCACAATTATTTCGTAAGAAAATTATTAAATTTTAATAATCTTAAGAAAAAGTGGTAACTATTTAATTTAAATATTATTTTTATACAAGTTATTCAATTATTATTCGCACAATTGCAAATTTTTTTTTTTCTTATAATAATTTCTTTTTTCTCTTGTTAATCTAATTTGAATTATTAGACCATATATTTTTGTTCATAAACTTAAATTAAAATATTTAAAATATAAACCTTAATATCCCATTTTAATAAATATTTCCCAAAATTCCCAAAACTACGAAAGAAACTAAATTAAGGAAAAGAAACATGCCGGACACCGCAGTTTCTAACCCTCTACCAAACATCCACCTCCCAAATTTTAACCTACCCCCTCCCAAACAAAACGCAGCCACTTCAAACCAAGGTCCAGCAATGGCCACACCAGAATTAGAAGAACTTGTCACAAATATTGTTTCAAAAGCAATGGGTCCAATTGTCCAATC
Organism: Melangyna quadrimaculata; assembly: GCA_949320155.1. Lineage (NCBI taxonomy): Eukaryota > Metazoa > Arthropoda > Insecta > Diptera > Syrphidae > Melangyna > Melangyna quadrimaculata. The sequence continues at coordinate 268,234,336 of OX439483.1, forward strand.
AATAATAAATCTACACGCGAACTTTTATAAAGGTAATGAACAAAGTATTGATGTTCAAATTTCCGGCAATTTAACCCATCTCAGTAAAGTACCTGCTGCGGTTCGTACTCTAAGGAATTTCTCAGGAAACCCTGGCGAGTATAGCTCTTGGCGAAAGAGCGTTGAGAGGATTCTCAACATTTATAACCATCTTAAACGCACCAAAATATTTCGGTATTCTTAATACCATAAGAAATAAGATTGTTGGCAATGCAGATGCATTGTTAGAATCTTATAACACACCCTTAAACTGGGAATGCATGTCTAAATGCCTAACTACCCACTACGCCGACAAACGTGATTTAGGTACACTTGAGTACCAGATGACAACTCTTACACAGAGTAACAACAGTGTCGAAGAATACTATCAAGTAGTATACAAACATTTATCATTGATACTTAACAAAATCTCTAGTATGAACATTTCTGAAGATGCCATGCATTTGTCAACCAAAAACTATAGAGACAAAGCTCTGGACACGTTCATAAGAGGTCTTAGAGGCGATCTTCCGAGACTTTTAGGTATCAAAGAACCTGTAGACCTTCCACAAGCTTTATATTTATGCCAACAACTTGAGAACCAAAGCTTCCGCTCACAGCATGCTAACATCCCTACCGGTCATAACAAAAAAACAATCCATGATGTGCCACCTCGCAAACCAGCCCATACTCCGCAACAACAACAATTTTCCCAAATCTGGTACACTTTCCACAACACCCCCAACAACGGTCCCATTATCCGCAATATTCACAATACCCTCAATATCGACAGCAATTTCAACAACGTTACCAATACCCTCAACAAAACCCTTTTCAACAACAAAAACAGTACGTCCCACCACGACCAACTGCCCCAAAACCTTTTCCTACACCAGTGCCAATGGATGTTGACCAAAGCATGCGGTCAAAAGGGGTCAATTATATAAATAGACCAAAACCTCATAACCCATCATTCGGTAAAAGGCCGAATGAGCAAAACACTTCATCCCCATCCATGCAAGCACAACCACCTGAAATGTTTTGTTTATATTTTGCATTTTCTTTATTTTTTTTTTCTTCTTTTTGTTGATAATTTTGTCTATGATCTCAACTCATTCAGTTCCTAAAGCCCGAAGATGGAATTTATTCCGAAACGCGTTGCGTAAAAAAATTTTAAATTATTTTAAAAATTAAATTGTGCAAAGTTTAAGTTATTGAAATAAGTAACATTTAATAAATAAATATATTTTATATTTTATTTAATCGTTTTTTTAAAACAACACAATTGGAGACAAAAAATAAAATATGTATACCTAGAGTTAGAAAACGAAATGATTTTATGAACGATCGGAATAATAATAATTTTTTAATTGACCGCAATCAACTTCAGGGGAACTACTTCCCACACGGCAAAATATTATTTGTAGGACGTTGTTCGAGATATATCGCACTAAGCCTAAGATACGAAAATCCAACTTTTATCTTTAAACGCGATTTCTGGCCAAACTAAACGTTGTAGACCTATCAAAGTTGGAAACTTCAAACTTTATTTGTGGCTAAACTAAGCGCCCTAGCGACTTAAAAAAAGCATATTCGTAATCCAGGGAGTGCCACCTTTCAATCGATGTATCGCATGATATTAAAAACCGACTTATCTTTAAACGCAATTTCTGGCTAAACTAAACGTCGTAGACCTACCAAAGTTGGAACCTTTAAACTTGATTTGCGGCTAAACTAAGCGCTTTGCGACTTAAGAAAAGCATATTCGTAATCTAGGAAGAGACACCTTTCAATCGATGTATCGCATCATATGAAAACCCGACTTTTATCTTTAAACGCGATTTCTGGCCAAACTAAACGTTGTAGACCTACCAAAGTTGGAACATTCAAACTTGATTTGCGGCTAAACTAAGCGCCCTAGCAACTTAAAAGAAAGCATATTTGTAATCTAGGAAGTGCCACCTTTCAATTGATGTATCGCACTATACGAAAAAAAATCAATTTCTTAAAATCGGATTATTTTCTCTTTGACTGCTTTCACACAAGGAAACTGAGTTGCCAGAAACTGGCTAGTTTATAGGCGAGAAGGGTGTGAGGGGAGATTTTTTGTCTTCCTTTCACGCGACTTAAATAAAAAATATTCGTAATCTAGGAAATGTCACCTTTCAATCGATGTATCGCATAATAGTAAAAACCGACTTTTATCTTAAAACACGATTTCTGGCCAAACTAAACGTCGTAGCCCACCAAAGTTGGAACCTTCCAACTTGATTTGCGGCTAAACTAAGCGACCGCGCGACTTAAAAAATGCATATTCGTAATCCAGGGAGTGCCACCTTTCAATCGACGTATCGCATGATATTAAAAACCGACTTTTATCTTTACACGCCATTTCTGGCCAAACTAAACGTCGTATACCCACCAAAGTTGGCCCCTTCAAACTTGATTTGCGTCTTATCTAAGCGCTCTAGCGACTTAAAAAATCATATTCGAAATCTAGGGAGTGCCACCTTTCAATCAATGTATCGCATGATATTAAAAACCGACTTTTATCTTTAAACGCGATTTCTGGCCATACTAAACGTCGTAGACCCACCAAAGTTGGGACCTTCAAACTTGGTTTGCGGCTAAACTAAGCGCCCTAGCAACTTAAAAGAAAGCATATTTGTAATCTAGGAAGTGCCACCTTTTAATCGATGTATCGCACTATACGAAAAATCAATTTCTTAAAATCGGATTATTTTCTCTTTGACTGCTTTCACACAAGGAAACTGAGTTGCTAGAAACTGGCTACTTTATAGGCCAGAAGGGTGTGAGGGCAGATTTTTTGTCTTCCTTTTACGCCCTTCTCGCCTACAAACTAAAAATCGCCGACAACTCAGTTTCCTTGTGTGAAAGGGGTCTTAAAATGGAATTTTCGGCTAAGCTAAGCACCGTGCAGTTCCGCTGAGTGCAGTCTTACCTTAATTTGATTATTTCGGACTTTTAAGCCTGATCCACATCTGTGTCGTGTGTTGTGTTGTGGAGTCGTGTGTCGCTATCGCTACAATGTATTTCATATGCGTAGAACCATATTTGTCTCGTGTGTTGTGTTGCAGTGTGGCGCATAAAATATATGGAATGACAGCGACACACGCCTCCAAAACACAACACCCGACAGAGATGTGGATCAGGCTTAACACAAGTATTTTTACGGCGGTGTTCAACGTCTTGTGGAAGGTTCTTCTTTCTTTCTGCAAAGCGCAAAATTATTGATTTTTTTGCATAAAAAAGTTGTTAATATTGTAAGTTAAATGATTTTTAATAGTATTTTTCTTTTTAAATAATAATCAAATCAAGTTTGAAGGTTCCAACTTTGGTACGTCTACGACGTAAGTTTGGCCAGAAATCGCGTTTAAAGATAAAAGTTGGATTTTCGTATCGGACTTAGTGCGATATATCTCGAACAACTTCCTACAAATAATATTTTGCCGTGTCGTGAAGTAGTTCCGCTGAAGTTGATTGCGGTTAATTAACAAATTATTATTCCGATCGTTCATAAAATCATTTCGTTTTCTAACTCTAGGTGTTTGGAATGATACTTTTCGTTTTCAATACAAGAAAGAAATCAGAACAGGCAAATCAAAAATCATCATTCACAAAAACGGCAACAAAATTCAATTGCCTTGCATTTAACAAAATGGTAGCCCTGCTTCAATTTTTATAGCAAAGTATAGGTATTATATGAAAGTCTTTGTGATTTGGGGATCGAAATTTCTTTGATTTGGCATTTAATGTATTTATAAAACCAAGAAGCCTCTCTCTCTCTCTGCAAAAACATTAGCTTTACGAATTAATTTTATATGAACGGGTAATAATAATAGGTGAGTTTTATTGGTTTTGTGAGTGAAAATAAGAACGCCCATATTTCAGATATTTAATCGGACATGTCAATGACTTTTGTTGATGCAGTTGAGTTTTTGTTTTTGAAACGCGATTTGCTGCTAAACTAAGCGTCCAAAAGACCTAAAACTTAACACCTTTTTTCTCTTTAAATGGGATTTGCGGCTAAACTTAGCATCGTAGGGAATTAAATATTACATATTCGTGATTAAGGAAGTGCCCTCAATAATGCACGACAAAAAAAAAAAAACAACTTTTGAAAATCGATATGAACAATGGTATTTTTCTCCTTAAATTCAATTTTCGGCTAAACTAAGCATTGCAGCGACATATTGTACCATGTTCTAGAAGTGTCACCTTCCCATCGATGTATTGCACTATATGAAAAACCAATTTCTTAAAATCGACTAATTTTCTCTTTAAATGCGATTGAACTAAGCGCCCTAGCGACTTAAAAGAAGCATATTCGTAATCTAGGAAGAGACACCTTTCAATCGATGTATCGCATCATTTGAAAACCCGACTTTTATCTTTAAACGCGATTTCTGGCCAAACTAAACGTCGTAGACCTACCAAAGTTGGAACCTTCAAACTTGATTTGCGGCTTAACTAAGCGCCCTAGCGACTTAAAAGAGAGTATTTTTGTAATCTAGGAAGTGCCACCTTTCAATCGATGTATCGCACTTTACGAAAAAATCAATTTCTTAAAATTGGATTATTTTCTCTTTGACTGCTTTCACACAAGGATACTGAGTTGCCAGAAACTGGCTAGTTTATAGGCGAGAAGGATGTGAGAGGGGAGATTTTGTGTCTTCCTTCTACGCCCTTCTCGCCAACAAACTAAAAATCGCCAACAACTCAGTTTCCTTGTGTGAAAGGGGTCTTTAAATGCAATTTGCGGCTAAGCTAAGCACCGTGCAGTTCCGCTGAGTGCAGTCTTACCTTAATTTGATTATTTCGGACTTTTAAACCTGATCCACATCTGTGTTGTGGAGTCGTGTGTCGCTTTCGATACAATGTATTTCATATGCGTAGAACCATATTTGTCTCGTGTGTTGTGTTGTAGTGAATGACAGCGACACACGACTCCACAACACAACACACAACACACGACACAGATGTGGATCAGGCTTAACACAAGGATTTTTAAGGCGGTGTTTATGTCAACGTCTTGTGGAAGGTTCTTTTTTCATTCTGTAAAGCGCAAAATTATTGATTTTTTTGTATAAAAAAGTAATATCCGCTAAGACCTTAAAAGGTCAAGTGCCAAATTTGAATGAAATCGCTTCAGCGGCTGAGGCTGTAGGTTGCGCGCACACATTCGTTTGCCTGCAATCGTCGCAATCATCGTCCACGTCATCAAAATTCTGTACTAACCAACAATAATAATTGTTCTGTAGTGTTTTTTCTGCTGTATTCGCTTGTTTTTGTACGTTTACGCAAGTTTTTTCCCACAATTACAGTTCTATCTTACCGTATTAGAAGAAAACGCGCTACAAAACACACCAGAAAGCCATGAAAGTTGTATCATGCCTTACCCAACGGCTCTATTGGAAATGTTTGATGCAATAAATTGCATCGCTACTTGCCCAAAAAGGAAAAACGTCAACATTTATTGACTCGACGATAGAAAGCAATAATAATAAACCAAATAATGTAAGCGGAGCATAAGGCAGAATTCAAATATTGGTTCTGAATCCGCTGGCGCTGAACAAATTCTCTCAATCAAATTCGTTTTTAAAAAATAGCGAAGCAAATACACCAACCATTAAATTTCGGAGTGTTTTTTAATTTCCGGTATGATTTTCTTGGGATGAGATTTGGCTTCCGGGATGAAGTGTCTCGGGATGGGATTAGTCTTGGGACCAACCGTGCGGGTTGAAGAGAGTTGGTACCATTGTATAAGAAAATCATAGTACTATCATGGACACAAATTTTTAGGGCGAGCCACTGCCTGTGGTGGCGCCACTTTAGCTCACGGAGAAATCCATTTTTGGGAGACAATTTTCGGCGGAGACTTCCATTTTTGGGAGACTTCCATTTATCAGAGAATCGAAACTAGGTTGTTAGAGCAAGAGGAGTGTATTTTTATCGATTCTGATAAGAATCAAATGGAGTAAGCGAGATTACCAATCGAAGGTTTTTTTTTAAACGTCTATGATGAGAAAAAGGTGAAGAGAATGACAAAAAAATGTTCGTATCCTCTTTGATTGAATATGCAAAGTAATTTTTTTTGCTTAATTTACTGATATTATATATGCGAGAAGAACAAGAGAAGTAGACTAGACATATGTTAGTCGTTTGCGTCGTCGTTGTCATCGTCGTCATCAACCTCGAAGCAAGGAATACCTACATACCTAATTTTTTTTTTGAAAGAATAATGCGTATAGGTATACCTACATTCGTATATCATCAAGGGTAGGTTGATTTTAATGCGGGAAAGGAAAATATGGTCATGTTGGGTAGGTATATTTGTATAAGTATGCCATCGTATAGGTATTATTGAGGGTAGTTTTTATATTAAATTGTCTGGCAAAGATTTCTTATTTGCCGTGAAATTTGTGGCAAGTGCAAGATTTTGAGCATATTTTTTTGCGGGAGAGGAGAATATAACTTAATAGGTAGATATATTCGTATAAATAATGAATGGTAGGTTTTATTAATAACTAAATTATTGCATGATTTTGAGTTTGACCTGAAATTTTTTACAAGAAATTTACAATTTATTATGCCGACGAATACCTATATAAGTTAATGAAAAAAGTGAGAATTTGTATGCAATGTTGAGGCAGGTAGGTTCTTGGTGGTAGGAAGGTTGTATACCTAGGTACAGAAAATAAAAACAAATTCCCTGTTTTTGGCTTGAAATTTGTTTGTTTGATTTTTAGGGTAGGTAGGAGGTAGGTAGGTTTATTGGCTTTGACTTTTCATTCACAATTTATCATACGAGTAGGAATTTAGGTAGGTTTGTAGAGTGTCAATGTGGTGGTTGAATTTCAGCCAGTGGGCGATATCCTAGTGGGTTGGTAAGTTTTATAAGTTTTAGTTGTCAACTAATTTTTTTTATTTGAGTGTAGGTAGGTACCTACCTACCTAGCAATTTTTGAAATATATACCTACCTACACTTTTTTTAAAAAGTTTAATTAAAACGACCTGTAGGTATGTACATAGGTATGTAGCTAACATTTTTGTTTTTCAAATCAACCAGAAGGCGAAAATGAATGTAAATTGCAAGACGGCCAGTGCATTGAAAATTGAATTATACACAGCTATAGGTAGGTATGCACATACTTATGTTATATGTATACAGGGTGTCCGGTAATTCGTGTGCCATACTTTGGCATGTGATTTTTGTTCAAATTGTAAGAAAAAAATTGTTCTACAGTAAAGTCTGATTTTCAACTTTGACATCACTTTTTGAGGATTTAAAAAAGGTAAACTTTGGTGTACCCTCCCCCGTTGAGGTTAATTTCTCTGTCAGTGCTAATGGTAGGGACCTCATTTTTGACTTTTTTTAGTTGAAATGCTAGCCTTTAAAATTACGTTTAAGTTAAGCCGATATGTGTTTAGGGTTGGCAGATATTCAATTTTAAATGGTGTTCAATTTTTCTTGTCCGAGCAAAATTTTGACTTTGGGGTGAATTTTTTTCAAAAAATGCAAAATAACATAAAGTTTTATTATTTTAAACTGAACAAAACAATAATAAAAAAAACTCATTAATAAGTGCACCCAAAAACCCATACATTTTATGATACTTGGGAAAATCTAAACCCCGTAAAAAATCGAATTTTGGGTTTTTTACCTACTTTTATTGCAGCACCTGTTTGATTGGGTTCAAACGGTTATAACTGTCTATTTAAACATAGCTTTGGCAAGTTTTATACCTTTTTTAAGAACTACAGAGATATAGGCAATTTTTGAAATATAAAACCTGTATTGAGCCATATGAATTTTGTTCAGGGAGCTCTTCAGAAGATTGAGGTCAAAATTTATTTTGGCAAAGTTCAATATTAACTAATGAATTTTAGGCAAATGGTGATGCCAATGAAAAATATTTTACTCAGTTAAGTTAGTGGAACTATAAGTCAATGTTTTAATGCAAAATTTGTAAAAAAAAAAAAAAAAAAAAAAAAAAAAAAAAAAAAAAAAAAAAAAAAATCAATTGTGGACAGGGTGAGCAAAAAACTGGTTCAAAGTATGATTTTTTTTTTTCAAATTTCAAAAATAGCCCTTACTCGAGAACTGCTATGATTCGGTATGGAAAAGTTACCAAATTTCTCATAGGGTATGCCCTGGCCTTTTACCAGTTCCTAGTTTGGACCATTGTTAATGGGACACCCTGTATATGTACCTTGGTAGGTACATATACAGAACAGACTTCAACTCAATTTATTTTTAAATTTGGTACACGGATTTGATTTCGGTATATTTGTGTTTACCGAGGCTTCTACTCAAAAATTCATAACACCATAAAAAAGCTGATTCAAAAACAAAAACCCTGTATATAATTTTTCTATTTTACAACCTTTCATTTGATACTTCCTTTATAAATATCAAAAAATAATTGCCCAAGTTATGGCCATTTACGAGTATTTTATGTAAAGGTATATAATTGTGTATCACTAGTTTTTTTTTTTAAACTTTTTAAAGCGATAAAAATCAAATTTTGATTTTTTATTCAAACACCCCCACTTTGTTCCCGTTAGATTAACAAATAGAAAATTATTTACATACTTACTAGTAGGTAGCAGGTCGCCAAAGGCGCCCGACGCCAAAAGCGCTATGTTATTTAATGTGAGTCAGGGCTGAGCGTAAATACCTATATATGTATATAAATTAGTTGACTAACTTACGCTTCACTTAAAAAAAGAAGTTATTTTAAAGATGTGGCAACCCTTAAAATTTTACTCAATTTAGGCTTATTAAAGTTAGTTTTTTTTTTGTACAGAAGTTAATTTTTTTCCTCGACAAATTTTAAACAAAAATTTAGGCACATTTAAAGGCTTATTTTAATAGGTATCTTAATTTGAAAATTCTTTCCAGCAGAAATGAAGTTAGGATTTTTTAAAACTCCAATTAGAAAATTGGTAGGCGATTGTCGACCATGAACCAAACACAGAATTTCCCCAATTTTTAATTACCGAGAGTAACAATTTAGGTAATACCTAGATGCCCTTAAGACTCAACAACATGGTCACATAGTGGTAAGTTATAAGTTCAAATTTCTCACTGAAAATCCTAAATAATGGTAGCCATCATTCCTATTAATTTCAAATTTCTAAACTAACACCTTAAAAAGACAAAAATCAGCGAAAAATAATCATAAACATTCAATTTGGGGAGGTCTAGGTACCTACTTACCTACAATTTTCTACCTAGATATTAATACAAATTATATACAACCATACCTACTTTTCTAAGTTAAAATAAAAAAGCGACATACATAGCTAACTACCTACCACGAGCCATACTCATCAAAAAACATCATCGCCATCAAACTCATAAATTATTGCATCCCTCATATTCTTACCAACAGACCTAAATATCTAGAAAGCAAAAAAAAAAAAAAACAATCTACCTACCTATTATGCCTTGAACTTCACGCACCGCGCGCCGCGCCGCCGCCACCATTGTCTTCTTGCACACAAGACACCCAAAGCTGTAAAAAAAACCACCCCTTCCTCTTTAACCGCACAAATCCCAACAAACCAAGGAGAATACCCAACATTTTATTTCAGACTTTTTAATTCTCTGCACCTTTGCAAAGAAAAGTAACCGACAAAAAAATGTAAACCAACAAAAAACATCCCTTCTACCCATTTCACTCTAACTGTTATAAATTAGGCTATTCCTTTCCTATTCTTGCAAATAATTCTCCACAAAATTCAAATGTCTCCGTGAGATAGGGTTGTGGAATTTAATGAAATTCTTTTGCCCATTGAATAAAGATGTCAGTCCATTCGACATTCACCATGATAGTACTATGTATTTCATATACAAGGGTTGGTACCAAGTGTCTTGGGTTGGTCTGGGTTGACACCCAACAAAGAAGCCAACGGAAAACAGCCTCCTGCAACTAAACAAAAAAATACAGGCAATATGTACGAAGATAGGCCATAAATAGGCCTAAATTGGGTATGATTTTAAAGGTTGCCACATTCTCTAAAAGTAACTTGTTTTGAAAGTGGAGGGTGAGGTTATAAACTAAATTAAATACATATTTACGCTCAGCCCTGAATCACATGAAATAACATAACATGTTCGACGGGCGCCTTTGGCAACCTATAAGTTTACTATACAGGGTGTCCATTAATTCGTCAATAGTATTTTAGGGTATGATTCTGGGGTATATTCTAAGAAAAAAATTGTTGTACAGTAATACTACGTTTTCAATGGAGACGAAATGAGGTTATTTCGAAATTAGCTCATTTGGAATGTCATTTCCTATACAAATTTGACGTTCGAAATGTGCTAATTTCGAAATTACCTCATTTCGGCTCCAATGAAAACGTAGTATAAGGTCCTATCTCCAAGTTTGATATCATTCATCGGAAATTTAAGAAAAGTTTTACTTTGGGGAACCCTGATCCATGTTACCGGTAATTGCGCTGTAAATACTTATGATAGAAACTTCGTTTAGGCCTCTTTTTTTTAGAAGTAATGCCTTTGCAATTGCGTTTAAATGAACGATTTTTTTCTTAAAATATATCCAAGAATCATACCCTAAAATACTATTGAAGAATTACGGGACACCCGTATACTGTATGCTATAATATAAACTACACTGATGTTTACACATCATCCCCTTGAGTCCCGGTGCTCACACATTTTTTTTCTTTGTCGCGGTAGGAGAAACAAATCTCCTAAAGTGAATAATGTATTAATTTAAGGAAATAACTGCAAATAAATACAAAAAATTGTGTGTTGATTGGATTAGCAATAATCAGAAACATAATATAAGAGCTTAAAATAATGTTACGAGTCGTCAAACGGCACCGATGTATTCCTTGACTGTGTGTGAAAATTCCTGGCAAATGATACCCACACAATTACATAAAAGAATCGATTTTTTTTAACAAAATTCTTTTCAACCAAAAAAATAATCTATTTGAAATTGTTGAAAGGAATTCCACATTTGTTTAGAAGAAAAGATCAAATTTTCTAAACAAATCAAATCTTTCATTTTATGTCGAAAATGGCCTTGGTGTTTGTGACGTACATATAATACCTATTGCAAAAAACTAAACTGCTTATGAAAGAATGACATTTTAGCTTTAAAACCTTCTGTTCACTTTTTGAATTTTTTGATTTTTTTTTTCTTTTCTAATTTTAATATTCCGATAACACATTTCGCAAAATTCCCAAAACTCCTTTATGCCCGGGGTGTTTGTGAGGAATTGAAGTGAAAAACACATATTATGTTTACGTCATCTTACAGGTAATGAATAAGACTTTAACATCTTCTGTTTGAATTTTTAAGTTTGGACCCTATTTTTGAATAATCATCTCTTGAAAATATTTAGAATTTTTAGTACATCTCTTCGCCACAAGATGACTTTTCTTCGAAAATCAACAAAAAAAATGTTGGAAGTTGGAACAAAAAAAGAATGAAGAATATGAAATGCGAATGGTTGTTTGTGTGAATGAAGTATGAGTGGTTCATATGAGAAGCGGTGGAGAAGAGAGAAGAACCACGGTGGCGGTGGTTGCTTGATATTGATATGCGTTTGGTATTTCGATTTTTTGCATCAGGTTTTTTTTTTGCGTTGCTTAGTGAGCTATATGCGAGAATAGAAGTAAAAAAAAATATAGACCGTGTATAAAGGAAGTGTACAAGATAACGACAGATATGATGAAAAAGCGTAATAGTTCATTAATCCCATGTTCCCATATCATCATGCTTGCAACGCTTCTACAAAACAAAATACCTAATTGCATCCGCTACATTCCATCACGTACGAGTGATGACCTGTGGGAACGAGTAGCAAGGTAAAGTACTTGTGTTTGCAGTTTATTTACTATTTAAGCTTTAGATTTTAAATGAAATCAATGCATTCTTTTCGAAGGCAAAATCGCTGCCGGTTTATAATTTAATAAAGGAAAAAATATTTTAATGAATATTTTTTTTATTTCAATGTAGATAAAAATAACTTAATTGGCACCCAACGTGTTTTAAAGTTCATAAACATAAGTCGTCCTCAAGCAGCACGCCGAGAATGTAACTAATAAAAGCAACCCAATGTGCTTTAAAGTTCATAAACATAAGTCGTCCTCAAGCAGCACGCCGCGAATGTAACTAATAAAAGCAACCCAAAGTGTTTTTTAGTTGATAAACATTAGTCGTCCTCAAGCAGCACGCCGCAAGTCACGCCGCGAATATAACTTAGAAAAACAACCCAAAGTGTTCTAAAACTCATCAAAGTTGTCCTTAAGCAGCACGCCACGAGTATTATTTAGAAACAAAAACGCAACTAATTGTGACTCAAGAAAGTAAAATAAGTGCAGTGAATCACGCTTCGATCGATCGATAAAGCGAACAACGAGGGAGTGCGAAACGGGTACCGCAGTAGGAAGCGAAAGGGACATCTACCCTCTCGCCAGCGTTGGAACATGAACTCACTTACCACAATTATTTCGTAAGAAAATTATTAAATTTTAATAATCTTAAGAAAAAGTGGTAACTATTTAATTTAAATATTATTTTTATACAAGTTATTCAATTATTATTCGCACAATTGCAAATTTTTTTTTTTCTTATAATAATTTCTTTTTTCTCTTGTTAATCTAATTTGAATTATTAGACCATATATTTTTGTTCATAAACTTAAATTAAAATATTTAAAATATAAACCTTAATATCCCATTTTAATAAATATTTCCCAAAATTCCCAAAACTACGAAAGAAGCTAAATTAAGGAAAAGAAACATGCCGGACACCGCAGTTTCTAACCCTCTACCAAACATCCACCTCCCAAATTTTAACCTACCCCCTCCCAAACAAAACGCAGCCACTTCAAACCAAGGTCCAGCAATGGCCACACCAGAATTAGAAGAACTTGTCACAAATATTGTTTCAAAAGCAATGGGTCCAATTGTCCAATCAATAATAAATCTACACGCGAACTTTTATAAAGGTAATGAACAAAGTATTGATGTTCAAATTTCCGGCAATTTAACCCATCTCAGTAAAGTACCTGCTGCGGTTCGTACTCTAAGGAATTTCTCAGGAAACCCTGGCGAGTATAGCTCTTGGCGAAAGAGCGTTGAGAGGATTCTCAACATTTATAACCATCTTAAACGCACCAAAATATTTCGGTATTCTTAATACCATAAGAAATAAGATTGTTGGCAATGCAGATGCATTGTTAGAATCTTATAACACACCCTTAAACTGGGAATGCATGTCTAAATGCCTAACTACCCACTACGCCGACAAACGTGATTTAGGTACACTTGAGTACCAGATGACAACTCTTACACAGAGTAACAACAGTGTCGAAGAATACTATCAAGTAGTATACAAACATTTATCATTGATACTTAACAAAATCTCTAGTATGAACATTTCTGAAGATGCCATGCATTTGTCAACCAAAAACTATAGAGACAAAGCTCTGGACACGTTCATAAGAGGTCTTAGAGGCGATCTTCCGAGACTTTTAGGTATCAAAGAACCTGTAGACCTTCCACAAGCTTTATATTTATGCCAACAACTTGAGAACCAAAGCTTCCGCTCACAGCATGCTAACATCCCTACCGGTCATAACAAAAAAACAATCCATGATTTGCCACCTCGCAAACCAGCCCATACTCCGCAACAACAACAATTTTCCCAAATCTGGTACACTTTCCACAACACCCCCAACAACGGTCCCATTATCCGCAATATTCACAATACCCTCAATATCGACAGCAATTTCAACAACGTTACCAATACCCTCAACAAAACCCTTTTCAACAACAAAAACAGTACGTCCCACCACGACCAACTGCCCCAAAACCTTTTCCTACACCAGTGCCAATGGATGTTGACCAAAGCATGCGGTCAAAAGGGGTCAATTATATAAATAGACCAAAACCTCATAACCCATCATTCGGTAAAAGGCCGAATGAGCAAAACACTTCATCCCCATCCATGCAAGCACAACCACCTGAAATGCAAAGAAATTGCGATGTCTCAACGACACCATCCTATCCTGAATCAATAAAAAATCCAAATTTTGAGCAAGCTGATGAACAAATTAACATTGTTTCAAATAATATTGAGCCATATGACTACCCTTACCAATCTGACGTCAATGCTTACAATTCACTTTTAAATAAAACGAATACAATGCATGTTGGAGACGAATCATTAGAAGATTATATTGCAAATCAAAACGACTACGATGAACAACTTTACGACTTTGCAGATATTCATTTTTTAGGCTAACAAGCTCGTCCTTGCCATACTCTGAATGTAAGACGAGCGACGGTAAAATCTTAAAATTCTTAGTCGATAAAGGATCAAATAAAAATTATATTCAGCCCAGTTTAGTAAAGAATCCAACTACCAATAAACAAAACTTTTTTGCAAATTCGGTTGGCGGTAAAGTCGAAATAAGCCAACATACTATGATAAATCTTTTCCCACACTTAAGTTCTTCCACGGAATTCTAGGCAATGACAGCCTTAAAGACTTGTCAGATGTCATTTTTACAAAAGAAAGTTATATGCTCATTAAAAATAAATAAAAAATCCGACTCAAACAGCAAATTTCTGACTCAATAAACTCCGTCACCATTAGAGACAGTCACATGTCACAAGAACAAAGAACAGAACTTCATAAACTTACGGAGTCATACTCTAATTTATTAGCCGAACCTGATGAAAAATTAACCTACACCACGACAGTGAAAGGTAGAATTAGAACATCGAATGATGAACCAGTCTATACAAGATCATATCCATATCCAATGTCATTAAAAGATGAAGTTGAAAAACAAATAAATCAACTTCTAAGATCATCAGACCGTCACGGTCCCCGTACAATGCACCAATATGGGTCGTACCCAAAAAAGTTGATGCATCTGGTGAAAAGAAATATCGATTAGTAATCGATTACAGAAAGCTCAATACTATTACTATTACCGATCGTTATCCGATACCTGAAATAAATGAAGTGTTATCCCAACTTGGATAGAACAAAATTTTTTCAGTACTAGATCTCAGAAGTGGTTTTCACCAAATAACACTTCATGAAAATGACATTGAAAAAACAGCTTTCTCAGTTAGTAATGGAAAATACGAATTCGTTAGACTTCCATTTGGATTGAAAAATGCACCATCCATTTTCAAAGAGCCCTAGACGACATACTACGAGAACATATAGGCAAAATATGTTTCGTCTATATAGACGATATAGTTTTCTTTAGTAAAGACGAAAAATCTCATTTTCATAATCTATCAACAATTTTTGAAACCCTTCAAAATACAAAGTCCAAATGGACAAATGCGAATTTCTTAAAGATAGTGTAGAATTTTTAGGATTCATTATATCTTCCAAAGGAATTAAGACAAACCCGTCCAAAAAAGAAACAATAGCCCAATTCCCATGTCCAAAAACACTTAAAGACCTACGATCTTTCTAAGGCCTATCAGGGTTTTATCGAAGATTTATCAAAGACTATGCTAAATTAGTAAATCCCCTGACAGTCCTTCTCAGAGGGGAAGATGGACGAGTGTCCAAACAGTCTTCTTGTAAAAAAATTATAAACTATAATAATGAAGCCTTTCAAAAAATTAAAAGTTCCCTTATCTCCGAAGATGTTGTTCTCAAATTTCCAGACTTCAAAAAATAGTTCCATCTCACAACAGATGCCTCTAACTACGCTATAGGCGCAGTATTTGAACAAGATGGTAAACCCATAACGTTTATCTCTCGAAATCTTTCAAAATCAGAGGAAAATTTTGCAACCAACGAGAAAGAGATGCTGGCCATCATTTGGTCGCTTAATAGTCTCAGAAATTACATCTACGGTTCAGCAGTTGTAAAAATTTTTACCGACCATCAACCACTGACTTATGCGTTAAGCAATAAAAACACCAACAACAAGCTCAAGCGTTGGAAAGCCATACTCGAAGAGTATAACTATGAATTGAAATATAAACCCGGTAAAACCAACGTTGTGGCTGATGCTCTTTCAAGACCACCGGTAGATAGCAACATTAACTCATTAACTGTCACACAACATAGTGACGAAAGCTCAGGACAAAACCTTATTCAATTTGCAGATGAACCTATAAATGTTTTTAAAAATCAAATCATCCTATCAAAAAGTATTGTAGCATCCTACAAATTCGAAATTACATTCCCTACATACTATCGACACACAATAATAGATCCAGAACTATCCAACGAAAAAATTATTGATATCTTTAAACTTTACCTAAATCCATCTGTCATCAATGGCTTACAAACTAGCGAAAGAATCTTAGACCAAATTCAGGAAATTTATCCCATTCATTTCAAACAATATAGAATTAGATTTGCCAGGAAAATAGTCACAGACTTAGTTGACAAAGAACAACAAGAATCCGAAATCAACAAAGAACACAATCGTGCACATAGAAATAGTAAGGAAAATAAACTTCAGATCTTGACCAAATTCTATTTCCCCCAAATGCGTCGTAAAGTCGAAAAGATAGCGAAAAACTGTACAAAATGTAAGGAACACAAATATGACAGACACCCTTGTAAATCCATGATCCAAGCAATTCACATACCTACGTACCCTGGACAAACATTACACATAGACATCTACAAATGAGTTATCCTGACAGCTATTGATAAGTTTTCAAAATATGCTTTAGTAAAAATCCTAAAATCAAGATCCGCTGAGGACATAAAACAACCTCTAAGAGAATTAATACTTTCTTTTGGCGTTCCACAAACTATAATCGTAGATAACCAAAAATCCTTAAATTCTAATGCAGTTCTCTTTATGATAGAAAACTTTTTTAATATAAAGGTATTTTAAACACCTCCATATACGAGTACAGCAAACGGACAAATAGAACGTTTCCATTCTACACTTTCCGAAGTAATACGATGTTTGAAATCCCAAAATTCAGACTTCACATTTCCAGAACTACTTGACAAGTCAATATTCGAATATAATAATTCCATACATTCGACTACAGGCAAAAAACCCATTGAAATATTTTTCGCAAGAAATCTAGCAAATAATCCTGAACAGCTTGAAATAGAAAAAAAAAAAACGACACACAAAATTAAGGAAAAACAAGACTCCGATTCAGAATACCATAATAAAAAGAAAACCGCAGTTAGAGACTTTTCCATTGGAGAAGTTATTTACGTCAAAATCAACAAGAGATTAGGAAATAAACTATCTCCCAAGTATAGAAAGGAAATAGTAAAACAAAATAAGAATTCAACTGTCATTACAAAATCAGGAAAAACCATACACAAAAGTTTAATTAAAAATTAATTTCCTCTCCTTCCCTTTAGGTTGCTGGTACTCTTTTCTACCATACATGCTAATGTCCAAATATTAGACAACACCGATTCCCAACTTATTAAAATAAGGACAGGAACCGCAAAAATTCGAAATGGTAATTTTAGGATAATTCATATCATCGATATCGAAATGTACGAAGATTTGATTTTGCAACTAGAAATATTTGTGCCCACAACCGTCAAAACTCATCATCCACTATATCCTATTCTCCCCTTTGAAATAGAGAGAATTAAAAATTATCTAAAAAGATTGAAAATTAATGTTAGATCAAAAAGATCAAAAGGAAACCCAGACCACAGCGACTTTGAAATTTTAACAAATAAAATGAATAATGTACTAGTATACAACAACAAGTCAATCAAGTTGTAATAAATAGAGTTACCCTGGAAAAATTAAATGAAATAACAAATGTAACAAAAAATATAATTAAAAATTTCAAAGAAAACATAGAAACCGATATTGTAATGAAAATTAAATACAAATTAGAACTTATAAAAGAAGAAATAATAAATATAGCTTACGCTATACATTGGGCAAAAGCCAATATTGTTCATTCATATATCTTAAGTAACAATGAAATAAACATTACAGAGACAATTGTGAATAACGAAAACATTCCTTACTTAAACATTGACGAAGCTCTTGAATTCGCCAATGTAAAAATAGCGTCAAATAATAAAAATATTATCTATATTGTTACTTTACCTACAAGCGAAAGTGAATCTTGTAGTGTTTTCATTCTTAAATCTATAAAAAAAAATAATATTGTTAATAAAATTCCTTATACAAAAATTCTACAATGTAAAGAAATAATTTTTGGAATTAATAAAGATTGTAAGAAATATAACGAACTAGAAATATGTAACAGAGATAGTATCACAGACATAAGCACTTCTAACTGCATCCCAAACCTGCTCAAAAGCATGACACCAAACTGTAAAACAACTAACAACGATCATATTCCATCAATAGAGGAGGTATCAACAGGTATACTTCTGCTAAATCAATTCAACGGTCCTGCAGTAATCAATAAAGAGACGATAGAACTCAACGGAACTTTCATCATACGCCTCGTAAACAGTTCAATCTCCATAGCAGACAGGGAAATAATAAACAAAGAATCAAATCAGTACCAACCGATGCCAGCAGTTCTTCAACCAACATCATTGTTAGATGCAAACGAAGAATTTCTATCACTTAAGAGGCTTAAAAACCTGTATTCCAACGGAACTTCGAAAATAGAACAACAAGAAAAGAAAAAAAGCCCGTAGTGTAATGGTTAGTGCGTTCGACTGTCACGCTGGAGGTCTGGGATCGCTTCCCAGCCTCGTCCACCTAAAAAAAACTTAAAAGTTTTTTTTCAGGGCTACTGCCTCTTGCGAGGAATTGACGAATCCTCCAAGAGTATCACTTGTCACGAATAAGTGCTTCTCGTCTAGCCGTTCGGATTCGGCATAAAATTGTAGGTCCCTTCCATTCCTGTCGAAAGGCGCACACAGGAATGGTTGCGAGTTGGTAGTCACTAGGCCCTGGTTCTTCATGAGCCGTTGTGCCTCCCGATTTATTTATTTTAGAAACGAGTGGGAACGAGTAGCAAAGTAAAAAGCTTGTGTTTGCAGTTTATTTACTATTTAAGCTTTAGATTTTAAATGAAATCAATGTATTCTATTCGAAGGCAGAATCGCTGCCGGTTTATAATTTAATAAAGGAAAAAATAAAAAAATATTTTAATGAATATTTTTTTTATTTCAATGTAGATAAAAATAACTTAATTTACATAACCTCAGATGTTTGCGTCGTCGTCAACGTTGTAGCAAGGGATATACCTAGGTAGATTTTTTTGAGGGAAAGAATTATTTGTATAGGTTGCATTTGTGGGAATGCATTTTTTATTATCAATGGTTGGTAGGTTGATTTGTATGCGGGAAAGAAAAGCATGGTCAGGTACATGGTAGGTATATTTGTGTATGTAGGTAGGCAATGGAGGGTAGTTTTTGGTACGGAAATCATTTAATTTTAAATAAGTGAGAATTTCTATGCAATGTTGGGATAGGTAAGTGTTTGATACAGGAAATAAAAACAAATTCCTTGTATAATTAGGGGGTATGACTTGAAATTTGTTTGTTTGATTTTTATTTTATTTGCGTTGACTGTTAATTAATAATATATCATGTAGGTAGGTAGGTTTCAAAATAAACTGTTTAAAAAAAGTTATTAAATCAAATAAAAATACTTTTATTGTAGCAATTTTGTCAAATATATAGGTATGCAGGTAACTATACCTACGTACAACTGTTTCAAAAAGTCGTTTTAACTAAAACTACCTATGTAGGTAACTACCAATGTACCTAGACCTACCTGCTTTGGTTGATTTTTTGTAATACAAATAGTTCTTATGTACATACATTATGTTCTATGAAAAAAATAGTTTTCCTTCCGTTTATGGGAGAGGTGCAATTTTCTAAAACATTTGCTATGAATAGATTACAAATTATTACAAATCAGCGATAGTACTTACATTACCAGGCGATAGTTTTTTTTTAAAGCCAAAAGTCTATTCTTTTTATTTATTTGAATGAAGTTGAATGAATAGTTTTGATAGTTTTTGAAACAAAATGTGTCAAAGTCCAAATTTTGAAGAAAAAAATTTGAAAACCAAAATTTATGGTGGGTTTACATGTATCTTCGTCCGACTTCTGCAAAAATAAGGGGATGCAAAATTAAAATTTACATTTGTTCGATAGAGAGGGAACACCAAAATGCAGAAGATCTTCGTGCATGAGATTATAGGAAGTGCCATAATGCATATATGAAGACGAACGTGTTCATCTTATTGATGGTTCTCCTTCACACGCTCGGAGTTTTGGCATACATCTGTCCCGCTCTACTTTTTTTCATATTTGCAGACGAAGATACATGTAAATCCAGCATTATTCGCATTTTTTCAAAATTTCATAGCAGAACCACGGTTACGGTGGCTGATAGTATTTGCGCGGTATGGTAAATGGGGGTTGAAAAGTGGTGAGTATGTGACGAGGTATCTGGTGTGAAATAAAACGAAGGAGTTTTAATTTGTAGTACTGTTTTTTATACTTCTTTTTACATAGAAGCTCTAAAACCCCGACTCCACAGGCCATGAACGATGGCCGGGCTATGGAACGTGTCTAAAAAAAATACCATGGAGTCGCAAAAAACCATGTCCAAGCAGTGACATATCCATACAAATCAGATTGTGGATTGGATTGTAGATTGGATTATGGACATCGTTCATGGCCTGTGGAGTCGGGATGTAAAGTCGCCTAAACTGTTTAAAAAAAAAAAAAAACTCTGAAGTTTGAATATTTTCTACTGATCATAAATTTGATAATGAACCGAATTTTCAATATCTCTTTGGATCTCACACTTATTTTTACTTGCGATATAGGAACTATGGTAAGTTATGGATTCGTAAAAAAAATCAAACTCGAGATAATAATTTTTCCTAACATTACGAACAGTTTAGAGCAGAAAAGTACAAGTTTTTGCTGTTTAATGACAATTTTCTGTTCCAAAATGTTCTGAATTGCTGTTCAGTGAGTCTGTTCCAAACAGAATAAAACACGATATTCTGTTCTAACTTTTTAGGTAGAACAAAATTGACTGTCAAAATCAGATGCTATCACTTGCAAGTTGATATTAATGATAATAAATATTAAAAAAAAAAAAAAAAAACAATACAAATTTAATTAAATTTTGTAAAGTAAAAAAATCATTTTTTTTTTTTAGTAATTCCAACTCCATTTCTATTTGATTTTAATAAAAAGTATTTCTTTATTATCCAGCAAACTCGAAAAGTAAATTACAATTTGTTTTGACAATTACATCTGGCGGACAGCTGCCTGTTCTATCTTGTCTGACATTTCGGTTCTAATCTGTTCTGTTCTAATCTGAAAAAAAAAACTCACTGAACAATCCATTTTTTTTTTTTGGACTAATATACCCAGACTTTTTTTTTAATTTGTTTTAGGACCAAAAATAACGGTACCTGCTATGTACTTGTACATAATGAATTTCTAGCTACGTTCAAGTTGTGTTAATTTCAAAAAAAAAAAAAAAAGTTAAAAAATTTCACGCTCTTGCAAATCCTACCAAGATAAATAAGCAAAAATACTGTGGTGCGATTCTCTTATCGCTTGCGCATTATTGAGACACCTTTGAGTATATTATAATTAATTAAATGGCTGGCCACGAGATGAGACTCGGCGAGACTTTTGGAAGTCTCGGTCTCGTTAAAATCGAAAATTTTATTCTCGTCTCGGTCTCGTGTCGATCTCGTCTCGGTCTCGTCTCCAAAAAATACGATACCCGAACAACCTGTTGATTATCGGAACGTCAGACTATAATTTGTCCCCCATATAGTTTGAATATAAGCAGAAGAAATTTAATATTTAACTGAAATTGGATTTTTCAATTTATTAGACTCGCTGTAAATTTCGGTCCAAATATACAGTCCCGTCTCGGTCTCGTCTCGGATGCTTAAAATGCAGTCTGGTCTCGTTTAGTCTCGGTCTCGTCATGCGAGGCGTGCGCCTATATTTTTGTGAAGCAGTCTCTTTCCTTACTTCCCTGCATTTTATATTAAATTGTAAAAAAAAAAACAATCTTGAACAACAAAAATTATTATTCAAGGCATTTTTATTAATAAAATATGATAAATCACTCAATAATGTTAGTTGTCGATAAGTTGCACCCAATATCCTAATTTAGCCGATTGCGGGTGCAACCAATTTGAATCAACGTTTTTTTTTTATTTCAACGTACAATTTACTCCTAATACCGACTGGTTAATTTTTTTTTTTTTTTGATTTGTTCTTACTTTTACAAAGTTTCACTAAAGTTAACACTTTATTTCTATGGGAAAAACAAACTTTTATATATTTTATATCGCGGGTGCAACAAACTTACAATGCCTATTTGCAATCAATAATAGTTTAATAGTTTTTATGGAAGCGCTTAAATAACATTTGTGACAACATGTCTACCAAGTAAATCATAACCTCAAACTATCGGTAATGTCTTTTTCTGGCTTTTGTTAGCAGCTATGATATTTGCAGTTCATACTGACTCTTCGTATGACAATGTTGCAAGGCGCAAAAAAAGTGTTTTCTTTAAAGTACGTATCATTTTTTTTTTAATAAATACAAACCATCTACCTTGCATTGTTATACAAAAAAAATAAAAATATTGTAATTTATAAATTGATGACGAAAATCGTCTATAGCGGAATCGCCCTTTGAAACTTTCTAGTGCCATGTCGAAAACTAGAATGTTTTTCTGCGCGGGATGTTTTATCAAATAAATCACAAATAACTAGTTCTATGTATATTTTTTTTTGTAAATTAATCGCTTTTGTTATTTTGAAAAGAAAAGAAAAAATTAATTTCAATTTATTTAAAAAACTTTAGTTTTTAAAAACAATTTATATTTATTTATTTAATAATTTAATTATTTCATAACATTTATAGTTTAGATATGAAATCAAAATCTTTGCAAGAGCAACACCACGTATCAAAAAATTAAAGCCCGAAGATATTTATTTAAAACCGTAACGCGTCGCTTCATACCTAAACTATAAATGTTGTAAATAAATTTAAATCATTTTTTAAAAATTAAAGTTTTTTAAATAAATTAAAATTAGTTTTTTCTTTTCTATTCAGACTACTACACAACACGCCACAAAGAAATGTCATAGCTTTTGTTATCTTCAATGAAATACCTTCAAGATATAAAATTCTTGAAAACACACGAAAAATAAAAAAAAACACCCTAAAATTAAAGATATTATTTACTAACCTACCTACCTACCCATCTTATCCCTTACCTACTATAACAATACCTATCCTAAAATCTAAAATCATTCAAGTTCAAGATCAAGCCGCGTAAAGTAAACATGACAACAAAATGTTCAGAAATTTTGTAGGTAGCTAGACACCAGCTATCCTCTACCTACTACAACAATAACTCTACTATAATTTTCTATGCAGGTTGGTGCTCTAGGTAGAGTAAATACTTTTTTCATTGCTCAAGTCAAATATTCCATTGACCTCGCAATGAATGACAAAAAAATAAAACCCAATTCTTCACACACAACGTAAACGTTGAATGTACCTACAAGTACATCCCAACAAGAAAATATATACCTAAACATTTACATACAACTATTTTCTTCCAAACTGTGTATACATCGCAGAGATCAGAGATCAGACAGATCTGACCCGCCGACCGACGCGACGCACGATGCAAAAAAACAACAAAATGGAAGAGTCACAAAGTGTGTACTCTGTGGTGTGCCTTTTATTTTTTTTCTTTTTTCCTCCTCTTCAACACAACCCAACTCTCTCGAAGTTCAAACATGTTGAATGAACATATACGGTGTGACTTTTTTTTGTTTTTACTTTAATTCGAAATTCTGAATCTTCGAACCTGAGTTCGACATTTTGTCCGGAGGCCTCTTAAATGCAAACATGTAATAACTGGGGAATCTGGAATAAAATGTGCCGGCATATGCGGTAAAATATTCCGCCCAGCCAGCGATACCTGAACCCCAGAGCTATCATTGATGACAGATTCCAGGACGTGTTTCACAATGAAGGAAGACCATTCTATGAACGAGCCGATAGTGGACACGACAGGGGATGACACCATAACCTTTTCTTAAACATTTTTTATTATTTTAAGAGACAATTGTTTTGTAATAAAAAAACAAAAAAAAATCATGTATAAGATTAAGAAGCCAAAAATATGTATTTTATACTTATATAAAAAAAATCATTTTAAGTAGACATAAGAAATAAGTTGGGCCCCCTCTGAGCCAACATTTAAAACATTAGTTAATAATAAGCTTAGTTGTAAGGCAATTGTATATAAAATCTAGCTAAATAAAACAAAATCTTAAAACTAAAAAAAAAGTTAAAATATTCCACCCATAAAATGCATGTAGTGGGCTCGACCGCTACAGCAGTGTTGTATTAGACACAAACACAATGGCTAATTTTATTTGTGATGAATGTGTTAGGTACATACACAATGTTGATTTAGCGGTGCGGGATATTCAAGAAACTATGAAAAACAATGGAAACTATTTAAAATAATATAAAAATGAATTCGAATTATCTTTAAGAAAAAGTGAATTAGAAATTAAAGAGCTATTATAGGCAATTGAAAGTAGATCATTTGATAGACTACAAGAAATGAGAAGTATTCAGGAATATTGTGAAAAGTGTAAAAGAAATGGAAAAAATAAACAAATACAGTGAAACATTTAAAACCCAAAGTGACAGAATATGTAATGTAAAAAATATGTAAAATGTAAAATTGAGTGCTGTTAAGAATGTAGTGGAAGAAATTAGAGAGGACTTAGTAAAAGAGTTTAAAAACATAAGCGAGAAAACAATAACAATACCAAGACAAGCAAAAGCTATATACGCGGATAAAATTAAAGAAACAAATAATGTTGTGATAATTAAACCAAAAGAAAATCAAGACAATAACAAAACAAGGGATGTGATAAAAAGTTCTATAAATCCAACACATATGGAGTTAAAAACAACTAATATGAAAAATATTCAAAACGGTGCGGTTGTTATAAGAGGTGATGAAAGTTCAGTAAAAAAAATTGAGAATGAGTTCAAAGAAAAACATAGTGACAATTAAGGCCGTGTGTCAATTGCGTTAAAAGTGCGTTAAATTTGATCCCATGGCTAAATTTTGACATTACTGAGGTGAATACAGACGTCAAAATTAAACCTGCTCAGGAGCTCGTTTAAATTTTAACAAGTGGATACATTTTGACTTTTGTATTAAGCTTCTTGTACATTACTTAAACCATCGACCTATTATACCTGGACTGCTAGGAGCCAATATCACGATGGTTCCCTTTATTAAAAAAAATCGATACACTAGCGGCAATTTGAAAACTGCTATCACTTGCAAGTTAATATTTTTTAACAAACATCGTGGCTCTTTCGTGTTTTTACTTTGGAAACAAACACATAAATATTAAAAAAAAAACTATACAATTTCTATTTGTTTTTAATAAAAAGTATTTCTTTATTATCCAGCAAACTCGAAAAGTAAATTACAATTTATTTTGACAATTACATCTGTCAGACAGCTGCCTGTTCTAGCTGCCCTACTCTGCATGTTTTAGGACCAAATAAACCGGTACCTGCTATGTACTTGTACATCATGAATTTCTAGCTACGTTTAAGTTGTTAGCTACGAGAGCAAGTTTGTACGATCCAGTCGTGCCCATTTAAAAAAAAAAAAAGTTAAAAAATTTCACGCTCTTGCAAATCCTACCAAGATAAATAAGCAAAAACACTTATTTAATGAATTTTTAATTAGTTATTACATTGTACACACATATTTCTTTTGAACTTTTCATAAAATTTTATCGAAAATTATAATTAACTTGAACTATATTTACTTAATACCAGATGGTTCATCTTAAGTGGTTCATATCCGGTTGTTTTTGTGACGGGACGTTGTTAAGTTTAGATTAAGCGCATTTTTGTACATTATACTAAATCAAATAATATGATAATAAGAGAATTTAAAAAAAGGCGCAGTATCATACTAAATTTGCTTTAATATTGTATTAAATTCATAAAAATTTGCGCTATTATGTTTGTTATTCATGTTTTTTTTTGTATCTGAGCTATTTTACATACTATCGATCACAACCGATACTAAAATACCCTTTTTAATGTGTCTAGCAAAAATATGAACAAATCTAGTTTTTACTGGTCCGGGGCCTAGAGTGGTTTTTCTGACGACGCAAAAGGGTTCATAATCGACAAGCCCTAGTTTTGGCCATTACTCAGCCATGCTAGTGGCTTACCAATACCTATTTAGGGCAATTCCATTATCGCGGGTGCAGCATTTAGACAGACTTTAAATAAATTAAATTAATTAATTAAATTAAATAAATAAATCGTCAGAAAAAGGGTTTCAAAGTGCGATCGCGGGTGCAACGAATTTGGCCCACCTATCTTGATCATAGTAAGAAAACACAAAAGTCTGTTAATTGTGAAACATTTATTATGTTCTTCTTTCATTTTATTGAACGACATTGATTCAATCAACTAAAGACATACAAATTAAGATAAAAAACAATAATCAACAACGATTTTTTTTTCACTTTTTAAGTAATCGCGGGTGCAAAGCGTGTTACTTTTATGAATATTGACATCAGTAAAACGATATAAATGAACTGGATAAGAGATTAAATAACATATATTGCTAGTCAGTACCCTTCTCTATTAATTATTAGTTTTTTTTTTTTTTTTCAAATTCGTCTAATATTTTCGAAAAATACTGTGGTGCGATTCTCTTATCGCTTGCGCATTATTGAGACACCTTTGAGTATATTATAATTAATTAAATGGCTGGCCACGAGATGAGACTCGGCGAGACTTTTGGAAGTCTCGGTCTCGTTAAAATCGAAAATTTTATTCTCGTCTCGGTCTCGTGTCGATCTCGTCTCGGTCTCGTCTCCAAAAAATACGATACCCGAACAACCTGTTGATTATCGGAACGTCAGACTATAATTTGTCCCCCATATAGTTTGAATATAAGCAGAAGAAATTTAATATTTAACTGAAATTGGATTTTTCAATTTATTAGACTCGCTGTAAATTTCGGTCCAAATATACAGTCCCGTCTCGGTCTCGTCTCGGATGCTTAAAATGCAATCTGGTCTCGTTTAGTCTCGGTCTCGTCATGCGAGACCGAGACTTTTATCGTCTCGTGGCCAGCCCTACTCTGCATGAAGTTAAGCATTTTTTCAAGCGTGCGCCTATATTTTTGTGAAGCAGTCTCTTCTTTCCTTACTTCCCTGCATTTTATATTAAATTGTAAAAAAAAAAACAATCTTGAACAACAAAAATTATTATTCAAGGCATTTTTATTAATAAAATATGATAAATCACTCAATAATGTTAGTTGTCGATAAGTTGCACCCAATATCCTAATTTAGCCGATCGCGGGTGCAACCAATTTGAATCAACGTTTTTTTTTTATTTCAACGTACAATTTACTCCTAATAACGACTGGTTAATTTTTTTTTTTTTTTTTTGATTTGTTCTTACTTTTACAAAGTTTCACTAAAGTTAACACTTTATTTCTATGGGAAAAACAAACTTTTATATATTTTATATCGCGGGTGCAACAAACTTACAATGCCTATTTGCAATCAATAATAGTTTAATAGTTTAATAGTTTTTATGGAAGCGCTTAAATAACATTTGTGACAACATGTCTACCAAGTAAATCATAAGCTCAAACTATCGGTAATGTCTTTTTCTGGCTTTTGTTAGCAGCTATGATATTTGCAGTTCATACTGACTCTTCGTATGACAATGTTGCAAGGCGCAAAAAAAGTGTTTTCTTTAAAGTACGTATCATTTTTTTTTTAATAAATACAAACCATCTACCTTGCATTGTTATACAAAAAAATTAAAAATATTGTAATTTATAAATTGATGACGAAAATCGTCTATAGCGGAATCGCCCTTTGAAACTTTCTAGTGCCATGTCGAAAACTAGAATGTTTTTCTGCGCGGGATGTTTTATCAAATAAATCACAAATATCTAGTTATAGGTATATTTTTTTTTTTGTAAATTAATCGCTTCTGTTATTTTGAAAAGAAAAGAAAAAATTAATTTCAATTTATTTAAAAAACTTTAATTTTTAAAAACAATTTATATTTATTTATTTAATAATTTAATAAAACATTTATAGTTTAGATATGAAATCAAAATCTTTGCAAGAGCAACACCACGTATCAAAAAATTAAAGCCCGAAGATATTTATTTAAAACCGTAACGCGTCGCTTCATATCTAAACTATAAATGTTGTGAAAAAATTAAATTATTAAATAAATAAATTTAAATCATTTTTTAAAAATTAAAGTTTTTTAAATAAATTAAAATTAGTTTTTTCTTTTCTATTCAGACTACTACACAACACGCCACAAAGAAATGTCATAGCTTTTGTTATCTTCAATGAAATACCTTCAAGATAAAAAATTCTTGAAACACACACGAAAAATAAAAAAAAACACCCTAAAATTAAAGTTATCATTTACTAACCTACCTACCTACCCATCTTATCCCTTACCTACTATAACAATACCTATCCTAAAATCTAAAATCATTCAAGTTCAAGATCAAGCCGCGTAAAGTAAACATGACAACAAAATGTTCAGAAATTTTGTAGGTAGCTAGACACCAACCTCAAGCTATCCTCTACCTACTACAACAATAACTCTACTATAATTTTCTATGCAGGTTGGTGCTCTAGGTAGAGTAAATACTTTTTTCATTGTTCAAGTCAAATATTCCATCGACCTCGCAATGAATGACAACAAAATACAACCCAATTCTTCACACACAACGTAAACGTTGAATGTACCTACATGTACATCCCAACAAGTAAATATACACCTAAACATTTACATACAACTATTTTTTTCCAAACTGTGTATACATCGCAGAGATCAGAACTCAGACAGATCTGACCCGCCGACCGACGCGACGCACGATGCAAAAAAAACAACAAACTGGAAGAGTCACAAAATGTGTACTCTGTGTGCCTTTTATTTTTTGATCTTTTTTCCTCCTCTTCAACACAAACGCAACTCTTTCGAAGTTCAAACATGTTGAATGAACATATACGGTGTGACTTTTTTTTGTTTTTACTTAAATTCGAAATTCTGAATCTTCGAATCTGAGTTCGACATTTTGTCCGGAGGCCTCTTAAATGCAAACATGTAATAACTGGGGAATCTGGAATAAAATGTGTAGGCATATGCGGTTAAATATTCCACCCAAAAAATGCATGTAGTGGGCTCGACCGCTACAGCAGTGTTGTATTAGACACAAACACAATGGCTAAGTTTATTTGTGATGAATGTGTTACGTACATACACAATGTAGATTTAGCGGTGCGGGATATTCAAGAAACTGTCAAAAACAATGGAAACTATTTAAAAGAATATAAAAATGTATTCGAATTATCTTTAAGCGAAAGTGAATTAGAAATTAAAGAGCTATTAGAGGCAATTGAAAATAGATCCTTTAATAGACTAAAAGAAATGAGAAGTATTCAGGAATATTGTGAAAAAAGTGTAAAAGAAATGGAAAAAATAAACAAATACAGTGAAACATTTAAAACCCAAAGTGACAGAATATGAGATGTTAAAAATATGGAAAATGGAAACTTGAGTGCTGTTAAGAATGTAGTGGAAGAAATTAGAGAGGACTTAGTAAAAGAGTTTAAAAACATAAGCGAGAAAACAATAACAATACCAAGACAAGCAAAAGCTATATACGCGGATAAAATTAGAGAAACAAATAATGTTGTGATAATTAAACCAAAAGAAAATCAAGACAATAACAAAACAAGGGATGTGATAAAAAGTTCTATAAATCCAACATATATGGAGTTAAAAACAACTAATATGAAAAATATTCAAAACGGCGCGGTTGTTATAAGAGGTGATGAAAGTTCAGTAAAAAAAATTGAGAATGAGTTCAAAGAAAAACATAGTGACAATTAAGGCCGTGTGTCAATTGCGTTAAAAGTGCGTTAAATTTGATCCCATGGCTAAATTTTGACATTACTGAGGTGAATACAGACGTCAAAATTAAACCTGCTCAGGAGCTCGTTTAAATTTTAACAAGTGGATACATTTTGACTTTTGTATTAAGCTTCTTGTACATTACTTAAACCATCGACCTATTATACCTGGACTGCTAGGAGCCAATATCACGATGGTTCCCTTTATTAAAAAAAATCGATACACTAGCGGCAATTTGAAAACTGCTATCACTTGCAAGTTAATATTTTTTAACAAACATCGTGGCTCTTTCGTGTTTTTACTTTGGAAACAAACACATAAATATTAAAAAAAAAACTATACAATTTCTATTTGTTTTTAATAAAAAGTATTTCTTTATTATCCAGCAAACTCGAAAAGTAAATTACAATTTATTTTGACAATTACATCTGTCAGACAGCTGCCTGTTCTAGCTGCCCTACTCTGCATGTTTTAGGACCAAATAAACCGGTACCTGCTATGTACTTGTACATCATGAATTTCTAGCTACGTTTAAGTTGTTAGCTACGAGAGCAAGTTTGTACGATCCAGTCGTGCCCATTTAAAAAAAAAAAAAGTTAAACAATTTCACGCTCTTGCAAATCCTACCAATATAAATAAGCAAAAACACTTATTTAATGAATTTTTAATTAGTTATTACATTGTACACACATATTTCTTTTGAACTTTTCATAAAATTTTATCGAAAATTATAATTAACTTGAACTATATTTACTTAATACCAGATGGTTCATCTTAAGTGGTTCATATCCGGTTGTTTTTGTGACGGGACGTTGTTAAGTTTAGATTAAGCGCATTTTTGTACATTATACTAAATCAAATAATATGATAATAAGAGAATTTAAAAAAAGGCGCAGTATCATACTAAATTTGCTTTAATATTGTATTAAATTCATAAAAATTTGCGCTATTATGTTTGTTATTCATGTTTTTTTTTGTATCTGAGCTATTTTACATACTATCGATCACAACCGATACTAAAATACCCTTTTTAATGTGTCTAGCAAAAATATGAACAAATCTAGTTTTTACTGTTCCGGGGCCTAGAGTGGTTTTTCTGACGACGCAAAAGGGTTCATAATCGACAAGGCCCTAGTTTTGGCCATTACTCAGCCATGCTAGTGGCCTACCAATACCTATTTAGGGCAATTCCATTATCGCGGGTGCAGCATTTAGACAGACTTTAAATAAATTAAATTAATTAATTAAATTAAATAAATAAATCGTCAGAAAAAGGGTTTCAAAGTGCGATCGCGGGTGCAACGAATTTGGCCCACCTATCTTGATCATAGTAAGAAAACACAAAAGTCTGTTAATTGTGAAACATTTATTATGTTCTTCTTTCATTTTATTGAACGACATTGATTCAATCAACTAAAGACATACAAATTAAGATAAAAAACAATAATCAACAACGATTTTTTTCACTTTTTAAGTAATCGCGGGTGCAAAGCGTCTTACTTTTATGAATATTGACATCAGTAAAACGATATAAATGAACTGGATAAGAGATTAAATAACATATATTGTTAGTCAGTACCGTTCTCTATTAATTATTAGAGTGTTTTTTTTTTTCAAATACGTCCAATATTTTCGAAAAATACTGTGTTGCGATTCTCTTATCGCTTGCGCATTATTGAGACACCTTTGAGTATATTATAATTAAATAAAAAAATATTTTAATGAAATTATTGCATGAAGGGCTAGATTTTAACCTATTTCCTATGTAGAAGTGCTCTGCATTAGGGCTGGCCACGAGATAAGACTCGGCGAGACTTTTGGAAGTCTCGGTCTCGTTAAAATCGAACATTTTATTCTCGTCTCGGTCTCGTGTCGATCTCGTCTCGGTCTCGTCTCCAAAAAATACGATACCCGGACAACCTGTTGATTATTGGAACGTCAGACTATAATTTGTCCCCCATATAGTTTGAATATAAGCAGAAGAAATTTAATATTAAACTGAAATTGGATTTTTCAATTTATTAGACTCGCTGTAAATTTCGGTCCAAATATGAAGTCCCGTCTCGGATGCTTAAAATGCAGTCTGGTCTCCTTTAGTCTCGGTCTCGTCATGCGAGAACGAGACTTTTATCGTCTCGTGGCCAGCCCTACTCTGCATGAAGTTAAGCATTTTTTCAAGCGTGCGCCTATATTTTTGTGAAGCAGTCTCTTTTCTTACTTCCCTGCATTTTATATTAAATTGTAAAAATAAAAAAACAATCTTGAACAACAAAAATTATTGTTCAAGGCATTTTTATTAATAAAATATGATAAATCACTCAATAATGTTAGTTGTCGATAAGTTGCACCCAATATCCTAATTTAGCCGATCGCGGGTGCAACCAATTTGAATCAACGTTTTTTTTTTATTTCAACGTACAATTTACTCCTAATAACGACTGGTTAATTTTTTTTTTTTGATTTGTTCTTACTTTTACAAAGTTTCACTAAAGTTAACACTTTATTTCTATGGGAAAAACAAACTTTTATACATTTTATATCGCGGGTGCAACAAACTTACAATGCCTATTTGCAATCAAAAATAGTTTAATAGTTTTTATGGAAGCGCTTAAATAACATTTGTGACAACATGTCTACCAAGTAAATCATAACCTCAAACTATCGGTAATGTCTTTTTCTGGCTTTTGTTAGCAGCTATGATATTTGCAGTTCATACTGACTCTTCGTATGACAATGTTGCAAGGTGCAAAAAAAGTGTTTTCTTTAAAGTACGTATCATTTTTTTTTTGTAATAAATACAAACCATCTATCTTGCATTGTTATACAAAAAAATTTAAAATATTGTAATTTATAAATTGATGACGAAAATCGTCTATAGCGGAATCGCCCTTTGAAACTTTCTAGTGCCATGTCGAAAACTAGAATGTTTTTCTGCGCGGGTATGTTTTATCAAATAAATCACAAATAACTAGTTATATGTATATTTTTTGGTAAATTAATCGCTTTTGTTATTTTGAAAAGAAAAGAAAAAATTAATTTCAATTTATTTAAAAAACTTTAATTTTTAAAAACAATTTATATTTATTTATTTAATAATTTAATTATTTCATAACATTTATAGTTTAGATATGAAATCAAAATCTTTGCAAGTGCAACACCACGTATCAAAAAATTAAAGCCCGAAGATATTTATTTAAAACCGTAACGCGTCGCTTCATATCTAAACTATAAATGTTGTGAAATAATTAAATTATTAAATAAATAAATTTAAATTATTTTTTAAAAATTAAAGTTTTTTAAATAAATTAAAATTAGTTTTTTCTTTTCTATTCAGACTACTACACAACACGCCACAAAGAAATGTCATAGCTTTTGTTATCTTCAATGAAATACCTTCAAGATAAAAATTTTTTGAAAACACGAAAAATAAAAAAAAAACACCCTAAAATTAAAGTTATCATTTACTCACCTACCTACCTACCCATCTTATCCCTTACCTACTATAACAATACCTATCCTAAAATCTAAAATCATTCAAGTTCAAGATCAAGCCGCGTAAAGTAAACATGACAACAAAATGTTCAGAAATTTCGTAGGTAGCTAGACACCAACCTCAAGCTATCCTCTACCTACTACAACAATAACTCTACTATAATTTTCTATGCAGGTTGGTGCTCTAGGTAGAGTAAATACTTTTTTCATTGTTCAAGTCAAATATTCCATCGACCTCGCAATGAATGACAACAAAATACAACCCAATTCTTCACACACAACGTAAACGTTGAATGTACCTACAAGTACATCCCAACAAGTAAATATATACCTAAACATTTACATACAACTATTTTCTTCCAAACTGTGTATACATCGCAGAGATCAGAATTCAGACAGATCTGACCCGCCGACCGACGCGACGCACGATGCAAAAAAACAACAGAATGGAAGAGTCACAAAATGTGTACTTTGTGTGCCTTTTATTTTTTGATCTTTTTTCCTCCTCTTCAACACAAACGCAACTCTTTCGAAGTTCAAACATGTTGAATGAACATATACGGTGTGACTTTTTTTTGTTTTTACTTTAATTCGAAATTCTGAATTAAATGCAAACATGTAATAACTGGGGAATCTGGAATAAAATGTGCCGGTATATGCGGTAAAATATTCCACTCAAAAATTGCATGTAGTGGGCTCGACCGCTAAAGCAGTGTTGTATTAGACACAAACACAATGGCTAAGTTTATTTGTGATGAATGTGTTACGTACATACACAATGTTGATTTAGCGGTGCGGGACATTCAAGAAACTGTCAAAAACAATGGAAACTATTTAAAAGAATATATAAATGTATTCGAATTATCTTTAAGAAAAAGTGAATTAGAAATTAAAGAGCTATTAGAGGCAATTGAAAACAGATCCTTTAATAGACTACAAGAAATGAGAAGTATTCAGGAATATTGTGAAAAAAGTGTAAAAGAATTGGAAAAAATAAACAAATACAGTGAAACATTTAAAACCCAAAGTGACAGAATATGTGATGTTAAAAATATGGAAAATGGAAATTTGAGTGCTGTTAAGAATGTAGTGGAAGAAATTAGAGAGGACTTAGTAAGAGTTTAAAAACATAAGCGAGAAAACAATAACAATACCAAGACAAGCAAAAGCTATATACGCGGATTAAATTAAAGAAACAAATAATGTTGTGATAATTAAACCAAAAGAAAATCAAGACAATAACAAAACAAGGGATGTGATAAAAAGTTCTATAAATCCAACAAATATGGAGTTAAAAACAACTTATATGAAAAATATTCAAAACGGTGCGGTTGTTATAAGAGGTGATGAAAGTTCAGTAAAAAAAATTGAGAATGAGTTCAAAGAAAAACATAGTGACAATTAAGGCCGTGTGTCAATTGCGTTAAAAGTGCGTTAAATTTGATCCCATGACTAAATTTTGACATTACTGAGGTGAATACAGACGTCAAAATTAAACCTGCTCAGGAGCTCGTTTAAATTTTAACAAGTGGATACATTTTGACTTTTGTATTAAGCTTCTTGTACATTACTTAAACCATCGACCTATTATACCTGGACTGCTAGGAGCCAATATCACGATGGTTCCCTTTATTAAAAAAAATCGATACACTAGCGGCAATTTGAAAACTGCTATCACTTGCAAGTTAATATTTTTTAACAAACATCGTGGCTCTTTGTGTTTTTACTTT
Organism: Melangyna quadrimaculata; assembly: GCA_949320155.1. Taxonomy (NCBI): domain Eukaryota; kingdom Metazoa; phylum Arthropoda; class Insecta; order Diptera; family Syrphidae; genus Melangyna; species Melangyna quadrimaculata. The sequence continues at coordinate 268,269,603 of OX439483.1, forward strand.
GGAAACAAACACATAAATATTAAAAAAAAACAATACAATTTCTATTTGTTTTTAATAAAAAGTATTTCTTTATTATCCAGCAAACTCGAAAAGTAAATTACAATTTGTTTTGACAATTACATCTGTCAGACAGCTGCCTGTTCTAGCTGCCCTACTCTGCATGTTTTAGGACCAAATAAACCGGTACCTGCTATGTACTTGTACATCATGAATTTCTAGCTACGTTCAAGTTGTTAGCTACGAGAGCAAGTTTGTACGATCCAGTCGTGCCCATTTAAAAAAAAAAAAGTTAAAAAATTTCACGCTCTTGCAAATCCTACCAAGATAAATAAGCAAAACATTTATTTAATGAATTTTTAATTAGTTATTACATTGTACACACATATTTCTTTTGAACTTTTCATAAAATTTTATCAAAAATTATAATTAACTTGAACTATATTTACTTAATACCAGATGGTTCATCTTAAGTGGTTCATATCCGGTTGTTTTTGTGTCGGGACGTTGTTAAGTTTAGATTAAGCGCATTTTTGTACATTATACTAAATCAAATAATATGATAATAAGAGAATTTAAAAAAAAGGCCCAGTATCATACTAAATTTGCTTTAATATTGTATTAAATTCATAAAAATTTGCGCTATTATGTTTGTTATTCAGGTTTTTTTTTTTGTATCTGAGTTATTTTACTATCGATCACAACCGATACTAAAATACCCTTTTTAATGTGTCTAGCAAAAATATGAACAAATCTAGTTTTTACTGGTCCGGGGCCTAGAGTGGTTTTTCTGACGACGCAAAAGGGTTCATAATCGACAAGGCCCTAGTTTTGGCCATTACTCAGCCATGCTAGTGGCTTACCAATACCTATTTAGGGCAATTCCATTATCGCGGGTGCAGCATTTAGACAGACTTTAAATAAATTAAATTAATTAATTAAAAGGGTTTCAAAGTGCGATCGCGGGTGCAACGAATTTGGCCCACCTATCTTGATCATAGTAAGAAAACACAAAAGTCTGTTAATTGTGAAACATTTATTATGTTCTTCTTTCATTTTATTGAACGACATTGATTCAATCAACTAAAGACATACAAATTAAGATAAAAAACAATAATCAACAACGATTTTTTTCACTTTTTAAGTAATCGCGGGTGCAAAGCGTCTTACTTTTATGAATATTGACATCAGTAAAACGATATAAATGAACTGGATAAGAGATTAAATAACATATATTGCTATTCAGTACCGTTCTCTATTAATTATTAGTTTGTTTTTTTTTTTTTTTTCAAATACGTCCAATATTTTCGAAAAATACTGTGTTGCGATTCTCTTATCGCTTGCGCATTATTGAGACACCTTTGAGTATATTATAATTAAATAAAAAAATATTTTAATGAAATTATTGCTTGAAGAGCTACATTTTAACCTATTCCCTATGTAGAAGTGCTCTGCATTAGCGCTGGCCACGAGATGAGACTCGGCGAGACTTTTGGAAGTCTCGGTCTCGTTAAAATCGAAAATTTTATTCTCGTTTCGGTTTCGTGTCGATCTCGTCTCGGTCTCGTCTCCAAAAAATACGATACCCGGACAACCTGTTGATTATTGGAACGTCAGACTATAATTTGTCCCCCATATAGTTTGAATATAAGCAGAAGAAATTTAATATTTAACTGAAATTGGATTTTTCAATTTATTAGACTCGATGTTAATTTCGGTCCAAATATACAGTCCCGTCTCGGTCTCGTCTCGGATGCTTAAAATGCAGTCTGGTCTCGTTTAGTCTCGGTCTCGTCATGCGAGACCGAGACTTTTATCGTCTCGTGGCCAGCCCTACTCTGCATGAAGTTAAGCATTTTTTCAAGCGTGCGCATATTTTTGTGAAGCAGTCTCTTTCCTTACTTCCCTGCATTTTATATTAAATTGTAAAAAAAAAAACAATCTTGAACAACGAAAATTATTATTCAAGGCATTTTTATTAATAAAATATGATAAATCACTCAATAATGTTAGTTGTCGATAAGTTGCACCCAATATCCTAATTTAGCCGATCGCGGGTGCAACCAATTTGAATCAACGGTTTTTTTTATTTCAACGTACAATTTACTCCTAATAACGACTGGTTAATTTTTTTTTTTTGATTTGTTCTTACTTTTACAAAGTTTCACTAAAGTTAACACTTTATTTCTATGGGAAAAACAAACTTTTATACATTTTATATCGCGGGTGCAACAAACTTACAATGCCTATTTGCAATCAATAATAGTTTAATAGTTTTTATGGAAGCGCTTAAATAACATTTGTGACAACATGTCTACCAAGTAAATCATAACCTCAAACTATCGGTAATGTCTTTTTCTGGCTTTTGTTAGCAGCTATGATATTTGCAGTTCATACTGACTCTTCGTATGACAATGTTGCAAGGCGCAAAAAAAGTGTTTTCTTTAAAGTACGTATCATTTTTTTTTTAATAAATACAAACCATCTACCTTGCATTGCTATAAAAAAAAATTAAAAATATTGTAATTTATAAATTGATGACGAAAATCGTCTATAGCGGAATCGCCCTTTGAAACTTTCTAGTGCCATGTCGAAAACTAGAATGTTTTTCTGCGCGGGATGTTTTATCAAATAAATCACAAATAACTAGTTCTATGTATATTTTTTTTTTGTAAATTAATCGCTTTTGTTATTTTGAAAAGAAAAGAAAAAATTAATTTCAATTTATTTAAAAAACTTTAATTTTTAAAAACAATTTATATTTATTTATTTAATAATTTAATTATTTCATAACATTTATAGTTTAGATATGAAATCAAAATCTTTGCAAGAGCAACACCACGTATCAAAAAATTAAAGCCCGAAGATATTTATTTAAAACCGTAACGCGTCGCTTCATATCTAAACTATAAATGTTGTAAATAAATTTAAATCATTTTTTAAAAATTAAAGTTTTTTAAATAAATTAAAATTAGTTTTTTCTTTTCTATTCAGACTACTACACAACACGCCACAAAGAAATGTCATAGCTTTTGTTATCTTCAATGAAATACCTTCAAGATATAAAATTCTTGAAAACACACGAAAAATAAAAAAAAACACCCTAAAATTAAAGTTATCATTTACTAACCTACCTACCTACCCATCTTATCCCTTACCTACTATAACAATACCTATCCTAAAATCTAAAATCATTCAAGTTCAAGATCAAGCCGCGTAAAGTAAACATGACAACAAAATGTTCAGAAATTTTGTAGGTAGCTAGACACCAGCTATCCTCTACCTACTACAACAATAACTCTACTATAATTTTCTATGCAGGTTGGTGCTCTAGGTAGAGTAAATACTTTTTTCATTGCTCAAGTCAAATATTCCATTGACCTCGCAATGAATGACAAAAAAATAAAACCCAATTCTTCACACACAACGTAAACGTTGAATGTACCTACAAGTACATCCCAACAAGAAAATATATACCTAAACATTTACATACAACTATTTTCTTCCAAACTGTGTATACATCGCAGAGATCAGAGATCAGACAGATCTGACCCGCCGACCGACGCGACGCACGATGCAAAAAAACAACAAAATGGAAGAGTCACAAAGTGTGTACTCTGTGGTGTGCCTTTTATTTTTTTTCTTTTTTCCTCCTCTTCAACACAACCCAACTCTCTCGAAGTTCAAACATGTTGAATGAACATATACGGTGTGACTTTTTTTTGTTTTTACTTTAATTCGAAATTCTGAATCTTCGAACCTGAGTTCGACATTTTGTCCGGAGGCCTCTTAAATGCAAACATGTAATAACTGGGGAATCTGGAATAAAATGTGCCGGCATATGCGGTAAAATATTCCGCCCAGCCAGCGATACCTGAACCCCAGAGCTATCATTGATGACAGATTCCAGGACGTGTTTCACAAAGAAGGAAGACCATTCTATGAACGAGCCGATAGTGGACACGACAGGGGATGACACCATAACCTTTTCTTAAACATTTTTTATTATTTTAAGAGACAATTGTTTTGTAATAAAAAAACAAAAAAAAAATCATGTATAAGATTAAGAAGCCAAAAATATGTAATTTATACTTATACAAAAAAAATCATTTTAAGTAGACATAAGAAATAAGTTGGGCCCCCTCTGAGCCAACATTTAAAACATTAGTTAATAATAAGCTTAGTTGTAAGTCATTTGTATATAAAATCTAGCTAAATAAAACAAAATCTTAAAACTAAAAAAAAAAGTTAAAATATTCCACCCATAAAATGCATGTAGTGGGCTCGACCGCTACAGCAGTGTTGTATTAGACACAAACACAATGGCTAATTTTATTTGTGATGAATGTGTTAGGTACATACACAATGTTGATTTAGCGGTGCGGGATATTCAAGAAACTATGAAAAACAATGGAAACTATTTAAAATAATATAAAAATGAATTCGAATTATCTTTAAGAAAAAGTGAATTAGAAATTAAAGAGCTATTATAGGCAATTGAAAGTAGATCCTTTGATAGACTACAAGAAATGAGAAGTATTGAGGAATATTGTGAAAAGTGTAAAAGAAATGGAAAAAATAAACAAATACAGTGAAACATTTAAAACCCAAAGTGACAGAATATGTAATGTAAAAAATATGTAAAATGTAAAATTGAGTGCTGTTAAGAATGTAGTGGAAGAAATTAGAGAGGACTTAGTAAAAGAGTTTAAAAACATAAGCGAGAAAACAATAACAATACCAAGACAAGCAAAAGCTATATACGCGGATAAAATTAAAGAAACAAATAAAGTTGTGATAATTAAACCAAAAGAAAATCAAGACAATAACAAAACAAGGGATGTGATAAAAAGTTCTATAAATCCAACAAATGTGGAGTTAAAAACAACTAATATGAAAAATATTCAAAACGGTGCGGTTGTTATAAGAGGTGATGAAAGTTCAGTAAAAAAAATTGAGAATAAGTTCAAAGAAAAACATAGTGACAATTAAGGCCGTGTGTCAATTGCGTTAAAAGTGCGTTAAATTTTATCCCATGGCTAAATTTTGACATTACTGAGGTGAATACAGACGTCAAAATTAAACCTGCTCAGGAGCTCGTTTAAATTTTAACAAATGGATACATTTTGACTTTTGTATTAAGCTTCTTGTACATTACTTAAACCATCGACCTATTATACCTGGACTGCTAGGAGCCAATATCACGATGGTTCCCTTTATTAAAAAAAATCGATACACTAGCGGCAATTTGAAAACTGCTATCACTTGCAAGTTAATATTTTTTAACAAACATCGTGGCTCTTTGTGTTTTTACTTTGGAAACAAACACATAAATATTAAAAAAAAAAAAAACTATACAATTTCTATTTGTTTTTAATAAAAAGTATTTCTTCATTATCCAGCAAACTCGAAAAGTAAATTACAATTTATTTTGACAATTACATCTGTCAGACAGCTGCCTGTTCTAGCTGCCCTACTCTGCATGTTTTAGGACCAAATAAACCGGTACCTGCTATGTACTTGTACATCATGAATTTCTAGCTACGTTCAAGTTGTTAGCTACGAGAGCGAGTTTGTACGATCCAGTTGTGCCCATTTAAAAAAAAAAAAGTTAAAAAATTTCACGCTCTTGCAAATCCTACCAAGATAAATAAGCAAAAACATTTATTTAATGAATTTTTAATTAGTTATTACATTGTACACACATATTTCTTTTGAACTTTTCATAAAATTTTATCAAAAATTATAATTAACTTGAACTATATTTAGTTAATACCAGATGGTTCATCTTAAGTGGTTCATATCCGGTTGTTTTTGTTACGGGACGTTGTTAAGTTTAGATTAAGCGCATTTTTGTACATTATACTAAATCAAATAATATCATAATAAGAGAAATTAAAAAAACTATCGATCACTACCGATACTAAAATACCCTTTTTTAATGTGTCTAGCAAAAATATGAACAAATCTAGTTTTTACTGGTCCGGGGCCTAGAGTGGTTTTTCTGACGACGCAAAAGGGTTCATAATCGACAAGGCCCTAGTTTTGGCCATTACTCAGCCATGCTAGTGGCTTACCAATACCTATTTAGGGCAATTCCATTATCGCGGGTGCAGCATTTAGACAGACTTTAAATAAATTAAATTAATTAATTAAATTAAATAAATAAATCGTCAGAAAAAGGGTTTCAAAGTGCGATCGCGGGTGCAACGAATTTGGCCCACCTATCTTGATCATAGTAAGAAAACACAAAAGTCTGTTAATTGTGAAACATTTATTATGTTCTTCTTTCATTTTATTGAACGACATTGATTCAATCAACTAAAGACATACAAATTAAGATAAAAAACAATAATCAACAACGATTTTTTTTCACTTTTTAAGTAATCGCGGGTGCAAAGCGTGTTACGTTTATGAATATTGACATCAGTAAAACGATATAAATGAACTGGATAAGAGATTAAAAAACATATATTGCTAGTCAGTACCCTTCTCTATTAATTATTAGTTTTTTTTTTTTTTTTTTCAAATACGTCTAATATTTTCGAAAAATACTGTGGTGCGATTCTCTTATCGCTTGCGCATTATTGAGACACCTTTGAGTATATTATAATTAATTAAATGGCTGGCCACGAGATGAGACTCGGCGAGACTTTTGGAAGTCTCGGTCTCGTTAAAATCGAAAATTTTATTCTCGTCTCGGTCTCGTGTCGATCTCGTCTCGGTCTCGTCTCCAAAAAATACGATACCCGAACAACCTGTTGATTATCGGAACGTCAGACTATAATTTGTCCCCCATATAGTTTGAATATAAGCAGAAGAAATTTAATATTTAACTGAAATTGGATTTTTCAATTTATTAGACTCGCTGTAAATTTCGGTCCAAATATACAGTCCCGTCTCGGTCTCGTCTCGGATGCTTAAAATGCAGTCTGGTCTCGTTTAGTCTCGGTCTCGTCATGCGAGACCGAGACTTTTATCGTCTCGTGGCCAGCCCTACTCTGCATGAAGTTAAGCATTTTTTCAAGCGTGCGCCTATATTTTTGTGAAGCAGTCTCTTCTTTCCTTACTTCCCTGCATTTTATATTAAATTGTAAAAAAAAAAAACAATCTTGAACAACAAAAATTATTATTTAAGGCATTTTTATTATTAAAATATGATAAATCACTCAATAATGTTAGTTGTCGATAAGTTGCACCCAATATCCTAATTTAGCCGATTGCGGGTGCAACCAATTTGAATCAACGTTTTTTTTTTTTATTTCAACGTACAATTTACTCCTAATAACGACTGGTTAATTTTTTTTTTTTTTTTTTTGATTTGTTCTTACTTTTACAAAGTTTCACTAAAGTTAACACTTTATTTCTATGGGAAAAACAAACTTTTATATATTTTATATCGCGGGTGCAACAAACTTACAATGCCTATTTGCAATCAATAATAGTTTAATAGTTTTTATGGAAGCGCTTAAATAACATTTGTGACAACATGTCTACCAAGTAAATCATAAGCTCAAACTATCGATAATGTCTTTTTCTGGCTTTTGTTAGCAGCTATGATATTTGCAGTTCATACTGACTCTTCGTATGACAATGTTGCAAGGCGCAAAAAAAGTGTTTTCTTTAAAGTATGTATCATTTTTTTTTTAATAAATACAAACCATCTACCTTGCATTGTTATACAAAAAAATTAAAAATATTGTAATTTATAAATTGATGACGAAAATCCTCTATAGCGGAATCGCCCTTTGAAACTTTCTAGTGCCATGTCGAAAACTAGAATGTTTTTCTGCGCGGGTATGTTTTATCAAATAAATCACAAATAACTAGTTATATGTATATTTTTTGGTAAATTAATCGCTTTTGTTATTTTAAAAAGAAAAGAAAAAATTAATTTCAATTTATTTAAAAAACTTTAATTTTTAAAAACAATTTATATTTATTTATTTAATAATTTAATTATTTCATAACATTTATAGTTTAGATATGAAATCAAAATCTTTGCAAGTGCAACACCACGTATCAAAAAATTAAAGCCCGAAGATATTTATTTAAAACCGTAACGCGTCGCTTCATATCTAAACTATAAATGTTGTGAAATAATTAAATTATTAAATAAATAAATTTAAATCATTTTTTAAAAATTAAAGTTTTTTAAATAAATTAAAATTAGTTTTTTCTTTTCTATTCAGACTACTACACAACACGCCACAAAGAAATGTCATAGCTTTTGTTATCTTCAATGAAATACCTTCAAGATAAAAAATTTTTGAAAACACGAAAAATAAAAAAAAACACCCTAAAATTAAAGTTATCATTTACTCACCTACCTACCTACCCATCTTATCCCTTACCTACTATAACAATACCTATCCTAAAATCTAAAATCATTCAAGTTCAAGATCAAGCCGCGTAAAATAAACATGACAACAAAATGTTCAGAAATTTTGTAGGTAGCTAGACACCAACCTCAAGCTATCCTCTACCTACTACAACAATAACTCTACTATAATTTTCTATGCAGGTTGGTGCTCTAGGTAGAGTAAATACTTTTTTCATTGTTCAAGTCAAATATTCCATCGACCTCGCAATGAATGACAACAAAATACAACCCAATTCTTCACACACAACGTAATCGTTGAATGTACCTACATGTACATCCCAACAAGTAAATATATACCTAAACATTTACATACAACTATTTTCTTCCAAACTGTGTATACATCGCAGAGATCAGAATTCAGACAGATCTGACCCGCCGACCGACGCGACGCACGATGCAAAAAAACAACAAAATGGAAGAGTCACAAAATGTGTACTTTGTGTGCCTTTTATTTTTTGATCTTTTTTCCTCCTCTTCAACACAAACGCAACTCTTTCGAAGTTCAAACATGTTGAATGAACATATACGGTGTGACTTTTTTTTGTTTCTACTTTAATTCGAAATTCTGAATTAAATGCAAACATGTAATAACTGGGGAATCTGGAATAAAATGTGCCGGTATATGCGGTAAAATATTCCACTCAAAAATTGCATGTAGTGGGCTCGACCGCTAAAGCAGTGTTGTATTAGACACAAACACAATGGCTAAGTTTATTTGTGATGAATGTGTTACGTACATACACAATGTTGATTTAGCTGTGCGGGATATTCAAGAAACTGTCAAAAACAATGGAAACTATTTAAAAGAATATATAAATGTATTCGAATTATCTTTAAGAAAAAGTGAATTAGAAATTAAAGAGCTATTAGAGGCAATTGAAAATAGATCCTTTAATAGACTACAAGAAATGAGAAGTATTCAGGAATATTGTGAAAAAAGTGTAAAAGAAATGGAAAAAATAAACAAATACAGTGAAACATTTAAAACCCAAAGTGACAGAATATGTGATGTTAAAAATATGGAAAATGGAAATTTGAGTGCTGTTAAGAATGTAGTGGAAGAAATTAGAGAGGACTTAGTAAAAGAGTTTAAAAACATAAGCGAGAAAACAATAACAATACCAAGACAAGCAAAAGCTATATACGCGGATAAAAGTAAAGAAACAAATAAAGTTGTGATAATTAAACCAAAAGAAAATCAAGACAATAACAAAACAAGGGATGTGATAAAAAGTTCTATAAATCCAACAAATATGGAGTTAAAAACAACTAATATGAAAAATATTCAAAACAGTGCGGTTGTTATAAGAGGTGATGAAAGTTCAGTAAAAAAAATTGAGAATGAGTTCAAAGAAAAACATAGTGACAATTAAGGCTGTGTGTCAATTGCGTTAAAAGTGCGTTAAATTTGATCCCATGACTAAATTTTGACATTACTGAGGTGAATACAGACGTCAAAATTAAACCTGCTCAGGAGCTCGTTTAAATTTTAACAAGTGGATACATTTTGACTTTTGTATTAAGCTTCTTGTACATTACTTAAACCATCGACCTATTATACCTGGACTGCTAGGAGCCAATATCACGATGGTTCCCTTTATTAAAAAAAATCGATACACTAGCGGCAATTTGAAAACTGCTATCACTTGCAAGTTAACATTTTTTAACAAACATCGAGGCTCTTTGTGTTTTTACTTTGGAAACAAACACATAAATATTAAAAAAAAAAAAAAAAACAATACAATTTCTATTTGTTTTTAATAAAAAGTATTTCTTTATTATCCAGCAAACTCGAAAAGTAAATTACAATTTGTTTTGACAATTACATCTGTCAGACAGCTGCCTGTTCTAGCTGCCCTACTCTGCATGTTTTAGGACCAAATAAACCGGTACCTGCTATGTACTTGTACATCATGAATTTCTAGCTACGTTCAAGTTGTTAGCTACGAGAGCAAGTTTGTACGATCCAGTCGTGCCCATTTAAAAAAAAAAAAGTTAAAAAATTTCACGCTCTTGCAAATCCTACCAAGATAAATAAGCAAATCATTTATTTAATGAATTTTTAATTAGTTATTACATTGTACACACATATTTCTTTTGAACTTTTCATAAAATTTTATCAAAAATTATAATTAACTTGAACTATATTTACTTAATACCAGATGGTTCATCTTAAGTGGTTCATATCCGGTTGTTTTTGTGTCGGGACGTTGTTAAGTTTAGATTAAGCGCATTTTTGTACATTATACTAAATCAAATAATATGATAATAAGAGAATTTAAAAAAAAGGCCCAGTATCATACTAAATTTGCTTTTATATTGTATTAAATTCATACAAATTTGCGCTATTATGTTTGTTATTCAGGTTTTTTTTTGTATCTGAGTTATTTTACATACTATCGATCACAACCGATACTAAAATACCCTTTTTAATGTGTCTAGCAAAAATATGAACAAATCTAGTTTTTACTGGTCCGGGGCCTAGAGTGGTTTTTCTGACGACGCAAAAGGGTTCATAATCGACAAGGCCCTAGTTTTGGCCATTACTCAGCCATGCTAGTGGCTTACCAATACCTATTTAGGGCAATTCCATTATCGCGGGTGCAGCATTTAGACAGACTTTAAATAAATTAAATTAATTAATTAAATTAAATAAATAAATCGTCAGAAAAAGGGTTTCAAAGTGCGATCGCGGGTGCAACGAATTTGGCCCACCTATCTTGATCATAGTAAGAAAACACAAAAGTCTGTTAATTGTGAAACATTTATTATGTTCTTCTTTCATTTTATTGAACGACATTGATTCAATCAACTAAAGACATACAAATTAAGATAAAAAACAATAATCAACAACGATTTTTTTTCACTTTTTAAGTAATCGCGGGTGCAAAGCGTGTTACTTTTATGAATATTGACATCAGTAAAACGATATAAATGAACTGGATAAGAGATTAAAAAACATATATTGCTAGTCAGTACCCTTCTCTATTAATTATTAGTTTTTTTTTTTTTTTCAAATACGTCTATAGGCGTGCGCCTATATTTTTGTGAAGCAGTCTCTTCTTTCCTTACTTCCCTGCATTTTATATTAAATTGTAAAAAAAAAAAAACAATCTTGAACAACAAAAATTATTATTTAAGGCATTTTTATTATTAAAATATGATAAATCACTCAATAATGTTAGTTGTCGATAAGTTGCACCCAATATCCTAATTTAGCCGATTGCGGGTGCAACCAATTTGAATCAACGTTTTTTTTTTTTATTTCAACGTACAATTTACTCCTAATAACGACTGGTTAATTTTTTTTTTTTTTTTTGATTTGTTCTTACTTTTACAAAGTTTCACTAAAGTTAACACTTTATTTCTATGGGAAAAACAAACTTTTATATATTTTATATCGCGGGTGCAACAAACTTACAATGCCTATTTGCAATCAATAATAGTTTAATAGTTTTTATGGAAGCGCTTAAATAACATTTGTGACAACATGTCTACCAAGTAAATCATAAGCTCAAACTATCGGTAATGTCTTTTTCTGGCTTTTGTTAGCAGCTATGATATTTGCAGTTCATACTGACTCTTCGTATGACAATGTTGCAAGGCGCAAAAAAAGTGTTTTCTTTAAAGTATGTATCATTTTTTTTTTAATAAATACAAACCATCTACCTTGCATTGTTATACAAAAAAATTAAAAATATTGTAATTTATAAATTGATGACGAAAATCCTCTATAGCGGAATCGCCCTTTGAAACTTTCTAGTGCCATGTCGAAAACTAGAATGTTTTTCTGCGCGGGTATGTTTTATCAAATAAATCACAAATAACTAGTTATATGTATATTTTTTGGTAAATTAATCGCTTTTGTTATTTTAAAAAGAAAAGAAAAAATTAATTTCAATTTATTTAAAAAACTTTAATTTTTAAAAACAATTTATATTTATTTATTTAATAATTTATAGTTTAGATATGAAATCAAAATCTTTGCAAGTGCAACACCACGTATCAAAAAATTAAAGCCCGAAGATATTTATTTAAAACCGTAACGCGTCGCTTCATATCTAAACTATAAATGTTGTGAAATAATTAAATTATTAAATAAATAAATTTAAATCATTTTTTAAAAATTAAAGTTTTTTAAATAAATTAAAATTAGTTTTTTCTTTTCTATTCAGACTACTACACAACACGCCACAAAGAAATGTCATAGCTTTTGTTATCTTCAATGAAATACCTTCAAGATAAAAAATTTTTGAAAACACGAAAAATAAAAAAAAAACACCCTAAAATTAAAGTTATCATTTACTCACCTACCTACCTACCCATCTTATCCCTTACCTACTATAACAATACCTATCCTAAAATCTAAAATCATTCAAGTTCAAGATCAAGCCGCGTAAAATAAACATGACAACAAAATGTTCAGAAATTTTGTAGGTAGCTAGACACCAACCTCAAGCTATCCTCTACCTACTACAACAATAACTCTACTATAATTTTCTATGCAGGTTGGTGCTCTAGGTAGAGTAAATACTTTTTTCATTGTTCAAGTCAAATATTCCATCGACCTCGCAATGAATGACAACAAAATACAACCCAATTCTTCACACACAACGTAATCGTTGAATGTACCTACATGTACATCCCAACAAGTAAATATATACCTAAACATTTACATACAACTATTTTCTTCCAAACTGTGTATACATCGCAGAGATCAGAATTCAGACAGATCTGACCCGCCGACCGACGCGACGCACGATGCAAAAAAACAACAAAATGGAAGAGTCACAAAATGTGTACTTTGTGTGCCTTTTATTTTTTGATCTTTTTTCCTCCTCTTCAACACAAACGCAACTCTTTCGAAGTTCAAACATGTTGAATGAACATATACGGTGTGACTTTTTTTTGTTTCTACTTTAATTCGAAATTCTGAATTAAATGCAAACATGTAATAACTGGGGAATCTGGAATAAAATGTGCCGGTATATGCGGTAAAATATTCCACTCAAAAATTGCATGTAGTGGGCTCGACCGCTAAAGCAGTGTTGTATTAGACACAAACACAATGGCTAAGTTTATTTGTGATGAATGTGTTACGTACATACACAATGTTGATTTAGCTGTGCGGGATATTCAAGAAACTGTCAAAAACAATGGAAACTATTTAAAAGAATATATAAATGTATTCGAATTATCTTTAAGAAAAAGTGAATTAGAAATTAAAGAGCTATTAGAGGCAATTGAAAATAGATCCTTTAATAGACTACAAGAAATGAGAAGTATTCAGGAATATTGTGAAAAAAGTGTAAAAGAAATGGAAAAAATAAACAAATACAGTGAAACATTTAAAACCCAAAGTGACAGAATATGTGATGTTAAAAATATGGAAAATGGAAATTTGAGTGCTGTTAAGAATGTAGTGGAAGAAATTAGAGAGGACTTAGTAAAAGAGTTTAAAAACATAAGCGAGAAAACAATAACAATACCAAGACAAGCAAAAGCTATATACGCGGATAAAAGTAAAGAAACAAATAAAGTTGTGATAATTAAACCAAAAGAAAATCAAGACAATAACAAAACAAGGGATGTGATAAAAAGTTCTATAAATCCAACAAATATGGAGTTAAAAACAACTAATATGAAAAATATTCAAAACGGTGCGGTTGTTATAAGAGGTGATGAAAGTTCAGTAAAAAAAATTGAGAATGAGTTCAAAGAAAAACATAGTGACAATTAAGGCTGTGTGTCAATTGCGTTAAAAGTGCGTTAAATTTGATCCCATGACTAAATTTTGACATTACTGAGGTGAATACAGACGTCAAAATTAAACCTGCTCAGGAGCTCGTTTAAATTTTAACAAGTGGATACATTTTGACTTTTGTATTAAGCTTCTTGTACATTACTTAAACCATCGACCTATTATACCTGGACTGCTAGGAGCCAATATCACGATGGTTCCCTTTATTAAAAAAAATCGATACACTAGCGGCAATTTGAAAACTGCTATCACTTGCAAGTTAACATTTTTTAACAAACATCGAGGCTCTTTGTGTTTTTACTTTGGAAACAAACACATAAATATTAAAAAAAAAAAAAAAAAACAATACAATTTCTATTTGTTTTTAATAAAAAGTATTTCTTTATTATCCAGCAAACTCGAAAAGTAAATTACAATTTGTTTTGACAATTACATCTGTCAGACAGCTGCCTGTTCTAGCTGCCCTACTCTGCATGTTTTAGGACCAAATAAACCGGTACCTGCTATGTACTTGTACATCATGAATTTCTAGCTACGTTCAAGTTGTTAGCTACGAGAGCAAGTTTGTACGATCCAGTCGTGCCCATTTAAAAAAAAAAAAGTTAAAAAATTTCACGCTCTTGCAAATCCTACCAAGATAAATAAGCAAATCATTTATTTAATGAATTTTTAATTAGTTATTACATTGTACACACATATTTCTTTTGAACTTTTCATAAAATTTTATCAAAAATTATAATTAACTTGAACTATATTTACTTAATACCAGATGGTTCATCTTAAGTGGTTCATATCCGGTTGTTTTTGTGTCGGGACGTTGTTAAGTTTAGATTAAGCGCATTTTTGTACATTATACTAAATCAAATAATATGATAATAAGAGAATTTAAAAAAAAGGCCCAGTATCATACTAAATTTGCTTTTATATTGTATTAAATTCATAAAAATTTGCGCTATTATGTTTGTTATTCAGGTTTTTTTTTGTATCTGAGTTATTTTACATACTATCGATCACAACCGATACTAAAATACCCTTTTTAATGTGTCTAGCAAAAATATGAACAAATCTAGTTTTTACTGGTCCGGGGCCTAGAGTGGTTTTTCTGACGACGCAAAAGGGTTCATAATCAACAAGGCCCTAGTTTTGGCCATTACTCAGCCATGCTAGTGGCTTACCAATACCTATTTAGGGCAATTCCATTATCGCGGGTGCAGCATTTAGACAGACTTTAAATAAATTAAATTAATTAATTAAATTAAATAAATAAATCGTCAGAAAAAGGGTTTCAAAGTGCGATCGCGGGTGCAACGAATTTGGCCCACCTATCTTGATCATAGTAAGAAAACACAAAAGTCTGTTAATTGTGAAACATTTATTATGTTCTTCTTTCATTTTATTGAACGACATTGATTCAATCAACTAAAGACATACAAATTAAGATAAAAAACAATAATCAACAACGATTTTTTTTCACTTTTTAAGTAATCGCGGGTGCAAAGCGTGTTACTTTTATGAATATTGACATCAGTAAAACGATATAAATGAACTGGATAAGAGATTAAAAAACATATATTGCTAGTCAGTACCCTTCTCTATTAATTATTAGTTTTTTTTTTTTTTTTTCAAATACGTCTAATATTTTCGAAAAATACTGTGGTGCGATTCTCTTATCGCTTGCGCATTATTGAGACACCTTTGAGTATATTATAATTAAATAAAAAAATATTTTAATGAAATTATTGCTTGAAGGGCTACATTTTAACCTATTCCCTGTGTAGAAGTGCTCTGCATTAGGGCTGGCCACGAGATGAGACTCGGCGAGACTTTTGGAAGTCTCGGTCTCGTTAAAATCGAAAATTTTATTCTCGTCTCGGTCTCGTGTCGATCTCGTCTCGGTCTCGTCTCCAAAAAATACGATACCCGGACAACCTGTTGATTATTGGAACGTCAGACTATAATTTGTCCCCCATATAGTTTGAATATAAGCAGAAGAAATTTAATATTAAACTGAAATTGGATTTTTCAATTTATTAGACTCGCTGTAAATTTCGGTCCAAATATGAAGTCCCGTCTCGGATGCTTAAAATGCAGTCTGGTCTCCTTTAGTCTCGGTCTCGTCATGCGAGAACGAGACCTTTATCGTCTCGTGGCCAGCCCTACTCTGCATGAAGTTAAGCATTTTTTCAAGCGTGCGCCTATATTTTTGTGAAGCAGTCTCTTTTCTTACTTCCCTGCATTTTATATTAAATTGTAAAAATAAAAAAACAATCTTGAACAACAAAAATTATTGTTCAAGGCATTTTTATTAATAAAATATGATAAATCACTCAATAATGTTAGTTGTCGATAAGTTGCACCCAATATCCTAATTTAGCCGATCGCGGGTGCAACCAATTTGAATCAACGTTTTTTTTTTATTTCAACGTACAATTTACTCCTAATAACGACTGGTTAATTTTTTTTTTTGATTTGTTCTTACTTTTACAAAGTTTCACTAAAGTTAACACTTTATTTCTATGGGAAAAACAAACTTTTATACATTTTATATTGCGGGTGCAACAAACTTACAATGCCTATTTGCAATCAAAAATAGTTTAATAGTTTTTGTGGAAGCGCTTAAATAACATTTGTGACAACATGTCTACCAAGTAAATCATAACCTCAAACTATCGGTAATGTCTTTTTCTGGCTTTTGTTAGCAGCTATGATATTTGCAGTTCATACTGACTCTTCGTATGACAATGTTGCAAGGCGCAAAAAAAGTGTTTTCTTTAAAGTACGTATCATTTTTTTTTTGTAATAAATACAAACCATCTACCTTGCATTGTTATACAAAAAAATTAAAAATATTGTAATTTATAAATTGATGACGAAAATCGTCTATAGCGGAATCGCCCTTTGAAACTTTCTAGTGCCATGTCGAAAACTAGAATGTTTTTCTGCGCGGGTATGTTTTATCAAATAAATCACAAATAACTAGTTATATGTATATTTTTTGGTAAATTAATCGCTTTTGTTATTTTGAAAAGAAAAGAAAAAATTAATTTCAATTTATTTAAAAAACTTTAATTTTTAAAAACAATTTATATTTATTTATTTAATAATTTAATTATTTGATAACATTTATAGTTTAGATATGAAATCAAAATCTTTGCAAGTGCAACACCACGTATCAAAAAATTAAAGCCCGAAGATATTTATTTAAAACCGTAACGCGTCGCTTCATATCTAAACTATAAATGTTGTGAAAAAATTAAATTATTAAATAAATAAATTTAAATCATTTTTTAAAAATAAAGATTTTTAAATAAATTAAAATTAGTTTTTTCTTTTCTATTCAGACTACTACACAACACGCCACAAAGAAATGTCATAGCTTTTGTTATCTTCAATGAAATATACCTTCAAGATAAAAAATTCTTGAAAACACACGAAAAATAAAAAAACACCCTAAAATTAAAGTTATCATTTACTAACCTACCTACCTACCCATCTTATCCCTTACCTACTATAACAATACCTATCCTAAAATCTAAAATCATTCACGTTCAAGATCAAGCCGCGTAAAGTAAACATGACAACAAAATGTTCAGAAATTTTGTAGGTAGCTAGACACCAACCTCAAGCTATCCTCTACCTACTACAACAATAACTCTACTATAATTTTCTACGCAGGTTGGTGCTCTAGGTACAGTAAATACTTTTTTCATTGTTCAAGTCAAATATTCCATCGACCTCGCAATGAATGACAACAAAATACAACCCAATTCTTCACACACAACGTAAACGTTGAATGTACCTACAAGTACATCCCAACAAGTAAATATATACCTAAACATTTACATACAACTATTTTCTTCCAAACTGTGTATACATCGCAGAGATCAGAATTCAGACAGATCTGACCCGCCGACCGACGCGACGCACGATGCAAAAAAACAACAGAATGGAAGAGTCACAAAATGTGTACTTTGTGTGCCTTTTATTTTTTGATCTTTTTTCCTCCTCTTCAACACAAACGCAACTCTTTCGAAGTTCAAACATGTTGAATGAACATATACGGTGTGACTTTTTTTTGTTTTTACTTTAATTCGAAATTCTGAATTAAATGCAAACATGTAATAACTGGGGAATCTGGAATAAAATGTGCCGGTATATGCGGTAAAATATTCCACTCAAAAATTGCATGTAGTGGGCTCGACCGCTAAAGCAGTGTTGTATTAGACACAAACACAATGGCTAAGTTTATTTGTGATGAATTCGTTACGTACATACACAATGTTGATTTAGCGGTGCGGGATATTCAAGAAACTGTCAAAAACAATGGAAACTATTTAAAAGAATATATAAATGTATTCGAATTATCTTTAAGAAAAAGTGAATTAGAAATTAAAGAGCTATTAGAGGCAATTGAAAATAGATCCTTTAATAGACTACAAGAAATGAGAAGTATTCAGGAATATTGTGAAAAAAGTGTAAAAGAATTGGAAAAAATAAACAAATACAGTGAAACATTTAAAACCCAAAGTGACAGAATATGTGATGTTAAAAATATGGAAAATGGAAATTTGAGTGCTGTTAAGAATGTAGTGGAAGAAATTAGAGAGGACTTAGTAAAAGAGTTTAAAAACATAAGCGAGAAAACAATAACAATACCAAGACAAGCAAAAGCTATATACGCGGATAAAATTAAAGAAACAAATAATGTTGTGATAATTAAACCAAAAGAAAATCAAGACAATAACAAAACAAGGGATGTGATAAAAAGTTCTATAAATCCAACACATATGGAGTTAAAAACAACTAATATGAAAAATATTCAAAACGGTGCGGTTGTTATAAGAGGTGATGAAAGTTCAGTAAAAAAAATTGAGAATGAGTTCAAAGAAAAACATAGTGACAATTAAGGCCGTGTGTCAATTGCGTTAAAAGTGCGTTAAATTTGATCCCATGACTAAATTTTGACATTACTGAGGTGAATACAGACGTCAAAATTAAACCTGCTCAGGAGCTCGTTTAAATTTTAACAAGTGGATACATTTTGACTTTTGTATTAAGCTTCTTGTACATTACTTAAACCATCGACCTATTATACCTGGACTGCTAGGAGCCAATATCACGATGGTTCCCTTTATTAAAAAAAATCGATACACTAGCGGCAATTTGAAAACTGCTATCACTTGCAAGTTAATATTTTTTAACAAACATCGTGGCTCTTTGTGTTTTTACTTTGGAAACAAACACATAAATATTAAAAAAAAAACAATACAATTTCTATTTGTTTTTAATAAAAAGTATTTCTTTATTATCCAGCAAACTCGAAAAGTAAATTACAATTTGTTTTGACAATTACATCTGTCAGACAGCTGCCTGTTCTAGCTGCCCTACTCTGCATGTTTTAGGACCAAATAAACCGGTACCTGCTATGTACTTGTACATCATGAATTTCTAGCTACGTTCAAGTTGTTAGCTACGAGAGCAAGTTTGTACGATCCAGTCGTGCCCATTTAAAAAAAAAAAAGTTAAAAAATTTCACGCTCTTGCAAATCCTACCAAGATAAATAAGCAAAACATTTATTTAATGAATTTTTAATTAGTTATTACATTGTACACACATATTTCTTTTGAACTTTTCATAAAATTTTATCAAAAATTATAATTAACTTGAACTATATTTACTTAATACCAGATGGTTCATCTTAAGTGGTTCATATCCGGTTGTTTTTGTGTCGGGACGTTGTTAAGTTTAGATTAAGCGCATTTTTGTACATTATACTAAATCAAATAATATGATAATAAGAGAATTTAAAAAAAAGGCCCAGTATCATACTAAATTTGCTTTTATATTGTATTAAATTCATAAAAATTTGCGCTATTATGTTTGTTATTCAGGTTTTTTTTTGTATCTGAGTTATTTTACATACTATCGATCACAACCGATACTAAAATACCCTTTTTAATGTGTCTAGCAAAAATATGAACAAATCTAGTTTTTACTGGTCCGGGGCCTAGAGTGGTTTTTCTGACGACGCAAAAGGGTTCATAATCGACAAGGCCCTAGTTTTGGCCATTACTCAGCCATGCTAGTGGCTTACCAATACCTATTTAGGGCAATTCCATTATCGCGGGTGCAGCATTTAGACAGACTTTAAATAAATTAAATTAATTAATTAAATTAAATAAATAAATCGTCAGAAAAAGGGTTTCAAAGTGCGATCGCGGGTGCAACGAATTTGGCCCACCTATCTTGATCATAGTAAGAAAACACAAAAGTCTGTTAATTGTGAAACATTTATTATGTTCTTCTTTCATTTTATTGAACGACATTGATTCAATCAACTAAAGACATACAAATTAAGATAAAAAACAATAATCAACAACGATTTTTTTTTCACTTTTTAAGTAATCGCGGGTGCAAAGCGTGTTACTTTTATGAATATTGACATCAGTAAAACGATATAAATGAACTGGATAAGAGATTAAAAAACATATATTGCTAGTCAGTACCCTTCTCTATTAATTATTAGTTTTTTTTTTTTTTTTCAAATACGTCTAATATTTTCGAAAAATACTGTGGTGCGATTCTCTTATCGCTTGCGCATTATTGAGACACCTTTGAGTATATTATAATTAAATAAAAAAATATTTTAATGAAATTATTGCTTGAAGGGCTACATTTTAACCTATTCCCTGTGTAGAAGTGCTCTGCATTAGGGCTGGCCACGAGATGAGACTCGGCGAGACTTTTGGAAGTCTCGGTCTCGTTAAAATCGAAAATTTTATTCTCGTCTCGGTCTCGTGTCGATCTCGTCTCGGTCTCGTCTCCAAAAAATACGATACCCGGACAACCTGTTGATTATTGGAACGTCAGACTATAATTTGTCCCCCATATAGTTTGAATATAAGCAGAAGAAATTTAATATTAAACTGAAATTGGATTTTTCAATTTATTAGACTCGCTGTAAATTTCGGTCCAAATATGAAGTCCCGTCTCGGATGCTTAAAATGCAGTCTGGTCTCCTTTAGTCTCGGTCTCGTCATGCGAGAACGAGACTTTTATCGTCTCGTGGCCAGCCCTACTCTGCATGAAGTTAAGCATTTTTTCAAGCGTGCGCCTATATTTTTGTGAAGCAGTCTCTTTTCTTACTTCCCTGCATTTTATATTAAATTGTAAAAATAAAAAAACAATCTTGAACAACAAAAATTATTGTTCAAGGCATTTTTATTAATAAAATATGATAAATCACTCAATAATGTTAGTTGTCGATAAGTTGCACCCAATATCCTAATTTAGCCGATCGCGGGTGCAACCAATTTGAATCAACGTTTTTTTTTTATTTCAACGTACAATTTACTCCTAATAACGACTGGTTAATTTTTTTTTTTGATTTGTTCTTACTTTTACAAAGTTTCACTAAAGTTAACACTTTATTTCTATGGGAAAAACAAACTTTTATACATTTTATATTGCGGGTGCAACAAACTTACAATGCCTATTTGCAATCAAAAATAGTTTAATAGTTTTTGTGGAAGCGCTTAAATAACATTTGTGACAACATGTCTACCAAGTAAATCATAACCTCAAACTATCGGTAATGTCTTTTTCTGGCTTTTGTTAGCAGCTATGATATTTGCAGTTCATACTGACTCTTCGTATGACAATGTTGCAAGGCGCAAAAAAAGTGTTTTCTTTAAAGTACGTATCATTTTTTTTTTGTAATAAATACAAACCATCTACCTTGCATTGTTATACAAAAAAATTAAAAATATTGTAATTTATAAATTGATGACGAAAATCGTCTATAGCGGAATCGCCCTTTGAAACTTTCTAGTGCCATGTCGAAAACTAGAATGTTTTTCTGCGCGGGTATGTTTTATCAAATAAATCACAAATAACTAGTTATATGTATATTTTTTGGTAAATTAATCGATTTTGTTATTTTGAAAAGAAAAGAAAAAATTAATTTCAATTTATTTAAAAAACTTTAATTTTTAAAAACAATTTATATTTATTTATTTAATAATTTAATTATTTGATAACATTTATAGTTTAGATATGAAATCAAAATCTTTGCAAGTGCAACACCACGTATCAAAAAATTAAAGCCCGAAGATATTTATTTAAAACCGTAACGCGTCGCTTCATATCTAAACTATAAATGTTGTGAAAAAATTAAATTATTAAATAAATAAATTTAAATCATTTTTTAAAAATAAAGTTTTTTAAATAAATTAAAATTAGTTTTTTCTTTTCTATTCAGACTACTACACAACACGCCACAAAGAAATGTCATAGCTTTTGTTATCTTCAACGAAATATACCTTCAAGATAAAAAATTCTTGAAAACACACGAAAAATAAAAAAAACACCCTAAAATTAAAGTTATCATTTACTAACCTACCTACCTACCCATCTTATCCCTTACCTACTATAACAATACCTATCCTAAAATCTAAAATCATTCACGTTCAAGATCAAGCCGCGTAAAGTAAACATGACAACAAAATGTTCAGAAATTTTGTAGGTAGCTACTACAACAATAACTCTACTATAATTTTCTATGCAGGTTGGTGCTCCAGGTAGAGTAAATACTTTTTTCATTGTTCAAGTCAAATATTCCATCGACCTCGCAATGAATGACAACAAAATACAACCCAATTCTTCACACACAACGAAAACGTTGAATGTACCTACAAGTACATCCCAACAAGTAAATATATACCTAAACATTTACATACAACTATTTTCTTCCAAACTGTGTATACATCGCAGAGATCAGAATTCAGACAGATCTGACCCGCCGACCGACGCGACGCACGATGCAAAAAAACAACAGAATGGAAGAGTCACAAAATGTGTACTTTGTGTGCCTTTTATTTTTTGATCTTTTTTCCTCCTCTTCAACACAAACGCAACTCTTTCGAAGTTCAAACATGTTGAATGAACATATACGGTGTGACTTTTTTTTTTGTTTTTACTTTAATTCGAAATTCTGAATTAAATGCAAACATGTAATAACTGGGGAATCTGGAATAAAATGTGCCGGTATATGCGGTAAAATATTCCACTCAAAAATTGCATGTAGTGGGCTCGACCGCTAAAGCAGTGTTGTATTAGACACAAACACAATGGCTAAGTTTATTTGTGATGAATGTGTTACGTACATACACAATGTTGATTTAGCGGTGCGGGATATTCAAGAAACTGTCAAAAACAATGGAAACTATTTAAAAGAATATATAAATGTATTCGAATTATCTTTAAGAAAAAGTGAATTAGAAATTAAAGAGCTATTAGAGGCAATTGAAAATAGATCCTTTAATAGACTACAAGAAATGAGAAGTATTCAGGAATATTGTGAAAAAAGTGTAAAAGAAATAGAAAAAATAAACAAATACAGTGAAACATTTAAAACCCAAAGTGACAGAATATGTGATGTTAAAAATATGGAAAATGGAAATTTGAGTGCTGTTAAGAATGTAGTGGAAGAAATTAGAGAGGACTTAGTAAAAGAGTTTAAAAACATAAGCGAGAAAACAATAACAATACCAAGACAAGCAAAAGCTATATACGCGGATAAAATTAAAGAAACAAATAATGTTGTGATAATTAAACCAAAAGAAAATCAAGACAATAACACAACAAGGGATGTGATAAAAAGTTCTATAAATCCAACAAATATGGAGTTAAAAACAACTTATATGAAAAATATTCAAAACGGTGCGGTTGTTATAAGAGGTGATGAAAGTTCAGTAAAAAAAATTGAGAATGAGTTCAAAGAAAAACATAGTGACAATTAAGGCCGTGTGTCAATTGCGTTAAAAGTGCGTTAAATTTGAACCCATGACTAAATTTTGACATTACTGAGGTGAATACAGACGTCAAAATTAAACCTGCTCAGGAGCTCGTTTAAATTTTAACAAGTGGATACATTTTGACTTGTATTAAGCTTCTTGTACATTACTTAAACCATCGACCTATTATACCTGGACTGCTAGGAGCCAATATCACGATGGTTCCCTTTATTAAAAAAAATCGATACACTAGCGGCAATTTGAAAACTGCTATCACTTGCAAGTTAATATTTTTTAACAAACATCGTGGCTCTTTGTGTTTTTACTTTGGAAACAAACACATAAATATTAAAAAAAAAAAAAAAAAAACAATACAATTTCTATTTGTTTTTAATAAAAAGTATTTCTTTATTATCCAGCAAACTCGAAAAGTAAATTACAATTTGTTTTGACAATTACATCTGTCAGACAGCTGCCTGTTCTAGCTGCCCTACTCTGCATGTTTTAGGACCAAATAAACCGGTACCTGCTATGTACTTGTACATCATGAATTTCTAGCTACGTTCAAGTTGTTAGCTACGAGAGCGAGTTTGTACGATCCAGTTGTGCCCATTTAAAAAAAAAAAGTTAAAAAATTTCACGCTCTTGCAAATCCTACCAAGATAAATAAGCAAAAACATTTATTTAATGAATTTTTTATTAGTTATTACATTGTACACACATATTTCTTTTGAACTTTTCATAAAATTTTATCAAAAATTATAATTAACTTGAACTATATTTAGTTAATACCAGATGGTTCATCTTAAGTGGTTCATATCGGGTTGTTTTTGTTACGGGACGTTGTTAAGTTTAGATTAAGCGCATTTTTGTACATTATACTAAATCAAATAATATGATAATAAGAGAATTTAAAAAAAACTATCGATCACTAGCGATACTAAAATACCCTTTTTTAATGTGTCTAGCAAAAATATGAACAAATCTAGTTTTTACTGGTCCGGGGCCTAGAGTGGTTTTTCTGACGACGCAAAAGGGTTCATAATCGACAAGGCCCTAGTTTTGGCCATTACTCAGCCATGCTAGTGGCTTACCAATACCTATTTAGGGCAATTCCATTATCGCGGGTGCAGCATTTAGACAGACTTTAAATAAATTAAATTAATTAATTAAATTAAATAAATAAATCGTCAGAAAAAGGGTTTCAAAGTGCGATCGCGGGTGCAACGAATTTGGCCCACCTATCTTGATCATAGTAAGAAAACACAAAAGTCTGTTAATTGTGAAACATTTATTATGTTCTTCTTTCATTTTATTGAACGACATTGATTCAATCAACTAAAGACATACAAATGAAGATAAAAAAACAATAATCAACAACGATTTTTTTCACTTTTTAAGTAATCGCGGGTGCAAAGCGTCTTACTTTTATGAATATTGACATCAGTAAAACGATATAAATGAACTGGATAAAAGATTAAATAACATATATTGCTAGTCAGTACCGTTCTCTATTAATTATTAGTTTGTTTTTTTGTTTTTTTCAAATACGTCCAATATTTTCGAAAAACACTGTGTTGCGATTCTCTTATCGCTTGCGCATTAT
The DNA here is from genome assembly GCA_949320155.1 of Melangyna quadrimaculata. NCBI lineage: Eukaryota > Metazoa > Arthropoda > Insecta > Diptera > Syrphidae > Melangyna > Melangyna quadrimaculata. The sequence goes on from OX439483.1 coordinate 268,295,145, forward strand.
TGAGACACCTTTGAGTATATTATAATTAAATAAAAAAATATTTTAATGAAATTATTGCTTGAAGGGCTACATTTTAACCTATTCCCTGTGTAGAAGTGCTCTGCATTAGGGCTGGCCACGAGATGAGACTCGGCGAGACTTTTGGAAGTCTCGGTCTCGTTAAAATCGAAAATTTTATTCTCGTCTCGGTCTCGTGTCGATCTCGTCTCGGTCTCATCTCCAAAAAATACGATACCCGGACAACCTGTTGATTATTGGAACGTCAGACTATAATTTGTCCCCCATATAGTTTGAATATAAGCAGAAGAAATTTAATATTAAACTGAAATTGGATTTTTCAATTTATTAGACTAGCTGTAAATTTCGGTCCAAATATGAAGTCCCGTCTCGGATGCTTAAAATGCAGTCTGGTCTCCTTTAGTCTCGGTCTCGTCATGCGAGAACGAGACTTTTATCGTCTCGTGGCCAGCCCTACTCTGCATGAAGTTAAGCATTTTTTCAAGCGTGCGCCTATATTTTTGTGAAGCAGTCTCTTTTCTTACTTCCCTGCATTTTATATTAAATTGTAAAAATAAAAAAACAATCTTGAACAACAAAAATTATTGTTCAAGGCATTTTTATTAATAAAATATGATAAATCACTCAATAATGTTAGTTGTCGATAAGTTGCACCCAATATCCTAATTTAGCCGATCGCGGGTGCAACCAATTTGAATCAACGTTTTTTTTTTATTTCAACGTACAATTTACTCCTAATAACGACTGGTTAATTTTTTTTTTTTTTTTTGATTTGTTCTTACTTTTACAAAGTTTCACTAAAGTTAACACTTTATTTCTATGGGAAAAACAAACTTTTATACATTTTATATCGCGGGTGCAACAAACTTACAATGCCTATTTGCAATCAATAATAGTTTAATAGTTTTTATGGAAGCGCTTAAATAACATTTGTGACAACATGTCTACCAAGTAAATCATAACCTCAAACTATCGGTAATGTCTTTTTCTGGCTTTTGTTAGCAGCTATGATATTTGCAGTTCATACTGACTCTTCGTATGACAATGTTGCAAGGCGCAAAAAAAGAGTTTTCTTTAAAGTACGTATCATTTTTTTTTTAATAAATACAAACCATCTACCTTGCATTGTTATACAAAAAAATTAAAAATATTGTAATTAATAAATTGATGACGAAAATCGTCTATAGCGGAATCGCCCTTTGAAACTTTCCAGTGCCATGTCGAAAACTAGAATGTTTTTCTGCGCGGGTATGTTTTATCAAATAAATCACAAATAACTAGTTATATGTATATTTTTTGGTAAATTAATCGCTTTTGTTATTTTAAAAAGAAAAGAAAAAATTAATTTCAATTTATTTAAAAAACTTTAATTTTTAAAAACAATTTATATTTATTTATTTAATAATTTAATTGTTTCATAACATTTATAGTTTAGATATGAAATCAAAATCTTTGCAAGAGCAACACCACGTATCAAAAAATTAAAGCCCGAAGATATTTATTTAAAACCGTAACGCGTCGCTTCATATCTAAACTATAAATGTTGTGAAAAAATTAAATTATTAAATAAATAAATTTAAATCATTTTTTAAAAATTAAAGTTTTTTAAATAAATTAAAATTAGTTTTTTCTTTTCTATTCAGACTACTACACAACACGCCACAAAGAAATGTCATAGCTTTTGTTATCTTCAATGAAATACCTTCAAGATAAAAAATTCTTGAAAACACACGAAAAATAAAAAAAAACACCCTAAAATTAAAGTTATCATTTACTAACCTACCTACCTACCCATCTTATCCCTTACCTACTATAACAATACCTATCCTAAAATCTAAAATCATTCAAGTTCAAGATCAAGTCGCGTAAAGTAAACATGACAACAAAATGTTCAGAAATTTTGTAGGTAGCTACTACAACAATAACTCTACTATAATTTTCTATGCAGGTTGGTGCTCCAGGTAGAGTAAATACTTTTTTCATTGTTCAAGTCAAATATTCCATCGACCTCGCAATGAATGACAACAAAATACAACCCAATTCTTCACACACAACGAAAACGTTGAATGTACCTACAAGTACATCCCAACAAGTAAATATATACCTAAACATTTACATACAACTATTTTCTTCCAAACTGTGTATACATCGCAGAGATCAGAATTCAGACAGATCTGACCCGCCGACTGACGCGACGCACGATGCAAAAAAACAACAAAATGGAAGAGTCACAAAATGTGTACTTTGTGTGCCTTTTATTTTTTGATCTTTTTTCCTCCTCTTCAACACAAACGCAACTCTTTCGAAGTTCAAACATGTTGAATGAACATATACGGTGTGACTATTTTTTGTTTTTACTTTAATTCGAAATTCTGAATTAAATGCAAACATGTAATAACTGGGGAATCTGGAATAAAATGTGCCGGCATATGCGGTTAAATATTCCACCCAAAAAATGCATGTAGTGGGCTCGACCGCTACAGCAGTGTTGTATTAGACACAAACACAATGGCTAAGTTTATTTGTGATGAATGTGTTACGTACATACACAATGTTGATTTAGCGGTGCGGGATATTCAAGAAACTGTCAAAAACAATGGAAACTATTTAAAAGATTCTCTTCTCTTATCGCTTGCGCATTATTGAGACACCTTTGAGTATATTATAATTAAATAAAAAAATATTTTAATGAAATTATTGCTTGAAGGGCTACATTTTAACCTATTCCCTGTGTAGAAGTGCTCTGCATTAGGGCTGGCCACGAGATGAGACTCGGCGAGACTTTTGGAAGTCTCGGTCTCGTTAAAATCGAAAATTTTATTCTCGTCTCGGTCTCGTGTCGATCTCGTCTCGGTCTCGTCTCCAAAAAATACGATACCCGGACAACCTGTTGATTATTGGAACGTCAGACTATAATTTGTCCCCCATATAGTTTGAATATAAGCAGAAGAAATTTAATATTAAACTGAAATTGGATTTTTCAATTTATTAGACTCGCTGTAAATTTCGGTCCAAATATGAAGTCCCGTCTCGGATGCTTAAAATGCAGTCTGGTCTCCTTTAGTCTCGGTCTCGTCATGCGAGAACGAGACTTTTATCGTCTCGTGGCCAGCCCTATTCTGCATGAAGTTAAGCATTTTTTCAAGCGTGCGCCTATATTTTTGTGAAGCAGTCTCTTTTCTTACTTCCCTGCATTTTATATTAAATTGTAAAAATAAAAAAACAATTTTGAACAACAAAAATTATTGTTCAAGGCATTTTTATTAATAAAATATGATAAATCACTCAATAATGTTAGTTGTCGATAAGTTGCACCCAATATCCTAATTTAGCCGATCGCGGGTGCAACCAATTTGAATCAACGTTTTTTTTTTATTTCAACGTACAATTTACTCCTAATAACGACTGGTTAATTTTTTTTTTTGATTTGTTCTTACTTTTACAAAGTTTCACTAAAGTTAACACTTTATTTCTATGGGAAAAACAAACTTTTATACATTTTATATCGCGGGTGCAACAAACTTACAATGCCTATTTGCAATCAATAATAGTTTAATAGTTTTTATGGAAGCGCTTAAATAACATTTGTGACAACATGTCTACCAAGTAAATCATAACCTCAAACTATCGGTAATGTCTTTTTCTGGCTTTTGTTAGCAGCTATGATATTTGCAGTTCATACTGACTCTTCGTATGACAATGTTGCAAGGCGCAAAAAAAGAGTTTTCTTTAAAGTACGTATCATTTTTTTTTTAATAAATACAAACCATCTACCTTGCATTGTTATACAAAAAAATTAAAAATATTGTAATTAATAAATTGATGACGAAAATCGTCTATAGCGGAATCGCCCTTTGAAACTTTCCAGTGCCATGTCGAAAACTAGAATGTTTTTCTGCGCGGGTATGTTTTATCAAATAAATCACAAATAACTAGTTATATGTATATTTTTTGGTAAATTAATCGCTTTTGTTATTTTAAAAAGAAAAGAAAAAATTAATTTCAATTTATTTAAAAAACTTTAATTTTTAAAAACAATTTATATTTATTTATTTAATAATTTAATTGTTTCATAACATTTATAGTTTAGATATGAAATCAAAATCTTTGCAAGAGCAACACCACGTATCAAAAAATTAAAGCCCGAAGATATTTATTTAAAACCGTAACGCGTCGCTTCATATCTAAACTATAAATGTTGTGAAAAAATTAAATTATTAAATAAATAAATTTAAATCATTTTTTAAAAATTAAAGTTTTTTAAATAAATTAAAATTAGTTTTTTCTTTTCTATTCAGACTACTACACAACACGCCACAAAGAAATGTCATAGCTTTTGTTATCTTCAATGAAATACCTTCAAGATAAAAAATTCTTGAAAACACACGAAAAATAAAAAAAACACCCTAAAATTAAAGTTATCATTTACTAACCTACCTACCTACCCATCTTATCCCTTACCTACTATAACAATACCTATCCTAAAATCTAAAATCATTCAAGTTCAAGATCAAGTCGCGTAAAGTAAACATGACAACAAAATGTTCAGAAATTTTGTAGGTAGCTACTACAACAATAACTCTACTATAATTTTCTATGCAGGTTGGTGCTCCAGGTAGAGTAAATACTTTTTTCATTGTTCAAGTCAAATATTCCATCGACCTCGCAATGAATGACAACAAAATACAACCCAATTCTTCACACACAACGAAAACGTTGAATGTACCTACAAGTACATCCCAACAAGTAAATATATACCTAAACATTTACATACAACTATTTTCTTCCAAACTGTGTATACATCGCAGAGATCAGAATTCAGACAGATCTGACCCGCCGACTGACGCGACGCACGATGCAAAAAAACAACAAAATGGAAGAGTCACAAAATGTGTACTTTGTGTGCCTTTTATTTTTTGATCTTTTTTCCTCCTCTTCAACACAAACGCAACTCTTTCGAAGTTCAAACATGTTGAATGAACATATACGGTGTGACTATTTTTTGTTTTTACTTTAATTCGAAATTCTGAATTAAATGCAAACATGTAATAACTGGGGAATCTGGAATAAAATGTGCCGGCATATGCGGTTAAATATTCCACCCAAAAAATGCATGTAGTGGGCTCGACCGCTACAGCAGTGTTGTATTAGACACAAACACAATGGCTAAGTTTATTTGTGATGAATGTGTTACGTACATACACAATGTTGATTTAGCGGTGCGGGATATTCAAGAAACTGTCAAAAACAATGGAAACTATTTAAAAGAATATAAAAATGTATTCGAATTATCTTTAAGCAAAAGTGAATTAGAAATTAAAGAGCTATTAGAGGCAATTGAAAATAGATCCATTAAAAGACTAAAAGAAATGAGAAGTATTCAGGAATATTGTGAAAAAAGTGTAAAAGAAATGGAAAAAATAAACAAATACAGTGAAACATTTAAAACCCAAAGTGACAGAATATGTGATGTTAAAAATATGGAAAATGAAAACTTGAGTGCTGTTAAGAATGTAGTGGAAGAAATTAGAGAGGACTTAGTAAAAGAGTTTAAAAACATAAGCGAGAAAACAATAACAATACCAAGACAAGCAAAAGCTATATACGCGGATAAAATTAAAGAAACAAATAAAGTTGTGATAATTAAACCAAAAGAAAATCAAGACAATAACAAAACAAGGGATGTGATAAAAAGTTCTATAAATCCAACAAATGTGGAGTTAAAAACAACTAATATGAAAAATATTCAAAACGGTGCGGTTGTTATAAGAGGTGATGAAGGCCGTGTGTCAATTGCGTTAAAAGTGCGTTAAATTTTATCCCATGGCTAAATTTTGACATTACTGAGGTGAATACAGACGTCAAAATTAAACCTGCTCAGGAGCTCGTTTAAATTTTAACAAGTGGATACATTTTGACTTTTGTATTAAGCTTCTTGTACATTACTTAAACCATCGACCTATTATACCTGGACTGCTAGGAGCCAATATCACGATGGTTCCCTTTATTAAAAAAAATCGATACACTAGCGGCAATTTGAAAACTGCTATCACTTGCAAGTTAATATTTTTTAACAAACATCGTGGCTCTTTGTGTTTTTACTTTGGAAACAAACACATAAATATTAAAAAAAAAAAAAAACAATACAATTTCTATTTGTTTTTAATAAAAAGTATTTCTTTATTATCCAGCAAACTCGAAAAGTAAATTACAATTTGTTTTGACAATTACATCTGTCAGACAGTTCTAGCTGCCCTACTCTGCATGTTTTAGGACCAAATAAACCGGTACCTGCTATGTACTTGTACATCATGAATTTCTAGCTACGTTCAAGTTGTTAGCTACGAGAGCGAGTTTGTACGATCCAGTTGTGCCCATTTAAAAAAAAAAAAGTTAAAAAATTTCACGCTCTTGCAAATCCTACCAAGATAAATAAGCAAAAACATTTATTTAATGAATTTTTAATTAGTTATTACATTGTACACACATATTTCTTTTGAACTTTTCATAAAATTTTATCAAAAATTATAATTCACTTGAACTATATTTAGTTAATACCAGATGGTTCATCTTAAGTGGTTCATATCCGGTTGTTTTTGTTACGGGACGTTGTTAAGTTTAGATTAAGCGCATTTTTGTACATTATACTAAATCAAATAATATGATAATAAGAGAATTTAAAAAAAACTATCGATCACTACCGATACTAAAATACCCTTTTTTAATGTGTCTAGCAAAAATATGAACAAATCTAGTTTTTACTGGTCCGGGGCCTAGAGTGGTTTTTCTGACGACGCAAAAGGGTTCATAATCGACAAGGCCCTAGTTTTGGCCATTACTCAGCCATGCTAGTGGCTTACCAATACCTATTTAGGGCAATTCCATTATCGCGGGTGCAGCATTTAGACAGACTTTAAATAAATTAAATTAATTAATTAAATTAAATAAATAAATCGTCAGAAAAAGGGTTTCAAAGTGCGATCGCGGGTGCAACGAATTTGGCCCACCTATCTTGATCATAGTAAGAAAACACAAAAGTCTGTTAATTGTGAAACATTTATTATGTTCTTCTTTCATTTTATTGAACGACATTGATTCAATCAACTAAAGACATACAAATTAAGATAAAAAAACAATAATCAACAACGATTTTTTTCACTTTTTAAGTAATCGCGGGTGCAAAGCGTCTTACTTTTATGAATATTGACATCAGTAAAACGATATAAATGAACTGGATAAAAGATTAAATAACATATATTGCTAGTCAGTACCGTTCTCTATTAATTATTAGTTTGTTTTTTTTTTTTTTCAAATACGTCCAATATTTTCGAAAAACACTGTGTTGCGATTCTCTTATCGCTTGCGCATTATTGAGACACCTTTGAGTATATTATAATTAAATAAAAAAATATTTTAATGAAATTATTGCTTGAAGGGCTACATTTTAACCTATTCCCTGTGTAGAAGTGCTCTGCATTAGGGCTGGCCACGAGATGAGACTCGGCGAGACTTTTGGAAGTCTCGGTCTCGTTAAAATCGAAAATTTTATTCTCGTCTCGGTCTCGTGTCGATCTCGTCTCGGTCTCGTCTCCAAAAAATACGATACCCGGACAACCTGTTGATTATTGGAACGTCAGACTATAATTTGTCCCCCATATAGTTTGAATATAAGCAGAAGAAATTTAATATTAAACTGAAATTGGATTTTTCAATTTATTAGACTGGCTGTAAATTTCGGTCCAAATATGAAGTCCCGTCTCGGATGCTTAAAATGCAGTCTGGTCTCCTTTAGTCTCGGTCTCGTCATGCGAGAACGAGACTTTTATCGTCTCGTGGCCAGCCCTACTCTGCATGAAGTTAAGCATTTTTTCAAGCGTGCGCCTATATTTTTGTGAAGCAGTCTCTTTTCTTACTTCCCTGCATTTTATATTAAATTGTAAAAATAAAAAAACAATCTTGAACAACAAAAATTATTGTTCAAGGCATTTTTATTAATAAAATATGATAAATCACTCAATAATGTTAGTTGTCGATAAGTTGCACCCAATATCCTAATTTAGCCGATCGCGGGTGCAACCAATTTGAATCAACGTTTTTTTTTTATTTCAACGTACAATTTACTCCTAATAACGACTGGTTAATTTTTTTTTTTGATTTGTTCTTACTTTTACAAAGTTTCACTTAAGTTAACACTTTATTTCTATGGGAAAAACAAACTTTTATACATTTTATATCGCGGGTGCAACAAACTTACAATGCCTATTTGCAATCAATAATAGTTTAATAGTTTTTATGGAAGCGCTTAAATAACATTTGTGACAACATGTCTACCAAGTAAATCATAACCTCAAACTATCGGTAATGTCTTTTTCTGGCTTTTGTTAGCAGCTATGATATTTGCAGTTCATACTGACTCTTCGTATGACAATGTTGCAAGGCGCAAAAAAAGAGTTTTCTTTAAAGTACGTATCATTTTTTTTTTTAATAAATACAAACCATCTACCTTGCATTGTTATACAAAAAAATTAAAAATATTGTAATTAATAAATTGATGACGAAAATCGTCTATAGCGGAATCGCCCTTTGAAACTTTCTAGTGCCATGTCGAAAACTAGAATGTTTTTCTGCGCGGGTATGTTTTATCAAATAAATCGCAAATAACTAGTTATATGTATATTTTTTGGTAAATTAATCGCTTTTGTTATTTTGAAAAGAAAATAAAAAATTAATTTCAATTTATTTAAAAAACTTTAATTTTTAAAAACAATTTATATTTATTTATTTAATAATTTAATTATTTCATAACATTTATAGTTTAGATATGAAATCAAAATCTTTGCAAGTGCAACACCACGTATCAAAAAATTAAAGCCCGAAGATATTTATTTAAAACCGTAACGCGTCGCTTCATATCTAAACTATAAATGTTGTGAAATAATTAAATTATTAAATAAATAAATTTAAATCATTTTTTAAAAATAAAGTTTTTTAAATAAATTAAAATTAGTTTTTTCTTTTCTATTCAGACTACTACACAACACGCCACAAAGAAATGTCATAGCTTTTGTTATCTTCAATGAAATACCTTCAAGATAAAAAATTTTTGAAAACACACGAAAAATAAAAAAAAACACCCTAAAATTAAAGTTATCATTTACTAACCTACCTACCTACCCATCTTATCCCTTACCTACTATAACAATACCTATCCTAAAATCTAAAATCATTCAAGTTCAAGATCAAGTCGCGTAAAGTAAACATGACAACAAAATGTTCAGAAATTTTGTAGGTAGCTACTACAACAATAACTCTACTATAATTTTCTATGCAGGTTGGTGCTCCAGGTAGAGTAAATACTTTTTTCATTGTTCAAGTCAAATATTCCATCGACCTCGCAATGAATGACAACAAAATACAACCCAATTCTTCACACACAACGAAAACGTTGAATGTACCTACAAGTACATCCCAACAAGTAAATATATACCTAAACATTTACATACAACTATTTTCTTCCAAACTGTGTATACATCGCAGAGATCAGAATTCAGACAGATCTGACCCGCCGACCGACGCGACGCACGATGCAAAAAAACAACAGAATGGAAGAGTCACAAAATGTGTACTTTGTGTGCCTTTTATTTTTTGATCTTTTTTCCTCCTCTTCAACACAAACGCAACTCTTTCGAAGTTCAAACATGTTGAATGAACATATACGGTGTGACTTTTTTTTTTGTTTTTACTTTAATTCGAAATTCTGAATTAAATGCAAACATGTAATAACTGGGGAATCTGGAATAAAATGTGCCGGTATATGCGGTAAAATATTCCACTCAAAAATTGCATGTAGTGGGCTCGACCGCTAAAGCAGTGTTGTATTAGACACAAACACAATGGCTAAGTTTATTTGTGATGAATGTGTTACGTACATACACAATGTTGATTTAGCGGTGCGGGATATTCAAGAAACTGTCAAAAACAATGGAAACTATTTAAAAGAATATATAAATGTATTCGAATTATCTTTAAGAAAAAGTGAATTAGAAATTAAAGAGCTATTAGAGGCAATTGAAAATAGATCCTTTAATAGACTACAAGAAATGAGAAGTATTCAGGAATATTGTGAAAAAAGTGTAAAAGAATTGGAAAAAATAAACAAATACAGTGAAACATTTAAAACCCAAAGTGACAGAATATGTGATGTTAAAAATATGGAAAATGGAAATTTGAGTGCTGTTAAGAATGTAGTGGAAGAAATTAGAGAGGACTTAGTAAAAGAGTTTAAAAACATAAGCGAGAAAACAATAACAATACCAAGACAAGCAAAAGCTATATACGCGGATAAAATTAAAGAAACAAATAATGTTGTGATAATTAAACCAAAAGAAAATCAAGACAATAACAAAACAAGGGATGTGATAAAAAGTTCTATAAATCCAACACATATGGAGTTAAAAACAACTAATATGAAAAATATTCAAAACGGTGCGGTTGTTATAAGAGGTGATGAAAGTTCAGTAAAAAAAATTGAGAATGAGTTCAAAGAAAAACATAGTGACAATTAAGGCCGTGTGTCAATTGCGTTAAAAGTGCGTTAAATTTGATCCCATGACTAAATTTTGACATTACTGAGGTGAATACAGACGTCAAAATTAAACCTGCTCAGGAGCTCGTTTAAATTTTAACAAGTGGATACATTTTGACTTTTGTATTAAGCTTCTTGTACATTACTTAAACCATCGACCTATTATACCTGGACTGCTAGGAGCCAATATCACGATGGTTCCCTTTATTAAAAAAAATCGATACACTAGCGGCAATTTGAAAACTGCTATCACTTGCAAGTTAATATTTTTTAACAAACATCGTGGCTCTTTGTGTTTTTACTTTGGAAACAAACACATAAATATTAAAAAAAAACAATACAATTTCTATTTGTTTTTAATAAAAAGTATTTCTTTATTATCCAGCAAACTCGAAAAGTAAATTACAATTTGTTTTGACAATTACATCTGTCAGACAGCTGCCTGTTCTAGCTGCCCTACTCTGCATGTTTTAGGACCAAATAAACCGGTACCTGCTATGTACTTGTACATCATGAATTTCTAGCTACGTTCAAGTTGTTAGCTACGAGAGCAAGTTTGTACGATCCAGTCGTGCCCATTTAAAAAAAAAAAAGTTAAAAAATTTCACGCTCTTGCAAATCCTACCAAGATAAATAAGCAAAACATTTATTTAATGAATTTTTAATTAGTTATTACATTGTACACACATATTTCTTTTGAACTTTTCATAAAATTTTATCAAAAATTATAATTAACTTGAACTATATTTACTTAATACCAGATGGTTCATCTTAAGTGGTTCATATCCGGTTGTTTTTGTGTCGGGACGTTGTTAAGTTTAGATTAAGCGCATTTTTGTACATTATACTAAATCAAATAATATGATAATAAGAGAATTTAAAAAAAGGCCCAGTATCATACTAAATTTGCTTTTATATTGTATTAAATTCATAAAAATTTGCGCTATTATGTTTGTTATTCAGGTTTTTTTTTGTATCTGAGTTATTTTACATACTATCGATCACAACCGATACTAAAATACCCTTTTTAATGTGTCTAGCAAAAATATGAACAAATCTAGTTTTTACTGGTTCGGGGCCTAGAGTGGTTTTTCTGACGACGCAAAAGGGTTCATAATCGACAAGGCCCTAGTTTTGGCCATTACTCAGCCATGCTAGTGGCTTACCAATACCTATTTAGGGCAATTCCATTATCGCGGGTGCAGCATTTAGACAGACTTTAAATAAATTAAATTAATTAATTAAAAGGGTTTCAAAGTGCGATCGCGGGTGCAACGAATTTGGCCCACCTATCTTGATCATAGTAAGAAAACACAAAAGTCTGTTAATTGTGAAACATTTATTATGTTCTTCTTTCATTTTATTGAACGACATTGATTCAGTCAACTAAAGACATACAAATTAAGATAAAAAACAATAATCAACAACGATTTTTTTCACTTTTTAAGTAATCGCGGGTGCAAAGCGTCTTACTTTTATGAATATTGACATCAGTAAAACGATATAAATGAACTGGATAAGAGATTAAATAACATATATTGCTAGTCAGTACCGTTCTCTATTAATTATTAGAGTGTTTTTTTTTTTTTCAAATACGTCCAATATTTTCGAAAAATACTGTGTTGCGATTCGCTTATCGCTTGCGCATTATTGAGACACCTTTGAGTATATTATAATTAAATAAAAAAATATTTTAATGAAATTATTGCTTGAAGGGCTAGATTTTAACCTATTCCCTATGTAGAAGTGCTCTGCATTAGGGCTGGCCACGAGATGAGACTCGGCGAGACTTTTGGAAGTCTCGGTCTCGTTAAAATCGAACATTTTATTCTCGTCTCGGTCTCGTGTCGATCTCGTCTCGGTCTCGTCTCCAAAAAATACGATACCCGGACAACCTGTTGATTATTGGAACGTCAGACTATAATTTGTCCCCCATATAGTTTGAATATAAGCAGAAGAAATTTAATATTTAACTGAAATTGGATTTTTCAATTTATTAGACTCGCTGTAAATTTCGGTCTAAATATGAAGTCCCGTCTCGGATGCTTAAAATGCAGTCTGGTCTCCTTTAGTCTCGGTCTCGTCATGCGAGACCGAGACTTTTATCGTCTCGTGGCCAGCCCTACTCTGCATGAAGTTAAGCATTTTTTCAAGCGTGCGCCTATATTTTTGTGAAGCAGTCTCTTTCCTTACTTCCCTGCATTTTATATTAAATTGTAAAAATAAAAAAACAATCTTGAACAACAAAAATTATTGTTCAAGGCATTTTTATTAATAAAATATGATAAATCACTCAATAATGTTAGTTGTCGATAAGTTGCACCCAATATCCTAATTTAGCCGATCGCGGGTGCAACCAATTTGAATCAACGTTTTTTTTTTTATTTCAACGTACAATTTACTCCTAATAACGACTGGTTAATTTTTTTTTTTGATTTGTTCTTACTTTTACAAAGTTTCACTAAAGTTAACACTTTATTTCTATGGGAAAAACAAACTTTTATACATTTTATATTGCGGGTGCAACAAACTTACAATGCCTATTTGCAATCAAAAATAGTTTAATAGTTTTTGTGGAAGCGCTTAAATAACATTTGTGACAACATGTCTACCAAGTAAATCATAACCTCAAACTATCGGTAATGTCTTTTTCTGGCTTTTGTTAGCAGCTATGATATTTGCAGTTCATACTGACTCTTCGTATGACAATGTTGCAAGGCGCAAAAAAAGTGTTTTCTTTAAAGTACGTATCATTTTTTTTTTTGTAATAAATACAAAATTAAACCAAAAGAAAATCAAGACTCTTTGTGTTTTTTTTGGAAACAAACACATAAATATTAAAAAAAAAAAAAAAACAATACAATTTCTATTTGTTTTTAATAAAAAGTATTTCTTTATTATCCAGCAAACTCGAAAAGTAAATTACAATTTGTTTTGACAATTACATCTGTCAGACAGCTGCCTGTTCTAGCTGCCCTACTCTGCATGTTTTAGGACCAAATAAACCGGTACCTGCTATGTACTTGTACATCATGAATTTCTAGCTACGTTCAAGTTGTTAGCTACGAGAGCAAGTTTGTACGATCCAGTCGTGCCCATTTGAAAAAAAAAGTTAAAAAATTTCACGCTCTTGCAAATCCTACCAAGATAAATAAGCAAAAACATTTATTTAATGAATTTTTAATTAGTTATTACATTGTACACACATATTTCTTTTGAACTTTTCATAAAATTTTATCAAAAATTATAATTAACTTGAACTATATTTACTTAATATCAGATGGTTCATCTTAAGTGGTTCATATCCGGTTGTTTTTGTGTCGGGACGTTGTTAAGTTTAGATTAAGCGCATTTTTGTACATTATACTAAATCAAATAATATGATAATAAGAGAATTTAAAAAAAAGGCCCAGTATCATACTAAATTTGCTTTTATATTGTATTAAATTCATAAAAATTTGCGTTTGTTATTCAGTTTTTTTTTTGTATCTGAGTTATTTTACATACTATCGATCACAACCGATACTAAAATACCCTTTTTAATGTGTCTAGCAAAAATATGAACAAATCTAGTTTTTACTGGTCCGGGGCCTAGAGTGGTTTTTCTGACGACGCAAAAGGGTTCATAATCGACAAGGCCCTAGTTTTGGCCATTACTCAGCCATGCTAGTGGCTTACCAATACCTATTTAGGGCAATTCCATTATCGCGGGTGCAGCATTTAGACAGACTTTAAATAAATTAAATTAATTAATTAAATTAAATAAATAAATCGTCAGGAAAAGGGTTTCAAAGTGCGATCGCGGGTGCAACGAATTTGGCCCACCTATCTTGATCATAGTAAGAAAACACAAAAGTCTGGTAATTGTGAAACATTTATTATGTTCTTCTTTCATTTTATTGAACGACATTGATTCAATCAACTAAAGACATACAAATTAAGATAAAAAACAATAATCAACAACGATTTTTTTCACTTTTTAAGTAATCGCGGGTGCAAAGCGTCTTACTTTTATGAATATTGACATCAGTAAAACGATATAAATGAACTGGATAAGAGATTAAATAACATATATTGCTAGTCAGTACCGTTCTCTATTAATTATTAGTTAGTTTTTTTTTTTTTTCAAATACGTCCAATATTTTCGAAAAATACTGTGTTGCGATTCTCTTATCGCTTGCGCATTATTGAGACACCTTTGAGTATATTATAATTAAATAAAAAAATATTTTAATGAAATTATTGCTTGAAGGGCTAGATTTTAACCTATTCCCTATGTAGAAGTGCTCTGCATTAGGGCTGGCCACGAGATGAGACTCGGCGAGACTTTTGGAAGTCTCGGTCTCGTTAAAATCGAACATTTTATTCTCGTCTCGGTCTCGTGTCGATCTCGTCTCGGTCTCGTCTCCAAAAAATACGATACCCGGACAACCTGTTGATTATTGGAACGTCAGACTATAATTTGTCCCCCATATAGTTTGAATATAAGCAGAAGAAATTTAATATTTAACTGAAATTGGATTTTTCAATTTATTAGACTCGCTGTAAATTTCGGTCCAAATATGAAGTCCCGTCTCGGATGCTTAAAATGCAGTCTGGTCTCCTTTAGTCTCGGTCTCGTCTCGTGGCCAGCCCTACTCTGCATGAAGTTAAGCATTTTTTCAAGCGTGCGCCTATATTTTTGTGAAGCAGTCTCTTTCCTTACTTCCCTGCATTTTATATTAAATTGTAAAAATAAAAAAACAATCTTGAACAACAAAAATTATTGTTCAAGGCATTTTTATTAATAAAATATGATAAATCACTCAATAATGTTAGTTGTCGATAAGTTGCACCCAATATCCTAATTTAGCCGATCGCGGGTGCAACCAATTTGAATCAACGTTTTTTTTTTTATTTCAACGTACAATTTACTCCTAATAACGACTGGTTAATTTTTTTTTTTTACTCACCTACCTACCTACCCATCTTATCCCTTACCTACTATAACAATACCTATCCTAAAATCTAAAATCATTCAAGTTCAAGATCAAGCCGCGTAAAATAAACATGACAACAAAATGTTCAGAAATTTTGTAGGTAGCTAGACACCAACCTCAAGCTATCCTCTACCTACTACAACAATAACTCTACTATAATTTTCTATGCAGGTTGGTGCTCTAGGTAGAGTAAATACTTTTTTCATTGTTCAAGTCAAATATTCCATCGACCTCGCAATGAATGTCAACAAAATACAACCCAATTCTTCACACACAACGTAATCGTTGAATGTACCTACATGTACATCCCAACAAGTAAATATATACCTAAACATTTACATACAACTATTTTCTTCCAAACTGTGTATACATCGCAGAGATCAGAATTCAGACAGATCTGACCCGCCGACCGACGCGACGCACGATGCAAAAAAACAACAAAATGGAAGAGTCACAAAATGTGTACTTTGTGTGCCTTTTATTTGTTGATCTTTTTTCCTCCTCTTTAACACAAACGCAACTCTTTCGAAGTTCAAACATGTTGAATGAACATATACGGTGTGACTTTTTTTTGTTTCTACTTTAATTCGAAATTCTGAATTAAATGCAAACATGTAATAACTGGGGAATCTGGAATAAAATGTGCCGGTATATGCGGTAAAATATTCCACTCAAAAATTGCATGTAGTGGGCTCGACCGCTAAAGCAGTGTTGTATTAGACACAAACACAATGGCTAAGTTTATTTGTGATGAATGTGTTACGTACATACACAATGTTGATTTAGCTGTGCCGGATATTCAAGAAACTGTCAAAAACAATGGAAACTATTTAAAAGAATATATAAATGTATTCGAATTATCTTTAAGAAAAAGTGAATTAGAAATTAAAGAGCTATTAGAGGCAATTGAAAATAGATCCTTTAATAGACTACAAGAAATGAGAAGTATTCAGGAATATTGTGAAAAAAGTGTAAAAGAAATGGAAAAAATAAACAAATACAGTGAAACATTTAAAACCCAAAGTGACAGAATATGTGATGTTAAAAATATGAAAAATGGAAATTTGAGTGCTGTTAAGAATGTAGTGGAAGAAATTAGAGAGGACTTAGTAAAAGAGTTTAAAAACATAAGCGAGAAAACAATAACAATACCAAGACAAGCAAAAGCTATATACGCGGATAAAATTAAAGAAACAAATAAAGTTGTGATAATTAAACCAAAAGAAAATCAAGACAATAACAAAACAAGGGATGTGATAAAAAGTTCTATAAATCCAACAAATATGGATTTAAAAACAACTAATATGAAAAATATTCAAAACGGTGCGGTTGTTATAAGAGGTGATGAAAGTTCAGTAAAAAAAATTGAGAATGAGTTCAAAGAAAAACATAGTGACAATTAAGGCTGTGTGTCAATTGCGTTAAAAGTGCGTTAAATTTGATCCCATGACTAAATTTTGACATTACTGAGGTGAATACAGACGTCAAAATTAAACCTGCTCAGGAGCTCGTTTAAATTTTACCAAGTGGATACATTTTGACTTTTGTATTAAGCTTCTTGTACATTACTTAAACCATCGACCTATTATACCTGGACTGCTAGGAGCCAATATCACGATGGTTCCCTTTATTAAAAAAAATCGATACACTAGCGGCAATTTGAAAACTGCTATCACTTGCAAGTTAATATTTTTTAACAAACATCGAGGCTCTTTGTGTTTTTACTTTGGAAACAAACACATAAATATTAAAAAAAAAAAAAAAACAATACAATTTCTATTTGTTTTTAATAAAAAGTATTTCTTTATTATCCAGCAAACTCGAAAAGTAAATTACAATTTGTTTTGACAATTACATCTGTCAGACAGCTGCCTGTTCTAGCTGCCCTACTCTGCATGTTTTAGGACCAAATAAACCGGTACCTGCTATGTACTTGTACATCATGAATTTCTAGCTACGTTCAAGTTGTTAGCTACGAGAGCAAGTTTGTATGATCCAGTCGTGCCCATTTAAAAAAAAAAAAGTTAAAAAATTTCACGCTCTTGCAAATCCTACCAAGATAAATAAGCAAAACATTTATTTAATGAATTTTTAATTAGTTATTACATTGTACACACATATTTCTTTTGAACTTTTCATAAAATTTTATCAAAAATTATAATTAACTTGAACTATATTTACTTAATACCAGATGGTTCATCTTAAGTGGTTCATATCCGGTTGTTTTTGTGTCGGGACGTTGTTAAGTTTAGATTAAGCGCATTTTTGTACATTATACTAAATCAAATAATATGATAATAAGAGAATTTAAAAAAAAGGCCCAGTATCATACTAAATTTGCTTTTATATTGTATTAAATTCATAAAAATTTGCGCTATTATGTTTGTTATTCAGGTTTTTTTTTGTATCTGAGTTATTTTACATACTATCGATCACAACCGATACTAAAATACCCTTTTTAATGTGTCTAGCAAAAATATGAACAAATCTAGTTTTTACTGGTCCGGGGCCTAGAGTGGTTTTTCTGACGACGCAAAAGGGTTCATAATCGACAAGGCCCTAGTTTTGGCCATTACTCAGCCATGCTAGTGGCTTACCAATACCTATTTAGGGCAATTCCATTATCGCGGGTGCAGCATTTAGACAGACTTTAAATAAATTAAATTAATTAATTAAAAGGGTTTCAAAGTGCGATCGCGGGTGCAACGAATTTGGCCCACCTATCTTGATCATAGTAAGAAAACACAAAAGTCTGTTAATTGTGAAACATTTATTATGTTCTTCTTTCATTTTATTGAACGACATTGATTCAATCAACTAAAGCATACAAATGAAGATAAAAAACAATAATCAACAACGATTTTTTTCACTTTTTAAGTAATCGCGGGTGCAAAGCGTCTTACTTTTATGAATATTGACATCAGTAAAACGATATAAATGAACTGGATAAGAGATTAAATAACATATATTGCTAGTCAGTACCGTTCTCTATTAATTATTAGAGTGTTTATTTTTTTTCAAATACGTCCAATATTTTCGAAAAATACTGTGTTGCGATTCTCTTATCGCTTGCGCATTATTGAGACACCTTTGAGTATATTATAATTAAATAAAAAAATATTTTAATGAAATTATTGCTTGAAGGGCTAGATTTTAACCTATTCCCTATGTAGAAGTGCTCTGCATTAGGGCTGGCCACGAGATGAGACTCGGCGAGACTTTTGGAAGTCTCGGTCTCGTTAAAATCGAACATTTTATTCTCGTCTCGGTCTCGTGTCGATCTCGTCTCGGTCTCGTCTCCAAAAAATACGATACCCGGACAACCTGTTGATTATTGGAACGTCAGACTATAATTTGTCCCCCATATAGTTTGAATATAAGCAGAAGAAATTTAATATTAAACTGAAATTGGATTTTTCAATTTATTAGACTCGCTGTAAATTTCGGTCCAAATATGAAGTCCCGTCTCGGATGCTTAAAATGCAGTCTGGTCTCCTTTAGTCTCGGTCTCGTCATGCGAGAACGAGACTTTTATCGTCTCGTGGCCAGCCCTACTCTGCATGAAGTTAAGCATTTTTTCAAGCGTGCGCCTATATTTTTGTGAAGCAGTCTCTTTTCTTACTTCCCTGCATTTTATATTAAATTGTAAAAATAAAAAAACAATCTTGAACAACAAAAATTATTGTTCAAGGCATTTTTATTAATAAAATATGATAAATCACTCAATAATGTTAGTTGTCGATAAGTTGCACCCAATATCCTAATTTAGCCGATCGCGGGTGCAACCAATTTGAATCAACGTTTTTTTTTTATTTCAACGTACAATTTACTCCTAATAACGACTGGTTAATTTTTTTTTTTTGATTTGTTCTTACTTTTACAAAGTTTCACTAAAGTTAACACTTTATTTCTATGGGAAAAACAAACTTTTATATATTTTATATCGCGGGTGCAACAAACTTACAATGCCTATTTGCAATCAATAATAGTTTAATAGTTTTTATGGAAGCGCTTAAATAACATTTGTGACAACATGTCTACCAAGTAAATCATAACCTCAAACTATCGGTAATGTCTTTTTCTGGCTTTTGTTAGCAGCTATGATATTTGCAGTTCATACTGACTCTTCGTATGACAATGTTGCAAGGCGCAAAAAAAGTGTTTTCTTTAAAGTATGTATCATTTTTTTTTTAATAAATACAAACCATCTACCTTGCATTGTTATACAAAAAAATTAAAAATATTGTAATTTATAAATTGATGACGAAAATCCTCTATAGCGGAATCGCCCTTTGAAACTTTCTAGTGCCATGTCGAAAACTAGAATGTTTTTCTGCGCGGGTATGTTTTATCAAATAAATCACAAATAACTAGTTATATGTATATTTTTTGGTAAATTAATCGCTTTTGTTATTTTAAAAAGAAAAGAAAAAATTAATTTCAATTTATTTAAAAAACTTTAATTTTTAAAAACAATTTATATTTATTTATTTAATAATTTAATTATTTCATAACATTTATAGTTTAGATATGAAATCAAAATCTTTGCAAGTGCAACACCACGTATCAAAAAATTAAAGCCCGAAGATATTTATTTAAAACCGTAACGCGTCGCTTCATATCTAAACTATAAATGTTGTGAAATAATTAAATTATTAAATAAATAAATTTAAATTATTTTTTAAAAATTAAAGTTTTTTAAATAAATTAAAATTAGTTTTTTCTTTTCTATTCAGACTACTACACAACACGCCACAAAGAAATGTCATAGCTTTTGTTATCTTCAATGAAATACCTTCAAGATAAAAAATTTTTGAAAACACGAAAAATAAAAAAAAAACACCCTAAAATTAAAGTTATCATTTACTCACCTACCTACCTACCCATCTTATCCCTTACCTACTATAACAATACCTATCCTAAAATCTAAAATCATTCAAGTTCAAGATCAAGTCGCGTAAAGTAAACATGACAACAAAATGTTCAGAAATTTCGTAGGTAGCTAGACACCAACCTCAAGCTATCCTCTACCTACTACAACAATAACTCTACTAGTTATAATTTTCTATGCAGGTTGGTGCTCTAGGTAGAGTAAATACTTTTTTCATTGTTCAAGTCAAATATTCCATCGACCTCGCAATGAATGACAACAAAATACAACCCAATTCTTCACACACAACGTAAACGTTGAATGTACCTACAAGTACATCCCAACAAGTAAATATATACCTAAACATTTACATACAACTATTTTCTTCCAAACTGTGTATACATCGCAGAGATCAGAATTCAGACAGATCTGACCCGCCGACCGACGCGACGCACGATGCAAAAAAACAACAGAATGGAAGAGTCACAAAATGTGTACTTTGTGTGCCTTTTATTTTTTGATCTTTTTTCCTCCTCTTCAACACAAACGCAACTCTTTCGAAGTTCAAACATGTTGAATGAACATATACGGTGTGACTTTTTTTTGTTTTTACTTTAATTCGAAATTCTGAATTAAATGCAAACATGTAATAACTGGGGAATCTGGAATAAAATGTGCTGGTATATGCGGTAAAATATTCCACTCAAAAATTGCATGTAGTGGGCTCGACCGCTAAAGCAGTGTTGTATTAGACACAAACACAATGGCTAAGTTTATTTGTGATGAATGTGTTACGTACATACACAATGTTGATTTAGCGGTGCGGGATATTCAAGAAACTGTCAAAAACAATGGAAACTATTTAAAAGAATATATAAATGTATTCGAATTATCTTTAAGAAAAAGTGAATTAGAAATTAAAGAGCTATTAGAGGCAATTGAAAATAGATCCTTTAATAGACTACAAGAAATGAGAAGTATTCAGGAATATTGTGAAAAAAGTGTAAAAGAATTGGAAAAAATAAACAAATACAGTGAAACATTTAAAACCCAAAGTGACAGAATATGTGATGTTAAAAATATGGAAAATGGAAATTTGAGTGCTGTTAAGAATGTAGTGGAAGAAATTAGAGAGGACTTAGTAAAAGAGTTTAAAAACATAAGCGAGAAAACAATAACAATACCAAGACAAGCAAAAGCTATATACGCGGATAAAATTAAAGAAACAAATAATGTTGTGATAATTAAACCAAAAGAAAATCAAGACAATAACAAAACAAGGGATGTGATAAAAAGTTCTATAAATCCAACACATATGGAGTTAAAAACAACTAATATGAAAAATATTCAAAACGGTGCGGTTGTTATAAGAGGTGATGAAAGTTCAGTAAAAAAAATTGAGAATGAGTTCAAAGAAAAACATAGTGACAATTAAGGCCGTGTGTCAATTGCGTTAAAAGTGCGTTAAATTTGATCCCATGACTAAATTTTGACATTACTGAGGTGAATACAGACGTCAAAATTAAACCTGCTCAGGAGCTCGTTTAAATTTTAACAAGTGGATACATTTTGACTTTTGTATTAAGCTTCTTGTACATTACTTAAACCATCGACCTATTATACCTGGACTGCTAGGAGCCAATATCACGATGGTTCCCTTTATTAAAAAAAATCGATACACTAGCGGCAATTTGAAAACTGCTATCACTTGCAAGTTAATATTTTTTAACAAACATCGTGGCTCTTTGTGTTTTTACTTTGGAAACAAACACATAAATATTAAAAAAAACAATACAATTTCTATTTGTTTTTAATAAAAAGTATTTCTTTATTATCCAGCAAACTCGAAAAGTAAATTACAATTTGTTTTGACAATTACATCTGTCAGACAGCTGCCTGTTCTAGCTGCCCTACTCTGCATGTTTTAGGACCAAATAAACCGGTACCTGCTATGTACTTGTACATCATGAATTTCTAGCTACGTTCAAGTTGTTAGCTACGAGAGCAAGTTTGTACGATCCAGTCGTGCCCATTTAAAAAAAAAAAGTTAAAAAATTTCACGCTCTTGCAAATCCTACCAAGATAAATAAGCAAAACATTTATTTAATGAATTTTTAATTAGTTATTACATTGTACACACATATTTCTTTTGAACTTTTCATAAAATTTTATCAAAAATTATAATTAACTTGAACTATATTTACTTAATACCAGATGGTTCATCTTAAGTGGTTCATATCCGGTTGTTTTTGTGACGGGACGTTGTTAAGTTTAGATTAAGCGCATTTTTGTACATTATACTAAATCAAATAATATGATAATAAGAGAATTTAAAAAAAAGGCCCAGTATCATACTAAATTTGCTTTAATATTGTATTAAATTCATAAACATTTGCGCTATTATGTTTGTTATTCAGGTTTTTTTTTGTATCTGAGTTATTTTACATACTATCGATCACAACCGATACTAAAATACCCTTTTTAATGTGTCTAGCAAAAATATGAACAAATCTAGTTTTTACTGGTCCGGGGCCTAGAGTGGTTTTTCTGACGACGCAAAAGGGTTCATAATCGACAAGGCCCTAGTTTTGGCCATTACTCAGCCATGCTAGTGGCTTACCAATACCTATTTAGGGCAATTCCATTATCGCGGGTGCAGCATTTAGACAGACTTTAAATAAATTAAATTAATTAATTAAATTAAATAAATAAATCGTCAGAAAAAGGGTTTCAAAGTGCGATCGCGGGTGCAACGAATTTGGCCCACCTATCTTGATCATAGTAAGAAAACACAAAAGTCTGTTAATTGTGAAACATTTATTATGTTCTTCTTTCATTTTATTGAACGACATTGATTCAATCAACTAAAGACATACAAATTAAGATAAAAAAACAATAATCAACAACGATTTTTTTCACTTTTTAAGTAATCGCGGGTGCAAAGCGTCTTACTTTTATGAATATTGACATCAGTAAAACGATATAAATGAACTGGATAAAAGATTAAATAACATATATTGCTAGTCAGTACCGTTCTCTATTAATTATTAGTTTGTTTTTTTTTTTTTTTCAAATACGTCCAATATTTTCGAAAAACACTGTGTTGCGATTCTCTTATCGCTTGCGCATTATTGAGACACCTTTGAGTATATTATAATTAAATAAAAAAATATTTTAATGAAATTATTGCTTGAAGGGCTACATTTTAACCTATTCCCTGTGTAGAAGTGCTATGCATTAGGGCTGGCCACGAGATGAGACTCGGCGAGACTTTTGGAAGTCTCGGTCTCGTTAAAATCGAAAATTTTATTCTCGTCTCGGTCTCGTGTCGATCTCGTCTCGGTCTCGTCTCCAAAAAATACGATACCCGGACAACCTGTTGATTATTGGAACGTCAGACTATAATTTGTGCCCCATATAGTTTGAATATAAGCAGAAGAAATTTAATATTAAACTGAAATTGGATTTTTCAATTTATTAGACTCGCTGTAAATTTCGGTCCAAATATGAAGTCCCGTCTCGGATGCTTAAAATGCAGTCTGGTCTCCTTTAGTCTCGGTCTCGTCATGCGAGAACGAGACTTTTATCGTCTCGTGGCCAGCCCTACTCTGCATGAAGTTAAGCATTTTTTCAAGCGTGCGCCTATATTTTTGTGAAGCAGTCTCTTTTCTTACTTCCCTGCATTTTATATTAAATTGTAAAAATAAAAAAACAATCTTGAACAACAAAAATTATTGTTCAAGGCATTTTTATTAATAAAATATGATAAATCACTCAATAATGTTAGTTGTCGATAAGTTGCACCCAATATCCTAATTTAGCCGATCGCGGGTGCAACCAATTTGAATCAACGTTTTTTTTTTTATTTCAACGTACAATTTACTCCTAATAACGACTGGTTAATTTTTTTTTTTGATTTGTTCTTACTTTTACAAAGTTTCACTAAAGTTAACACTTTATTTCTATGGGAAAAACAAACTTTTATACATTTTATATCGCGGGTGCAACAAACTTACAATGCCTATTTGCAATCAAAAATAGTTTAATAGTTTTTATGGAAGCGCTTAAATAACATTTGTGACAACATGTCTACCAAGTAAATCATAACCTCAAACTATCGGTAATGTCTTTTTCTGGCTTTTGTTAGCAGCTATGATATTTGCAGTTCATACTGACTCTTCGTATGACAATGTTGCAAGGCGCAAAAAAAGTGTTTTCTTTAAAGTACGTATCATTTTTTTTTTGTAATAAATACAAACCATCTACCTTGCATTGTTATACAAAAAAATTAAAAATATTGTAATTTATAAATTGATGACGAAAATCGTCTATAGCGGAATCGCCCTTTGAAACTTTCTAGTGCCATGTCGAAAACTAGAATGTTTTTCTGCGCGGGTATGTTTTATCAAATAAATCACAAATAACTAGTTATATGTATATTTTTTGGTAAATAAATCGCTTTTGTTATTTTGAAAAGAAAAGAAAAAATTAATTTCAATTTATTTAAAAAACTTTAATTTTTAAAAACAATTTATATTTATTTATTTAATAATTTAATTATTTCATAACATTTATAGTTTAGATATGAAATCAAAATCTTTGCAAGTGCAACACCACGTATCAAAAAATTAAAGCCCGAAGATATTTATTTAAAACCGTAACGCGTCGCTTCATATCTAAACTATAAATGTTGTGAAATAATTAAATTATTAAATAAATAAATTTAAATTATTTTTTAAAAATTAAAGTTTTTTAAATAAATTAAAATTAGTTTTTTCTTTTCTATTCAGACTACTACACAACACGCCACAAAGAAATGTCATAGCTTTTGTTATCTTCAATGAAATACCTTCAAGATAAAAAAAAACGAAAAATAAAAAAAAACACCCTAAAATTAAAGTTATCATTTACTCACCTACCTACCTACCCATCTTATCCCTTACCTACTATAACAATACCTATCCTAAAATCTAAAATCATTCAAGTTCAAGATCAAGCCGCGTAAAGTAAACATGACAACAAAATGTTCAGAAATTTCGTAGGTAGCTAGACACCAACCTCAAGCTATCCTCTACCTACTACAACAATAACTCTACTATAATTTTCTATGCAGGTTGGTGCTCTAGGTAGAGTAAATACTTTTTTCATTGTTCAAGTCAAATATTCCATCGACCTCGCAATGAATGACAACAAAATACAACCCAATTCTTCACACACAACGTAAACGTTGAATGTACCTACAAGTACATCCCAACAAGTAAATATATACCTAAACATTTACATACAACTATTTTCTTCCAAACTGTGTATACATCGCAGAGATCAGAATTCAGACAGATCTGACCCGCCGACCGACGCGACGCACGATGCAAAAAAACAACAGAATGGAAGAGTCACAAAATGTGTACTTTGTGTGCCTTTTATTTTTTGATCTTTTTTCCTCCTCTTCAACACAAACGCAACTCTTTCGAAGTTCAAACATGTTGAATGAACATATACGGTGTGACTTTTTTTTGTTTTTACTTTAATTCGAAATTCTGAATTAAATGCAAACATGTAATAACTGGGGAATCTGGAATAAAATGTGCCGGTATATGCGGTAAAATATTCCACTCAAAAATTGCATGTAGTGGGCTCGACCGCTAAAGCAGTGTTGTATTAGACACAAACACAATGGCTAAGTTTATTTGTGATGAATGTGTTACGTACATACACAATGTTGATTTAGCGGTGCGGGATATTCAAGAAACTGTCAAAAACAATGGAAACTATTTAAAAGAATATATAAATGTATTCGAATTATCTTTAAGAAAAAGTGAATTAGAAATTAAAGAGCTATTAGAGGCAATTGAAAATAGATCCTTTAATAGACTACAAGAAATGAGAAGTATTCAGGAATATTGTGAAAAAAGTGTAAAAGAATTGGAAAAAATAAACAAATACAGTGAAACATTTAAAACCCAAAGTGACAGAATATGTGATGTTAAAAATATGGAAAATGGAAATTTGAGTGCTGTTAAGAATGTAGTGGAAGAAATTAGAGAGGACTTAGTAAAAGAGTTTAAAAACATAAGCGAGAAAACAATAACAATACCAAGACAAGCAAAAGCTATATACGCGGATAAAATTAAAGAAACAAATAATGTTGTGATAATTAAACCAAAAGAAAATCAAGACAATAACAAAACAAGGGATGTGATAAAAAGTTCTATAAATCCAACACATATGGAGTTAAAAACAACTAATATGAAAAATATTCAAAACGGTGCGGTTGTTATAAGAGGTGATGAAAGTTCAGTAAAAAAAATTGAGAATGAGTTCAAAGAAAAACATAGTGACAATTAAGGCCGTGTGTCAATTGCGTTAAAAGTGCGTTAAATTTGATCCCATGACTAAATTTTGACATTACTGAGGTGAATACAGACGTCAAAATTAAACCTGCTCAGGAGCTCGTTTAAATTTTAACAAGTGGATACATTTTGACTTTTGTATTAAGCTTCTTGTACATTACTTAAACCATCGACCTATTATACCTGGACTGCTAGGAGCCAATATCACGATGGTTCCCTTTATTAAAAAAAATCGATACACTAGCGGCAATTTGAAAACTGCTATCACTTGCAAGTTAATATTTTTTAACAAACATCGTGGCTCTTTGTGTTTTTACTTTGGAAACAAACACATAAATATTAAAAAAAACAATACAATTTCTATTTGTTTTTAATAAAAAGTATTTCTTTATTATCCAGCAAACTCGAAAAGTAAATTACAATTTGTTTTGACAATTACATCTGTCAGACAGCTGCCTGTTCTAGCTGCCCTACTCTGCATGTTTTAGGACCAAATAAACCGGTACCTGCTATGTACTTGTACATCATGAATTTCTAGCTACGTTCAAGTTGTTAGCTACGAGAGCAAGTTTGTACGATCCAGTCGTGCCCATTTAAAAAAAAAAAGTTAAAAAATTTCACGCTCTTGCAAATCCTACCAAGATAAATAAGCAAAACATTTATTTAATGAATTTTTAATTAGTTATTACATTGTACACACATATTTCTTTTGAACTTTTCATAAAATTTTATCAAAAATTATAATTAACTTGAACTATATTTACTTAATACCAGATGGTTCATCTTAAGTGGTTCATATCCGGTTGTTTTTGTGACGGGACGTTGTTAAGTTTAGATTAAGCGCATTTTTGTACATTATACTAAATCAAATAATATGATAATAAGAGAATTTAAAAAAAAGGCCCAGTATCATACTAAATTTGCTTTAATATTGTATTAAATTCATAAACATTTGCGCTATTATGTTTGTTATTCAGGTTTTTTTTTGTATCTGAGTTATTTTACATACTATCGATCACAACCGATACTAAAATACCCTTTTTAATGTGTCTAGCAAAAATATGAACAAATCTAGTTTTTACTGGTCCGGGGCCTAGAGTGGTTTTTCTGACGACGCAAAAGGGTTCATAATCGACAAGGCCCTAGTTTTGGCCATTACTCAGCCATGCTAGTGGCTTACCAATACCTATTTAGGGCAATTCCATTATCGCGGGTGCAGCATTTAGACAGACTTTAAATAAATTAAATTAATTAATTAAATTAAATAAATAAATCGTCAGAAAAAGGGTTTCAAAGTGCGATCGCGGGTGCAACGAATTTGGCCCACCTATCTTGATCATAGTAAGAAAACACAAAAGTCTGTTAATTGTGAAACATTTATTATGTTCTTCTTTCATTTTATTGAACGACATTGATTCAATCAACTAAAGACATACAAATTAAGATAAAAAAACAATAATCAACAACGATTTTTTTCACTTTTTAAGTAATCGCGGGTGCAAAGCGTCTTACTTTTATGAATATTGACATCAGTAAAACGATATAAATGAACTGGATAAAAGATTAAATAACATATATTGCTAGTCAGTACCGTTCTCTATTAATTATTAGTTTGTTTTTTTTTTTTTTCAAATACGTCCAATATTTTCGAAAAACACTGTGTTGCGATTCTCTTATCGCTTGCGCATTATTGAGACACCTTTGAGTATATTATAATTAAATAAAAAAATATTTTAATGAAATTATTGCTTGAAGGGCTACATTTTAACCTATTCCCTGTGTAGAAGTGCTATGCATTAGGGCTGGCCACGAGATGAGACTCGGCGAGACTTTTGGAAGTCTCGGTCTCGTTAAAATCGAAAATTTTATTCTCGTCTCGGTCTCGTGTCGATCTCGTCTCGGTCTCGTCTCCAAAAAATACGATACCCGGACAACCTGTTGATTATTGGAACGTCAGACTATAATTTGTGCCCCATATAGTTTGAATATAAGCAGAAGAAATTTAATATTAAACTGAAATTGGATTTTTCAATTTATTAGACTCGCTGTAAATTTCGGTCCAAATATGAAGTCCCGTCTCGGATGCTTAAAATGCAGTCTGGTCTCCTTTAGTCTCGGTCTCGTCATGCGAGAACGAGACTTTTATCGTCTCGTGGCCAGCCCTACTCTGCATGAAGTTAAGCATTTTTTCAAGCGTGCGCCTATATTTTTGTGAAGCAGTCTCTTTTCTTACTTCCCTGCATTTTATATTAAATTGTAAAAATAAAAAAACAATCTTGAACAACAAAAATTATTGTTCAAGGCATTTTTATTAATAAAATATGATAAATCACTCAATAATGTTAGTTGTCGATAAGTTGCACCCAATATCCTAATTTAGCCGATCGCGGGTGCAACCAATTTGAATCAACGTTTTTTTTTTTTTATTTCAACGTACAATTTACTCCTAATAACGACTGGTTAATTTTTTTTTTTGATTTGTTCTTACTTTTACAAAGTTTCACTAAAGTTAACACTTTATTTCTATGGGAAAAACAAACTTTTATACATTTTATATCGCGGGTGCAACAAACTTACAATGCCTATTTGCAATCAAAAATAGTTTAATAGTTTTTATGGAAGCGCTTAAATAACATTTGTGACAACATGTCTACCAAGTAAATCATAACCTCAAACTATCGGTAATGTCTTTTTCTGGCTTTTGTTAGCAGCTATGATATTTGCAGTTCATACTGACTCTTCGTATGACAATGTTGCAAGGCGCAAAAAAAGTGTTTTCTTTAAAGTACGTATCATTTTTTTTTTTGTAATAAATACAAACCATCTACCTTGCATTGTTATACAAAAAAATTAAAAATATTGTAATTTATAAATTGATGACGAAAATCGTCTATAGCGGAATCGCCCTTTGAAACTTTCTAGTGCCATGTCGAAAACTAGAATGTTTTTCTGCGCGGGTATGTTTTATCAAATAAATCACAAATAACTAGTTATATGTATATTTTTTGGTAAATTAATCGCTTTTGTTATTTTGAAAAGAAAAGAAAAAATTAATTTCAATTTATTTAAAAAACTTTAATTTTTAAAAACAATTTATATTTATTTATTTAATAATTTAATTATTTCATAACATTTATAGTTTAGATATGAAATCAAAATCTTTGCAAGTGCAACACCACGTATCAAAAAATTAAAGCCCGAAGATATTTATTTAAAACCGTAACGCGTCGCTTCATATCTAAACTATAAATGTTGTGAAATAATTAAATTATTAAATAAATAAATTTAAATTATTTTTTAAAAATTAAAGTTTTTTAAATAAATTAAAATTATTTTTTTCTTTTCTATTCAGACTACTACACAACACGCCACAAAGAAATGTCATAGCTTTTGTTATCTTCAATGAAATACCTTCAAGATAAAAAAAAACGAAAAATAAAAAAAAACACCCTAAAATTAAAGTTATCATTTACTCACCTACCTACCTACCCATCTTATCCCTTACCTACTATAACAATACCTATCCTAAAATCATTCAAGTTCAAGATCAAGCCGCGTAAAGTAAACATGACAACAAAATGTTCAGAAATTTCGTAGGTAGCTAGACACCAACCTCAAGCTATCCTCTACCTACTACAACAATAACTCTACTATAATTTTCTATGCAGGTTGGTGCTCTAGGTAGAGTAAATACTTTTTTCATTGTTCAAGTCAAATATTCCATCGACCTCGCAATGAATGACAACAAAATACAACCCAATTCTTCACACACAACGTAAACGTTGAATGTACCTACAAGTACATCCCAACAAGTAAATATATACCTAAACATTTACATACAACTATTTTCTTCCAAACTGTGTATACATCGCAGAGATCAGAATTCAGACAGATCTGACCCGCCGACCGACGCGACGCACGATGCAAAAAAACAACAGAATGGAAGAGTCACAAAATGTGTACTTTGTGTGCCTTTTATTTTTTGATCTTTTTTCCTCCTCTTCAACACAAACGCAACTCTTTCGAAGTTCAAACATGTTGAATGAACATATACGGTGTGACTTTTTTTTGTTTTTACTTTAATTCGAAATTCTGAATTAAATGCAAACATGTAATAACTGGGGAATCTGGAATAAAATGTGCCGGTATATGCGGTAAAATATTCCACTCAAAAATTGCATGTAGTGGGCTCGACCGCTAAAGCAGTGTTGTATTAGACACAAACACAATGGCTAAGTTTATTTGTGATGAATGTGTTACGTACATACACAATGTTGATTTAGCGGTGCGGGATATTCAAGAAACTGTCAAAAACAATGGAAACTATTTAAAAGAATATATAAATGTATTCGAATTATCTTTAAGAAAAAGTGAATTAGAAATTAAAGAGCTATTAGAGGCAATTGAAAATAGATCCTTTAATAGACTACAAGAAATGAGAAGTATTCAGGAATATTGTGAAAAAAGTGTAAAAGAATTGGAAAAAATAAACAAATACAGTGAAACATTTAAAACCCAAAGTGACAGAATATGTGATGTTAAAAATATGGAAAATGGAAATTTGAGTGCTGTTAAGAATGTAGTGGAAGAAATTAGAGAGGACTTAGTAAAAGAGTTTAAAAACATAAGCGAGAAAACAATAACAATACCAAGACAAGCAAAAGCTATATACGCGGATAAAATTAAAGAAACAAATAATGTTGTGATAATTAAACCAAAAGAAAATCAAGACAATAACAAAACAAGGGATGTGATAAAAAGTTCTATAAATCCAACACATATGGAGTTAAAAACAACTAATATGAAAAATATTCAAAACGGTGCGGTTGTTATAAGAGGTGATGAAAGTTCAGTAAAAAAAATTGAGAATGAGTTCAAAGAAAAACATAGTGACAATTAAGGCCGTGTGTCAATTGCGTTAAAAGTGCGTTAAATTTGATCCCATGACTAAATTTTGACATTACTGAGGTGAATACAGACGTCAAAATTAAACCTGCTCAGGAGCTCGTTTAAATTTTAACAAGTGGATACATTTTGACTTTTGTATTAAGCTTCTTGTACATTACTTAAACCATCGACCTATTATACCTGGACTGCTAGGAGCCAATATCACGATGGTTCCCTTTATTAAAAAAAATCGATACACTAGCGGCAATTTGAAAACTGCTATCACTTGCAAGTTAATATTTTTTAACAAACATCGTGGCTCTTTGTGTTTTTACTTTGGAAACAAACACATAAATATTAAAAAAAACAATACAATTTCTATTTGTTTTTAATAAAAAGTATTTCTTTATTATCCAGCAAACTCGAAAAGTAAATTACAATTTGTTTTGACAATTACATCTGTCAGACAGCTGCCTGTTCTAGCTGCCCTACTCTGCATGTTTTAGGACCAAATAAACCGGTACCTGCTATGTACTTGTACATCATGAATTTCTAGCTACGTTCAAGTTGTTAGCTACGAGAGCAAGTTTGTACGATCCAGTCGTGCCCATTTAAAAAAAAAAAGTTAAAAAATTTCACGCTCTTGCAAATCCTACCAAGATAAATAAGCAAAACATTTATTTAATGAATTTTTAATTAGTTATTACATTGTACACACATATTTCTTTTGAACTTTTCATAAAATTTTATCAAAAATTATAATTAACTTGAACTATATTTACTTAATACCAGATGGTTCATCTTAAGTGGTTCATATCCGGTTGTTTTTGTGACGGGACGTTGTTAAGTTTAGATTAAGCGCATTTTTGTACATTATACTAAATCAAATAATATGATAATAAGAGAATTTAAAAAAAAGGCCCAGTATCATACTAAATTTGCTTTAATATTGTATTAAATTCATAAACATTTGCGCTATTATGTTTGTTATTCAGGTTTTTTTTTGTATCTGAGTTATTTTACATACTATCGATCACAACCGATACTAAAATACCCTTTTTAATGTGTCTAGCAAAAATATGAACAAATCTAGTTTTTACTGGTCCGGGGCCTAGAGTGGTTTTTCTGACGACGCAAAAGGGTTCATAATCGACAAGGCCCTAGTTTTGGCCATTACTCAGCCATGCTAGTGGCTTACCAATACCTATTTAGGGCAATTCCATTATCGCGGGTGCAGCATTTAGACAGACTTTAAATAAATTAAATTAATTAATTAAATTAAATAAATAAATCGTCAGAAAAAGGGTTTCAAAGTGCGATCGCGGGTGCAACGAATTTGGCCCACCTATCTTGATCATAGTAAGAAAACACAAAAGTCTGTTAATTGTGAAACATTTATTATGTTCTTCTTTCATTTTATTGAACGACATTGATTCAATCAACTAAAGACATACAAATTAAGATAAAAAAACAATAATCAACAACGATTTTTTTCACTTTTTAAGTAATCGCGGGTGCAAAGCGTCTTACTTTTATGAATATTGACATCAGTAAAACGATATAAATGAACTGGATAAAAGATTAAATAACATATATTGCTAGTCAGTACCGTTCTCTATTAATTATTAGTTTGTTTTTTTTTTTTTTCAAATACGTCCAATATTTTCGAAAAACACTGTGTTGCGATTCTCTTATCGCTTGCGCATTATTGAGACACCTTTGAGTATATTATAATTAAATAAAAAAATATTTTAATGAAATTATTGCTTGAAGGGCTACATTTTAACCTATTCCCTGTGTAGAAGTGCTATGCATTAGGGCTGGCCACGAGATGAGACTCGGCGAGACTTTTGGAAGTCTCGGTCTCGTTAAAATCGAAAATTTTATTCTCGTCTCGGTCTCGTGTCGATCTCGTCTCGGTCTCGTCTCCAAAAAATACGATACCCGGACAACCTGTTGATTATTGGAACGTCAGACTATAATTTGTGCCCCATATAGTTTGAATATAAGCAGAAGAAATTTAATATTAAACTGAAATTGGATTTTTCAATTTATTAGACTCGCTGTAAATTTCGGTCCAAATATGAAGTCCCGTCTCGGATGCTTAAAATGCAGTCTGGTCTCCTTTAGTCTCGGTCTCGTCATGCGAGAACGAGACTTTTATCGTCTCGTGGCCAGCCCTACTCTGCATGAAGTTAAGCATTTTTTCAAGCGTGCGCCTATATTTTTGTGAAGCAGTCTCTTTTCTTACTTCCCTGCATTTTATATTAAATTGTAAAAATAAAAAAACAATCTTGAACAACAAAAATTATTGTTCAAGGCATTTTTATTAATAAAATATGATAAATCACTCAATAATGTTAGTTGTCGATAAGTTGCACCCAATATCCTAATTTAGCCGATCGCGGGTGCAACCAATTTGAATCAACGTTTTTTTTTTTTTATTTCAACGTACAATTTACTCCTAATAACGACTGGTTAATTTTTTTTTTTGATTTGTTCTTACTTTTACAAAGTTTCACTAAAGTTAACACTTTATTTCTATGGGAAAAACAAACTTTTATACATTTTATATCGCGGGTGCAACAAACTTACAATGCCTATTTGCAATCAAAAATAGTTTAATAGTTTTTATGGAAGCGCTTAAATAACATTTGTGACAACATGTCTACCAAGTAAATCATAACCTCAAACTATCGGTAATGTCTTTTTCTGGCTTTTGTTAGCAGCTATGATATTTGCAGTTCATACTGACTCTTCGTATGACAATGTTGCAAGGCGCAAAAAAAGTGTTTTCTTTAAAGTACGTATCATTTTTTTTTTTGTAATAAATACAAACCATCTACCTTGCATTGTTATACAAAAAAATTAAAAATATTGTAATTTATAAATTGATGACGAAAATCGTCTATAGCGGAATCGCCCTTTGAAACTTTCTAGTGCCATGTCGAAAACTAGAATGTTTTTCTGCGCGGGTATGTTTTATCAAATAAATCACAAATAACTAGTTATATGTATATTTTTTGGTAAATTAATCGCTTTTGTTATTTTGAAAAGAAAAGAAAAAATTAATTTCAATTTATTTAAAAAACTTTAATTTTTAAAAACAATTTATATTTATTTATTTAATAATTTAATTATTTCATAACATTTATAGTTTAGATATGAAATCAAAATCTTTGCAAGTGCAACACCACGTATCAAAAAATTAAAGCCCGAAGATATTTATTTAAAACCGTAACGCGTCGCTTCATATCTAAACTATAAATGTTGTGAAATAATTAAATTATTAAATAAATAAATTTAAATTATTTTTTAAAAATTAAAGTTTTTTAAATAAATTAAAATTATTTTTTTCTTTTCTATTCAGACTACTACACAACACGCCACAAAGAAATGTCATAGCTTTTGTTATCTTCAATGAAATACCTTCAAGATAAAAAAAAACGAAAAATAAAAAAAAACACCCTAAAATTAAAGTTATCATTTACTCACCTACCTACCTACCCATCTTATCCCTTACCTACTATAACAATACCTATCCTAAAATCATTCAAGTTCAAGATCAAGCCGCGTAAAGTAAACATGACAACAAAATGTTCAGAAATTTCGTAGGTAGCTAGACACCAACCTCAAGCTATCCTCTACCTACTACAACAATAACTCTACTATAATTTTCTATGCAGGTTGGTGCTCTAGGTAGAGTAAATACTTTTTTCATTGTTCAAGTCAAATATTCCATCGACCTCGCAATGAATGACAACAAAATACAACCCAATTCTTCACACACAACGTAAACGTTGAATGTACCTACAAGTACATCCCAACAAGTAAATATATACCTAAACATTTACATACAACTATTTTCTTCCAAACTGTGTATACATCGCAGAGATCAGAATTCAGACAGATCTGACCCGCCGACCGACGCGACGCACGATGCAAAAAAACAACAGAATGGAAGAGTCACAAAATGTGTACTTTGTGTGCCTTTTATTTTTTGATCTTTTTTCCTCCTCTTCAACACAAACGCAACTCTTTCGAAGTTCAAACATGTTGAATGAACATATACGGTGTGACTTTTTTTTGTTTTTACTTTAATTCGAAATTCTGAATTAAATGCAAACATGTAATAACTGGGGAATCTGGAATAAAATGTGCCGGTATATGCGGTAAAATATTCCACTCAAAAATTGCATGTAGTGGGCTCGACCGCTAAAGCAGTGTTGTATTAGACACAAACACAATGGCTAAGTTTATTTGTGATGAATGTGTTACGTACATACACAATGTTGATTTAGCGGTGCGGGATATTCAAGAAACTGTCAAAAACAATGGAAACTATTTAAAAGAATATATAAATGTATTCGAATTATCTTTAAGAAAAAGTGAATTAGAAATTAAAGAGCTATTAGAGGCAATTGAAAATAGATCCTTTAATAGACTACAAGAAATGAGAAGTATTCAGGAATATTGTGAAAAAAGTGTAAAAGAATTGGAAAAAATAAACAAATACAGTGAAACATTTAAAACCCAAAGTGACAGAATATGTGATGTTAAAAATATGGAAAATGGAAATTTGAGTGCTGTTAAGAATGTAGTGGAAGAAATTAGAGAGGACTTAGTAAAAGAGTTTAAAAACATAAGCGAGAAAACAATAACAATACCAAGACAAGCAAAAGCTATATACGCGGATAAAATTAAAGAAACAAATAATGTTGTGATAATTAAACCAAAAGAAAATCAAGACAATAACAAAACAAGGGATGTGATAAAAAGTTCTATAAATCCAACACATATGGAGTTAAAAACAACTAATATGAAAAATATTCAAAACGGTGCGGTTGTTATAAGAGGTGATGAAAGTTCAGTAAAAAAAATTGAGAATGAGTTCAAAGAAAAACATAGTGACAATTAAGGCCGTGTGTCAATTGCGTTAAAAGTGCGTTAAATTTGATCCCATGACTAAATTTTGACATTACTGAGGTGAATACAGACGTCAAAATTAAACCTGCTCAGGAGCTCGTTTAAATTTTAACAAGTGGATACATTTTGACTTTTGTATTAAGCTTCTTGTACATTACTTAAACCATCGACCTATTATACCTGGACTGCTAGGAGCCAATATCACGATGGTTCCCTTTATTAAAAAAAATCGATACACTAGCGGCAATTTGAAAACTGCTATCACTTGCAAGTTAATATTTTTTAACAAACATCGTGGCTCTTTGTGTTTTTACTTTGGAAACAAACACATAAATATTAAAAAAAAAAAAAAACATTACAATTTCTATTTGTTTTTAATAAAAAGTATTTCTTTATTATCCAGCAAACTCGAAAAGTAAATTACAATTTGTTTTGACAATTACATCTGTCAGACAGCTGCCTGTTCTAGCTGCCCTACTCTGCATGTTTTAGGACCAAATAAACCGGTACCTGCTATGTACTTGTACATCATGAATTTCTAGCTACGTTCAAGTTGTTAGCTACGAGAGCAAGTTTGTACGATCCAGTCGTGCCCATTTAAAAAAAAAAGTTAAAAAATTTAACGCTCTTGCAAATCCTACCAAGATAAATAAGCAAAACATTTATTTAATGAATTTTTAATTAGTTATTACATTGTACACACATATTTCTTTTGAACTTTTCATAAAATTTTATCAAAAATTATAATTAACTTGAACTATATTTACTTAATACCAGATGGTTCATCTTAAGTGGTTCATATCCGGTTTTTTTTGTGACGGGACGTTGTTAAGTTTAGATTAAGCGCATTTTTGTACATTATACTAAATCAAATAATATGATAATAAGAGAATTTAAAAAAAAGGCCCAGTATCATACTAAATTTGCTTTAATATTGTATTAAATTCATAAAAATTTGCGCTATTATGTTTGTTATTCAGGTTTTTTTTTTGTATCTGAGTTATTTTACATACTATCGATCACAACCGATACTAAAATACCCTTTTTAATGTGTCTAGCAAAAATATGAACAAATCTAGTTTTTACTGGTCCGGGGCCTAGAGTGGTTTTTCTGACGACGCAAAAGGGTTCATAATCGACAAGGCCCTAGTTTTGGCCATTACTCAGCCATGCTAGTGGCTTACCAATACCTATTTAGGGCAATTCCATTATCGCGGGTGCAGCATTTAGACAGACTTTAAATAAATTAAATTAATTAATTAAATTAAATAAATAAATCGTCAGAAAAAGGGTTTCAAAGTGCGATCGCGGGTGCAACGAATTTGGCCCACCTATCTTGATCATAGTAAGAAAACACAAAAGTCTGTTAATTGTGAAACATTTATTATGTTCTTCTTTCATTTTATTGAACGACATTGATTCAATCAACTAAAGACATACAAATTAAGATAAAAAAACAATAATCAACAACGATTTTTTTCACTTTTTAAGTAATCGCGGGTGCAAAGCGTCTTACTTTTATGAATATTGACATCAGTAAAACGATATAAATGAACTGGATAAAAGATTAAATAACATATATTGCTAGTCAGTACCGTTCTCTATTAATTATTAGTTTGTTTTTTTTTTTTTTCAAATACGTCCAATATTTTCGAAAAACACTGTGTTGCGATTCTCTTATCGCTTGCGCATTATTGAGACACCTTTGAGTATATTATAATTAAATAAAAAAATATTTTAATGAAATTATTGCTTGAAGGGCTACATTTTAACCTATTCCCTGTGTAGAAGTGCTCTGCATTAGGGCTGGCCACGAGATGAGACTCGGCGAGACTTTTGGAAGTCTCGGTCTCGTTAAAATCGAAAATTTTATTCTCGTCTCGGTCTCGTGTCGATCTCGTCTCGGTCTCGTCTCCAAAAAATACGATACCCGGACAACCTGTTGATTATTGGAACGTCAGACTATAATTTGTGCCCCATATAGTTTGAATATAAGCAGAAGAAATTTAATATTAAACTGAAATTGGATTTTTCAATTTATTAGACTCGCTGTAAATTTCGGTCCAAATATGAAGTCCCGTCTCGGATGCTTAAAATGCAGTCTGGTCTCCTTTAGTCTCGGTCTCGTCATGCGAGAACGAGACTTTTATCGTCTCGTGGCCAGCCCTACTCTGCATGAAGTTAAGCATTTTTTCAAGCGTGCGCCTATATTTTTGTGAAGCAGTCTCTTTTCTTACTTCCCTGCATTTTATATTAAATTGTAAAAATAAAAAAACAATCTTGAACAACAAAAATTATTGTTCAAGGCATTTTTATTAATAAAATATGATAAATCACTCAATAATGTTAGTTGTCGATAAGTTGCACCCAATATCCTAATTTAGCCGATCGCGGGTGCAACCAATTTGAATCAACGTTTTTTTTTTATTTCAACGTACAATTTACTCCTAATAACGACTGGTTAATTTTTTTTTTTTGATTTGTTCTTACTTTTACAAAGTTTCACTAAAGTTAACACTTTATTTCTATGGGAAAAACAAACTTTTATACATTTTATATCGCGGGTGCAACAAACTTACAATGCCTATTTGCAATCAAAAATAGTTTAATAGTTTTTATGGAAGCGCTTAAATAACATTTGTGACAACATGTCTACCAAGTAAATCATAACCTCAAACTATCGGTAATGTCTTTTTCTGGCTTTTGTTAGCAGCTATGATATTTGCAGTTCATACTGACTCTTCGTATGACAATGTTGCAAGGTGCAAAAAAAGTGTTTTCTTTAAAGTACGTATCATTTTTTTTTGTAATAAATACAAACCATCTATCTTGCATTGTTATACAAAAAAAATTAAAATATTGTAATTTATAAATTGATGACGAAAATCGTCTATAGCGGAATCGCCCTTTGAAACTTTCTAGTGCCATGTCGAAAACTAGAATGTTTTTCTGCGCGGGTATGTTTTATCAAATAAATCACAAATAACTAGTTATATGTATATTTTTTGGTAAATTAATCGCTTTTGTTATTTTGAAAAGAAAAGAAAAAATTAATTTCAATTTATTTAAAAAACTTTAATTTTTAAAAACAATTTATATTTATTTATTTAATAATTTAATTATTTCATAACATTTATAGTTTAGATATGAAATCAAAATCTTTGCAAGTGCAACACCACGTATCAAAAAATTAAAGCCCGAAGATATTTATTTAAAACCGTAACGCGTCGCTTCATATCTAAACTATAAATGTTGTGAAATAATTAAATTATTAAATAAATAAATTTAAATTATTTTTTAAAAATTAAAGTTTTTTAAATAAATTAAAATTAGTTTTTTCTTTTCTATTCAGACTACTACACAACACGCCACAAAGAAATGTCATAGCTTTTGTTATCTTCAATGAAATACCTTCAAGATAAAAAATTTTTGAAAACACGAAAAATAAAAAAAAAAACACCCTAAAATTAAAGTTATCATTTACTCACCTACCTACCTACCCATCTTATCCCTTACCTACTATAACAATACCTATCCTAAAATCTAAAATCATTCAAGTTCAAGATCAAGCCGCGTAAAGTAAACATGACAACAAAATGTTCAGAAATTTCGTAGGTAGCTAGACACCAACCTCAAGCTATCCTCTACCTACTACAACAATAACTCTACTATAATTTTCTATGCAGGTTGGTGCTCTAGGTAGAGTAAATACTTTTTTCATTGTTCAAGTCAAATATTCCATCGACCTCGCAATGAATGACAACAAAATACAACCCAATTCTTCACACAACGTAAACGTTGAATGTACCTACAAGTACATCCCAACAAGTAAATATATACCTAAACATTTACATACAACTATTTTCTTCCAAACTGTGTATACATCGCAGAGATCAGAATTCAGACAGATCTGACCCGCCGACCGACGAGACGCACGATGCAAAAAAACAACAGAATGGAAGAGTCACAAAATGTGTACTTTGTGTGCCTTTTATTTTTTGATCTTTTTTCCTCCTCTTCAACACAAACGCAACTCTTTCGAAGTTCAAACATGTTGAATGAACATATACGGTGTGACTTTTTTTTGTTTTTACTTTAATTCGAAATTCTGAATTAAATGCAAACATGTAATAACTGGGGAATCTGGAATAAAATGTGCCGGTATATGCGGTAAAATATTCCACTCAAAAATTGCATGTAGTGGGCTCGACCGCTAAAGCAGTGTTGTATTAGACACAAACACAATGGCTAAGTTTATTTGTGATGAATGTGTTACGTACATACACAATGTTGATTTAGCGGTGCGGGACATTCAAGAAACTGTCAAAAACAATGGAAACTATTTAAAAGAATATATAAATGTATTCGAATTATCTTTAAGAAAAAGTGAATTAGAAATTAAAGAGCTATTAGAGGCAATTGAAAACAGATCCTTTAATAGACTACAAGAAATGAGAAGTATTCAGGAATATTGTGAAAAAAGTGTAAAAGAATTGGAAAAAATAAACAAATACAGTGAAACATTTAAAACCCAAAGTGACAGAATATGTGATGTTAAAAATATGGAAAATGGAAATTTGAGTGCTGTTAAGAATGTAGTGGAAGAAATTAGAGAGGACTTAGTAAAAGAGTTTAAAAACATAAGCGAGAAAACAATAACAGTACCAAGACAAGCAAAAGCTATATACGCGGATAAAATTAAAGAAACAAATAATGTTGTGATAATTAAACCAAAAGAAAATCAAGACAATAACAAAACAAGGGATGTGATAAAAAGTTCTATAAATCCAACACATATGGAGTTAAAAACAACTAATATGAAAAATATTCAAAACGGTGCGGTTGTTATAAGAGGTGATGAAAGTTCAGTAAAAAAAATTGAGAATGAGTTCAAAGAAAAACATAGTGACAATTAAGGCCGTGTGTCAATTGCGTTAAAAGTGCGTTAAATTTGATCCCATGACTAAATTTTGACATTACTGAGGTGAATACAGACGTCAAAATTAAACCTGCTCAGGAGCTCGTTTAAATTTTAACAAGTGGATACATTTTGACTTTTGTATTAAGCTTCTTGTACATTACTTAAACCATCGACCTATTATACCTGGACTGCTAGGAGCCAATATCACGATGGTTCCCTTTATTAAAAAAAATCGATACACTAGCGGCAATTTGAAAACTGCTATCACTTGCAAGTTAATATTTTTTAACAAACATCGTGGCTCTTTGTGTTTTTACTTTGGAAACAAACACATAAATATTAAAAAAAAAAAAAACAATACAATTTCTATTTGTTTTTAATAAAAAGTATTTCTTTATTATCCAGCAAACTCGAAAAGTAAATTACAATTAGTTTTGACAATTACATCTGTCAGACAGCTGCCTGTTCTAGCTGCCCTACTCTGCATGTTTTAGGACCAAATAAACCGGTACCTGCTATGTACTTGTACATCATGAATTTCTAGCTACGTTCAAGTTGTTAGCTACGAGAGCAAGTTTGTACGATCCAGTCGTGCCCATTTAAAAAAAAAAAGTTAAAAAATTTCACGCTCTTGCAAATCCTACCAAGATAAATAAGCAAAACATTTATTTAATGAATTTTTAATTAGTTATTACATTGTACACACATATTTCTTTTGAACTTTTCATAAAATTTTATCAAAAATTATAATTAACTTGAACTATATTTACTTAATACCAGATGGTTCATCTTAAGTGGTTCATATCCGGTTGTTTTTGTGACGGGACGTTGTTAAGTTTAGATTAAGCGCATTTTTGTACATTATACTAAATCAAATAATATGATAATAAGAGAATTTAAAAAAAGGCCCAGTATCATACTAAATTTGCTTTAATATTGTATTAAATTCATAAAAATTTGCGCTATTATGTTTGTTATTCAGGTTTTTTTTTTGTATCTGAGTTATTTTACATACTATCGATCACAACCGATACTAAAATACCCTTTTTAATGTGTCTAGCAAAAATATGAACAAATCTAGTTTTTACTGGTCCGGGGCCTAGAGTGGTTTTTCTGACGACGCAAAAGGGTTCATAATCGACAAGGCCCTAGTTTTGGCCATTACTCAGCCATGCTAGTGGCTTACCAATACCTATTTAGGGCAATTCCATTATCGCGGGTGCAGCATTTAGACAGACTTTAAATAAATTAAATTAATTAATTAAATTAAATAAATAAATCGTCAGAAAAAGGGTTTCAAAGTGCGATCGCGGGTGCAACGAATTTGGCCCACCTATCTTGATCATAGTAAGAAAACACAAAAGTCTGTTAATTGTGAAACATTTATTATGTTCTTCTTTCATTTTATTGAACGACATTGATTCAATCAACTAAAGACATACAAATTAAGATAAAAAAACAATAATCAACAACGATTTTTTCACTTTTTAAGTAATCGCGGGTGCAAAGCGTCTTACTTTTATGAATATTGACATCAGTAAAACGATATAAATGAACTGGATAAAAGATTAAATAACATATATTGCTAGTCAGTACCGTTCTCTATTAATTATTAGTTTGTTTTTTTTTTTTCAAATACGTCCAATATTTTCGAAAAACACTGTGTTGCGATTCTCTTATCGCTTGCGCATTATTGAGACACCTTTGAGTATATTATAATTAAATAAAAAAATATTTTAATGAAATTATTGCTTGAAGGGCTACATTTTAACCTATTCCCTGTGTAGAAGTGCTCTGCATTAGGGCTGGCCACGAGATGAGACTCGGCGAGACTTTTGGAAGTCTCGGTCTCGTTAAAATCGAAAATTTTATTCTCGTCTCGGTCTCGTGTCGATCTCGTCTCGGTCTCGTCTCCAAAAAATACGATACCCGGACAACCTGTTGATTATTGGAACGTCAGACTATAATTTGTCCCCCATATAGTTTGAATATAAGCAGAAGAAATTTAATACTAAACTGAAATTGGATTTTTCAATTTATTAGACTCGCTGTAAATTTCGGTCCAAATATGAAGTCCCGTCTCGGATGCTTAAAATGCAGTCTGGTCTCCTTTAGTCTCGGTCTCGTCATGCGAGAACGAGACTTTTATCGTCTCGTGGCCAGCCCTACTCTGCATGAAGTTAAGCATTTTTTCAAGCGTGCGCCTATATTTTTGTGAAGCAGTCTCTTTTCTTACTTCCCTGCATTTTATATTAAATTGTAAAAATAAAAAAACAATCTTGAACAACAAAAATTATTGTTCAAGGCATTTTTATTAATAAAATATGATAAATCACTCAATAATGTTAGTTGTCGATAAGTTGCACCCAATATCCTAATTTAGCCGATCGCGGGTGCAACCAATTTGAATCAACGTTTTTTTTTTATTTCAACGTACAATTTACTCCTAATAACGACTGGTTAATTTTTTTTTTTGATTTGTTCTTACTTTTACAAAGTTTCACTAAAGTTAACACTTTATTTCTATGGGAAAAACAAACTTTTATACATTTTATATTGCGGGTGCAACAAACTTACAATGCCTATTTGCAATCAAAAATAGTTTAATAGTTTTTGTGGAAGCGCTTAAATAACATTTGTGACAACATGTCTACCAAGTAAATCATAACCTCAAACTATCGGTAATGTCTTTTTCTGGCTTTTGTTAGCAGCTATGATATTTGCAGTTCATACTGACTCTTCGTATGACAATGTTGCAAGGCGCAAAAAAAGTGTTTTCTTTAAAGTACGTATCATTTTTTTTTTTTGTAATAAATACAAACCATCTACCTTGCATTGTT
Organism: Melangyna quadrimaculata; assembly: GCA_949320155.1. Lineage (NCBI taxonomy): Eukaryota > Metazoa > Arthropoda > Insecta > Diptera > Syrphidae > Melangyna > Melangyna quadrimaculata. The sequence goes on from OX439483.1 coordinate 268,339,521, forward strand.
ATACAAAAAAATTAAAAATATTGTAATTTATAAATTGATGACGAAAATCGTCTATAGCGGAATCGCCCTTTGAAACTTTCTAGTGCCATGTCGAAAACTAGAATGTTTTTCTGCGCGGGTATGTTTTATCAAATAAATCACAAATAACTAGTTATATGTATATTTTTTGGTAAATTAATCGCTTTTGTTATTTTGAAAAGAAAAGAAAAAATTAATTTCAATTTATTTAAAAAACTTTAATTTTTAAAAACAATTTATATTTATTTATTTAATAATTTAATTATTTGATAACATTTATAGTTTAGATATGAAATCAAAATCTTTGCAAGTGCAACACCACGTATCAAAAAATTAAAGCCCGAAGATATTTATTTAAAACCGTAACGCGTCGCTTCATATCTAAACTATAAATGTTGTGAAAAAATTAAATTATTAAATAAATAAATTTAAATCATTTTTTAAAAATAAAGTTTTTTAAATAAATTAAAATTAGTTTTTTCTTTTCTATTCAGACTACTACACAACACGCCACAAAGAAATGTCATAGCTTTTGTTATCTTCAATGAAATATACCTTCAAGATAAAAAATTCTTGAAAACACACGAAAAATAAAAAAAACACCCTAAAATTAAAGTTATCATTTACTAACCTACCTACCTACCCATCTTATCCCTTACCTACTATAACAATACCTATCCTAAAATCTAAAATCATTCACGTTCAAGATCAAGCCGCGTAAAGTAAACATGACAACAAAATGTTCAGAAATTTTGTAGGTAGCTAGACACCAACCTCAAGCTATCCTCTACCTACTACAACAATAACTCTACTATAATTTTCTACGCAGGTTGGTGCTCTAGGTAGAGTAAATACTTTTTTCATTGTTCAAGTCAAATATTCCATCGACCTCGCAATGAATGACAACAAAATACAACCCAATTCTTCACACACAACGTAAACGTTGTATCTACCTACAAGTACATCCCAACAAGTAAATATATACCTAAACATTTACATACAACTATTTTCTTCCAAACTGTGTATACATCGCAGAGATCAGAATTCAGACAGATCTGACCCGCCGACCGACGCGACGCACGATGCAAAAAAAACAACAAAATGGAAGAGTCACAATGTGTGTACTCTGTGTGCCTTTTATTTTTTGATCTTTTTTCCTCCTCTTCAACACAAACGCAACTCTTTCGAAGTTCAAACATGTTGAATGAACATATACGGTGTGGCTTTTTCTTGTTTTTACTTTAATTCGAAATTCTGAATCTTCGAATCTGAGTTCGACATTTTGTCCGGAGGCCTGTTAAATGCAAACATGTAATAACTGGGGAATCTGGAATAAAATGTGCCGGCATATGCGGTTAAATATTCCACCCAAAAAATGCATGTAGTGGGCTCGACCGCTACAGCAGTGTTGTATTATACACAAACATAATGGCTAAGTTTATTTGTGATGAATGTGTTACGTACATACACAATGTTGATTTAGCGGTGCGGGATATTCAAGAAACTGTCAAAAACAATGGAAACTATTTAAAAGAATATAAAAATGTATTCGAATTATCTTTAAGCAAAAGTGAATTAAAAATTAAAGAGCTATTAGAGGCAATTGAAAATAGATCGTTTAATAGACTAAAAGAAATGAGAAGTATTCAGGAATATTGTGAAAAAAGTGTAAAAGAAATGGAAAAAATAAACAAATACAGTGAAACATTTAAAACCCAAAGTGACAGAATATGTGATGTTAAAAATATGGAAAATGGAAACTTGAGTGCTGTTAAGAATGTAGTGGAAGAAATTAGAGAGGACTTAGTAAAATAGTTTAAAAACATAAGCGAGAAAACAATAACAATACCAAGACAAGCAAAAGCTATATACGCGGATAAAATTAAGGAAACAAATAATGTTGTGATAATTAAACCAAAAGAAAATCAAGACAATGACAAAACAAGGAATGTGATAAAAAGTTCTATAAATCCAACAAATATGGAGTTAAAAACAACTAATATGAAAAATATTCAAAACGGTGCGGTTGTTATAAGAGGTGATGAAAGTTCAGTAAAAAAAATTGAGAATGAGTTCAAAGAAAAACATAGTGACAATTAAGGCCGTGTGGCAATTGCGTTAAAAGTGCGTTAAATTTGATCCCATGGCTAAATTTTGACATTACTGAGGTGAATACAGACGTCAAAATTAAACCTGCTCAGGAGCTCGTTTAAATTTTAACAAGTGGATACATTTTGACTTTTGTATTAAGCTTCTTGAACATTACTTAAACCATCGACCTATTATACCTGGACTGCTAGGAGCCAATATCACGATGGTTCCCTTTATTAAAAAAAATCGATACACTAGGGCAATTGAAAACTGCTATCACTTGCAAGTTAATATTTTTTAACAAACATCGTGGCTCTTTGTGCTTTTACTTTGGAAACAAACACATAAATATTAAAAAAAAAAAAAAACAATACAATTTCTATTTGTTTTTAATAAAAAGTATTTCTTTATTATCCAGCAAACTCGAAAAGTAAATTACAATTTGTTTTGACAATTACATCTGTCAGACAGCTGCCTGTTCTAGCTGCCCTACTCTGCATGTTTTAGGACCAAATAAACCGGTACCTGCTATGTACTTGTACATCATGAATTTCTAACGTTCAAGTTGTTAGCTACGAGAGCAAGTTTGTACGATCCAGTCGTGCCCATTTAAAAAAAAAAAAAAAGTTAAAAAATTTCACGCTCTTGCAAACCCTACCAAGATAAATAAGCAAAAACATTTATTTAATGAATTTTTAATTAGTTATTACATTGTACACACATATTTCTTTTGAACTTTTCATAAAATTTTATCAAAAATTATAATTAACTTGAACTATATTTACTTAATACCAGATGGTTCAAATCCGGTTGTTTTTGTGACGGGACGTTGTTAAGTTTATATTAAGCGCATTTTTGTACATTATACTAAATCAAATAATATGATAATAAGAGAATTTTAAAAAAAGGCCCAGTATCATACTAAATTTGCTTTAATATTGTATTAAATTCATAAAAATTTGCGCTATTATGTTTGTTATTCAGGTTTTTATTTTGTATCTGAGTTATTTTACCATCGATCACAACCGATACTAAAATACACTTTTTTAATGTGTCTAGCAAAAATATGAACAAATCTAGTTTTTACTGGTCCGGGGCCTAGAGTGGTTTTTCTGACGAGGCAAAAGGGTTCATAACCGACAAGGCCCTAGTTTTGGCCATTACTCAGCCATGCTAGTGGCTTACCAGAACCTATTTAGAACTCTCTACTGCCATGTCGAAAACTAAAATGTTTTTCTGCGCCGGTATGTTTTATCAAATAAATCACAAATAAATAGTTATAGGTATATTTTTTGGTAAATTAATCGCTTTTGTTATTTTGAAAAGAAAAGAAAAAATTAATTTTAATTTATTTAAAAAACTTTAATTTGTGAAATAATTTAAATTTATTTATTTAATAATTTAATTATTACATAACATTTATAGTTTAGATATGAAATCAAAATCATTGCAAGAGCAACACCATGTATCAAAAAATTAAAGACCGAAGATATTTATTTAAAACCGCAAAACGTCGCTTCATATCTAAACTATAAATGTTGTGAAATAATTAAATTATTAAATAAATAAATTTAAATCATTTTTTAAAAATTAAAGTTTTTTAAATAAATTAAAATTTGTTTTTTCTTTTCTATTCAGACTACTACACAACATGGAGACTTCATCACAAAGAAATGTCATAGCTCAAGATAAAAAATTCTTGAAAACACACGAAAAATAAAAAAACACCCTAAAACAAAAGTTATCATTTACTCACTACCTATCTGAAATTATATAAAAAAATATACGTACCTACCTACCTACCTACCCACCTTATCCCTTACCTACCATAACAATACCTATCCTAAAATCTAAAATCATTCAAGTTCAAGATCAAGCCGCGTAAAGTTAGCATGACAACAAAATGTTCAAAAATGTTTAAGGTAGCTAGATACCAACCACAAGCTATCCTCTACCTACTACAACAATAACTCTACTATAATTTTCTATGCAAGTTGGTGCTCTAGGTAGAGTAAATACTATTTTCATTTCTCAAGTCAAATATTCCACTGACCTCGCAATGAATGACAACAAAATACAACCCAATTCTTCACACACAACGTAAACGTTGAATGGACCTACAAGTACATCCCAACAAGTAAATATATACCTAAACATTTACAAACAACTATTTTCTTCCAAACTGTGTATACATCGCAGAGATCAGACAGATCTTACCCGCCGACCGACTCGACTTACTTACTTACTTTAATTTTGATGGCGCTCACAGCCCAGGATGGGCTTCGGCCTCAACTAACAAGCCCCTCCAGCCAGCTCTGTCCCTAGCTAGCGGCTTCCAGTTGCGCACACCGAGTGCTTTGATGTCGTCATTCACTTGATTGCGCCACCTGTTACGGGTTCTGCCTCTGCTGCGTACCCCATCGGGTTTGGATTCGAAGACTCGTCGGGCAGGTGCGTTACTGTCCATACGCTCCACGTGCCCCAGCCATCTCAGCCGCTGTATTTTCAGCTTTTTGACCAGGTCAACGTCGCTGTATAGCCCGTATAGCTCGTCGTTGAATCTTCTCCTCCATACTCCTTCGATACACACCGGACCGAAAATCACACGAAGAATCTTCCTTTCAAAGCACCCTAGCAGATTTTTATCCGAATCTTTCAGTGTCCATGCTTCTGACCCATAAAGCAGGACCGGGATGTTTAGGGTCTTGTATAAAGTCTCCTTGGTTCTCTGAGAGAGGGCCTTACTACTTAATAGCCTTCTTAGACCGAAGAAACAGCGGTTGGCAAGAGCAATTCTTCGCTTGATCTCTGCACTGATGTCATTCTGCGATGTAATAGTGGAGCCCAGGTTGACAAAGTCCTTGACAACTTCGAAGTTATATCTGTCCATCGTGATATTTTGCCCGAGTCGACGATGTTGGGATTCCTCTCTCGATGACAGCATATACTCCGTCTTGTCCTCATTAACCGCCAATCCCATTTTAGCCACCTCCGATTCAATGCTCGCATATGCCCCTACCACAGCTCGCTTCGTTCTGCCGACAATGTCTATGTCATCCGCATACGCAAGCAATTGAACGGACTTTTGATAGATTGTACCGCTGGTGTTGACATGTGCGTTGCGTACAATGGCTTCAAGAACGATGTTGAATAGGTTGCATGAGAACGCGTCGCCTTGCCTCAATCCTTTCTCAACATCAAAGGAATTGGTGGTGTTCTTACCAATTAAGACGGAGCAGCGAGATTTCTCCATCGTCATCCTGCACAGGCGGACGAGTTTGGCAGGGATGCCGAGACTCGACATGGCTCTGTATAATTCGTCCCTTTTCACGCTATCATACGCGACTTTAAAAATCGATAAAAAGGCGGTGTGTATCGATCTGGAATCGACGGTTGACTTGCCTGGCCTAAAACCACACTGATAGGGGCCGATCAGACCATTGACAAAAGGTTTTAAGCGGTCACACAGTATGGCCGACAAGATTTTATAAGCGACGTTTAGGAGACTAATTCCTCTGTAGTTGGTACATTTCAGAACATCTCCCTTTTTATGGATGGGGCACACTATTCTGAGGTTCCATTCATCGGGCATACTTTCCTCCGACCAAATTTTGCAGATGAGCTGGTGTATGCTCCTAGCCAATTCATCTCCCCCTGATTTAAATAGTTCGGCTTGTAAGCCATCCTTACCAGCAGCCTTGTACGACTTAAGTTTGGATATCGCCAGCCGCACTTAGGTTAGGTCGGGTGGACGGAACTCTTGGCCATGATCTTCCAAATTCAATGGAGCGTCCTGCCTATTAGCGGCATCTTGGCTGTCTTCGCCATTAAGCAGTCTAGAGAAGTGTTCTTTCCAGATCATCAGCACTGACTGTGTGTCTACTACCATATTCCCACTCTCATCTCGGCAAACTTCCTCTCTAGCCTTGAATCTTTATGTGGATCGCTTCACCCTCTGATAAAATTTTCGAACATCTCCCCTACCGCTACAACCCTCAATAGACTCTACCGCCCGCTTCTCGTGCTCTCTCTTTTTCCTCCTGAGAAGTCGGCGTTCCTCTTTTCTTTTCAGCCCGTAGAGCTCCCGGGCCGGAACCGACGCGACGCACGACGCAAAAAAAACAACAAAATGGAAGAGTCGCAAAGTGTGTACTCTGTGGTGTGCCTTTTATTTTTTGTTCTTTTTTCCTCCTTTTCAACACAAACGCAACTCTTTCGAAGTTCAAACATGTTGAATGAACATATACGGTGTGACTTTTTTTCGCTTTTACTTTAATTCGAAATTTTGAATCTTCGAATCTGAGTTCGACATTTTGTCCGGAGGCCTCTTAAATGCAAACATGTAATAACTGGGGGATCTGGAATAAAATGTGCCGGCATATGCGGTAAAATATTCCACCCAAAAAATGCATGTAGTGGGCTCGACCGCTACAGCAGTGTTGTATTAGACACAAACACAATGGTGAAGTTTATTTGTGATGAATGTGTTACGTACATACACAATGTTGATGCGGGATATTCAAGAAACTGTGAAAAACAATGGAAACTATTTAAAAGAATATAAAAATGAATTCGAATTATTTTTAAGAAAAAGTGAATTAGAAACCAAAGAGCTATTAGAGGCAATTGAAAATAGGTACTTTGATAGACTACAAGAAATAAGAAGTATTCAGGAATATTGTGAAAAAAGTGTAAAGGAAATGGACAAAATAAACAAATACAGTAAAACATTTAAAACCCAAAGTGACAGAATATGTGATGTTAAAAATATGGAAAATGGAAATTTAAGTGCTGTTAAGAATGTAGTGAAAGAAATTAGAGAGGACTTAGTAAAAGAGTTTAAAAACATAAGCGAGAAAACAATAACAATACCAAGACAAGCAAAAGCTACATACGCAAATAAAATTAAAGAAACAAATAATGTTGTGATAATTAAACCAAAAGAAAATCAAGGCAATAACAAAACAAGGGATGTGATAAAAAGTTCTATAAATCCAATAAATATGCAGTTAAAAATAACTAATATGAAAAATAAGGGTGATTGGAAGTGATTAAAAAATAATCTTTCCGTCGGCTTTTTTTGAAGCAGTAAAAATACACTCACTTTAAAATAAACTGTGTTTGAATTTAAACTGACATTTAAAATTTAAACAATTTTTATATTATTTAAAATAAAAATAAATAAAAAACCACTTCAAACGAAGTTTAGTCTATTGAATTTAAACAAAGAATAAAGAAACTAATGATATTATGTGTTATGAAGAGACAAGAGAGCAATAGATGGCAGAGATGTTTTGGGTGTCTTGTTTTCTGTATTGTTGTTAATGATATGTAATGTTTCCAGGGTGTATCGTTCCGAAACATGTTTCTCTGTCTGTAGAACTTTAACACGTTCAAAATCTGGAGAGTGACCGTTTTCGTTACTGTGGCTCGCCAGGGCTGTCTTTTCGGGATTATTTAATTTTATATCCGATTTATGGTTAGATATTCGTTGTTTGAGAAATTGTCTGGTAGTTCCGATGTAACACTGGTTGCATGGTTCGTTGGGTTTACCATTACAATTTATTTGCATGCAGTGTTTTTTTGGTACCAATCGAACAATAGGCGATTGTTTTCCCGATGGATTTTTACATCCAAAAATGCAATTGATCTCTTTTGTTCCTTTTCAACAGTGAACTCGATTTTCTGGTGGAATCCGTTGAGGATCAGCTGTACTTTTTCTATGTTACGTTTGTCCATCGCGGCAAATATGCCATCTACATACTTAGCAGCAAACGTGGGCCTCTCTTCCATTCCGCTGAAACATTTATCAAGTACGTAATCAAGTTCTAGATCTGCAATCGTGGGTGACAAAGGGCTACCCATAGGCATTCCAAAAAATTGTTTAAAAGTGTCATCTTTGAACTGCAGATAGTTGTTTTCCTTGAGGCAGAAATCAAGGATTTCCAGAAATTTGCTTATATTCATTGAGTTATTTTTACTAATTATTTCCAATTTCTTTTTGACAATGGTGATGGCTAGTTGTATGGGAATGTTTGTAAAAAGAGACACTGCATCATACGAAACTAAAACATCATTGTGTTTTAATTTTATTTTTTTAGCTGTCTCAACATATTCAAATTAATTAATTACCGAGTAGCTTCAATTTGCCGTCGCGCACTGTAAAATTCTGCCTATAAACTTTGAAAGCTCATAAAATGGTAGCTTCATTGATGACGTGATAGGCCGCAAGGGCATGTTTGCCTTATGAATTTTATGGATGAAAGCTGCGATGTATACGTTGTCATCCTCGCCTTTTTTCTATCATCAATACAATTGTTGTTGTTTAACCATTTTACTAGATCGTTATTGCGAGTTTGTAGAGTTGTTGTTGGGTTATTCCTCACTCGCCTGTATGTATTACGATCTGACAACAATTCAACCATCTTCTCATCATACTCCGCACGCTCCATCGCCACGGTGACGTTGCCTTTGTCAGCTGGTACAATAACAATATTCTTGTGCTGCTTAAGGAAATTGATTGTTTGTTTATTTACATTAAGCAAATACTTGGCAAATCGATCATTTTGTTGGTGGCGTTGGAACATATTGCTATATTAAGCCCTCATAAGTTCTTGTTCTCTTTCGTCTTGCACGCTGCGAATTATTTCTTCTCCATCAGCTATCAACTGAATAAGAGGAAAGCTATGTTTGTCAACCGGGAGTTTGAATTTCTTGCACAACGATGTTTTGTTGTGAATTGCTTGTATTCGTTTTGGGATAAATTCTTTTTGATGTGTTGGGCGTGAAGGCGAATTGAATTGTTGGTGCGCTTGATTTTATGGTGCATCTCTGTTATTTCTACATTGAGAACTTTTTGATGGAATTTGAGTTCGATTTTTTCATAAACACGTGTAGATTCTTTATTAGAAAGGAGTTGTTTTGTGCTATTTGTGGACTTTTTTAGATGGTTAGGAATAAGTCTGGTTTGTCAGCATATTAGTAGGAATTTTAAATTTAGTTTTTGTAAAGCTAAAGTTTTCTGTGAATTGCTGTATTGTTTCAAATTCTCACACACTTGTAAACCGTATTTGTATTTGATGTGTTGGTAGCAGTTTTTCATTTTGATGGATTGTTGATTCTGCTCGGCTAGCCGTCCGATGATTGTACTAAAAATGATTTATTGACCAAATTGGAATGAATAATGGTGATTGGAAGTGATTAAAAAATAATCTTTCCGTCGGTTTAAGATTATTTTTTAATCACTTACAATCACCATTATTCATTCCAATTTGGTCAATAAATCATTTTTAATATGAAAAATATTCAAAACGGTGCGGTAGTTATTAGAGGTGAAAACTTCGGTAAAAAAAAATTGAGAATGAGTTCAAAGAAAAACATAGTTACAATTAAGGCCGTGTGTCAAATGCGTTAAAAGTGCGTTAAATTTGATCCCATGGCTAAATTTTGACATTACTGAGGTGAATACAGACGTCAAAATTTAACCTGCTCAGGAGCTCGTTTAGATTTTAACAAGTGGATACATTTTGACGTTTGTATTAAGCTTCGTGTACATTTCTTAAACCATCGACCTATTATACCTGGACTGCTAGGAGCCAATATCACGATGGTTCCCTTTATTAAACAAAATAGATACACTAGCGGCAATTTGAAAACTGCTATCACTTGCAAGTTGATATTTTTTAACAAACATTGTGGCTCTTTGTGCTTTTACTTTGGAAACAAACACATAAATATTAAAAAAAAAAATACAAATTTAATTAAATTTTGTAAAGTAAAAAAATAATTTTTTTTTTAATAATTCCAACTCCATTTCTCTTTGTTTTTAATAAAAATATTTCTTTATTATCCAGCAAACTCCAAAAGTAAATTACAATTTGTTTTGACAATTACATCTGTCAGACAGCTGCCTGTTCTATCTTGTCTGACATTTCTGTTATGTTCTGTTCTAATCCGAAAAAAACCTCACTGAACAATCCAATAGTGTTTTTTGACTAATATACCCAGACTTTTTTTTTTAAATTTGTTTTAGGACCAATAATAACGGTACCTATGTACTTTTACATCATGAATTTCTAGCTACGTTCAAGTTGTTAGCTACGAGAGCAAGTTTGTACGATCCAGTCGTGCCCATTTTTTCAAAAAAAAAAAAGTTAAAAAATGTCACGCTCTTGCAAATCCTACTAAGAGTATCATGTATATAATAAGAAAAGACATTTATTTAATGAATTTCTAATTAGTTATTACATTGTACATACATATTTCTTTTGAACTTTTCATTAAAATTAATCAAAAATTATAATTAACTATCTTAAACTATATTTACTTAATACCAGTTGGCTCATCTTAAGTGGTTCATTTCCGGTTGTTTTTGTGACGGGATGTAGTTGAGATTAAGCGCATTTTTGTACTTTATACTAAACCAAATAATATGATAATAAGAGTATTTTACAAAAATTGAATTCATAAAAATTTGCGCTATTATGTTTGTTATTCAGGTTTTTATTTTTTATCTGAGTTATTTTACCATCGATCACAACCGATACTAAAATACCCTTTTTTAATGTTTCTAGCAAAAATATGAACAAAACTAGTTTTTATTACTGGTCCGGGCCTAGACTGGATTTCTGACGAGGCAGAATCGGCCCTAGTTTTGGCCATGCTAGTGGCTTACCAGAAATTATTTAAAACTCTCTAGTGCCATGTCGAAAACTAGATTGTTTTTATGCGCGGGTATGTTTTATCAAATAAACCACAAATAACTAGTTATATGTAAATTTTTTGGTAAATTAATCGCTTTTGATATTTTGAAAAGAAAAGAAAAAACTAATTTTAATTTATTTAAAAAACTTTAATTTTTAAAAATAATTTAAATTTATTTATTTCATAACATTTATAGTTTAGATATGAAATCAAAATCTTTGCAAGAGCAACACCACGTATCAGAAAATTAAAGCCCGAAGATAGTTATTTAAAACCGAAACGCGTCGCTTCATATCTAAACTATAAATGTTGTGAAATAATTAAATTATTAAATAAATAAATTTAAATCATTTTTTTAAAAATTAAAGTTTTTTAAATAAATTAAAATTAGTTTTTCCTTTTCTATTCAGACTACTACACAACATGGAGACTTCACCACAAAGAAATGTCAAAGCTTTCGTTATCTTCAATGAAATACCTTCAAGATAAAAAATTCTTGAAAACACACGAAAAATAAAAAAAAAACCATAAAATTAAATTTATCATTTCTAACTACTTATCCGAAATTATATAAAAAAATATACGTACCTAGCTACCCATCTTATCCCTTACCTACCATAACAATACCTATCCTAAAATCTAAAATCATGAATCAAGTTCAAGATCAAGCCGCGTAAAGTTAGCATGACAACAAAATGTTCAAAAATTTTTTTAGGTAGCTAGATACCAACCACAAACTATCCTCTACCTACTACAACAATAACTCTACTATAATTTTCTATGCATGTTGGTTCTCTAGGTAGAGTAAATACTTTTTTCATTGCTCAAGTCAAATATTCCATTGATCTCGCAATGAATGACAAAAAAATACAACCCAATTCTTCACAACGTAATCGTTGAATGTACCTACAAGTACATCCCAACAAGTAAATGTATACCTAAACATTTACATACAACTCTTTTCTTCCAAACTGTGTATACATCGCAGAGATCAGACAGATCTGACGCGACGACCGACGCGACGCACGATGCAAAAAAACAACAAAATGGAAGAGTCACAAAGTGTGTACTCTGTGGTGTGCCTTTTATTTTGTGTTCTTTTTCCTCCTCTTCAACGCAAACGCAACTCTTTAGAAGTTCAAACATGTTGAATGAACATATACGGTGTGGCTTTTTTTTGTTTTTACTTTAATTCGAAATTCTGAATCTTCGAATCTGAGTTCGACATTTTGTCCGGAGACCTCTTAAATGCAAACATGTAATAACTGGGGGATCTGGAATAAAATGTGCCGGCATATGCGGTAAAATATTCCACCCAAAAAATGTAGTGGGCTCGACCGCTACAGCAGTGTTGTATTAGACACAAACACAATGGTGAAGTTTATTTGTGATGAATGTGTTACGTTCATACACAATGTTGATGCGGATTATTCAAGAAACTGTGAAAAACAATGGAAACTATTTAAAAGAATATAAAAATGAATTCAAATTATCTTTGAGAAAAAGTGAATAAGAAATTAAAGAGCTATTAGAGGCAATTGAAAATAGGTACTTCGATAGACTACAAGAAATGAGAAGTATTCATTGTGAAAAAAGGGTAAAAGGAATGGAAAAAATAAACAAATACAGTGAAAAATTAAAAACCCAAAGTGACAGAATATGTGATGTTAAAAATATGGAAAATGGAAATTTGAGTGCTGTTAAGAATGTAGTGAAAGAAATTAGAGAGGACTTAGAAAAAGAGTTTAAAAATATAAGCGAGAAAACAATAACAATACCAAGACAAGCTAAAGCTACATACGCGGATAAAATTAAAGAAAGTTTTAGCAATGAAACAAATAAGTTACATTAACTTTACCGACGTTTCGGCAGAGGTTGCTGCCTTCTTCAGGGAACTTTATTTGGACAACAAGAAAAATACATTGTTTACATTATAATAACAATAATTGAAGCAATAAAAATACACTCACTTTAAAATAAACTGTGTTTGAATTTAAACTGACATTTAAAATTTAAACAATTTTTGTATTATTTAAAATAAAAATAAATAAAAAACCACTTCAAACGCAGTTTAGTCTATTGAATTTAAACACAGAATGAAGAAACTAATGATATTATGTGTTATGAAGAGACAAGAGAGCAATAGATGGCAGAGATGATTTTACTTACTTACTTACTTACTTTTGATGGCGCTCACAGCCCAGGATGGGCTTCGGCCTCAACTAACTTGCCCCTCCAGCCAGCTCTGTCTCTAGCTAGCCGCTTCCAGTTGCGCACACCGAGTGCTTTGATGTCGTCATTCACTTGATTGCGCCACCTGTTACGGGTTCTGCCTCTGCTGCGTACCCCATCGGGTTTGGATTCGAAGACTCGTCGGGCAGGTGCGTTACTGTCCATACGCTCCACGTGCCCCAGCCATCTCAGCCGCTGTATTTTCAGCTTTTTGACCAGGTCAACGTCGCTGTATAGCCCGTATAGCTCGTCGTTGAATCTTCTCCTCCATACTCCTTCGATACACACCGGACCGAAAATCACACGAAGAATCTTCCTCTCAAAGCACCCTAGCAATTTTTATCCGAATCTTTCAGTGTCCATGCTTCTGACCCATAAAGCAGGACCGGGATGATTAGGGTTTTGTATAAAGTCTCCTTGGTTCTCTGAGAGAGGCCTTACTACTTAAATGCCTTCTTAGACCGAAGAAACAGCGGTTGGCAAGAGTAATTCTTCGCTTGATCTCTGCACTGATGTCATTCTGCGATGTAATAGTGGAGCCCAGGTAGACAAAGTCCTTGACAACTTCGAAGTTATATCTGTCCATCGTGATATTTTGCCCGAGTCGACGATGTTGAGATTCCTCTCTCGATGACAGCATATACTTCGTCTTGTCCTCATTAACCGCCAATCCCATTCTAGCCGCCTCCGATTCAATGCTCGCAAATGCCCCTGCAACAGCTCGCTTCGTTCTGTCGACAATGTCTATGTCATCCGCATACGCAAGCAATTGAACGGACTTTTGATAGATTATACCGCTGGTGTTGACACGTGCGTTGCGTACAATCGCTTCAAGAACGATGTTGAATAGGTTGCATGATAACGCGTCGCCTTGCCTCAATCCTTTCTCAACATCAAAGGAATCGGTGGTGTTCTTACCAATTTTGACGGAGCAGCGAGATTTCTCCATCGTCATCCTGCACAAGCGGACGAGTTTGGCAGGGATGCCGAGACTCGACATGGCTCTGTATAATTCGTCCCTTTTCACGCTATCATACGCGACTTTAAAATCGATAATAAGGTGGTGTGTATCGATCTGGAATTCCCGGGATATTTCTAAAATCTGTCGGAGTGTGAACATTTGATCGACGGTTGACTTGCCTGGCCTAAAACCGCACTGATAAGGACCGATCAGATCGTTGACAAAAGGTTTTAAGCGGTCACACAGGATGGCCGACAAGATTTTATAAGCGACGTTTAGGAGACTAATTCCTCTGTAGTTGGTACATTTCAGAACATCTCCCTTTTTAGGGATGGGGCACACTATACCGAGGTTCCATTCATCGGGCATACTTTCCTCCGACCAAATTTTGCAGATGAGCTGGTGTATGCTCCTAGCCAATTCATCTCCCGCTGATTTAAATAGCTCGGCTTGTAAGCCATCCGCACCAGCAGCCTTGTTCGACTTAAGTTTGGATATCGCCAGCCGCACTTCGGTTAGGTCGGGTGGACGGAACTCTTGTCATCATCGTCCAAGTTGAATGGAGCGTTCTGCCTATTAGCGGCATCTTGGCTGTCTTCGCCATTAAGCAGTCTAGAGAAGTGTTCTTTCCAGATCATCAGCACTGACTGTGTGTCTACTACCATATTCCCACTCTCATCTCGGCAGGCTTCCGTTCTAGCCTTGAATCCTTGGGTGGATGCTTCACCCTCTGAACATCTCCCCTACCGCTACAACCCTCAATAGACTCTACCGCCCGCTTCTCGTGCTCTCTCTTTTTCCTCTTGAGAAGTCGGCGTTCCTCTTTTCGTTTCAGCCCGTAGAGCTCCCGGGCCACTCTCTCAGCAGGTCTTGTTCGAGTCTGCAGCATTGCCTGGTAGGCCTCGTCCTTAGCTGCATGCGCTAGCCGGCACTCTTCATCGAACCAGGGGTTTCGTTGTATTCGCCTAGTGAAACCCAGCACATCAGAGGTGGCACTTCTGATGGCTTGTTGACAGTGTTCCCACTGGTCCTCTGCACTTGATGCTGGTGGCGGACCTCCTGAGAGATTAAGAGTTACGTGGTCTGCAATAGTTCTGGCAGTCTCTTGCGCTTTAAGCGTCTCGACATCGAATCTTTTCACAGCATCTGCTCTGCGTTGTCGCGTCATGGATATCCGCATACGTAGTCTAGCTACCACCAGGTAGTGATCCGAGTCAATGTTGGCCCCTCGGAACGTTCGGACGTCCAAAATACTGGAAGCATGTCTCGCGTCTATCGCAACGTGATAGATTTGGTTGACGGTTACTTGATCACGCGACCGCCAAGTCCCCTTGTGTATATTGAGGTGTGGGAAGTAGGTGCTTGAGATGATGACATTTCGCCCCGCCGCAAAGTCTGCCAGCCTGTGTCCGTTGCCGGAAGTTTCGTCGTGTAGGCTATGTCCTCCGACTATCGAACCAAAGATGCCCTCCTTTCCGAATCTTGCGTTGAAGTCACCAAGAATGATCTTCACGTCGTACTTCGGGCACATATCAAACGTTGTCTCCAGGAGATCGTAGAATGCTTCTTTGGTTGAGTCCTCTCTCCCTTCATGGGGGGCATGAACACAGATCAGCGAAATGTTCTTAAATTTGACCTTGATGCGGATTGTGACCAGGCGCTCGCTCACACTTCGGAAGCCCAAGACTTCTTGCCTAAGTCTTCCCCTTATCACAAAACCACAACCAAAGAGCCGCTGACCCTGTTCCTTCAAGCACCCGCCGTAGTAGATGTCACACGTTTTCAGTCTCCGTATGCCCTCTCCTTCCCATCGCACTTCCTGGATGGCTTTTACGTCAGCCTTTAGCCTGTCCAGGTTCTCCACTAATTGTTCGGCTGCACGTGTTCTGTATAAGGACAGGACGTTCCACGTGCAGATCCGAAATTCATTGTCCTTGTTTCGTTTGCTGGGGTCGTCAACTTTAAAATCATCCATATCCGAGGCTTGTTGTTGTTTCGGAACAACTTTTTTTACGTGGTAGGGAAGTTACCCCGACGCACAACCCCAGACCCGGAGGACCAGACCCTTCGTATAACTCCAAGGGTAGGGAGCCGGATAAACCGCTCCTTATAGGCCTGAGCTACAAATATGTCGTAGTAGCCCATATAAGGTGTTCACTAAGTAGTTCAACCTAACTGGAACTGTGATGTTTTTGGTGTCTTATTTTCTGTATTGTTGTTAATGATATGTAATGTTTCTAGGGTGTATCGTTCCGAAACATGTTTCTCTGTCTGTAGAACTTAAACACCTTCAAAATCTGGAGAGTGACCGTTTTCGTTACTGTGGCTCGCCAAGGCTGTCTTTCCAGGATTATTTGATTTTATATCCGATTTATGGTTAGATATTCGTTGTTTGAGAAATTGTTTGTGTAGTTCCGATGTAACACTGGTTGCATGGTTCGTTGGGTTTACCATTACAATTTATTTTGTAAACGACATCAGTAAGTTTGTCCTTATCCGGTTTCGTTTTGAGCATTGTGAAAAGGTGACTCAGAGTTTTATTTGATTTGAAGGCCAGACGAACATCAGTTAGTTTTTGGCTTATCACTTCTTTAAAATTCTCAGTTAGTCTTGGGATATAAACTATACTTTTGTAGTAACCATTAATCGGGTTTTCAGTGTCTCCTCTTCGAACTTTGCATTTGTGTTTCTGAAATGAAACGCGAATCAAAGAAATTGGAAAACCATTGTCACTGAGGATTTTCGTGACTTTTTTCTCATTAGCACAGTGAAATTGTTCGTCACTAAAAGCGAATATTTTGCTGACGAGATTTGATGCAGTGTTCATTACTATGTGTCTCGCTTGGTTAGAACGAAAATTGACCAATCTTCCCGATGCAGTGTTTTTTGGTACCAATCGAACAATAGACGATTGTTTTCCCGATTGATTTTTACATCCAAAAAGGCTATTGATCTCTTTTGTTCCATTTCAACAGTGAACTGGATTTTCTGGTGGAATCCGTTGAGGATCAGCTGTACTTTTTCTATGTTACGTTTGTCCATCACGGCAAATATGTCATCTACATACTTAGCAGCAAACGTGGGCCTCTCTTCCATTCCGCTGAAACATTCATCAAGTACGTAATCAAGTACTAGATCTGCAATCGTGGGTGACAAAGGGTTACCCATAGGCGTTCCAAAAATTTGTTTAAAAATGTCATCTTTGAACTGCAGATAGTTGTTTTCCTTGAGGCGGAAATTGAATCGTTGGTGCGCTTGATTTTATGGTGCATTTCTGTTATTTCTACATTGAGAACTTTTTGATGGAATTTGAGTTCGATTTTTTCATAAACACGTGTAGATTCTTTATTAGAAAGGAGTTGTTTTGTGTTGTCTTTCCGTCGGTTTAAGATTATTTTTTAATCACTTACAATCACCATTATTCATTCCAATTTGGTCAATAAATCATTTTTAATATGAAAAATATTCAAAACGGTGCGGTAATTATTAGAGGTGAAAAGTTCGGTAAAAAAAATTGGGAATGAGTGCAAAGAAAAACATAGTTACAATTAAGGCCGTGTGTCAAATGCGTTAAAAGTGCGTTAAATTTTATCCTATGGCTAAATTTTGACATTACTGAGGTGAATACAGACGTCAAAATTTAACCTGCTCAGGAGCTCGTTTAGATTTTAACAAGTGGATACATTTTGACGTTTCTATTAAGCTTCTTGTACATTACTTAAACCATCGACCTATTATACCTGGACTGCTAGGAGCCAATATCACGATGGTTCCCTTTATTAAACAAAATCGATACACTAGCGGCAATTTGAAAACTGCTATCACTTGCAAGTTGATATTTTTTAACAAACATTGTGGCTCTTTGTGCTTTTACTTTGGAAACAAACACATAAATATTTCAAAAAAAAAATACAAATTTAATTAAATTTTGTAAAGTAAAAAAATCATTTTTTTTAAATAATTCCAACTCCATTTCTCTTTGTTTTTAATAAAAAGTATTTCTCTATTATCCAGCAAACTCCAAAAGTAAATTACAATTTGTTTTGACAATTACATCTGTCAGACAGCTGCCTGTTCTATCTTGTCTGACATTTCTGTTCTGTTCTAATCCGAAAAAAACCTCACTGATGTGATAAAAAATTCTATAAATCCAACAAATATGCAGTTAAAAATAACTAATATGAAAAATAAGGGTGATTGGAAGTGATTAAAAAATAATCTTTCCGTCGGCTTTTTTTGGTCACCGAGTTTTAGCAATGAAAAAAATAAGTTACTTAACTTTCCCGACGTTTCGGCAGGGTTGCTGCCTTCTTCAGGGGAACTTTATTTGGACAACAAGAAAAATACATTGTTTACATTATAATAACAACAATTGAAGCAATAAAAATACACTCACTTGAAAATAAACTGTGTTTGAATTTAAACTGACATTTAAAATTTAAACAATTTTTATATTATTTAAAATAAAAATAAATAAAAAACCACTTCAAACGAAGTTTAGTCTATTGAATTTAAACAAAGAATAAAGAAACTAATGATATTATGTGTTATGAAGAGACAAGAGAGCAATAGATGGCAGAGATGTTTTGGGTGTCTTGTTTTCTGTATTGTTGTTAATGATATGTAATGTTTCTTGGGTGTATCGTTCCGAAACATGTTTCTCTGTCTGCAGAACTTTAACACCTTCAAAATCTGGAGAATGACCGTTTTCGTTACTGTGGCTCGCCAGGGCTGTCTTTCCGGGATTATTTGATTTTATATCCGATTTATGGTTAGATATTCGTTGTTTGAGAAATTGTTTGGTAGTTCCGGTGTAACACTGGTTGCATGGTTCGTTGGGTTTACCATTACAATTTATTTGCATGCAGTGTTTTTTTGGTACCAATCGAACAATAGGCGATTGTTTTCCCGATGGATTTTTACATCCAAAAATGCAATTGATCTCTTTTGTTCCTTTTCAACAGTGAACTCGATTTTCTGTGGAATCCGTTTTATCAAGTACGTAATCAAGTTTTAGATCTGCAATCGTGGGTGACAGAGGGCTACCCATAGGCATTCCAAAAATTTGTTTAAAAGTGTCATCTTTGAACTGCAGATAGTTGTTTTCCTTGAGGCAAAAATCAAGGATTTCCAGAAATTTGCTTATATTCATTCAGTTGTTTTTACTAATTATTTCCCATTTCTTTTTGACAATGGTGATGGCTAGTTGTATGGGAATGTTTGTAAAAAGAGACACTGCATCATACGAAACTAAAACATCATTGTGTTTTAATTTTATTTTTTTAGCTTTCTCAACATATTAAAATGAATTAATTACCGAGTAGCTTCAATTTCCCGTCGCGCACTGTAAAATTCTGCCTATAAACTTTGAAAGCTCATAAAATGGTAGCTTCATTGATGACGTGATAGGCCGCAAGGGCATGTTTGCCTTATGAATTTTTTGCAATCCATATATGGATGAAAGCTGCGATGTATACGTTGTCATCCTCGCCTTTTCTCTATCATCAATACAATTGTTGTTGTTTAACCATTTTACTAGATCGTTATTGCGAGTTTGTAGAGTTGTAGTTGGGTTATTCCTCACTCGCCTGTATGTATTACGATCTGACAACAATTCAACCATCTTCTCATCATACTCTACACGCTCCATCGCCACGGTGACGTTGCCTTTGTCAGCTGGTACAATAACAATATTCTTGTGCTGCTTAAGGAATTGATTGTTTGTTTATTTACATTAAGCAAATACTTGGCAAATCGATCATTTTGTTGGTGGCGTTGGAACGAGTGCAACATATTGCTATATTGAGCCCTCATAAGTTCTTGTTCTCTTTCGTCTTGCACGCTGCGAATTATTTCTTCTCCATCAGCTATCAACTGAATAAGAGGAAAGCTATGTTTGTCAACCGGGAGTGCGAATTTCTTGCACAACGATGTTTTGTTGTGAATTCGATTTGGGATAAATTCTCTTTGATGTGTTGGGCGTGAAGGCGAATTGAATTGTTGGTGCGCTTGATTTTATGGTGCATCTCTGTTATTTCTACATTGAGAACTTTTTGATGGAATTTGAGTTCAATTTTTTCATAAACACGTGTAGATTCTTTATTAGAAAGGAGTTGTTTTGTGCTATTTGTGGACTTTTTTAGATGGTTAGGAATAAGTCTAGTTTGTCAGCATATTAGTAGGAATTTTAAATTTAGTTTTTGTAAAGCTAAAGTTTTCTGTGACACACTTGTATACCGTATTTGTATTTGATGTGTTGGTAGCAGTTTTTCATTTTGATGGATTGTTGATTCTGCTCGGCTAGCCGTCCGATGATTGTACTAAAAATGATTTGTTGACCAAATTGGAATGAATAATGGTGATTGGAAGTGATTAAAAAATAATCTTTCCGTCGGTTTAAGATTATTTTTTAATCACTTACAATCACCATTATTCATTCCAATTTGGTCAATAAATCATTTTTAATATGAAAAATATTCAAAACGGTGCGGTAGTTATTAGAGGTGAAAAGTTCGGTAAATAAAATTGAGAATGAGTTCAAAGAAAAACATAGATACAATTAAGTCCGTGTGTCAAATGCGTTAAAAGTGCGTTAAATTTGATCCCATGGCTAAATTTTGACATTACTGAGGTGAATACAGACGTCAAAATTTAACCTGCTCAGGAGCTCGTTTAGATTTTAACAAGTGGATACATTTTGACGTTTGTATTAAGCTTCTTGTACATTACTTAAACCATCGACCTATTATACCTGGACTGCTAGGAGCCAACATCACGATGGTTCCCTTTATTAAACAAAATCGATACACTAGCGGCAATTTGAAAACTGCTATCGCTTGCAAGTTGATATTTTTTAACAAACATTGTGGCTCTTTGTGCTTTTACTTTGGAAACAAACACATAAATATTTTAAAAAAATACAAATTTAATTAAATTTTGTAAAGTAAAAAAATCATTTTTTTTTAATAATTCCAACTCCATTTCTCTTTGTTTTTAATAAAAAGTATTTTTTTATTATCCAGCAAACTCCAAAAGTAAATTACAATTTGTTTTGACAATTACATCTGTCAGACAGCTGCCTGTTCTATCTTGTGTGACATTTCTGTTCTGTTCTGTTCTAATCCGAAAAAAACCTCACTGATGTGATAAAAAATTCTATAAATCCAACAAATATGCAGTTAAAAATAACTAATATGAAAAATAAGGGTGATTGGAAGTGATTAAAAAATAATCTTTCCGTCGGCTTTTTTTGGTCACTGAGTTTTAGCAATGAAAAAAATAAGTTACTTAACTTTCCCGACGTTTCGGCAGGGTTGCTGCCTTCTTCAGGGGAACTTTATTTGGACAACAAGAAAAATACATTGTTTACATTATAATAACAACAATTGAAGCAATAAAAATACACTCACTTGAAAATAAACTGTGTTTGAATTTAAACTGACATTTAAAATTTAAACAATTTTTATATTATTTAAAATAAAAATAAATAAAAAACCACTTCAAACGAAGTTTAGTCTATTGAATTTAAACAAAGAATAAAGAAACTAATGATATTATGTGTTATGAAGAGACAAGAGAGCAATAGATGGCAGAGATGTTTTGGGTGTCTTGTTTTCTGTATTGTTGATAATGATATGTAATGTTTCTAGGGTGTATCGTTCCGAAACATGTTTCTCTGTCTGCAGAACTTTAACACCTTCAAAATCTGGAGAGTGACCGTTTTCGTTACTGTGGCTCGCCAGGGCTGTCTTTCCGGGATTATTTGATTTTATATCCGATTTATGGTTAGATATTCGTTGTTTGAGAAATTGTTTGGTAGTTCCGGTGTAACACTGGTTGCATGGTTCGTTGGGTTTACCATTACAATTTATTTGCATGCAGTGTTTTTTTGGTACCAATCGAACAATAGGCGATTGTTTTCCCGATGGATTTTTACATCCAAAAATGCAATTGATCCCGTTTGTTCCTTTTCAACAGTGAACTCGATTTTCTGTGGAATCCGTTTTATCAAGTACGTAATCAAGTTTTAGATCTGCAATCGTGGGTGACAGAGGGCTACCCATAGGCATTCCAAAAATTTGTTTAAAAGTGTCATCTTTGAACTGCAGATAGTTGTTTTCCTTGAGGCAAAAATCAAGGATTTCCAGAAATTTGCTTATATTCATTCAGTTGTTTTTACTAATTATTTCCCATTTCTTTTTGACAATGGTGATGGCTAGTTGTATGGGAATGTTTGTAAAAAGAGACACTGCATCATACGAAACTAAAACATCATTGTGTTTTAATTTTATTTTTTTAGCTTTCTCAACATATTCAAATGAATTAATTACCGAGTAGCTTCAATTTCCCGTCGCGCACTGTAAAATTCTGCCTATAAACTTTGAAAGCTCATAAAATGGTAGCTTCATTGATGACGTGATAGGCCGCAAGGGCATGTTTGCCTTATGAATTTTTTGCAATCCATATATGGATGAAAGCTGCGATGTATACGTTGTCATCCTCGCCTTTTCTCTATCATCAATACAATTGTTGTTGTTTAACCATTTTACTAGATCGTTATTGCGAGTTTGTAGAGTTGTTGTTGGGTTATTCCTCACTCGCCTGTATGTATTACGATCTGACAACAATTCAACCATCTTCTCATCATACTCTACACGCTCCATCGCCACGGTGACGTTGCCTTTGTCAGCTGGTACAATAACAATATTCTTGTGCTGCTTAAGGAATTGATTGTTTGTTTATTTACATTAAGCAAATACTTGGCAAATCGATCATTTTGTTGGTGGCGTTGGAACGAGTGCAACATATTGCTATATTGAGCCCTCATAAGTTCTTGTTCTCTTTCGTCTTGCACGCTGCGAATTATTTCTTCTCCATCTGCTATCAACTGAATAAGAGGAAAGCTATGTTTGTCAACCGGGAGTGCGAATTTCTTGCACAACCATGTTTTGTTGTGAATTCGATTTGGGATAAATTCTCTTTGATGTGTTGGGCGTGAAGGCGAATTGAATTGTTGGTGCGCTTGATTTTATGGTGCATCTCTGTTATTTCTACATTGAGAACTTTTTGATGGAATTTGAGTTCGATTTTTTCATAAACACGTGTAGATTCTTTATTAGAAAGGAGTTGTTTTGTGCTATTTGTGGACTTTTTTAGATGGTTAGGAATAAGTCTGGTTTGTCAGCATATTAGTAGGAATTTTAAATTTAGTTTTTGTAAAGCTAAAGTTTTCTGTGAATTGCTGTATTGTTTCAAATTCTCACACACTTGTAAACCGTATTTGTATTTGATGTGTTGGTAGCAGTTTTTCATTTTGATGGATTGTTGATTCTGCTCGGCTAGCCGTCCGATGATTGTACTTAAAATGATTTGTTGACCAAATTGGAATGAATAATGGTGATTGGAAGTGATTAAAAAATAATCTTTCCGTCGGTTTAAGATTATTTTTTAATCACTTACAATCACCATTATTCATTCCAATTTGGTCAATAAATCATTTTTAATATGAAAAATATTCAAAACGGTGCGGTAGTTATTAGAGGTGAAAAGTTCGGTAACAAAAATTGAGAATGAGTTCAAAGAAAAACATAGTTACAATTAAGTCCGTATGTCAAATGCGTTAAAAGTGCGTTAAATTTGATCCCATGGCTAAATTTTGACATTACTGAGGTGAATACAGACGTCAAAATTTAACCTGCTCAGGAGCTCGTTTAGATTTTAACAAGTGGATACATTTTGACGTTTGTATTAAGCTTCTTGTACATAACTTAAACCATCGACCTATTATACCTGGACTGCTAGGAGCCAACATCACGATGGTTCCCTTTATTAAACAAAATCGATACACTAGCGGCAATTTGAAAACTGCTATCGCTTGCAAGTTGATATTTTTTAACAAACATTGTGGCTCTTTGTGCTTTTACTTTGGAAACAAACACATAAATATTTTAAAAAAATACAAATTTAATTAAATTTTGTAAAGTAAAAAAATCATTTTTTTTTAATAATTCCAACTCCATTTCTCTTTGTTTTTAATAAAAAGTATTTCTTTATTATCCAGCAAACTCCAAAAGTAAATTACAATTTGTTTTGACAATTACATCTGTCAGACAGCTGCCTGTTCTATCTTGTCTGACATTTCTGTTCTGTTCTAATCCGAAAAAAACCTCACTGATGTGATAAAAAATTCTATAAATCCAACAAATATGCAGTTAAAAATAACTAATATGAAAAATAAGGGTGATTGGAAGTGATTAAAAAATAATCTTTCCGTCGGCTTTTTTTGGTCACTGAGTTTTAGCAATGAAAAAAATAAGTTACTTAACTTTCCCGACGTTTCGGCAGGGTTGCTGTCTTCTTCAGGGGAACTTTATTTGGACAACAAGAAAAATACATTGTTTACATTATAATAACAACAATTGAAGCAATAAAAATACACTCACTTGAAAATAAACTGTGTTTGAATTTAAACTGACATTTAAAATTTAAACAATTTTTATATTATTTAAAATAAAAATAAATAAAAAACCACTTCAAACGAAGTTTAGTCTATTGAATTTAAACAAAGAATAAAGAAACTAATGATATTATGTGTTATGAAGAGACAAGAGAGCAATAGATGGCAGAGATGTTTTGGGTGTCTTGTTTTCTGTATTGTTGATAATGATATGTAATGTTTCTAGGGTGTATCGTTCCGAAACATGTTTCTCTGTCTGCAGAACTTTAACACCTTCAAAATCAGGAGAGTGACCGTTTTCGTTACTGTGGCTCGCCAGGGCTGTCTTTCCGGGATTATTTGATTTTATATCCGATTTATGGTTAGATATTCGTTGTTTGAGAAATTGTTTGGTAGTTCCGGTGTAACACTGGTTGCATGGTTCGTTGGGTTTACCATTACAATTTATTTTGTAAACGACATCAGTAAGTTTGTCCTTGTCCGGTTTCGTTTTGAGCATTGTGAAAAGGTGACTCAGAGTTTTATTTGATTTGAAGGCCAGACGAACATCAGTTAGTTTTTGGCTTATCACTTCTTTAAAATTCTCAGTTAGTCTTGGGATATAAACTATACTTTTGTAGTAACCATTAATCGGGTTTTCAGTGTCTCCTCTTCGAATTTTGCATTTGTGTTTCTGAAATGAAACGCGAATCATAGAAATTGGAAAACCATTGTCACTGAGGATTTTCGTGACTTTTTTCTCATTAGCACAGTGAAATTGTTCGTCACTAAAAGCGAATATTTTGCTGACGAGATTTGATGCAGTGTTCATTACTATGTGTCTCGCTTGGTTAGAACGAAAATTGACCAATCTTCCCGATGCAGTGTTTTTTGGTACCAATCGAACAATAGACGATTGTTTTCCCGATGGATTTTTACATCCAAAAAGGCTATTGATCTCTTTTGTTCCATTTCAACAGTGAACTGGATTTTCTGGTGGAATCCGTTGAGGATCAGCTGTACTTTTTCTATGTTACGTTTGTCCATCACGGCAAATATGTCATCTACATACTTAGCAGCAAACGTGGGCCTCTCTTCCATTCCGCTGAAACATTCATCAAGTACGTAATCAAGTACTAGATCTGCAATCGTGGGTGACAAAGGGTTACCCATAGGCGTTCCAAAAATTTGTTTAAAAATGTCATCTTTGAACTGCAGATAGTTGTTTTCCTTGAGGCGGAAATTGAATCGTTGGTGCGCTTGATTTTATGGTGCATTTCTGTTATTTCTACATTGAGAACTTTTTGATGGAATTTGAGTTCGATTTTTTCATAAACACGTGTAGATTCTTTATTAGAAAGGAGTTGTTTTGTGTTGTCTTTCCGTCGGTTTAAGATTATTTTTTAATCACTTACAATCACCATTATTCATTCCAATTTGGTCAATAAATCATTTTTAATATGAAAAATATTCAAAACGGTGCGGTAATTATTAGAGGTGAAAAGTTCGGTAAAAAAAATTGGGAATGAGTGCAAAGAAAAACATAGTTACAATTAAGGCCGTGTGTCAAATGCGTTAAAAGTGCGTTAAATTTTATCCTATGGCTAAATTTTGACATTACTGAGGTGAATACAGACGTCAAAATTTAACCTGCTCAGGAGCTCGTTTAGATTTTAACAAGTGGATACATTTTGACGTTTCTATTAAGCTTCTTGTACATTACTTAAACCATCGACCTATTATACCTGGACTGCTAGGAGCCAATATCACGATGGTTCCCTTTATTAAACAAAATCGATACACTAGCGGCAATTTGAAAACTGCTATCACTTGCAAGTTGATATTTTTTAACAAACATTGTGGCTCTTTGTGCTTTTACTTTGGAAACAAACACATAAATATTTTAAAAAAAATACAAATTTAATTAAATTTTGTAAAGTAAAAAAATCATTTTTTTTAAATAATTCCAACTCCATTTCTCTTTGTTTTTAATAAAAAGTATTTCTCTATTATCCAGCAAACTCCAAAAGTAAATTACAATTTGTTTTGACAATTACATCTGTCAGACAGCTGCCTGTTCTATCTTGTCTGACATTTCTGTTCTGTTCTAATCCGAAAAAAACCTCACTGATGTGATAAAAAATTCTATAAATCCAACAAATATGCAGTTAAAAATAACTAATATGAAAAATAAGGGTGATTGGAAGTGATTAAAAAATAATCTTTCCGTCGGCTTTTTTTGGTCACCGAGTTTTAGCAATGAAAAAAATAAGTTACTTAACTTTCCCGACGTTTCGGCAGGGTTGCTGCCTTCTTCAGGGGAACTTTATTTGGACAACAAGAAAAATACATTGTTTACATTATAATAACAACAATTAAAGCAATAAAAATACACTCACTTGAAAATAAACTGTGTTTGAATTTAAACTGACATTTAAAATTTAAACAATTTTTATATTATTTAAAATAAAAATAAATAAAAAACCACTTCAAACGAAGTTTAGTCTATTGAATTTAAACAAAGAATAAAGAAACTAATGATATTATGTGTTATGAAGAGACAAGAGAGCAATAGATGGCAGAGATGTTTTGGGTGTCTTGTTTTCTGTATTGTTGTTAATGATATGTAATGTTTCTTGGGTGTATCGTTCCGAAACATGTTTCTCTGTCTGCAGAACTTTAACACCTTCAAAATCTGGAGAATGACCGTTTTCGTTACTGTGGCTCGCCAGGGCTGTCTTTCCGGGATTATTTGATTTTATATCCGATTTATGGTTAGATATTCGTTGTTTGAGAAATTGTTTGGTAGTTCCGGTGTAACACTGGTTGCATGGTTCGTTGGGTTTACCATTACAATTTATTTGCATGTAGTGTTTTTTTGGTACCAATCGAACAATAGGCGATTGTTTTCCCGATGGATTTTTACATCCAAAAATGCAATTGATCTCTTTTGTTCCTTTTCAACAGTGAACTCGATTTTCTGTGGAATCCGTTTTATCAAGTACGTAATCAAGTTTTAGATCTGCAATCGTGGGTGACAGAGGGCTACCCATAGGCATTCCAAAAATTTGTTTAAAAGTGTCATCTTTGAACTGCAGATAGTTGTTTTCCTTGAGGCAAAAATCAAGGATTTCCAGAAATTTGCTTATATTCATTCAGTTGTTTTTACTAATTATTTCCCATTTCTTTTTGACAATGGTGATGGCTAGTTGTATGGGAATGTTTGTAAAAAGAGACACTGCATCATACGAAACTAAAACATCATTGTGTTTTAATTTTATTTTTTTAGCTTTCTCAACATATTCAAATGAATTAATTACCGAGTAGCTTCAATTTCCCGTCGCGCACTGTAAAATTCTGCCTATAAACTTTGAAAGCTCATAAAATGGTAGCTTCATTGATGACGTGATAGGCCGCAAGGGCATGTTTGCCTTATGAATTTTTTGCAATCCATATATGGATGAAAGCTGCGATGTATACGTTGTCATCCTCGCCTTTTCTCTATCATCAATACAATTGTTGTTGTTTAACCATTTTACTAGATCGTTATTGCGAGTTTGTAGAGTTGTAGTTGGGTTATTCCTCACTCGCCTGTATGTATTACGATCTGACAACAATTCAACCATCTTCTCATCATACTCTACACGCTCCATCGCCACGGTGACGTTGCCTTTGTCAGCTGGTACAATAACAATATTCTTGTGCTGCTTAAGGAATTGATTGTTTGTTTATTTACATTAAGCAAATACTTGGCAAATCGATCATTTTGTTGGTGGCGTTGGAACGAGTGCAACATATTGCTATATTGAGCCCTCATAAGTTCTTGTTCTCTTTCGTCTTGCACGCTGCGAATTATTTCTTCTCCATCAGCTATCAACTGAACAAGAGGAAAGCTATGTTTGTCAACCGGGAGTGCGAATTTCTTGCACAACGATGTTTTGTTGTGAATTCGATTTGGGATAAATTCTCTTTGATGTGTTGGGCGTGAAGGCGAATTGAATTGTTGGTGCGCTTGATTTTATGGTGCATCTCTGTTATTTCTACATTGAGAACTTTTTGATGGAATTTGATCCCATGGCTAAATTTTGACATTACTGAGGTGAATACAGACGTCAAAATTTAACCTGCTCAGGAGCTCGTTTAGATTTTAACAAGTGGATACATTTTGACGTTTGTATTAAGCTTCTTGTACATTACTTAAACCATCGACCTATTATACCTGGACTGCTAGGAGCCAACATCACGATGGTTCCCTTTATTAAACAAAATCGATACACTAGCGGCAATTTGAAAACTGCTATCGCTTGCAAGTTGATATTTTTTAACAAACATTGTGGCTCTTTGTGCTTTTACTTTGGAAACAAACACATAAATATTTTAAAAAAATACAAATTTAATTAAATTTTGTAAAGTAAAAAAATCATTTTTTTTTAATAATTCCAACTCCATTTCTCTTTGTTTTTAATAAAAAGTATTTTTTTATTATCCAGCAAACTCCAAAAGTAAATTACAATTTGTTTTGACAATTACATCTGTCAGACAGCTGCCTGTTCTATCTTGTGTGACATTTCTGTTCTGTTCTAATCCGAAAAAAACCTCACTGATGTGATAAAAAATTCTATAAATCCAACAAATATGCAGTTAAAAATAACTAATATGAAAAATAAGGGTGATTGGAAGTGATTAAAAAATAATCTTTCCGTCGGCTTTTTTGGTCACTGAGTTTTAGCAATGAAAAAAATAAGTTACTTAACTTTCCCGACGTTTCGGCAGGGTTGCTGCCTTCTTCAGGGGAACTTTATTTGGACAACAAGAAAAATACATTGTTTACATTATAATAACAACAATTGAAGCAATAAAAATACACTCACTTGAAAATAAACTGTGTTTGAATTTAAACTGACATTTAAAATTTAAACAATTTTTATATTATTTAAAATAAAAATAAATAAAAAACCACTTCAAACGAAGTTTAGTCTATTGAATTTAAACAAAGAATAAAGAAACTAATGATATTATGTGTTATGAAGAGACAAGAGAGCAATAGATGGCAGAGATGTTTTGGGTGTCTTGTTTTCTGTATTGTTGATAATGATATGTAATGTTTCGTTCCGAAACATGTTTCTCTGTCTGCAGAACTTTAACACCTTCAAAATCTGGAGAGTGACCGTTTTCGTTACTGTGGCTCGCCAGGGCTGTCTTTCCGGGATTATTTGATTTTATATCCGATTTATGGTTAGATATTCGTTGTTTGAGAAATTGTTTGGTAGTTCCGGTGTAACACTGGTTGCATGGTTCGTTGGGTTTACCATTACAATTTATTTGCATGCAGTGTTTTTTTGGTACCAATCGAACAATAGGCGATTGTTTTCCCGATGGATTTTTACATCCAAAAATGCAATTGATCCCGTTTGTTCCTTTTCAACAGTGAACTCGATTTTCTGTGGAATCCGTTTTATCAAGTACGTAATCAAGTTTTAGATCTGCAATCGTGGGTGACAGAGGGCTACCCATAGGCATTCCAAAAATTTGTTTAAAAGTGTCATCTTTGAACTGCAGATAGTTGTTTTCCTTGAGGCAAAAATCAAGGATTTGGTGATGGCTAGTTGTATGGGAATGTTTGTAAAAAGAGACACTGCATCATACGAAACTAAAACATCATTGTGTTTTAATTTTATTTTTTTAGCTTTCTCAACATATTCAAATGAATTAATTACCGAGTAGCTTCAATTTCCCGTCGCGCACTGTAAAATTCTGCCTATAAACTTTGAAAGCTCATAAAATGGTAGCTTCATTGATGACGTGATAGGCCGCAAGGGCATGTTTGCCTTATGAATTTTTTGCAATCCATATATGGATGAAAGCTGCGATGTATACGTTGTCATCCTCGCCTTTTCTCTATCATCAATACAATTGTTGTTGTTTAACCATTTTACTAGATCGTTATTGCGAGTTTGTAGAGTTGTTGTTGGGTTATTCCTCACTCGCCTGTAAGTATTACGATCTGACAACAATTCAACCATCTTCTCATCATACTCTACACGCTCCATCGCCACGGTGACGTTGCCTTTGTCAGCTGGTACAATAACAATATTCTTGTGCTGCTTAAGGAATTGATTGTTTGTTTATTTACATTAAGCAAATACTTGGCAAATCGATCATTTTGTTGGTGGCGTTGGAACGAGTGCAACATATTGCTATATTGAGCCCTCATAAGTTCTTGTTCTCTTTCGTCTTGCACGCTGCGAATTATTTCTTCTCCATCTGCTATCAACTGAATAAGAGGAAAGCTATGTTTGTCAACCGGGAGTGCGAATTTCTTGCACAACGATGTTTTGTTGTGAATTCGATTTGGGATAAATTCTCTTTGATGTGTTGGGCGTGAAGGCGAATTGAATTGTTGGTGCGCTT
Organism: Melangyna quadrimaculata; assembly: GCA_949320155.1. Classification (NCBI taxonomy): domain Eukaryota; kingdom Metazoa; phylum Arthropoda; class Insecta; order Diptera; family Syrphidae; genus Melangyna; species Melangyna quadrimaculata. The sequence continues at coordinate 268,370,372 of OX439483.1, forward strand.
GATTTTATGGTGCATCTCTGTTATTTCTACATTGAGAACTTTTTGATGGAATTTGAGTTCGATTTTTTCATAAACACGTGTAGATTCTTTATTAGAAAGGAGTTGTTTTGTGCTATTTGTGGACTTTTTTAGATGGTTAGGAATAAGTCTGGTTTGTCAGCATATTAGTAGGAATTTTAAATTTAGTTTTTGTAAAGCTAAAGTTTTCTGTGAATTGCTGTATTGTTTCAAATTCTCACACACTTGTAAACCGTATTTGTATTTGATGTGTTGGTAGCAGTTTTTCATTTTGATGGATTGTTGATTCTGCTCGGCTAGCCGTCCGATGATTGTACTTAAAATGATTTGTTGACCAAATTGGAATGAATAATGGTGATTGGAAGTGATTAAAAAATAATCTTTCCGTCGGTTTAAGATTATTTTTTAATCACTTACAATCACCATTATTCATTCCAATTTGGTCAATAAATCATTTTTAATATGAAAAATATTCAAAACGGTGCGGTAGTTATTAGAGGTGAAAAGTTCGGTAACAAAAATTGAGAATGAGTTCAAAGAAAAACATAGTTACAATTAAGTCCGTATGTCAAATGCGTTAAAAGTGCGTTAAATTTGATCCCATGGCTAAATTTTGACATTACTGAGGTGAATACAGACGTCAAAATTTAACCTGCTCAGGAGCTCGTTTAGATTTTAACAAGTGGATACATTTTGACGTTTGTATTAAGCTTCTTGTACATAACTTAAACCATCGACCTATTATACCTGGACTGCTAGGAGCCAACATCACGATGGTTCCCTTTATTAAACAAAATCGATACACTAGCGGCAATTTGAAAACTGCTATCGCTTGCAAGTTGATATTTTTTAACAAACATTGTGGCTCTTTGTGCTTTTACTTTGGAAACAAACACATAAATATTTTAAAAAAATACAAATTTAATTAAATTTTGTAAAGTAAAAAAATCATTTTTTTTTAATAATTCCAACTCCATTTCTCTTTGTTTTTAATAAAAAGTATTTCTTTATTATCCAGCAAACTCCAAAAGTAAATTACAATTTGTTTTGACAATTACATCTGTCAGACAGCTGCCTGTTCTATCTTGTCTGACATTTCTGTTCTGTTCTAATCCGAAAAAAACCTCACTGATGTGATAAAAAATTCTATAAATCCAACAAATATGCAGTTAAAAATAACTAATATGAAAAATAAGGGTGATTGGAAGTGATTAAAAAATAATCTTTCCGTCGGCTTTTTTTGGTCACTGAGTTTTAGCAATGAAAAAAATAAGTTACTTAACTTTCCCGACGTTTCGGCAGGGTTGCTGTCTTCTTCAGGGGAACTTTATTTGGACAACAAGAAAAATACATTGTTTACATTATAATAACAACAATTGAAGCAATAAAAATACACTCACTTGAAAATAAACTGTGTTTGAATTTAAACTGACATTTAAAATTTAAACAATTTTTATATTATTTAAAATAAAAATAAATAAAAAACCACTTCAAACGAAGTTTAGTCTATTGAATTTAAACAAAGAATAAAGAAACTAATGATATTATGTGTTATGAAGAGACAAGAGAGCAATAGATGGCAGAGATGTTTTGGGTGTCTTGTTTTCTGTATTGTTGATAATGATATGTAATGTTTCTAGGGTGTATCGTTCCGAAACATGTTTCTCTGTCTGCAGAACTTTAACACCTTCAAAATCAGGAGAGTGACCGTTTTCGTTACTGTGGCTCGCCAGGGCTGTCTTTCCGGGATTATTTGATTTTATATCCGATTTATGGTTAGATATTCGTTGTTTGAGAAATTGTTTGGTAGTTCCGGTGTAACACTGGTTGCATGGTTCGTTGGGTTTACCATTACAATTTATTTTGTAAACGACATCAGTAAGTTTGTCCTTATCCGGTTTCGTTTTGAGCATTGTGAAAAGGTGACTCAGAGTTTTATTTGATTTGAAGGCCAGACGAACATCAGTTAGTTTTTGGCTTATCACTTCTTTAAAATTCTCAGTTAGTCTTGGGATATAAACTATACTTTTGTAGTAACCATTAATCGGGTTTTCAGTGTCTCCTCTTCGAATTTTGCATTTGTGTTTCTGAAATGAAACGCGAATCATAGAAATTGGAAAACCATTGTCACTGAGGATTTTCGTGACTTTTTTCTCATTAGCACAGTGAAATTGTTCGTCACTAAAAGCGAATATTTTGCTGACGAGATTTGATGCAGTGTTCATTACTATGTGTCTCGCTTGGTTAGAACGAAAATTGACCAATCTTCCCGATGCAGTGTTTTTTGGTACCAATCGAACAATAGACGATTGTTTTCCCGATGGATTTTTACATCCAAAAAGGCTATTGATCTCTTTTGTTCCATTTCAACAGTGAACTGGATTTTCTGGTGGAATCCGTTGAGGATCAGCTGTACTTTTTCTATGTTACGTTTGTCCATCACGGCAAATATGTCATCTACATACTTAGCAGCAAACGTGGGCCTCTCTTCCATTCCGCTGAAACATTCATCAAGTACGTAATCAAGTACTAGATCTGCAATCGTGGGTGACAAAGGGTTACCCATAGGCGTTCCAAAAATTTGTTTAAAAATGTCATCTTTGAACTGCAGATAGTTGTTTTCCTTGAGGCGGAAATTGAATCGTTGGTGCGCTTGATTTTATGGTGCATTTCTGTTATTTCTACATTGAGAACTTTTTGATGGAATTTGAGTTCGATTTTTTCATAAACACGTGTAGATTCTTTATTAGAAAGGAGTTGTTTTGTGTTGTCTTTCCGTCGGTTTAAGATTATTTTTTAATCACTTACAATCACCATTATTCATTCCAATTTGGTCAATAAATCATTTTTAATATGAAAAATATTCAAAACGGTGCGGTAATTATTAGAGGTGAAAAGTTCGGTAAAAAAAATTGGGAATGAGTGCAAAGAAAAACATAGTTACAATTAAGGCCGTGTGTCAAATGCGTTAAAAGTGCGTTAAATTTTATCCTATGGCTAAATTTTGACATTACTGAGGTGAATACAGACGTCAAAATTTAACCTGCTCAGGAGCTCGTTTAGATTTTAACAAGTGGATACATTTTGACGTTTCTATTAAGCTTCTTGTACATTACTTAAACCATCGACCTATTATACCTGGACTGCTAGGAGCCAATATCACGATGGTTCCCTTTATTAAACAAAATCGATACACTAGCGGCAATTTGAAAACTGCTATCACTTGCAAGTTGATATTTTTTAACAAACATTGTGGCTCTTTGTGCTTTTACTTTGGAAACAAACACATAAATATTTAAAAAAAAAATACAAATTTAATTAAATTTTGTAAAGTAAAAAAATCATTTTTTTTAAATAATTCCAACTCCATTTCTCTTTGTTTTTAATAAAAAGTATTTCTCTATTATCCAGCAAACTCCAAAAGTAAATTACAATTTGTTTTGACAATTACATCTGTCAGACAGCTGCCTGTTCTATCTTGTCTGACATTTCTGTTCTGTTCTAATCCGAAAAAAACCTCACTGATGTGATAAAAAATTCTATAAATCCAACAAATATGCAGTTAAAAATAACTAATATGAAAAATAAGGGTGATTGGAAGTGATTAAAAAATAATCTTTCCGTCGGCTTTTTTTGGTCACCGAGTTTTAGCAATGAAAAAAATAAGTTACTTAACTTTCCCGACGTTTCGGCAGGGTTGCTGCCTTCTTCAGGGGAACTTTATTTGGACAACAAGAAAAATACATTGTTTACATTATAATAACAACAATTGAAGCAATAAAAATACACTCACTTGAAAATAAACTGTGTTTGAATTTAAACTGACATTTAAAATTTAAACAATTTTTATATTATTTAAAATAAAAATAAATAAAAAACCACTTCAAACGAAGTTTAGTCTATTGAATTTAAACAAAGAATAAAGAAACTAATGATATTATGTGTTATGAAGAGACAAGAGAGCAATAGATGGCAGAGATGTTTTGGGTGTCTTGTTTTCTGTATTGTTGTTAATGATATGTAATGTTTCTTGGGTGTATCGTTCCGAAACATGTTTCTCTGTCTGCAGAACTTTAACACCTTCAAAATCTGGAGAATGACCGTTTTCGTTACTGTGGCTCGCCAGGGCTGTCTTTCCGGGATTATTTGATTTTATATCCGATTTATGGTTAGATATTCGTTGTTTGAGAAATTGTTTGGTAGTTCCGGTGTAACACTGGTTGCATGGTTCGTTGGGTTTACCATTACAATTTATTTGCATGCAGTGTTTTTTTGGTACCAATCGAACAATAGGCGATTGTTTTCCCGATGGATTTTTACATCCAAAAATGCAATTGATCTCTTTTGTTCCTTTTCAACAGTGAACTCGATTTTCTGTGGAATCCGTTTTATCAAGTACGTAATCAAGTTTTAGATCTGCAATCGTGGGTGACAGAGGGCTACCCATAGGCATTCCAAAAATTTGTTTAAAAGTGTCATCTTTGAACTGCAGATAGTTGTTTTCCTTGAGGCAAAAATCAAGGATTTCCAGAAATTTGCTTATATTCATTCAGTTGTTTTTACTAATTATTTCCCATTTCTTTTTGACAATGGTGATGGCTAGTTGTATGGGAATGTTTGTAAAAAGAGACACTGCATCATACGAAACTAAAACATCATTGTGTTTTAATTTTATTTTTTTAGCTTTCTCAACATATTCAAATGAATTAATTACCGAGTAGCTTCAATTTCCCGTCGCGCACTGTAAAATTCTGCCTATAAACTTTGAAAGCTCATAAAATGGTAGCTTCATTGATGACGTGATAGGCCGCAAGGGCATGTTTGCCTTATGAATTTTTTGCAATCCATATATGGATGAAAGCTGCGATGTATACGTTGTCATCCTCGCCTTTTCTCTATCATCAATACAATTGTTGTTGTTTAACCATTTTACTAGATCGTTATTGCGAGTTTGTAGAGTTGTAGTTGGGTTATTCCTCACTCGCCTGTATGTATTACGATCTGACAACAATTCAACCATCTTCTCATCATACTCTACACGCTCCATCGCCACGGTGACGTTGCCTTTGTCAGCTGGTACAATAACAATATTCTTGTGCTGCTTAAGGAATTGATTGTTTGTTTATTTACATTAAGCAAATACTTGGCAAATCGATCATTTTGTTGGTGGCGTTGGAACGAGTGCAACATATTGCTATATTGAGCCCTCATAAGTTCTTGTTCTCTTTCGTCTTGCACGCTGCGAATTATTTCTTCTCCATCAGCTATCAACTGAATAAGAGGAAAGCTATGTTTGTCAACCGGGAGTGCGAATTTCTTGCACAACGATGTTTTGTTGTGAATTCGATTTGGGATAAATTCTCTTTGATGTGTTGGGCGTGAAGGCGAATTGAATTGTTGGTGCGCTTGATTTTATGGTGCATCTCTGTTATTTCTACATTGAGAACTTTTTGATGGAATTTGAGTTCGATTTTTTCATAAACACGTGTAGATTCTTTATTAGAAAGGAGTTGTTTTGTGCTATTTGTGGACTTTTTTAGATGGTTAGGAATAAGTCTGGTTTGTCAGCATATTAGTAGGAATTTTAAATTTAGTTTTTGTAAAGCTAAAGTTTTCTGTGAATTGCTGTATTGTTTCAAATTCTCACACACTTGTAAACCGTATTTGTATTTGATGTGTTGGTAGCAGTTTTTCATTTTGATGGATTGTTGATTCTGCTCGGCTAGCCGTCCGATGATTGTACTAAAAATGATTTGTTGACCAAATTGGAATGAATAATGGTGATTGGAAGTGATTAAAAAATAATCTTTCCGTCGGTTTAAGATTATTTTTTAATCACTTACAATCACCATTATTCATTCCAATTTGGTCAATAAATCATTTTTAATATGAAAAATATTCAAAACGGTGCGGTAGTTATTAGAGGTGAAAAGTTCGGTAAAAAAAATTGAGAATGAGTTCAAAGAAAAACATAGATACAATTAAGTCCGTATGTCAAATGCGTTAAAAGTGCGTTAAATTTGATCCCATGGCTAAATTTTGACATTACTGAGGTGAATACAGACGTCAAAATTTAACCTGCTCAGGAGCTCGTTTAGATTTTAACAAGTGGATACATTTTGACGTTTGTATTAAGCTTCTTGTACATTACTTAAACCATCGACCTATTATACCTGGACTGCTAGGAGCCAACATCACGATGGTTCCCTTTATTAAACAAAATCGATACACTAGCGGCAATTTGAAAACTGCTATCGCTTGCAAGTTGATATTTTTTAACAAACATTGTGGCTCTTTGTGCTTTTACTTTGGAAACAAACACATAAATATTTAAAAAAAATACAAATTTAATTAAATTTTGTAAAGTAAAAAAATCATTTTTTTTTAATAATTCCAACTCCATTTCTCTTTGTTTTTAATAAAAAGTATTTTTTTATTATCCAGCAAACTCCAAAAGTAAATTACAATTTGTTTTGATAATTACATCTGTCAGACAGCTGCCTGTTCTATCTTGTCTGACATTTCTGTTCTGTTCTGTTCTGTTCTAATCCGAAAAAAACCTCACTGATGTGATAAAAAATTCTATAAATCCAACAAATATGCAGTTAAAAATAACTAATATGAAAAATAAGGGTGATTGGAAGTGATTAAAAAATAATCTTTCCGTCGGCTTTTTTTGGTCACTGAGTTTTAGCAATGAAAAAAATAAGTTACTTAACTTTCCCGACGTTTCGGCAGGGTTGCTGCCTTCTTCAGGGGAACTTTATTTGGACAACAAGAAAAATACATTGTTTACATTATAATAACAACAATTGAAGCAATAAAAATACACTCACTTGAAAATAAACTGTGTTTGAATTTAAACTGACATTTAAAATTTAAACAATTTTTATATTATTTAAAATAAAAATAAATAAAAAACCACTTCAAACGAAGTTTAGTCTATTGAATTTAAACAAAGAATAAAGAAACTAATGATATTATGTGTTATGAAGAGACAAGAGAGCAATAGATGGCAGAGATGTTTTGGGTGTCTTGTTTTCTGTATTGTTGATAATGATATGTAATGTTTCTAGGGTGTATCGTTCCGAAACATGTTTCTCTGTCTGCAGAACTTTAACACCTTCAAAATCTGGAGAGTGACCGTTTTCGTTACTGTGGCTCGCCAGGGCTGTCTTTCCGGGATTATTTGATTTTATATCCGATTTATGGTTAGATATTCGTTGTTTGAGAAAATGTTTGGTAGTTCCGGTGTAACACTGGTTGCATGGTTCGTTGGGTTTACCATTACAATTTATTTGCATGCAGTGTTTTTTTGGTACCAATCGAACAATAGGCGATTGTTTTCCCGATGGATTTTTACATCCAAAAATGCAATTGATCTCTTTTGTTCCTTTTCAACAGTGAACTCGATTTACTGTGGAATCCGTTTTATCAAGTACGTAATCAAGTTTTAGATCTGCAATCGTGGGTGACAGAGGGCTACCCATAGGCATTCCAAAAATTTGTTTAAAAGTGTCATCTTTGAACTGCAGATAGTTGTTTTCCTTGAGGCAAAAATCAAGGATTTCCAGAAATTTGCTTATATTCATTGAGGCAGAAATCAAGGATTTCCAGAAATTTGCTTATATTCATTCAGTTGTTTTTACTAATTATTTCCCATTTCTTTTTGACAATGGTGATGGCTAGTTGTTTGGGAATGTTTGTAAAAAGGGACACTGCATCATACGAAACTAAAACATCATTGTGTTTGAATTTTATTTTTTTAGCTTTCTCAACATATTCAAATGAATTAATTACCGAGTAGCTTCAATTTCCCGTCGCGCACTGTAAAATTCTGCCTATAAACTTTGAAAGCTCATAAAATGGTAGCTTCATTGATGACGTGATAGGCCGCAAGGGCATGTTTGCCTTATGAATTTTTTGCAATCCATATATGGATGAAAGCTGCGATGTATACGTTGTCATCCTCGCCTTTTCTCTATCATCAATACAATTGTTGTTGTTTAACCATTTTACTAGATCGTTATTGCGAGTTTGTAGAGTTGTTGTTGGGTTATTCCTCACTCGCCTGTATGTATTACGATCTGACAACAATTCAACCATCTTCTCATCATACTCTACACGCTCCATCGCCACGGTGACGTTGCCTTTGTCAGCTGGTACAATAACAATATTCTTGTGCTGCTTAAGGAATTGATTGTTTGTTTATTTACATTAAGCAAATACTTGGCAAATCGATCATTTTGTTGGTGGCGTTGGAACGAGTGCAACATATTGCTATATTGAGCCCTCATAAGTTCTTGTTCTCTTTCGTCTTGCACGCTGCGAATTATTTCTTCTCCATCTGCTATCAACTGAATAAGAGGAAAGCTATGTTTGTCAACCGGGAGTGCGAATTTCTTGCACAACGATGTTTTGTTGTGAATTCGATTTGGGATAAATTCTCTTTGATGTGTTGGGCGTGAAGGCGAATTGAATTGTTGGTGCGCTTGATTTTATGGTGCATCTCTGTTATTTCTACATTGAGAACTTTTTGATGGAATTTGAGTTCGATTTTTTCATAAACACGTGTAGATTCTTTATTAGAAAGGAGTTGTTTTGTGCTATTTGTGGACTTTTTTAGATGGTTAGGAATAAGTCTGGTTTGTCAGCATATTAGTAGGAATTTTAAATTTAGTTTTTGTAAAGCTAAAGTTTTCTGTGAATTGCTGTATTGTTTCAAATTCTCACACACTTGTAAACCGTATTTGTATTTGATGTGTTGGTAGCAGTTTTTCATTTTGATGGATTGTTGATTCTGCTCGGCTAGCCGTCCGATGATTGTACTTAAAATGATTTGTTGACCAAATTGGAATGAATAATGGTGATTGGAAGTGATTAAAAAATAATCTTTCCGTCGGTTTAAGATTATTTTTTAATCACTTACAATCACCATTATTCATTCCAATTTGGTCAATAAATCATTTTTAATATGAAAAATATTCAAAACGGTGCGGTAGTTATTAGAGGTGAAAAGTTCGGTAACAAAAATTGAGAATGAGTTCAAAGAAAAACATAGTTACAATTAAGTCCGTATGTCAAATGCGTTAAAAGTGCGTTAAATTTGATCCCATGGCTAAATTTTGACATTACTGAGGTGAATACAGACGTCAAAATTTAACCTGCTCAGGAGCTCGTTTAGATTTTAACAAGTGGATACATTTTGACGTTTGTATTAAGCTTCTTGTACATAACTTAAACCATCGACCTATTATACCTGGACTGCTAGGAGCCAACATCACGATGGTTCCCTTTATTAAACAAAATCGATACACTAGCGGCAATTTGAAAACTGCTATCGCTTGCAAGTTGATATTTTTTAACAAACATTGTGGCTCTTTGTGCTTTTACTTTGGAAACAAACACATAAATATTTTAAAAAAATACAAATTTAATTAAATTTTGTAAAGTAAAAAAATCATTTTTTTTTAATAATTCCAACTCCATTTCTCTTTGTTTTTAATAAAAAGTATTTCTTTATTATCCAGCAAACTCCAAAAGTAAATTACAATTTGTTTTGACAATTACATCTGTCAGACAGCTGCCTGTTCTATCTTGTCTGACATTTCTGTTCTGTTCTAATCCGAAAAAAACCTCACTGATGTGATAAAAAATTCTATAAATCCAACAAATATGCAGTTAAAAATAACTAATATGAAAAATAAGGGTGATTGGAAGTGATTAAAAAATAATCTTTCCGTCGGCTTTTTTTGGTCACTGAGTTTTAGCAATGAAAAAAATAAGTTACTTAACTTTCCCGACGTTTCGGCAGGGTTGCTGTCTTCTTCAGGGGAACTTTATTTGGACAACAAGAAAAATACATTGTTTACATTATAATAACAACAATTGAAGCAATAAAAATACACTCACTTGAAAATAAACTGTGTTTGAATTTAAACTGACATTTAAAATTTAAACAATTTTTATATTATTTAAAATAAAAATAAATAAAAAACCACTTCAAACGAAGTTTAGTCTATTGAATTTAAACAAAGAATAAAGAAACTAATGATATTATGTGTTATGAAGAGACAAGAGAGCAATAGATGGCAGAGATGTTTTGGGTGTCTTGTTTTCTGTATTGTTGATAATGATATGTAATGTTTCTAGGGTGTATCGTTCCGAAACATGTTTCTCTGTCTGCAGAACTTTAACACCTTCAAAATCTGGAGAGTGACCGTTTTCGTTACTGTGGCTCGCCAGGGCTGTCTTTCCGGGATTATTTGATTTTATATCCGATTTATGGTTAGATATTCGTTGTTTGAGAAATTGTTTGGTAGTTCCGGTGTAACACTGGTTGCATGGTTCGTTGGGTTTACCATTACAATTTATTTGCATGCAGTGTTTTTTTGGTACCAATCGAACAATAGGCGATTGTTTTCCCGATGGATTTTTACATCCAAAAATGCAATTGATCTCTTTTGTTCCTTTTCAACAGTGAACTCGATTTTCTGTAGAATCCGTTTTATCAAGTACGTAATCAAGTTTTAGATCTGTAATCGTGGGTGACAGAGGGCTACCCATAGGCATTCCAAAAATTTGTTTAAAAGTGTCATCTTTGAACTGCAGATAGTTGTTTTCCTTGAGGCAGAAATCAAGGATTTCCAGAAATTTGCTTATATTCATTCAGTTGTTTTTACTAATTATTTCCCATTTCTTTTTGACAATGGTGATGGCTAGTTGTATGGGAATGTTTGTAAAAAGAGACACTGCATCATACGAAACTAAAACATCATTGTGTTTTAATTTTATTTTTTTAGCTTTCTCAACATATTCAAATGAATTAATTACCGAGTAGCTTCAATTTGCCGTCGCGCACTGTAAAATTCTGCCTATAAACTTTGAAAGCTCATAAAATGGTAGCTTCATTGATGACGTGATAGGCCGCAAGGGCATGTTTGCCTTATGAATTTTTTGCAATCCATATATGGATGAAAGCTGCGATGTATACGTTGTCATCCTCGCCTTTTCTCTATCATCAATACAATTGTTGTTGTTTAACCATTTTACTAGATCGTTATTGCGAGTTTGTAGAGTTGTTGTTGGGTTATTCCTCACTCGCCTGTATGTATTACGATCTGACAACAATTCAACCATCTTCTCATCATACTCTACACGCTCCATCGCCACGGTGACGTTGCCTTTGTCAGCTGGTACAATAACAATATTCTTGTGCTGCTTAAGGAATTGATTGTTTGTTTATTTACATTAAGCAAATACTTGGCAAATCGATCATTTTGTTGGTGGCGTTGGAACGAGTGCAACATATTGCTATATTGAGCCCTCATAAGTTCTTGTTCTCTTTCGTCTTGCACGCTGCAAATTATTTCTTCTCCATCTGCTATCAACTGAATAAGAGGAAAGCTATGTTTGTCAACCGGGAGTGCGAATTTCTTGCACAACGATGTTTTGTTGTGAATTCGATTTGGGATAAATTCTCTTTGATGTGTTGGGCGTGAAGGCGAATTGAATTGTTGGTGCGCTTGATTTTATGGTGCATCTCTGTTATTTCTACATTGAGAACTTTTTGATGGAATTTGAGTTCGATTTTTTCATAAACACGTGTAGATTCTTTATTAGAAAGGAGTTGTTTTGTGCTATTTGTGGACTTTTTTAGATGGTTAGGAATAAGTCTGGTTTGTCAGTATATTAGTAGGAATTTTAAATTTAGTTTTTGTAAAGCTAAAGTTTTCTGTGAATTGCTGTATTGTTTCAAATTCTCACACACTTGTAAACCGTATTTGTATTTGATGTGTTGGTAGCAGTTTTTCATTTTGATGGATTGTTGATTCTGCTCGGCTAGCCGTCCGATGATTGTACTTAAAATGATTTGTTGACCAAATTGGAATGAATAATGGTGATTGGAAGTGATTAAAAAATAATCTTTCCGTCGGTTTAAGATTATTTTTTAATCACTTACAATCACCATTATTCATTCCAATTTGGTCAATAAATCATTTTTAATATGAAAAATATTCAAAACGGTGCGGTAGTTATTAGAGGTGAAAAGTTCGGTAACAAAAATTGAGAATGAGTTCAAAGAAAAACATAGTTACAATTAAGTCCGTATGTCAAATGCGTTAAAAGTGCGTTAAATTTGATCCCATGGCTAAATTTTGACATTACTGAGGTGAATACAGACGTCAAAATTTAACCTGCTCAGGAGCTCGTTTAGATTTTAACAAGTGGATACATTTTGACGTTTGTATTAAGCTTCTTGTACATTACTTAAACCATCGACCTATTATACCTGGACTGCTAGGAGCCAACATCACGATGGTTCCCTTTATTAAACAAAATCGATACACTAGCGGCAATTTGAAAACTGCTATCGCTTGCAAGTTGATATTTTTTAACAAACATTGTGGCTCTTTGTGCTTTTACTTTGGAAACAAACACATAAATATTTTAAAAAAATACAAATTTAATTAAATTTTGTAAAGTAAAAAAATCATTTTTTTTTAATAATTCCAACTCCATTTCTCTTTGTTTTTAATAAAAAGTATTTCTTTATTATCCAGCAAACTCCAAAAGTAAATTACAATTTGTTTTGACAATTACATCTGTCAGACAGCTGCCTGTTCTATCTTGTCTGACATTTCTGTTCTGTTCTGTTCTGTTCTAATCCGAAAAAAACCTCACTGATGTGATAAAAAATTCTATAAATCCAACAAATATGCAGTTAAAAATAACTAATATGAAAAATAAGGGTGATTGGAAGTGATTAAAAAATAATCTTTCCGTCGGCTTTTTTTGGTCACTGAGTTTTAGCAATGAAAAAAATAAGTTACTTAACTTTCCCGACGTTTCGGCAGGGTTGCTGCCTTCTTCAGGGGAACTTTATTTGGACAACAAGAAAAATACATTGTTTACATTATAATAACAACAATTGAAGCAATAAAAATACACTCACTTGAAAATAAACTGTGTTTGAATTTAAACTGACATTTAAAATTTAAACAATTTTTATATTATTTAAAATAAAAATAAATAAAAAACCACTTCAAACGAAGTTTAGTCTATTGAATTTAAACAAAGAATAAAGAAACTAATGATATTATGTGTTATGAAGAGACAAGAGAGCAATAGATGGCAGAGATGTTTTGGGTGTCTTGTTTTCTGTATTGTTGATAATGATATGTAATGTTTCTAGGGTGTATCGTTCCGAAACATGTTTCTCTGTCTGCAGAACTTTAACACCTTCAAAATCTGGAGAGTGACCGTTTTCGTTACTGTGGCTCGCCAGGGCTGTCTTCCCGGGATTATTTGATTTTATATCCGATTTATGGTTAGATATTCGTTGTTTGAGAAATTGTTTGGTAGTTCCGGTGTAACACTGGTTGCATGGTTCGTTGGGTTTACCATTACAATTTATTTGCATGCAGTGTTTTTTTGGTACCAATCGAACAATAGGCGATTGTTTTCCCGATGGATTTTTACATCCAAAAATGCAATTGATCTCTTTTGTTCCTTTTCAACAGTGAACTCGATTTTCTGTAGAATCCGTTTTATCAAGTACGTAATCAAGTTTTAGATCTGCAATCGTGGGTGACAGAGGGCTACCCATAGGCATTCCAAAAATTTGTTTAAAAGTGTCATCTTTGAACTGCAGATAGTTGTTTTCCTTGAGGCAGAAATCAAGGATTTCCAGAAATTTGCTTATATTCATTCAGTTGTTTTTACTAATTATTTCCCATTTCTTTTTGACAATGGTGATGGCTAGTTGAGTTGTATGGGAATGTTTGTAAAAAGAGACACTGCATCATACGAAACTAAAACATCATTGTGTTTTAATTTTATTTTTTTAGCTTTCTCAACATATTCAAATGAATTAATTACCGAGTAGCTTCAATTTCCCGTCGCGCACTGTAAAATTCTGCCTATAAACTTTGAAAGCTCATAAAATGGTAGCTTCATTGATGACGTGATAGGCCGCAAGGGCATGTTTGCCTTATGAATTTTTTGCAATCCATATATGGATGAAAGCTGCGATGTATACGTTGTCATCCTCGCCTTTTCTCTATCATCAATACAATTGTTGTTGTTTAACCATTTTACTAGATCGTTATTGCGAGTTTGTAGAGTTGTTGTTGGGTTATTCCTCACTCGCCTGTATGTATTACGATCTGACAACAATTCAACCATCTTCTCATCATACTCTACACGCTCCATCGCCACGGTGACGTTGCCTTTGTCAGCTGGTACAATAACAATATTCTTGTGCTGCTTAAGGAATTGATTGTTTGTTTATTTACATTAAGCAAATACTTGGCAAATCGATCATTTTGTTGGTGGCGTTGGAACGAGTGCAACATATTGCTATATTGAGCCCTCATAAGTTCTTGTTCTCTTTCGTCTTGCACGCTGCGAATTATTTCTTCTCCATCAGCTATCAACTGAATAAGAGGAAAGCTATGTTTGTCAACCGGGAGTGCGAATTTCTTGCACAACGATGTTTTGTTGTGAATTCGATTTGGGATAAATTCTCTTTGATGTGTTGGGCGTGAAGGCGAATTGAATTGTTGGTGCGCTTGATTTTATGGTGCATCTCTGTTATTTCTACATTGAGAACTTTTTGATGGAATTTGAGTTCGATTTTTTCATAAACACGTGTAGATTCTTTATTAGAAAGGAGTTGTTTTGTGCTATTTGTGGACTTTTTTAGATGGTTAGGAATAAGTCTGGTTTGTCAGTATATTAGTAGGAATTTTAAATTTAGTTTTTGTAAAGCTAAAGTTTTCTGTGAATTGCTGTATTGTTTCAAATTCTCACACACTTGTAAACCGTATTTGTATTTGATGTGTTGGTAGCAGTTTTTCATTTTGATGGATTGTTGATTCTGCTCGGCTAGCCGTCCGATGATTGTACTTAAAATGATTTGTTGACCAAATTGGAATGAATAATGGTGATTGGAAGTGATTAAAAAATAATCTTTCCGTCGGTTTAAGATTATTTTTTAATCACTTACAATCACCATTATTCATTCCAATTTGGTCAATAAATCATTTTTAATATGAAAAATATTCAAAACGGTGCGGTAGTTATTAGAGGTGAAAAGTTCGGTAACAAAAATTGAGAATGAGTTCAAAGAAAAACATAGTTACAATTAAGTCCGTATGTCAAATGCGTTAAAAGTGCGTTAAATTTGATCCCATGGCTAAATTTTGACATTACTGAGGTGAATACAGACGTCAAAATTTAACCTGCTCAGGAGCTCGTTTAGATTTTAACAAGTGGATACATTTTGACGTTTGTATTAAGCTTCTTGTACATTACTTAAACCATCGACCTATTATACCTGGACTGCTAGGAGCCAACATCACGATGGTTCCCTTTATTAAACAAAATCGATACACTAGCGGCAATTTGAAAACTGCTATCGCTTGCAAGTTGATATTTTTTAACAAACATTGTGGCTCTTTGTGCTTTTACTTTGGAAACAAACACATAAATATTTTAAAAAAATACAAATTTAATTAAATTTTGTAAAGTAAAAAAATCATTTTTTTTTAATAATTCCAACTCCATTTCTCTTTGTTTTTAATAAAAAGTATTTCTTTATTATCCAGCAAACTCCAAAAGTAAATTACAATTTGTTTTGACAATTACATCTGTCAGACAGCTGCCTGTTCTATCTTGTCTGACATTTCTGTTCTGTTCTGTTCTGTTCTAATCCGAAAAAAACCTCACTGATGTGATAAAAAATTCTATAAATCCAACAAATATGCAGTTAAAAATAACTAATATGAAAAATAAGGGTGATTGGAAGTGATTAAAAAATAATCTTTCCGTCGGCTTTTTTTGGTCACTGAGTTTTAGCAATGAAAAAAATAAGTTACTTAACTTTCCCGACGTTTCGGCAGGGTTGCTGCCTTCTTCAGGGGAACTTTATTTGGACAACAAGAAAAATACATTGTTTACATTATAATAACAACAATTGAAGCAATAAAAATACACTCACTTGAAAATAAACTGTGTTTGAATTTAAACTGACATTTAAAATTTAAACAATTTTTATATTATTTAAAATAAAAATAAATAAAAAACCACTTCAAACGAAGTTTAGTCTATTGAATTTAAACAAAGAATAAAGAAACTAATGATATTATGTGTTATGAAGAGACAAGAGAGCAATAGATGGCAGAGATGTTTTGGGTGTCTTGTTTTCTGTATTGTTGATAATGATATGTAATGTTTCTAGGGTGTATCGTTCCGAAACATGTTTCTCTGTCTGCAGAACTTTAACACCTTCAAAATCTGGAGAGTGACCGTTTTCGTTACTGTGGCTCGCCAGGGCTGTCTTCCCGGGATTATTTGATTTTATATCCGATTTATGGTTAGATATTCGTTGTTTGAGAAATTGTTTGGTAGTTCCGGTGTAACACTGGTTGCATGGTTCGTTGGGTTTACCATTACAATTTATTTGCATGCAGTGTTTTTTTGGTACCAATCGAACAATAGGCGATTGTTTTCCCGATGGATTTTTACATCCAAAAATGCAATTGATCTCTTTTGTTCCTTTTCAACAGTGAACTCGATTTTCTGTAGAATCCGTTTTATCAAGTACGTAATCAAGTTTTAGATCTGCAATCGTGGGTGACAGAGGGCTACCCATAGGCATTCCAAAAATTTGTTTAAAAGTGTCATCTTTGAACTGCAGATAGTTGTTTTCCTTGAGGCAGAAATCAAGGATTTCCAGAAATTTGCTTATATTCATTCAGTTGTTTTTACTAATTATTTCCCATTTCTTTTTGACAATGGTGATGGCTAGTTGAGTTGTATGGGAATGTTTGTAAAAAGAGACACTGCATCATACGAAACTAAAACATCATTGTGTTTTAATTTTATTTTTTTAGCTTTCTCAACATATTCAAATGAATTAATTACCGAGTAGCTTCAATTTCCCGTCGCGCACTGTAAAATTCTGCCTATAAACTTTGAAAGCTCATAAAATGGTAGCTTCATTGATGACGTGATAGGCCGCAAGGGCATGTTTGCCTTATGAATTTTTTGCAATCCATATATGGATGAAAGCTGCGATGTATACGTTGTCATCCTCGCCTTTTCTCTATCATCAATACAATTGTTGTTGTTTAACCATTTTACTAGATCGTTATTGCGAGTTTGTAGAGTTGTTGTTGGGTTATTCCTCACTCGCCTGTATGTATTACGATCTGACAACAATTCAACCATCTTCTCATCATACTCTACACGCTCCATCGCCACGGTGACGTTGCCTTTGTCAGCTGGTACAATAACAATATTCTTGTGCTGCTTAAGGAATTGATTGTTTGTTTATTTACATTAAGCAAATACTTGGCAAATCGATCATTTTGTTGGTGGCGTTGGAACGAGTGCAACATATTGCTATATTGAGCCCTCATAAGTTCTTGTTCTCTTTCGTCTTGCACGCTGCAAATTATTTCTTCTCCATCTGCTATCAACTGAATAAGAGGAAAGCTATGTTTGTCAACCGGGAGTGCGAATTTCTTGCACAACGATGTTTTGTTGTGAATTCGATTTGGGATAAATTCTCTTTGATGTGTTGGGCGTGAAGGCGAATTGAATTGTTGGTGCGCTTGATTTTATGGTGCATCTCTGTTATTTCTACATTGAGAACTTTTTGATGGAATTTGAGTTCGATTTTTTCATAAACACGTGTAGATTCTTTATTAGAAAGGAGTTGTTTTGTGCTATTTGTGGACTTTTTTAGATGGTTAGGAATAAGTCTGGTTTGTCAGTATATTAGTAGGAATTTTAAATTTAGTTTTTGTAAAGCTAAAGTTTTCTGTGAATTGCTGTATTGTTTCAAATTCTCACACACTTGTAAACCGTATTTGTATTTGATGTGTTGGTAGCAGTTTTTCATTTTGATGGATTGTTGATTCTGCTCGGCTAGCCGTCCGATGATTGTACTTAAAATGATTTGTTGACCAAATTGGAATGAATAATGGTGATTGGAAGTGATTAAAAAATAATCTTTCCGTCGGTTTAAGATTATTTTTTAATCACTTACAATCACCATTATTCATTCCAATTTGGTCAATAAATCATTTTTAATATGAAAAATATTCAAAACGGTGCGGTAGTTATTAGAGGTGAAAAGTTCGGTAACAAAAATTGAGAATGAGTTCAAAGAAAAACATAGTTACAATTAAGTCCGTATGTCAAATGCGTTAAAAGTGCGTTAAATTTGATCCCATGGCTAAATTTTGACATTACTGAGGTGAATACAGACGTCAAAATTTAACCTGCTCAGGAGCTCGTTTAGATTTTAACAAGTGGATACATTTTGACGTTTGTATTAAGCTTCTTGTACATTACTTAAACCATCGACCTATTATACCTGGACTGCTAGGAGCCAACATCACGATGGTTCCCTTAATTAAACAAAATCGATACACTAGCGGCAATTTGAAAACTGCTATCGCTTGCAAGTTGATATTTTTTAACAAACATTGTGGCTCTTTGTGCTTTTACTTTGGAAACAAACACATAAATATTTAAAAAAAATACAAATTTAATTAAATTTTGTAAAGTAAAAAAATCATTTTTTTTTAATAATTCCAACTCCATTTCTCTTTGTTTTTAATAAAAAGTATTTCTTTATTATCCAGCAAACTCCAAAAGTAAATTACAATTTGTTTTGACAATTACATCTGTCAGACAGCTGCCTGTTCTATCTTGTCTGACATTTCTGTTCTGTTCTGTTCTGTTCTAATCCGAAAAAAACCTCACTGATGTGATAAAAAATTCTATAAATCCAACAAATATGCAGTTAAAAATAACTAATATGAAAAATAAGGGTGATTGGAAGTGATTAAAAAATAATCTTTCCGTCGGCTTTTTTTGGTCACTGAGTTTTAGCAATGAAAAAAATAAGTTACTTAACTTTCCCGACGTTTCGGCAGGGTTGCTGCCTTCTTCAGGGGAACTTTATTTGGACAACAAGAAAAATACATTGTTTACATTATAATAACAACAATTGAAGCAATAAAAATACACTCACTTGAAAATAAACTGTGTTTGAATTTAAACTGACATTTAAAATTTAAACAATTTTTATATTATTTAAAATAAAAATAAATAAAAAACCACTTCAAACGAAGTTTAGTCTATTGAATTTAAACAAAGAATAAAGAAACTAATGATATTATGTGTTATGAAGAGACAAGAGAGCAATAGATGGCAGAGATGTTTTGGGTGTCTTGTTTTCTGTATTGTTGATAATGATATGTAATGTTTCTAGGGTGTATCGTTCCGAAACATGTTTCTCTGTCTGCAGAACTTTAACACCTTCAAAATCTGGAGAGTGACCGTTTTCGTTACTGTGGCTCGCCAGGGCTGTCTTTCCGGGATTATTTGATTTTATATCCGATTTATGGTTAGATATTCGTTGTTTGAGAAATTGTTTGGTAGTTCCGGTGTAACACTGGTTGCATGGTTCGTTGGGTTTACCATTACAATTTATTTGCATGCAGTGTTTTTTTGGTACCAATCGAACAATAGGCGATTGTTTTCCCGATGGATTTTTACATCCAAAAATGCAATTGATCTCTTTTGTTCCTTTTCAACAGTGAACTCGATTTTCTGTAGAATCCGTTTTATCAAGTACGTAATCAAGTTTTAGATCTGCAATCGTGGGTGACAGAGGGCTACCCATAGGCATTCCAAAAATTTGTTTAAAAGTGTCATCTTTGAACTGCAGATAGTTGTTTTCCTTGAGGCAGAAATCAAGGATTTCCAGAAATTTGCTTATATTCATTCAGTTGTTTTTACTAATTATTTCCCATTTCTTTTTGACAATGGTGATGGCTAGTTGAGTTGTATGGGAATGTTTGTAAAAAGAGACACTGCATCATACGAAACTAAAACATCATTGTGTTTTAATTTTATTTTTTTAGCTTTCTCAACATATTCAAATGAATTAATTACCGAGTAGCTTCAATTTGCCGTCGCGCACTGTAAAATTCTGCCTATAAACTTTGAAAGCTCATAAAATGGTAGCTTCATTGATGACGTGATAGGCCGCAAGGGCATGTTTGCCTTATGAATTTTTTGCAATCCATATATGGATGAAAGCTGCGATGTATACGTTGTCATCCTCGCCTTTTCTCTATCATCAATACAATTGTTGTTGTTTAACCATTTTACTAGATCGTTATTGCGAGTTTGTAGAGTTGTTGTTGGGTTATTCCTCACTCGCCTGTATGTATTACGATCTGACAACAATTCAACCATCTTCTCATCATACTCTACACGCTCCATCGCCACGGTGACGTTGCCTTTGTCAGCTGGTACAATAACAATATTCTTGTGCTGCTTAAGGAATTGATTGTTTGTTTATTTACATTAAGCAAATACTTGGCAAATCGATTATTTTGTTGGTGGCGTTGGAACGAGTGCAACATATTGCTATATTGAGCCCTCATAATTTCTTGTTCTCTTTCGTCTTGCACGCTGCGAATTATTTCTTCTCCATCTGCTATCAACTGAATAAGAGGAAAGCTATGTTTGTCAACCGGGAGTGCGAATTTCTTGCACAACGATGTTTTGTTGTGAATTCGATTTGGGATAAATTCTCTTTGATGTGTTGGGCGTGAAGGCGAATTGAATTGTTGGTGCGCTTGATTTTATGGTGCATCTCTGTTATTTCTACATTGAGAACTTTTTGATGGAATTTGAGTTCGATTTTTTCATAAACACGTGTAGATTCTTTATTAGAAAGGAGTTGTTTTGTGCTATTTGTGGACTTTTTTAGATGGTTAGGAATAAGTCTGGTTTGTCAGCATATTAGTAGGAATTTTAAATTTAGTTTTTGTAAAGCTAAAGTTTTCTGTGAATTGCTGTATTGTTTCAAATTCTCACACACTTGTAAACCGTATTTGTATTTGATGTGTTGGTAGCAGTTTTTCATTTTGATGGATTGTTGATTCTGCTCGGCTAGCCGTCCGATGATTGTACTTAAAATGATTTGTTGACCAAATTGGAATGAATAATGGTGATTGGAAGTGATTAAAAAATAATCTTTCCGTCGGTTTAAGATTATTTTTTAATCACTTACAATCACCATTATTCATTCCAATTTGGTCAATAAATCATTTTTAATATGAAAAATATTCAAAACGGTGCGGTAGTTATTAGAGGTGAAAAGTTCGGTAACAAAAATTGAGAATGAGTTCAAAGAAAAACATAGTTACAATTAAGTCCGTATGTCAAATGCGTTAAAAGTGCGTTAAATTTGATCCCATGGCTAAATTTTGACATTACTGAGGTGAATACAGACGTCAAAATTTAACCTGCTCAGGAGCTCGTTTAGATTTTAACAAGTGGATACATTTTGACGTTTGTATTAAGCTTCTTGTACATTACTTAAACCATCGACCTATTATACCTGGACTGCTAGGAGCCAACATCACGATGGTTCCCTTTATTAAACAAAATCGATACACTAGCGGCAATTTGAAAACTGCTATCGCTTGCAAGTTGATATTTTTTAACAAACATTGTGGCTCTTTGTGCTTTTACTTTGGAAACAAACACATAAATATTTAAAAAAAATACAAATTTAATTAAATTTTGTAAAGTAAAAAAATCATTTTTTTTTAATAATTCCAACTCCATTTCTCTTTGTTTTTAATAAAAAGTATTTCTTTATTATCCAGCAAACTCCAAAAGTAAATTACAATTTGTTTTGACAATTACATCTGTCAGACAGCTGTTCTAATCCGAAAAAAACCTCACTGATGTGATAAAAAATTCTATAAATCCAACAAATATGCAGTTAAAAATAACTAATATGAAAAATAAGGGTGATTGGAAGTGATTAAAAAATAATCTTTCCGTCGGCTTTTTTTGGTCACTGAGTTTTAGCAATGAAAAAAATAAGTTACTTAACTTTCCCGACGTTTCGGCAGGGTTGCTGTCTTCTTCAGGGGAACTTTATTTGGACAACAAGAAAAATACATTGTTTACATTATAATAACAACAATTGAAGCAATAAAAATACACTCACTTGAAAATAAACTGTGTTTGAATTTAAACTGACATTTAAAATTTAAACAATTTTTATATTATTTAAAATAAAAATAAATAAAAAACCACTTCAAACGAAGTTTAGTCTATTGAATTTAAACAAAGAATAAAGAAACTAATGATATTATGTGTTATGAAGAGACAAGAGAGCAATAGATGGCAGAGATGTTTTGGGTGTCTTGTTTTCTGTATTGTTGATAATGATATGTAATGTTTCTAGGGTGTATCGTTCCGAAACATGTTTCTCTGTCTGCAGAACTTTAACACCTTCAAAATCTGGAGAGTGACCGTTTTCGTTACTGTGGCTCGCCAGGGCTGTCTTTCCGGGATTATTTGATTTTATATCCGATTTATGGTTAGATATTCGTTGTTTGAGAAATTGTTTGGTAGTTCCGGTGTAACACTGGTTGCATGGTTCGTTGGGTTTACCATTACAATTTATTTGCATGCAGTGTTTTTTTGGTACCAATCGAACAATAGGCGATTGTTTTCCCGATGGATTTTTACATCCAAAAATGCAATTGATCTCTTTTGTTCCTTTTCAACAGTGAACTCGATTTTCTGTAGAATCCGTTTTATCAAGTACGTAATCAAGTTTTAGATCTGCAATCGTGGGTGACAGAGGGCTACCCATAGGCATTCCAAAAATTTGTTTAAAAGTGTCATCTTTGAACTGCAGATAGTTGTTTTCCTTGAGGCAGAAATCAAGGATTTCCAGAAATTTGCTTATATTCATTCAGTTGTTTTTACTAATTATTTCCCATTTCTTTTTGACAATGGTGATGGCTAGTTGAGTTGTATGGGAATGTTTGTAAAAAGAGACACTGCATCATACGAAACTAAAACATCATTGTGTTTTAATTTTATTTTTTTAGCTTTCTCAACATATTCAAATGAATTAATTACCGAGTAGCTTCAATTTTCCGTCGCGCACTGTAAAATTCTGCCTATAAACTTTGAAAGCTCATAAAATGGTAGCTTCATTGATGACGTGATAGGCCGCAAGGGCATGTTTGCCTTATGAATTTTTTGCAATCCATATATGGATGAAAGCTGCGATGTATACGTTGTCATCCTCGCCTTTTCTCTATCATCAATACAATTGTTGTTGTTTAACCATTTTACTAGATCGTTATTGCGAGTTTGTAGAGTTGTTGTTGGGTTATTCCTCACTCGCCTGTATGTATTACGATCTGACAACAATTCAACCATCTTCTCATCATACTCTACACGCTCCATCGCCACGGTGACGTTGCCTTTGTCAGCTGGTACAATAACAATATTCTTGTGCTGCTTAAGGAATTGATTGTTTGTTTATTTACATTAAGCAAATACTTGGCAAATCGATCATTTTGTTGGTGGCGTTGGAACGAGTGCAACATATTGCTATATTGAGCCCTCATAAGTTCTTGTTCTCTTTCGTCTTGCACGCTGCGAATTATTTCTTCTCCATCTGCTATCAACTGAATAAGAGGAAAGCTATGTTTGTCAACCGGGAGTGCGAATTTCTTGCACAACGATGTTTTGTTGTGAATTCGATTTGGGATAAATTCTCTTTGATGTGTTGGGCGTGAAGGCGAATTGAATTGTTGGTGCGCTTGATTTTATGGTGCATCTCTGTTATTTCTACATTGAGAACTTTTTGATGGAATTTGAGTTCGATTTTTTCATAAACACGTGTAGATTCTTTATTAGAAAGGAGTTGTTTTGTGCTATTTGTGGACTTTTTTAGATGGTTAGGAATAAGTCTGGTTTGTCAGCATATTAGTAGGAATTTTAAATTTAGTTTTTGTAAAGCTAAAGTTTTCTGTGAATTGCTGTATTGTTTCAAATTCTCACACACTTGTAAACCGTATTTGTATTTGATGTGTTGGTAGCAGTTTTTCATTTTGATGGATTGTTGATTCTGCTCGGCTAGCCGTCCGATGATTGTACTTAAAATGATTTGTTGACCAAATTGGAATGAATAATGGTGATTGGAAGTGATTAAAAAATAATCTTTCCGTCGGTTTAAGATTATTTTTTAATCACTTACAATCACCATTATTCATTCCAATTTGGTCAATAAATCATTTTTAATATGAAAAATATTCAAAACGGTGCGGTAGTTATTAGAGGTGAAAAGTTCGGTAACAAAAATTGAGAATGAGTTCAAAGAAAAACATAGTTACAATTAAGTCCGTATGTCAAATGCGTTAAAAGTGCGTTAAATTTGATCCCATGGCTAAATTTTGACATTACTGAGGTGAATACAGACGTCAAAATTTAACCTGCTCAGGAGCTCGTTTAGATTTTAACAAGTGGATACATTTTGACGTTTGTATTAAGCTTCTTGTACATTACTTAAACCATCGACCTATTATACCTGGACTGCTAGGAGCCAACATCACGATGGTTCCCTTTATTAAACAAAATCGATACACTAGCGGCAATTTGAAAACTGCTATCGCTTGCAAGTTGATATTTTTTAACAAACATTGTGGCTCTTTGTGCTTTTACTTTGGAAACAAACACATAAATATTTTAAAAAAAATACAAATTTAATTAAATTTTGTAAAGTAAAAAAATCATTTTTTTTTAATAATTCCAACTCCATTTCTCTTTGTTTTTAATAAAAAGTATTTCTTTATTATCCAGCAAACTCCAAAAGTAAATTACAATTTGTTTTGACAATTACATCTGTCAGACAGCTGCCTGTTCTATCTTGTCTGACATTTCTGTTCTGTTCTGTTCTAATCCGAAAAAAACCTCACTGATGTGATAAAAAATTCTATAAATCCAACAAATATGCAGTTAAAAATAACTAATATGAAAAATAAGGGTGATTGGAAGTGATTAAAAAATAATCTTTCCGTCAGCTTTTTTTGGTCACTGAGTTTTAGCAATGAAAAAAATAAGTTACTTAACTTTCCCGACGTTTCGGCAGGGTTGCTGCCTTCTTCAGGGGAACTTTATTTGGACAACAAGAAAAATACATTGTTTACATTATAATAACAACAATTGAAGCAATAAAAATACACTCACTTGAAAATAAACTGTGTTTGAATTTAAACTGACATTTAAAATTTAAACAATTTTTATATTATTTAAAATAAAAATATATAAAAAACCACTTCAAACGAAGTTTAGTCTATTGAATTTAAACAAAGAATAAAGAAACTAATGATATTATGTGTTATGAAGAGACAAGAGAGCAATAGATGGCAGAGATGTTTTGGGTGTCTTGTTTTCTGTATTGTTGATAATGATATGTAATGTTTCTAGGGTGTATCGTTCCGAAACATGTTTCTCTGTCTGCAGAACTTTAACACCTTCAAAATCTGGAGAGTGACCGTTTTCGTTACTGTGGCTCGCCAGGGCTGTCTTTCCGGAATTATTTGATTTTATATCCGATTTATGGTTAGATATTCGTTGTTTGAGAAATTGTTTGGTAGTTCCGGTGTAACACTGCATGGTTCGTTGGGTTTACCATTACAATTTATTTGCATGCAGTGTTTTTTTGGTACCAATCGAACAATAGGCGATTGTTTTCCCGATGGATTTTTACATCCAAAAATGCAATTGATCTCTTTTGTTCCTTTTCAACAGTGAACTCGATTTTCTGTAGAATCCGTTTTATCAAGTACGTAATCAAGTTTTAGATCTGCAATCGTGGGTGACAGAGGGCTACCCATAGGCATTCCAAAAATTTGTTTAAAAGTGTCATCTTTGAACTGCAGATAGTTGTTTTCCTTGAGGCAGAAATCAAGGATTTCCAGAAATTTGCTTATATTCATTCAGTTGTTTTTACTAATTATTTCCCATTTCTTTTTGACAATGGTGATGGCTAGTTGAGTTGTATGGGAATGTTTGTAAAAAGAGACACTGCATCATACGAAACTAAAACATCATTGTGTTTTAATTTTATTTTTTTAGCTTTCTCAACATATTCAAATGAATTAATTACCGAGTAGCTTCAATTTGCCGTCGCGCACTGTAAAATTCTGCCTATAAACTTTGAAAGCTCATAAAATGGTAGCTTCATTGATGACGTGATAGGCCGCAAGGGCATGTTTGCCTTATGAATTTTTTGCAATCCATATATGGATGAAAGCTGCGATGTATACGTTGTCATCCTCGCCTTTTCTCTATCATCAATACAATTGTTGTTGTTTAACCATTTTACTAGATCGTTATTGCGAGTTTGTAGAGTTGTTGTTGGGTTATTCCTCACTCGCCTGTATGTATTACGATCTGACAACAATTCAACCATCTTCTCATCATACTCTACACGCTCCATCGCCACGGTGACGTTGCCTTTGTCGGCTGGTACAATAACAATATTCTTGTGCTGCTTAAGGAATTGATTGTTTGTTTATTTACATTAAGCAAATACTTGGCAAATCGATCATTTTGTTGGTGGCGTTGGAACGAGTGCAACATATTGCTATATTGAGCCCTCATAATTTCTTGTTCTCTTTCGTCTTGCACGCTGCGAATTATTTCTTCTCCATCTGCTATCAACTGAATAAGAGGAAAGCTATGTTTGTCAACCGGGAGTGCGAATTTCTTGCACAACGATGTTTTGTTGTGAATTCGATTTGGGATAAATTCTCTTTGATGTGTTGGGCGTGAAGGCGAATTGAATTGTTGGTGCGCTTGATTTTATGGTGCATCTCTGTTATTTCTACATTGAGAACTTTTTGATGGAATTTGAGTTCGATTTTTTCATAAACACGTGTAGATTCTTTATTAGAAAGGAGTTGTTTTGTGCTATTTGTGGACTTTTTTAGATGGTTAGGAATAAGTCTGGTTTGTCAGCATATTAGTAGGAATTTTAAATTTAGTTTTTGTAAAGCTAAAGTTTTCTGTGAATTGCTGTATTGTTTCAAATTCTCACACACTTGTAAACCGTATTTGTATTTGATGTGTTGGTAGCAGTTTTTCATTTTGATGGATTGTTGATTCTGCTCGGCTAGCCGTCCGATGATTGTACTTAAAATGATTTGTTGACCAAATTGGAATGAATAATGGTGATTGGAAGTGATTAAAAAATAATCTTTCCGTCGGTTTAAGATTATTTTTTAATCACTTACAATCACCATTATTCATTCCAATTTGGTCAATAAATCATTTTTAATATGAAAAATATTCAAAACGGTGCGGTAGTTATTAAAGGTGAAAAGTTCGGTAAAAAAAATTGAGAATGAGTTCAAAGAAAAACATAGTTACAATTAAGTCCGTGTGTCAAATGCGTTAAAAGTGCGTTAAATTTGATCCCATGGCTAAATTTTGACATTACTGAGGTGAATACAGACGTCAAAATTTAACCTGCTCAGGAGCTCGTTTAGATTTTAACAAGTGGATACATTTTGACGTTTGTATTAAGCTTCTTGTACATTACTTAAACCATCGACCTATTATACCTGGACTGCTAGGAGCCAACATCACGATGGTTCCCTTTATTAAACAAAATCGATACACTAGCGGCAATTTGAAAACTGCTATCACTTGCAAGTTGATATTTTTTAACAAACATTGTGGCTCTTTGTGCTTTTTCTTTGGAAACAAACACATAATACAAATTTAATTAAATTTTGTAAAGTAAAAAATCATTTTTTTTTAATAATTCCAACTCCATTTCTCTTTGTTTTTAATAAAAAGTATTTCTTTATTATCCAGCAAACTCCAAAAGTAAATTACAATTTGTTTTGACAATTACATCTGTCAGACAGCTGCCTGTTCTATCTTGTCTGACATTTCTGTTCTGTTCTGTTCTAATCCGAAAAAAACCTCACTGATGTGATAAAAAATTCTATAAATCCAACAAATATGCAGTTAAAAATAACTAATATGAAAAATAAGGGTGATTGGAAGTGATTAAAAAATAATCTTTCCGTCGGCTTTTTTTGGTCACTGAGTTTTAGCAATGAAAAAAATAAGTTACTTAACTTTCCCGACGTTTCGGCAGGGTTGCTGCCTTCTTCAGGGGAACTTTATTTGGACAACAAGAAAAATACATTGTTTACATTATAATAACAACAATTGAAGCAATAAAAATACACTCACTTGAAAATAAACTGTGTTTGAATTTAAACTGACATTTAAAATTTAAACAATTTTTATATTATTTAAAATAAAAATAAATAAAAAAACACTTCAAACGAAGTTTAGTCTATTGAATTTAAACAAAGAATAAAGAAACTAATGATATTATGTGTTATGAAGAGACAAGAGAGCAATAGATGGCAGAGATGTTTTGGGTGTCTTGTTTTCTGTATTGTTGATAATGATATGTAATGTTTCTAGGGTGTATCGTTCCGAAACATGTTTCTCTGTCTGCAGAACTTTAACACCTTCAAAATCTGGAGAGTGACCGTTTTCGTTACTGTGGCTCGCCAGGGCTGTCTTTCCGGGATTATTTGATTTTATATCCGATTTATGGTTAGATATTCGTTGTTTGAGAAATTGTTTGGTAGTTCCGGTGTAACACTGGTTGCATGGTTCGTTGGGTTTACCATTACAATTTATTTGCATGCAGTGTTTTTTTGGTACCAATCGAACAATAGGCGATTGTTTTCCCGATGGATTTTTACATCCAAAAATGCAATTGATCTCTTTTGTTCCTTTTCAACAGTGAACTCGATTTTCTGTGGAATCCGTTTTATCAAGTACGTAATCAAGTTTTAGATCTGCAATCGTGGGTGACAGAGGGCTACCCATAGGCATTCCAAAAATTTGTTTAAAAGTGTCATCTTTGAACTGCAGATAGTTGTTTTCCTTGAGGCAGAAATCAAGGATTTCCAGAAATTTGCTTATATTCATTCAGTTGTTTTTACTAATTATTTCCCATTTCTTTTTGACAATGGTGATGGCTAGTTGAGTTGTATGGGAATGTTTGTAAAAAGAGACACTGCATCATACGAAACTAAAACATCATTGTGTTTTAATTTTATTTTTTTAGCTTTCTCAACATATTCAAATGAATTAATTACCGAGTAGCTTCAATTTCCCGTCGCGCACTGTAAAATTCTGCCTATAAACTTTGAAAGCTCATAAAATGGTAGCTTCATTGATGACGTGATAGGCCGCAAGGGCATGTTTGCCTTATGAATTTTTTGCAATCCATATATGGATGAAAGCTGCGATGTATACGTTGTCATCCTCGCCTTTTCTCTATCATCAATACAATTGTTGTTGTTTAACCATTTTACTAGATCGTTATTGCGAGTTTGTAGAGTTGTTGTTGGGTTATTCCTCACTCGCCTGTATGTATTACGATCTGACAACAATTCAACCATCTTCTCATCATACTCTACACGCTCCATCGCCACGGTGACGTTGCCTTTGTCAGCTGGTACAATAACAATATTCTTGTGCTGCTTAAGGAATTGATTGTTTGTTTATTTACATTAAGCAAATACTTGGCAAATCGATCATTTTGTCGGGGGCGTTGGAACGAGTGCAACATATTGCTATATTGAGCCCTCATAAGTTCTTGTTTTCTTTCGTCTTGCACGCTGCGAATTATTTCTTCTCCATCAGCTATCAACTGAATAAGAGGAAAGCTATGTTTGTCAACCGGGAGTGCGAATTTCTTGCACAACGATGTTTTGTTGTGAATTCGATTTGGGATAAATTCTCTTTGATGTGTTGGGCGTGAAGGCGAATTGAATTGTTGGTGCTCTTGATTTTATGGTGCATCTCTGTTATTTCTACATTGAGAACTTTTTGATGGAATTTGAGTTCGATTTTTTCATAAACACGTATAGGTTCTTTATTAGAAAGGAATTGTTTTGTGCTATTTGTGGACTTTTTTAGATGGTTAGGAATAAGTCTGGTTTGTCGGCATATTAGTAGGAATTTTAAATTTAGTTTTCGTAAAGCTAAAGTTTTCTGTGAATTGCTGTATTGTTTCAAATTCTCACACACTTGTAAACCGTATTTGTATTTGATGTGTTGGTAGCAGTTTTTCATTTTGATGGATTGTTGATTCTGCTCGGCTAGCCGTCCGATGATTGTACTAAAAATGATTTGTTGACCAAATTGGAATGAATAATGGTGATTGGAAGTGATTAAAAAATAATCTTTCCGTCGGTTTAAGATTATTTTTTAGTCACTTACAATCACCATTATTCATTCCAATTTGGTCAATTAATCATTTTTAATATGAAAAATATTCAAAACGGTGCGGTAGTTATTAGAGGTGAAAAGTTCGGTAAAAAAATTGAGAATGAGTTCAAAGAAAAACATAGTAACAATTAATGCAGTGTGTCAATTGCGTTAAATGTGCGTTAAATTTGATCCCATGGCTAAATTTTGACATTACTGAGGTGAATACAGACGTCAAAATTTAACCTGCTCAGAAGCTCGTTTAGATTTTAACAAGTGGATACATTTTGACGTTTGTATTAAGTTTCTTGTACACTACTTAAACCATCGACCTATTATACCTGGACTGCTAGGAGCCAATATCACGATGGATCC
The DNA here is from genome assembly GCA_949320155.1 of Melangyna quadrimaculata. Lineage (NCBI taxonomy): Eukaryota > Metazoa > Arthropoda > Insecta > Diptera > Syrphidae > Melangyna > Melangyna quadrimaculata. Next base: position 268,400,933 of record OX439483.1, read on the forward strand.
CTTTATTAAAAAAAATCGATACACTAGCGGCAATTTGAAAACTGCTATCACTTGCAAGTTGATATTTTTTAACAAACATTGTGGCTCTTTGTGCTTTTACTTTGGAAACAAACACATAAATATTAAAAAAAAACAATACAAATTTAATTAAATTTTGTAAAGTAAAAAAATCATTTTTTTTAATAATTCCAACTCCATTTCTCTTTGTTTTTAATAAAAAGTATTTCTTTATTATCCAGCAAACTCGAAAAGTAAATTACAATTTGTTTTGACAATTACATCTGTCAGACAGCTGCCTGTTCTATCTTGTCTGACATTTCTGTTCTAATCTGTTCTGTTCTAATCTGAAAAAAACTTCACTGGACAATCCAATAGTGTTTTTTGTCTAATATACCCAGACTTTTTTTTTAAATTTGTTTTAGGACCAAAAATAACGGTACCTATGTACTTGTACATCATGAATTTCTAGCTACGTTCAAGTTGTTAGCTACGAGAACAAGTTTGTACGATCCAGTCGTGCCCATTTTTCCCAAAAAAAGTTAAAAAATGTCACGTTCTTGCAAATCCTTCTAAGAGTATAATGTATATAATAAGAAAAAACATTTATTTAATGAATTTCTAATTAGTTGTTACATTGTACATACATATTTCTTTTATACTTTTCATTAAAATTAATCAAAAATTATAATTAACATCTTAAACTATATTTACTTAATACCAGATGGCTCATCTTAAGTGGTTCAGATCCGGTTGTTTTTGTGACGGGATGTAGTTTAGTTTAGATTAAGCGCATTTTTGTACATTATACTAAACCAAATAATATGATAATAAGAGTATTTTACAAAAATTGAATTCATAAAAATTTGCGCTATTATGTTTGTTATTCAGGTTTTTATTTTTTATCTGAGTTATTTTACCATCGATCACAACCGATACTAAAATACCCTTTTTTAATGTTTTTTAGCAAAAATATGAACAAATCTAGTTTTTATTACTGGTCCGGGCCTAGACTGGATTTCTGACGAGGCAAAAGGGTTCATAATCGACAAGGCCCTAGTTTTGGCCATTACTCGGCCATGCTAGTGGCTTACCAGAAACTATTTAAAACTCTCTAGTGCCATGTCGAAAACTAGATTGTTTTTCTGCGCGGGTATGTTTTATCAAATAAATCACAAATAACTAGTATGTATATGTATATTTTTTGGTAAATTAATCGCTTTTGATATTTTGAAAAGAAAAGAAAAAACTAATTTTAATTTATTTAAAAAACTTTAATTTTTAAAAATAATTTAAATTTATTTATTTCATAACATTTATAGTTTAGATATGAAATCAAAATCTTTGCAAGAGCAACACCACGTATCAAAATATTAAAGCCCGAAGATAGTTACCGAAACGCGTCGCTTCATATCTAAACTATAAATGTTGTGAAATAATTAAATTATTAAATAAATAAATTTAAATCATTTTTTTAAAAATTAAAGTTTTTTAAATAAATTAAAATTAGTTTTTCCTTTTCTATTCAGACTACTACACAACATGGAGACTTCACCACAAAGAAATGTCAAAGCTTTTGTTATCTTCAATGATATACCTTCAAGATAAAAAATTCTTGAAAACACACGAAAAATAAAAAAAAACCCTAAAACTTAAGTTATCATTTACTAACTACCTATCTGAAATTATATAAAACAATATACGTACCTAGCTACCCATCTTATCCCTTACCTACCATAACAATACCTATCCTAAAATCTAAAATCATGAATCAAGTTCAAGATCAAGCCGCGTAAAGTTAGTATGACAACAAAATGTTCAAAAATTTTTTAGGTAGCTAGATACCAACCACAAACTATCCTCTACCTACTACAACAATAACTCTACTATAATTTTCTATGCAAGTTGGTGCTCTAGGTAGAGTAAATACTTTTTTCATTGCTCAAGTCAAATATGTCATTGATCTCGCAATGAATGACAAAAAAATACAACCCTATTCTTCACAACGTAATCGTTGAATGTACCTACAAGTACATCCCAACAAGTAAATATATACCTAAACATTTACATACAACTCTTTTCTTCCAAACTGTGTATACATCGCAAAGATCTGACGCGCCGACCGACTCGACGCACGATGCAAAAAAACAACAAAATGGAAAAGTCACAAAGTGTGTACTCTGTGGTGTGCCTTTTATTTTGTGTTCTTTTTCCTCCTCTTCAACGCAAACGCAACTCTATAGAAGTTCAAGCATGTTAAATGAACATATACGGTGTGACTTTTTTACGCGATTCGGCAGGGGTTGCTGCCTTCTTCAGGGGAACTTTATTTGGACAACAAGAAAAATACATTGTTTACATTATAATAACAATAATTGAAGCAATAAAAATTCACTCACTAAAAATTTAAAAAATTTTTATATTATTTAAAATAAAAATAAATAAAAAACCACTTCAAACGAAGTTTAGTCTATTGAATTTAAACAAAGAATGAAGAAACTAATTATATTATGTGTTATGAAGAGACATGAGAGCAATAGATGGCAGCGATGTTTTGGGTGTCTTGTTTTCTGTATTGTTGTTAATGATATGTAATGTTTCTAGGGTTTATCGTTCCGAAACATGTTTCTCTGTCTGTAGAACTTTAACACCTTCAAAATCTGGAGAGTGACCGTTTTCGTTACTGTGGCTCGCCAGGGCTGTCTTTCCGGGATTATTTGATTTTATATCCGATTTATGGTTAGATATTCGTTGTTTGAGAAATTGTTTGGTAGTTCCGGTGTAACACTGGTTGCATGGTTCGTTGGGTTTACCATTACAATTTATTTGCATGCAGTGTTTTTTTGGTACCAATCGAACAATAGGCGATTGTTTTCCCGATGGATTTTTACATCCAAAAATGCAATTGATCTCTTTTGTTCCTTTTCAACAGTGAACTCGATTTTCTGTGGAATCCGTTTTATCAAGTACGTAATCAAGTTTTAGATCTGCAATCGTGGGTGACAGAGGGCTACCCATAGGCATTCCAAAAATTTGTTTAAAAGTGTCATCTTTGAACTGCAGATAGTTGTTTTCCTTGAGGCAGAAATCAAGGATTTCCAGAAATTTGCTTATATTCATTCAGTTGTTTTTACTAATTATTTCCCATTTCTTTTTGACAATGGTGATGGCTAGTTGAGTTGTATGGGAATGTTTGTAAAAAGAGACACTGCATCATACGAAACTAAAACATCATTGTGTTTTAATTTTATTTTTTTAGCTTTCTCAACATATTCAAATGAATTAATTACCGAGTAGCTTCAATTTGCCGTCGCGCACTGTAAAATTCTGCCTATAAACTTTGAAAGCTCATAAAATGGTAGCTTCATTGATGACGTGATAGGCCGCAAGGGCATGTTTGCCTTATGAATTTTTTGCAATCCATATATGGATGAAAGCTGCGATGTATACGTTGTCATCCTCGCCTTTTCTCTATCATCAATACAATTGTTGTTGTTTAACCATTTTACTAGATCGTTATTGCGAGTTTGTAGAGTTGTTGTTGGGTTATTCCTCACTCGCCTGTATGTATTACGATCTGACAACAATTCAACCATCTTCTCATCATACTCTACACGCTCCATCGCCACGGTGACGTTGCCTTTGTCAGCTGGTACAATAACAATATTCTTGTGCTGCTTAAGGAATTGATTGTTTGTTTATTTACATTAAGCAAATACTTGGCAAATCGATCATTTTGTCGGGGGCGTTGGAACGAGTGCAACATATTGCTATATTGAGCCCTCATAAGTTCTTGTTTTCTTTCGTCTTGCACGCTGCGAATTATTTCTTCTCCATCAGCTATCAACTGAATAAGAGGAAAGCTATGTTTGTCAACCGGGAGTGCGAATTTCTTGCACAACGATGTTTTGTTGTGAATTCGATTTGGGATAAATTCTCTTTGATGTGTTGGGCGTGAAGGCGAATTGAATTGTTGGTGCGCTTGATTTTATGGTGCATCTCTGTTATTTCTACATTGAGAACTTTTCGATGGAATTTGAGTTCGATTTTTTCATAAACACGTGTAGATTCTTTATTAGAAAGGAGTTGTTTTGTGCTATTTGTGGACTTTTTTAGATGGTTAGGAATAAGTCTGGTTTGTCAGCATATTAGTAGGAATTTTAAATTTAGTTTTTGTAAAGCTAAAGTTTTCTGTGAATTGCTGTATTGTTTCAAATTCTCACACACTTGTAAACCGTATTTGTATTTGATGTGTTGGTAGCAGTTTTTCATTTTGATGGATTGTTGATTCTGCTCGGCTAGCCGTCCGATGATTGTACTTAAAATGATTTGTTGACCAAATTGGAATGAATAATGGTGATTGGAAGTGATTAAAAAATAATCTTTCCGTCGGTTTAAGATTATTTTTTAATCACTTACAATCACCATTATTCATTCCAATTTGGTCAATAAATCATTTTTAATATGAAAAATATTCAAAACGGTGCGGTAGTTATTAGAGGTGAAAAGTTCGGTAACAAAAATTGAGAATGAGTTCAAAGAAAAACATAGTTACAATTAAGTCCGTATGTCAAATGCGTTAAAAGTGCGTTAAATTTGATCCCATGGCTAAATTTTGACATTACTGAGGTGAATACAGACGTCAAAATTTAACCTGCTCAGGAGCTCGTTTAGATTTTAACAAGTGGATACATTTTGACGTTTGTATTAAGCTTCTTGTACATTACTTAAACCATCGACCTATTATACCTGGACTGCTAGGAGCCAACATCACGATGGTTCCCTTTATTAAACAAAATCGATACACTAGCGGCAATTTGAAAACTGCTATCGCTTGCAAGTTGATATTTTTTAACAAACATTGTGGCTCTTTGTGCTTTTACTTTGGAAACAAACACATAAATATTTTAAAAAAAATACAAATTTAATTAAATTTTGTAAAGTAAAAAAATCATTTTTTTTTAATAATTCCAACTCCATTTCTCTTTGTTTTTAATAAAAAGTATTTCTTTATTATCCAGCAAACTCCAAAAGTAAATTACAATTTGTTTTGACAATTACATCTGTCAGACAGCTGCCTGTTCTATCTTGTCTGACATTTCTGTTCTGTTCTGTTCTAATCCGAAAAAAACCTCACTGATGTGATAAAAAATTCTATAAATCCAACAAATATGCAGTTAAAAATAACTAATATGAAAAATAAGGGTGATTGGAAGTGATTAAAAAATAATCTTTCCGTCAGCTTTTTTTGGTCACTGAGTTTTAGCAATGAAAAAAATAAGTTACTTAACTTTCCCGACGTTTCGGCAGGGTTGCTGCCTTCTTCAGGGGAACTTTATTTGGACAACAAGAAAAATACATTGTTTACATTATAATAACAACAATTGAAGCAATAAAAATACACTCACTTGAAAATAAACTGTGTTTGAATTTAAACTGACATTTAAAATTTAAACAATTTTTATATTATTTAAAATAAAAATATATAAAAAACCACTTCAAACGAAGTTTAGTCTATTGAATTTAAACAAAGAATAAAGAAACTAATGATATTATGTGTTATGAAGAGACAAGAGAGCAATAGATGGCAGAGATGTTTTGGGTGTCTTGTTTTCTGTATTGTTGATAATGATATGTAATGTTTCTAGGGTGTATCGTTCCGAAACATGTTTCTCTGTCTGCAGAACTTTAACACCTTCAAAATCTGGAGAGTGACCGTTTTCGTTACTGTGGCTCGCCAGGGCTGTCTTTCCGGAATTATTTGATTTTATATCCGATTTATGGTTAGATATTCGTTGTTTGAGAAATTGTTTGGTAGTTCCGGTGTAACACTGCATGGTTCGTTGGGTTTACCATTACAATTTATTTGCATGCAGTGTTTTTTTGGTACCAATCGAACAATAGGCGATTGTTTTCCCGATGGATTTTTACATCCAAAAATGCAATTGATCTCTTTTGTTCCTTTTCAACAGTGAACTCGATTTTCTGTGGAATCCGTTTTATCAAGTACGTAATCAAGTTTTAGATCTGCAATCGTGGGTGACAGAGGGCTACCCATAGGCATTCCAAAAATTTGTTTAAAAGTGTCATCTTTGAACTGCAGATAGTTGTTTTCCTTGAGGCAAAAATCAAGGATTTCCAGAAATTTGCTTATATTCATTCAGTTGTTTTTACTAATTATTTCCCATTTCTTTTTGACAATGGTGATGGCTAGTTGTATGGGAATGTTTGTAAAAAGAGACACTGCATCATACGAAAATAAAACATCATTGTGTTTTAATTTTATTTTTTTAGCTTTCTCAACATATTCAAATGAATTAATTACCGAGTAGCTTCAATTTCCCGTCGCGCACTGTAAAATTCTGCCTATAAACTTTGAAAGCTCATAAAATGGTAGCTTCATTGATGACGTGATAGGCCGCAAGGGCATGTTTGCCTTATGAATTTTTTGCAATCCATATATGGATGAAAGCTGCGATGTATACGTTGTCATCCTCGCCTTTTCTCTATCATCAATACAATTGTTGTTGTTTAACCATTTTACTAGATCGTTATTGCGAGTTTGTAGAGTTGTTGTTGGGTTATTCCTCACTCGCCTGTATGTATTACGATCTGACAACAATTCAACCATCTTCTCATCATACTCCGCACGCTCCATCGCCACGGTGACGTTGCCTTTGTCAGCTGGTACAATAACAATATTCTTGTGCTGCCTAAGGAATTGATTGTTTGTTTATTTACATTAAGCAAATACTTGGCAAATCGATCATTTTGTTGGTGGCGTTGGAACGAGTGCAACATATTGCTATATTGAGCCCTCATAAGTTCTTGTTCTCTTTCGTCTTGCACGCTGCGAATTATTTCTTCTCCATCTGCTATCAACTGAATAAGAGGAAAGCTATGTTTGTCAACCGGGAGTGCGAATTTCTTGCACAACGATGTTTTGTTGTGAATTCGATTTGGGATAAATTCTCTTTGATGTGTTGGGCGTGAAGGCGAATTGAATTGTTGGTGCGCTTGATTTTATGGTGCATCTCTGTTATTTCTACATTGAGAACTTTTTGATGGAATTTGAGTTCGATTTTTTCATAAACACGTGTAGATTCTTTATTAGAAAGGAGTTGTTTTGTGCTATTTGTGGACTTTTTTAGATGGTTAGGAATAAGTCTGGTTTGTCAGCATATTAGTAGGAATTTTAAATTTAGTTTTTGTAAAGCTAAAGTTTTCTGTGAATTGCTGTATTGTTTCAAATTCTCACACACTTGTAAACCGTATTTGTATTTGATGTGTTGGTAGCAGTTTTTCATTTTGATGGATTGTTGATTCTGCTCGGCTAGCCGTCCGATGATTGTACTTAAAATGATTTGTTGACCAAATTGGAATGAATAATGGTGATTGGAAGTGATTAAAAAATAATCTTTCCGTCGGTTTAAGATTATTTTTTAATCACTTACAATCACCATTATTCATTCCAATTTGGTCAATAAATCATTTTTAATATGAAAAATATTCAAAACGGTGCGGTAGTTATTAGAGGTGAAAAGTTCGGTAAAAAAAATTGAGAATGAGTTCAAAGAAAAACATAGTTACAATTAAGTCCGTGTGTCAAATGCGTTAAAAGTGCGTTAAATTTGATCCCATGGCTAAATTTTGACATTACTGAGGTGAATACAGACGTCAAAATTTAACCTGCTCAGGAGCTCGTTTAGATTTTAACAAGTGGATACATTTTGACGTTTGTATTAAGCTTCTTGTACATTACTTAAACCATCGACCTATTATACCTGGACTGCTAGGAGCCAACATCAGGATGGTTCCCTTTATTAAACAAAATCGATACACTAGCGGCAATTTGAAAACTGCTATCACTTGCAAGTTGATATTTTTTAACAAACATTGTGGCTCTTTGTGCTTTTACTTTGGAAACAAACACATAAATATTTAAAAAAATACAAATTTAATTAAATTTTGTAAAGTAAAAAAATCATTTTTTTTAATAATAATAAAAAAAAGTATTTCTTTATTATCCAGCAAACTCCAAAAGTAAATTACAATTTGTTTTGACAATTACATCTGTCAGACAGCTGCCTGTTCTATCTTGTCTGACATTTCTGTTCTGTTCTGTTCTAATCCGAAAAAAACCTCACTGATGTGATAAAAAATTCTATAAATCCAACAAATATGCAGTTAAAAATAACTAATATGAAAAATAAGGGTGATTGGAAGTGATTAAAAAATAATCTTTCCGTCGGCTTTTTTTGGTCACTGAGTTTTAGCAATGAAAAAAATAAGTTACTTAACTTTCCCGACGTTTCGGCAGGGTTGCTGCCTTCTTCAGGGGAACTTTATTTGGACAACAAGAAAAATACATTGTTTACATTATAATAACAACAATTGAAGCAATAAAAATACACTCACTTGAAAATAAACTGTGTTTGAATTTAAACTGACATTTAAAATTTAAACAATTTTTATATTATTTAAAATAAAAATAAATAAAAAAACACTTCAAACGAAGTTTAGTCTATTGAATTTAAACAAAGAATAAAGAAACTAATGATATTATGTGTTATGAAGAGACAAGAGAGCAATAGATGGCAGAGATGTTTTGGGTGTCTTGTTTTCTGTATTGTTGATAATGATATGTAATGTTTCTAGGGTGTATCGTTCCGAAACATGTTTCTCTGTCTGCAGAACTTTAACACCTTCAAAATCTGGAGAGTGACCGTTTTCGTTACTGTGGCTCGCCAGGGCTGTCTTTCCGGGATTATTTGATTTTATATCCGATTTATGGTTAGATATTCGTTGTTTGAGAAATTGTTTGGTAGTTCCGGTGTAACACTGGTTGCATGGTTCGTTGGGTTTACCATTACAATTTATTTGCATGCAGTGTTTTTTTGGTACCAATCGAACAATAGGCGATTGTTTTCCCGATGGATGTTTACATCCAAAAATGCAATTGATCTCTTTTGTTCCTTTTCAACAGTGAACTCGATTTTCTGGTGGAATCCGTTGAGGATCAGCTGTACTTTTTCTATGTTACGTTTGTCCATCACGGCAAATATGTCATCTACAAACTTAACAACAAACGTGGGCCTCTCTTCCATTCCGCTGAAATATTTATCAAGTACGTAATCAAGTTTTAGATCTGCAATCGTGGGTGACAGAGGGCTACCCATAGGCATTCCAAAAATTTGATTAAAAGTGTCATCTTTGAACTGCAGATAGTTGTTTTCCTTGAGGCAGAAATCAAGGATTTCCAGAAATTTGCTTATATTCATTGAGGCAGAGATCAAGGATTTCCAGAAATTTGCTTATATTCATTCAGTTGTTTTTACTAATTATTTCCCATTTCTTTTTGACAATGGTGATGGCTAGTTGTATGGGAATGTTTGTAAAAAGAGACACTGCATCATACGAAACTAAAACATCATTGTGTTTGAATTTTATTTTTTTAGCTTTCTCAACATATTCAAATGAATTAATTACCGAGTAGCTTCAATTTCCCGTCGCGCACTGTAAAATTCTGCCTATAAACTTTGAAAGCTCATAAAATGGTAGCTTCATTGATGACGTGATAGGCCGCAAGGGCATGTTTGCCTTATGAATTTTTTGCAATCCATATATGGATGAAAGCTGCGATGTATACGTTGTCATCCTCGCCTTTTCTCTATCATCAATACAATTGTTGTTGTTTAACCATTTTACTAGATCGTTATTGCGAGTTTGTAGAGTTGTTGTTGGGTTATTCCTCACTCGCCTGTACGTATTACGATCTTACAACAATTCAACCATCTTTTCATCATACTCCGCACGCTCCATCGCCACGGTGACGTTGCCTTTGTCAGCTGGTACAATAACAATATTCTTGTGCTGCTTAAGGAATTGATTGTTTGTTTATTTACATTAAGCAAATACTTGGCAAATCGATCATTTTGTCGGTGGCGTTGGAACGAGTGCAACATATTGCTATATTGAGCCCTCATAAGTTCTTGTTTTCTTTCGTCTTGCACGCTGCGAATTATTTCTTCTCCATCAGCTATCAACTGAATAAGAGGAAAGCTATGTTTGTCAACCGGGAGTGCGAATTTCTTGCACAACGATGTTTTGTTGTGAATTCGATTTGGGATAAATTCTCTTTGATGTGTTGGGCGTGAAGGCGAATTGAATTGTTGGTGCGCTTGATTTTATGGTGCATCTCTGTTATTTCTACATTGAGAACTTTTCGATGGAATTTGAGTTCGATTTTTTCATAAACACGTGTAGATTCTTTATTAGAAAGGAGTTGTTTTGTGCTATTTGTGGACTTTTTTAGATGGTTAGGAATAAGTCTGGTTTGTCAGCATATTAGTAGGAATTTTAAATTTAGTTTTTGTAAAGCTAAAGTTTTCTGTGAATTGCTGTATTGTTTCAAATTCTCACACACTTGTAAACCGTATTTGTATTTGATGTGTTGGTAGCAGTTTTTCATTTTGATGGATTATTGATTCTGCTCGGCTAGCCGTCCGATGATTGTACTAAAAATGATTTGTTGACCAAATTGGAATGAATAATGGTGATTGGAAGTGATTAAAAAATAATCTTTCCGTCGGTTTAAGATTATTTTTTAATCAGTTACAATCACCATTATTCATTCCAATTTGGTCAATAAATCATTTTTAATATGAAAAATATTCAAAACGGTGCGGTAGTTATTAGAGGTGAAAAGTTCGGTAAAAAAAATTGAGAATGAGTTCAAAGAAAAACATAGTTACAATTAAGTCCGTGTGTCAAATGCGTTAAAAGTGCGTTAAATTTGATCCCATGGCTAAATTTTGACATTACTGAGGTGAATACAGACGTCAAAATTTAACCTGCTCAGGAGCTCGTTTAGATTTTAACAAGTGGATACATTTTGACGTTTGTATTAAGCTTCTTGTACATTACTTAAACCATCGACCTATTATACCTGGACTGCTAGGAGCCAACATCACGATGGTTCCCTTTATTAAACAAAATCGATACACTAGCGGCAATTTGAAAACTGCTATCACTTGCAAGTTGATATTTTTTAACAAACATTGTGGCTCTTTGTGCTTTTTCTTTGGAAACAAACACATAATACAAATTTAATTAAATTTTGTAAAGTAAAAAATCATTTTTTTTTAATAATTCCAACTCCATTTCTCTTTGTTTTTAATAAAAAGTATTTCTTTATTATCCAGCAAACTCCAAAAGTAAATTACAATTTGTTTTGACAATTACATCTGTCAGACAGCTGCCTGTTCTATCTTGTCTGACATTTCTGTTCTGTTCTGTTCTAATCCGAAAAAAACCTCACTGATGTGATAAAAAATTCTATAAATCCAACAAATATGCAGTTAAAAATAACTAATATGAAAAATAAGGGTGATTGGAAGTGATTAAAAAATAATCTTTCCGTCGGCTTTTTTTGGTCACCGAGTTTTAGCAATGAAAAAAATAAGTTACTTAACTTTCCCGACGTTTCGGCAGGGTTGCTGCCTTCTTCAGGAGAACTTTATTTGGACAACAAGAAAAATACATTGTTTACATTATAATAACAACAATTGAAGCAATAAAAATACACTCACTTGAAAATAAACTGTGTTTGAATTTAAACTGACATTTAAAATTTAAACAATTTTTATATTATTTAAAATAAAAATAAATAAAAAACCACTTCAAACGAAGTTTAGTCTATTGAATTTAAACAAAGAATAAAGAAACTAATGATATTATGTGTTATGAAGAGACAAGAGAGCAATAGATGGCAGAGATGTTTTGGGTGTCTTGTTTTCTGTATTGTTGTTAATGATATGTAATGTTTCTTGGGTGTATCGTTCCGAAACATGTTTCTCTGTCTGCAGAACTTTAACACCTTCAAAATCTGGAGAATGACCGTTTTCGTTACTGTGGCTCGCCAGGGCTGTCTTTCCGGGATTATTTGATTTTATATCCGATTTATGGTTAGATATTCGTTGTTTGAGAAATTGTTTGGTAGTTCCGGTGTAACACTGGTTGCATGGTTCGTTGGGTTTACCATTACAATTTATTTGCATGCAGTGTTTTTTTGGTACCAATCGAACAATAGGCGATTGTTTTCCCGATGGATTTTTACATCCAAAAATGCAATTGATCTCTTTTGTTCCTTTTCAACAGTGAACTCGATTTTCTGGTGGAATCCGTTGAGGATCAGCTGTACTTTTTCTATGTTACGTTTGTCCATCACGGCAAATATGTCATCTACATACTTAGCAACAAACGTGGGCCTCTCTTCCATTCCGCTGAAATATTTATCAATTACGTAATCAAGTTCTAGATCTGCAATCGTGGGTGACAAAGGGCTACCCATAGGCATTCCAAAAATTTGTTTAAAAGTGTCATCTTTGAACTGCAGATAGTTGTTTTCTTGAGGCAGAAATCAAGGATTTCCAGAAATTTCCTGTTTTTACTAATTATTTCCCATTTCTTTTTGACAATGGTGATGGCTAGTTGTATGGGAATGTTTGTAAAAAGAGACACTGCATCATACGAAACTAAAACATCATTGTGTTTTAATTTTATTTTTTTAGCTTTCTCAACATATTCAAATGAATTAATTACCGAGTAGCTTCAATTTGCCGTCGCGCACTGTAAAATTCTGCCTATAAACTTTGAAAGCTCATAAAATGGTAGCTTCATTGATGACGTGATAGGCCGCAAGGGCGTGTTTGCCTTATGAATTTTTTGCAATCCATATATGGATGAAAGCTGCGATGTATACGTTGTCATCCTCGCCTTTTTTCTATCATCAATACAATTGTTGTTGTTTAACCATTTTACTAGATGGTTATTGCGAGTTTGTAGAGTTGTTGTTGGGTTATTCCTCACTCGCCTGTATGTATTACGATCTGGCAACAATTCAACCATCTTCTCATCATACTCCGCACGTTCCATCGCCACGGTGACGTTGCCTTTGTCAGCTGGTACAATAACAATATTCTTGTGCTGCTTAAGGAAATTGATTGTTTGTTTATTTACATTAAGCAAATACTTGGCAAATCGATCATTTTGTTGGTGGCGTTGGAACGAGTGCAACATATTGCTATATTGAGCCCTCATAAGTTCTTGTTCTCTTTCGTCTTGCACGCTGCGAATTATTTCTTCTCCATCAGCTATCAACTGAATAAGAGGAAAGCTAGGTTTGTCAACCGGGAGTGCAAATTTCTTGCACAACGATGTTTTGTTGTGAATTGCTTGTATTCGTTTTGGGATAAATTCTCTTTGATGTGTTGGGCGTGAAGGCGAATTGAATTGTTGGTGCGCTTGATTTTATGGTGCATCTCTGTTATTTCTACATTGAGAACTTTTTGATGGAATTTGAGTTCGATTTTTTCATAAACACGTATAGGTTCTTTATTAGAAAGGAATTGTTTTGTGCTATTTGTGGACTTTTTTAGATGGTTAGGAATAAGTCTGGTTTGTCGGCATATTAGTAGGAATTTTAAATTTAGTTTTCGTAAAGCTAAAGTTTTCTGTGAATTGCTGTATTGTTTCAAATTCTCACACACTTGTAAACCGTATTTGTATTTGATGTGTTGGTAGCAGTTTTTCATTTTGATGGATTGTTGATTCTGCTCGGCTAGCCGTCCGATGATTGTACTAAAAATGATTTGTTGACCAAATTGGAATGAATAATGGTGATTGGAAGTGATTAAAAAATAATCTTTCCGTCGGTTTAAGATTATTTTTTAATCACTTACAATCACCATTATTCATTCCAATTTGGTCAATTAATCATTTTTAATATGAAAAATATTCAAAACGGTGCGGTAGTTATTAGAGGTGAAAAGTTCGGTAAAAAAATTGAGAATGAGTTCAAAGAAAAACATAGTAACAATTAATGCAGTGTGTCAATTGCGTTAAATGTGCGTTAAATTTGATCCCATGGCTAAATTTTGACATTACTGAGGTGAATACAGACGTCAAAATTTAACCTGCTCAGAAGCTCGTTTAGATTTTAACAAGTGGATACATTTTGACGTTTGTATTAAGTTTCTTGTACACTACTTAAACCATCGACCTATTATACCTGGACTGCTAGGAGCCAATATCACGATGGATCCCTTTATTAAAAAAAATCGATACACTAGCGGCAATTTGAAAACTGCTATCACTTGCAAGTTGATATTTTTTAACAAACATTGTGGCTCTTTGTGCTTTTACTTTGGAAACAAACACATAAATATTAAAAAAAAACAATACAAATTTAATTAAATTTTGTAAAGTAAAAAAATCATTTTTTTTAATAATTCCAACTCCATTTCTCTTTGTTTTTAATAAAAAGTATTTCTTTATTATCCAGCAAACTCGAAAAGTAAATTACAATTTGTTTTGACAATTACATCTGTCAGACAGCTGCCTGTTCTATCTTGTCTGACATTTCTGTTCTAATCTGTTCTGTTCTAATCTGAAAAAAACTTCACTGGACAATCCAATAGTGTTTTTTGTCTAATATACCCAGACTTTTTTTTTAAATTTGTTTTAGGACCAAAAATAACGGTACCTATGTACTTGTACATCATGAATTTCTAGCTACGTTCAAGTTGTTAGCTACGAGAACAAGTTTGTACGATCCAGTCGTGCCCATTTTTCCCAAAAAAAGTTAAAAAATGTCACGTTCTTGCAAATCCTTCTAAGAGTATAATGTATATAATAAGAAAAAACATTTATTTAATGAATTTCTAATTAGTTGTTACATTGTACATACATATTTCTTTTATACTTTTCATTAAAATTAATCAAAAATTATAATTAACATCTTAAACTATATTTACTTAATACCAGATGGCTCATCTTAAGTGGTTCAGATCCGGTTGTTTTTGTGACGGGATGTAGTTTAGTTTAGATTAAGCGCATTTTTGTACATTATACTAAACCAAATAATATGATAATAAGAGTATTTTACAAAAATTGAATTCATAAAAATTTGCGCTATTATGTTTGTTATTCAGGTTTTTATTTTTTATCTGAGTTATTTTACCATCGATCACAACCGATACTAAAATACCCTTTTTTAATGTTTTTTAGCAAAAATATGAACAAATCTAGTTTTTATTACTGGTCCGGGCCTAGACTGGATTTCTGACGAGGCAAAAGGGTTCATAATCGACAAGGCCCTAGTTTTGGCCATTACTCGGCCATGCTAGTGGCTTACCAGAAACTATTTAAAACTCTCTAGTGCCATGTCGAAAACTAGATTGTTTTTCTGCGCGGGTATGTTTTATCAAATAAATCACAAATAACTAGTATGTATATGTATATTTTTTGGTAAATTAATCGCTTTTGATATTTTGAAAAGAAAAGAAAAAACTAATTTTAATTTATTTAAAAAACTTTAATTTTTAAAAATAATTTAAATTTATTTATTTCATAACATTTATAGTTTAGATATGAAATCAAAATCTTTGCAAGAGCAACACCACGTATCAAAATATTAAAGCCCGAAGATAGTTACCGAAACGCGTCGCTTCATATCTAAACTATAAATGTTGTGAAATAATTAAATTATTAAATAAATAAATTAAAATCATTTTTTAAAAATTAAAGTTTTTTAAATAAATTAAAATTAGTTTTTCCTTTTCTATTCAGACTACTACACAACATGGAGACTTCACCACAAAGAAATGTCAAAGCTTTTGTTATCTTCAATGATATACCTTCAAGATAAAAAATTCTTGAAAACACACGAAAAATAAAAAAAAACCCTAAAACTAAAGTTATCATTTACTAACTACCTATCTGAAATTATATAAAACAATATACGTACCTAGCTACCCATCTTATCCCTTACCTACCATAACAATACCTATCCTAAAATCTAAAATCATGAATCAAGTTCAAGATCAAGCCGCGTAAAGTTAGTATGACAACAAAATGTTCAAAAATTTTTTAGGTAGCTAGATACCAACCACAAACTATCCTCTACCTACTACAACAATAACTCTACTATAATTTTCTATGCAAGTTGGTGCTCTAGGTAGAGTAAATACTTTTTTCATTGCTCAAGTCAAATATGTCATTGATCTCGCAATGAATGACAAAAAAATACAACCCTATTCTTCACAACGTAATCGTTGAATGTACCTACAAGTACATCCCAACAAGTAAATATATACCTAAACATTTACATACAACTCTTTTCTTCCAAACTGTGTATACATCGCAAAGATCTGACGCGCCGACCGACTCGACGCACGATGCAAAAAAACAACAAAATGGAAAAGTCACAAAGTGTGTACTCTGTGGTGTGCCTTTTATTTTGTGTTCTTTTTCCTCCTCTTCAACGCAAACGCAACTCTATAGAAGTTCAAGCATGTTAAATGAACATATACGGTGTGACTTTTTTACGCGATTCGGCAGGGGTTGCTGCCTTCTTCAGGGGAACTTTATTTGGACAACAAGAAAAATACATTGTTTACATTATAATAACAATAATTGAAGCAATAAAAATTCACTCACTAAAAATTTAAAAATTTTTTATATTATTTAAAATAAAAATAAATAAAAAACCACTTCAAACGAAGTTTAGTCTATTGAATTTAAACAAAGAATGAAGAAACTAATTATATTATGTGTTATGAAGAGACATGAGAGCAATAGATGGCAGCGATGTTTTGGGTGTCTTGTTTTCTGTATTGTTGTTAATGATATGTAATGTTTCTAGGGTTTATCGTTCCGAAACATGTTTCTCTGTCTGTAGAACTTTAACACCTTCAAAATCTGGAGAGTGACCGTTTTCGTTACTGTGGCTCGCCAGGGCTGTCTTTCCGGGATTATTTGATTTTATATCCGATTTATGGTTAGATATTCGTTGTTTGAGAAATTGTTTGGTAGTTCCGGTGTAACACTGGTTGCATGGTTCGTTGGGTTTACCATTACAATTTATTTGCATGCAGTGTTTTTTTGGTACCAATCGAACAATAGGCGATTGTTTTCCCGATGGATTTTTACATCCAAAAATGCAATTGATCTCTTTTGTTCCTTTTCAACAGTGAACTCGATTTTCTGTGGAATCCGTTTTATCAAGTACGTAATCAAGTTTTAGATCTGCAATCGTGGGTGACAGAGGGCTACCCATAGGCATTCCAAAAATTTGTTTAAAAGTGTCATCTTTGAACTGCAGATAGTTGTTTTCCTTGAGGCAAAAATCAAGGATTTCCAGAAATTTGCTTATATTCATTCAGTTGTTTTTACTAATTATTTCCCATTTCTTTTTGACAATGGTGATGGCTAGTTGTATGGGAATGTTTGTAAAAAGAGACACTGCATCATACGAAAATAAAACATCATTGTGTTTTAATTTTATTTTTTTAGCTTTCTCAACATATTCAAATGAATTAATTACCGAGTAGCTTCAATTTCCCGTCGCGCACTGTAAAATTCTGCCTATAAACTTTGAAAGCTCATAAAATGGTAGCTTCATTGATGACGTGATAGGCCGCAAGGGCATGTTTGCCTTATGAATTTTTTGCAATCCATATATGGATGAAAGCTGCGATGTATACGTTGTCATCCTCGCCTTTTCTCTATCATCAATACAATTGTTGTTGTTTAACCATTTTACTAGATCGTTATTGCGAGTTTGTAGAGTTGTTGTTGGGTTATTCCTCACTCGCCTGTATGTATTACGATCTGACAACAATTCAACCATCTTCTCATCATACTCCGCACGCTCCATCGCCACGGTGACGTTGCCTTTGTCAGCTGGTACAATAACAATATTCTTGTGCTGCTTAAGGAATTGATTGTTTGTTTATTTACATTAAGCAAATACTTGGCAAATCGATCATTTTGTTGGTGGCGTTGGAACGAGTGCAACATATTGCTATATTGAGCCCTCATAAGTTCTTGTTCTCTTTCGTCTTGCACGCTGCGAATTATTTCTTCTCCATCAGCTATCAACTGAATAAGAGGAAAGCTATGTTTGTCAACCGGGAGTGCGAATTTCTTGCACAACGATGTTTTGTTGTGAATTCGATTTGGGATAAATTCTCTTTGATGTGTTGGGCGTGAAGGCGAATTGAATTGTTGGTGCTCTTGATTTTATGGTGCATCTCTGTTATTTCTACATTGAGAACTTTTTGATGGAATTTGAGTTCGATTTTTTCATAAACACGTGTAGATTCTTTATTAGAAAGGAGTTGTTTTGTGCTATTTGTGGACTTTTTTAGATGGTTAGGAATAAGTCTGGTTTGTCAGCATATTAGTAAGAATTTTAAATTTAGTTTTTGTAAAGCTAAAGTTTTCTGTGAATTGCTGTATTGTTTCAAATTCTCACACACTTGTAAACCGTATTTGTATTTGATGTGTTGGTAGCAGTTTTTCATTTTGATGGATTGTTGATTCTGCTCGGCTAGCCGTCCGATGATTGTACTAAAAATGATTTGTTGACCAAATTGGAATGAATAATGGTGATTGGAAGTGATTAAAAAATAATCTTTCCGTCGGTTTAAGATTATTTTTTAATCACTTACAATCACCATTATTCATTCCAATTTGGTCAATAAATCATTTTTAATATGAATAATATTCAAAACGGTGCGGTAGTTATTAGAGGTGAAAAGTTCGGTAAAAAAAATTGAGAATGAGTTCAAAGAAAAACATAGTTACAATTAAGTCCGTGTGTCAAATGCGTTAAAAGTGCGTTAAATTTGATCCCATGGCTAAATTTTGACATTACTGAGGTGAATACAGACGTCAAAATTTAACCTGCTCAGGAGCTCGTTTAGATTTTAACAAGTGGATACATTTTGACGTTTGTATTAAGCTTCTTGTACATTACTTAAACCATCGACCTATTATACCTGGACTGCTAGGAGCCAACATCAGGATGGTTCCCTTTATTAAACAAAATCGATACACTAGCGGCAATTTGAAAACTGCTATCACTTGCAAGTTGATATTTTTTAACAAACATTGTGGCTCTTTGTGCTTTTACTTTGGAAACAAACACATAAATATTTAAAAAAATACAAATTTAATTAAATTTTGTAAAGTAAAAAAATCATTTTTTTTTAATAATTCCAACTCCATTTCTCTTTGTTTTTAATAAAAAGTATTTCTTTATTATCCAGCAAACTCCAAAAGTAAATTACAATTTGTTTTGACAATTACATCTGTCAGACAGCTGCCTGTTCTATCTTGTCTGACATTTCTGTTCTGTTCTGTTCTAATCCGAAAAAAACCTCACTCATGTGATAAAAAATTCTATAAATCCAACAAATATGCAGTTAAAAATAACTAATATGAAAAATAAGGGTGATTGGAAGTGATTAAAAAATAATCTTTCCGTCGGCTTTTTTTGGTCACTGAGTTTTAGCAATGAAAAAAATAAGTTACTTAACTTTCCCGACGTTTCGGCAGGGTTGCTGCCTTCTTCAGGGGAACTTTATTTGGACAACAAGAAAAATACATTGTTTACATTATAATAACAACAATTGAAGCAATAAAAATACACTCACTTGAAAATAAACTGTGTTTGAATTTAAACTGACATTTAAAATTTAAACAATTTTTATATTATTTAAAATAAAAATAAATAAAAAAACACTTCAAACGAAGTTTAGTCTATTGAATTTAAACAAAGAATAAAGAAACTAATGATATTATGTGTTATGAAGAGACAAGAGAGCAATAGATGGCAGAGATGTTTTGGGTGTCTTGTTTTCTGTATTGTTGATAATGATATGTAATGTTTCTAGGGTGTATCGTTCCGAAACATGTTTCTCTGTCTGCAGAACTTTAACACCTTCAAAATCTGGAGAGTGACCGTTTTCGTTACTGTGGCTCGCCAGGGCTGTCTTTCCGGGATTATTTGATTTTATATCCGATTTATGGTTAGATATTCGTTGTTTGAGAAATTGTTTGGTAGTTCCGGTGTAACACTGGTTGCATGGTTCGTTGGGTTTACCATTACAATTTATTTGCATGCAGTGTTTTTTTGGTACCAATCGAACAATATGCGATTGTTTTCCCGATGGATGTTTACATCCAAAAATGCAATTGATCTCTTTTGTTCCTTTTCAACAGTGAACTCGATTTTCTGGTGGAATCCGTTGAGGATCAGCTGTACTTTTTCTATGTTACGTTTGTCCATCACGGCAAATATGTCATCTACAAACTTAACAACAAACGTGGGCCTCTCTTCCATTCCGCTGAAATATTTATCAAGTACGTAATCAAGTTTTAGATCTGCAATCGTGGGTGACAGAGGGCTACCCATAGGCATTCCAAAAATTTGTTTAAAAGTGTCATCTTTGAACTGCAGATAGTTGTTTTCCTTGAGGCAGAAATCAAGGATTTCCAGAAATTAGCTTATATTCATTGAGGCAGAAATCAAGGATTTCCAGAAATTTGCTTATATTCATTCAGTTGTTTTTACTAATTATTTCCCATTTCTTTTTGACAATGGTGATGGCTAGTTGTATGGGAATGTTTGTAAAAAGAGACACTGCATCATACGAAACTAAAACATCATTGTGTTTGAATTTTATTTTTTTAGCTTTCTCAACATATTCAAATGAATTAATTACCGAGTAGCTTCAATTTCCCGTCGCGCACTGTAAAATTCTGCCTATAAACTTTGAAAGCTCATAAAATGGTAGCTTCATTGATGACGTGATAGGCCGCAAGGGCATGTTTGCCTTATGAATTTTTTGCAATCCATATATGGATGAAAGCTGCGATGTATACGTTGTCATCCTCGCCTTTTCTCTATCATCAATACAATTGTTGTTGTTTAACCATTTTACTAGATCGTTATTGCGAGTTTGTAGAGTTGTTGTTGGGTTATTCCTCACTCGCCTGTACGTATTACGATCTTACAACAATTCAACCATCTTTTCATCATACTCCGCACGCTCCATCGCCACGGTGACGTTGCCTTTGTCAGCTGGTACAATAACAATATTCTTGTGCTGCTTAAGGAATTGATTGTTTGTTTATTTACATTAAGCAAATACTTGGCAAATCGATCATTTTGTCGGGGGCGTTGGAACGAGTGCAACATATTGCTATATTGAGCCCTCATAAGTTCTTGTTTTCTTTCGTCTTGCACGCTGCGAATTATTTCTTCTCCATCAGCTATCAACTGAATAAGAGGAAAGCTATGTTTGTCAACCGGGAGTGCGAATTTCTTGCACAACGATGTTTTGTTGTGAATTCGATTTGGGATAAATTCTCTTTGATGTGTTGGGCGTGAAGGCGAATTGAATTGTTGGTGCGCTTGATTTTATGGTGCATCTCTGTTATTTCTACATTGAGAACTTTTCGATGGAATTTGAGTTCGATTTTTTCATAAACACGTGTAGATTCTTTATTAGAAAGGAGTTGTTTTGTGCTATTTGTGGACTTTTTTAGATGGTTAGGAATAAGTCTGGTTTGTCAGCATATTAGTAGGAATTTTAAATTTAGTTTTTGTAAAGCTAAAGTTTTCTGTGAATTGCTGTATTGTTTCAAATTCTCACACACTTGTAAACCGTATTTGTATTTGATGTGTTGGTAGCAGTTTTTCATTTTGATGGATTATTGATTCTGCTCGGCTAGCCGTCCGATGATTGTACTAAAAATGATTTGTTGACCAAATTGGAATGAATAATGGTGATTGGAAGTGATTAAAAAATAATCTTTCCGTCGGTTTAAGATTATTTTTTAATCAGTTACAATCACCATTATTCATTCCAATTTGGTCAATAAATCATTTTTAATATGAAAAATATTCAAAACGGTGCGGTAGTTATTAGAGGTGAAAAGTTCGGTAAAAAAAATTGAGAATGAGTTCAAAGAAAAACATAGTTACAATTAAGTCCGTGTGTCAAATGCGTTAAAAGTGCGTTAAATTTGATCCCATGGCTAAATTTTGACATTACTGAGGTGAATACAGACGTCAAAATTTAACCTGCTCAGGAGCTCGTTTAGATTTTAACAAGTGGATACATTTTGACGTTTGTATTAAGCTTCTTGTACATTACTTAAACCATCGACCTATTATACCTGGACTGCTAGGAGCCAACATCACGATGGTTCCCTTTATTAAACAAAATCGATACACTAGCGGCAATTTGAAAACTGCTATCACTTGCAAGTTGATATTTTTTAACAAACATTGTGGCTCTTTGTGCTTTTTCTTTGGAAACAAACACATAATACAAATTTAATTAAATTTTGTAAAGTAAAAAATCATTTTTTTTTAATAATTCCAACTCCATTTCTCTTTGTTTTTAATAAAAAGTATTTCTTTATTATCCAGCAAACTCCAAAAGTAAATTACAATTTGTTTTGACAATTACATCTGTCAGACAGCTGCCTGTTCTATCTTGTCTGACATTTCTGTTCTGTTCTGTTCTAATCCGAAAAAAACCTCACTGATGTGATAAAAAATTCTATAAATCCAACAAATATGCAGTTAAAAATAACTAATATGAAAAATAAGGGTGATTGGAAGTGATTAAAAAATAATCTTTCCGTCGGCTTTTTTTGGTCACCGAGTTTTAGCAATGAAAAAAATAAGTTACTTAACTTTCCCGACGTTTCGGCAGGGTTGCTGCCTTCTTCAGGAGAACTTTATTTGGACAACAAGAAAAATACATTGTTTACATTATAATAACAACAATTGAAGCAATAAAAATACACTCACTTGAAAATAAACTGTGTTTGAATTTAAACTGACATTTAAAATTTAAACAATTTTTATATTATTTAAAATAAAAATAAATAAAAAACCACTTCAAACGAAGTTTAGTCTATTGAATTTAAACAAAGAATAAAGAAACTAATGATATTATGTGTTATGAAGAGACAAGAGAGCAATAGATGGCAGAGATGTTTTGGGTGTCTTGTTTTCTGTATTGTTGTTAATGATATGTAATGTTTCTAGGGTGTATCGTTCCGAAACATGTTTCTCTGTCTGCAGAACTTTAACACCTTCAAAATCTGGAGAATGACCGTTTTCGTTACTGTGGCTCGCCAGGGCTGTCTTTCCGGGATTATTTGATTTTATATCCGATTTATGGTTAGATATTCGTTGTTTGAGAAATTGTTTGGTAGTTCCGGTGTAACACTGGTCGCATGGTTCGTTGGGTTTACCATTACAATTTATTTGCATGCAGTGTTTTTTTGGTACCAATCGAACAATAGGCGATTGTTTTCCCGATGGATTTTTACATCCAAAAATGCAATTGATCTCTTTTGTTCCTTTTCAACAGTGAACTCGATTTTCTGGTGGAATCCGTTGAGGATCAGCTGTACTTTTTCTATGTTACGTTTGTCCATCACGGCAAATATGTCATCTACATACTTAGCAACAAACGTGGGCCTCTCTTCCATTCCGCTGAAATATTTATCAATTACGTAATCAAGTTCTAGATCTGCAATCGTGGGTGACAAAGGGCTACCCATAGGCATTCCAAAAATTTGTTTAAAAGTGTCATCTTTGAACTGCAGATAGTTGTTTTCTTGAGGCAGAAATCAAGGATTTCCAGAAATTTCCTGTTTTTACTAATTATTTCCCATTTCTTTTTGACAATGGTGATGGCTAGTTGTATGGGAATGTTTGTAAAAAGAGACACTGCATCATACGAAACTAAAACATCATTGTGTTTTAATTTTATTTTTTTAGCTTTCTCAACATATTCAAATGAATTAATTACCGAGTAGCTTCAATTTGCCGTCGCGCACTGTAAAATTCTGCCTATAAACTTTGAAAGCTCATAAAATGGTAGCTTCATTGATGACGTGATAGGCCGCAAGGGCGTGTTTGCCTTATGAATTTTTTGCAATCCATATATGGATGAAAGCTGCGATGTATACGTTGTCATCCTCGCCTTTTTTCTATCATCAATACAATTGTTGTTGTTTAACCATTTTACTAGATGGTTATTGCGAGTTTGTAGAGTTGTTGTTGGGTTATTCCTCACTCGCCTGTATGTATTACGATCTGGCAACAATTCAACCATCTTCTCATCATACTCCGCACGTTCCATCGCCACGGTGACGTTGCCTTTGTCAGCTGGTACAATAACAATATTCTTGTGCTGCTTAAGGAAATTGATTGTTTGTTTATTTACATTAAGCAAATACTTGGCAAATCGATCATTTTGTTGGTGGCGTTGGAACGAGTGCAACATATTGCTATATTGAGCCCTCATAAGTTCTTGTTCTCTTTCGTCTTGCACGCTGCGAATTATTTCTTCTCCATCAGATATCAACTGAATAAGAGGAAAGCTAGGTTTGTCAACCGGGAGTGCGAATTTCTTGCACAACGATGTTTTGTTGTGAATTGCTTGTATTCGTTTTGGGATAAATTCTCTTTGATGTGTTGGGCGTGAAGGCGAATTGAATTGTTGGTGCGCTTGATTTTATGGTGCATCTCTGTTATTTCTACATTGAGAACTTTTTGATGGAATTTGAGTTCGATTTTTTCATAAACACGTATAGGTTCTTTATTAGAAAGGAATTGTTTTGTGCTATTTGTGGACTTTTTTAGATGGTTAGGAATAAGTCTGGTTTGTCGGCATATTAGTAGGAATTTTAAATTTAGTTTTCGTAAAGCTAAAGTTTTCTGTGAATTGCTGTATTGTTTCAAATTCTCACACACTTGTAAACCGTATTTGTATTTGATGTGTTGGTAGCAGTTTTTCATTTTGATGGATTGTTGATTCTGCTCGGCTAGCCGTCCGATGATTGTACTAAAAATGATTTGTTGACCAAATTGGAATGAATAATGGTGATTGGAAGTGATTAAAAAATAATCTTTCCGTCGGTTTAAGATTATTTTTTAGTCACTTACAATCACCATTATTCATTCCAATTTGGTCAATTAATCATTTTTAATATGAAAAATATTCAAAACGGTGCGGTAGTTATTAGAGGTGAAAAGTTCGGTAAAAAAATTGAGAATGAGTTCAAAGAAAAACATAGTAACAATTAAGGCAGTGTGTCAATTGCGTTAAATGTGCGTTAAATTTGATCCCATGGCTAAATTTTGACATTACTGAGGTGAATACAGACGTCAAAATTTAACCTGCTCAGAAGCTCGTTTAGATTTTAACAAGTGGATACATTTTGACGTTTGTATTAAGTTTCTTGTACACTACTTAAACCATCGACCTATTATACCTGGACTGCTAGGAGCCAATATCACGATGGATCCCTTTATTAAAAAAAATCGATACACTAGCGGCAATTTGAAAACTGCTATCACTTGCAAGTTGATATTTTTTAACAAACATTGTGGCTCTTTGTGCTTTTACTTTGGAAACAAACACATAAATATTAAAAAAAAAACAATACAAATTTAATTAAATTTTGTAAAGTAAAAAAATCATTTTTTTTAATAATTCCAACTCCATTTCTCTTTGTTTTTAATAAAAAGTATTTCTTTATTATCCAGCAAACTCGAAAAGTAAATTACAATTTGTTTTGACAATTACATCTGTCAGACAGCTGCCTGTTCTATCTTGTCTGACATTTCTGTTCTAATCTGTTCTGTTCTAATCTGAAAAAAACTTCACTGGACAATCCAATAGTGTTTTTTGTCTAATATACCCAGACTTTTTTTTTAAATTTGTTTTAGGACCAAAAATAACGGTACCTATGTACTTGTACATCATGAATTTCTAGCTACGTTCAAGTTGTTAGCTACGAGAACAAGTTTGTACGATCCAGTCGTGCCCATTTTTCCCAAAAAAAGTTAAAAAATGTCACGTTCTTGCAAATCCTTCTAAGAGTATCATGTATATAATAAGAAAAAACATTTATTTAATGAATTTCTAATTAGTTGTTACATTGTACATACATATTTCTTTTATACTTTTCATTAAAATTAATCAAAAATTATAATTAACATCTTAAACTATATTTACTTAATACCAGATGGCTCATCTTAAGTGGTTCAGATCCGGCTGTTTTTGTGACGGGATGTAGTTTAGTTTAGATTAAGCGCATTTTTGTACATTATACTAAACCAAATAATATGATAATAAGAGTATTTTACAAAAATTGAATTCATAAAAATTTGCGCTATTATGTTTGTTATTCAGGTTTTTATTTTTTATCTGAGTTATTTTACCATCGATCACAACCGATACTAAAATACCCTTTTTTAATGTTTTTTAGCAAAAATATGAACAAATCTAGTTTTTATTACTGGTCCGGGCCTAGACTGGATTTCTGACGAGGCAAAAGGGTTCATAATCGACAAGGCCCTAGTTTTGGCCATTACTCGGCCATGCTAGTGGCTTACCAGAAACTATTTAAAACTCTCTAGTGCCATGTCGAAAACTAGATTGTTTTTCTGCGCGGGTATGTTTTATCAAATAAATCACAAATAACTAGTATGTATATGTATATTTTTTGGTAAATTAATCGCTTTTGATATTTTGAAAAGAAAAGAAAAAACTAATTTTAATTTATTTAAAAAACTTTAATTTTTAAAAATAATTTAAATTTATTTATTTCATAACATTTATAGTTTAGATATGAAATCAAAATCTTTGCAAGAGCAACACCACGTATCAAAATATTAAAGCCCGAAGATAGTTACCGAAACGCGTCGCTTCATATCTAAACTATAAATGTTGTGAAATAATTAAATTATTAAATAAATAAATTAAAATCATTTTTTAAAAATTAAAGTTTTTTAAATAAATTAAAATTAGTTTTTCCTTTTCTATTCAGACTACTACACAACATGGAGACTTCACCACAAAGAAATGTCAAAGCTTTTGTTATCTTCAATGATATACCTTCAAGATAAAAAATTCTTGAAAACACACGAAAAATAAAAAAAAACCCTAAAACTAAAGTTATCATTTACTAACTACCTATCTGAAATTATATAAAACAATATACGTACCTAGCTACCCATCTTATCCCTTACCTACCATAACAATACCTATCCTAAAATCTAAAATCATGAATCAAGTTCAAGATCAAGCCGCGTAAAGTTAGTATGACAACAAAATGTTCAAAAATTTTTTAGGTAGCTAGATACCAACCACAAACTATCCTCTACCTACTACAACAATAACTCTACTATAATTTTCTATGCAAGTTGGTGCTCTAGGTAGAGTAAATACTTTTTTCATTGCTCAAGTCAAATATGTCATTGATCTCGCAATGAATGACAAAAAAATACAACCCTATTCTTCACAACGTAATCGTTGAATGTACCTACAAGTACATCCCAACAAGTAAATATATACCTAAACATTTACATACAACTCTTTTCTTCCAAACTGTGTATACATCGCAAAGATCTGACGCGCCGACCGACTCGACGCACGATGCAAAAAAACAACAAAATGGAAAAGTCACAAAGTGTGTACTCTGTGGTGTGCCTTTTATTTTGTGTTCTTTTTCCTCCTCTTCAACGCAAACGCAACTCTATAGAAGTTCAAGCATGTTAAATGAACATATACGGTGTGACTTTTTTACGCGATTCGGCAGGGGTTGCTGCCTTCTTCAGGGGAACTTTATTTGGACAACAAGAAAAATACATTGTTTACATTATAATAACAATAATTGAAGCAATAAAAATTCACTCACTCAAAATTTAAAAAATTTTTATATTATTTAAAATAAAAATAAATAAAAAACCACTTCAAACGAAGTTTAGTCTATTGAATTTAAACAAAGAATGAAGAAACTAATTATATTATGTGTTATGAAGAGACATGAGAGCAATAGATGGCAGCGATGTTTTGGGTGTCTTGTTTTCTGTATTGTTGTTAATGATATGTAATGTTTCTAGGGTTTATCGTTCCGAAACATGTTTCTCTGTCTGTAGAACTTTAACACCTTCAAAATCTGGAGAGTGACCGTTTTCGTTACTGTGGCTCGCCAAGGCTGTCTTCCCGGGATTATTTGATTTTATATCCGATTTATGGTTAGATGTTCGTTGTTTGAGAAATTGTTTGGTAGTTCCGATGTAACACTGGTTGCATGGTTCGTTGGGTTTACCATTACAATTTATTTTGTAAACGACATCAGTAAATTTGTCCTTATCCGGTTTCGTCTGAGCTTTGTGAAAAGGTGACTCAGAGTTTTAATTGATATGAAGGCCAGACGAACATCAGTTAGTTTTTGGCTTATCACTTCTTTAAAATTCTCAGTCAGTCTTGGGATATAAACTATACTTTTGTAGTAACCATTAATCGGGTTTTCAGTGTCTTCCCTTCGAATTTTGCATTTGTGTTTCTGAAATAAACCACGAATCATAGAAATTGGAAAACCATAGTCACTGAGGATTTTCGTGACTTTTTTCTCATTAGCACAGTGAAATTGTTCGTCACTAAGTGCGAATATTTTGCTGACGAGATTTGATGCAGTGTTCATTGCTATGTGTCTCGCTTGGTTAGAACGAAAATCGACCAATCTTCCCGATGCAGTGTTTTTTTGGTACCAATCGAACAATAGACGATTGTTTTTCCCGATGGATTTTTACATCCAAAAATTCTATTGATCTCTTTTGTTCCATTTCAACAGTGAACTGGATTTTCTGGTGGAATCCGTTGAGGATCAGCAGTACTTTTTCTATGTTACGTTTGTCCATCACGGCAAATATGTCATCTACATACTTAGCAGCAAACGTGGGCCTCTCTTCCATTCCGCTGAAACATTCATCAAGTACATAATCAAGTACTAGATCTGCAATCGTGGGTGACAAAGGGTTACCCATAGGCGTTCCAAAAATTTGTTTAAAAATGTCATCTTTGAACTGCAGATAGTTGTTTTCCTTGAGGCAGAAATCAAGGATTTCCAGAAATTTGCTGTTTTTACTAATTATTTCCCATTTCTTTTTGACAATGGTGATGGCTAGTTGTATGGGAATGTTTGTAAAAAGAGACACTGCATCATACGAAACTAAAACATCATTGTCTTTTAATTTTATTTGTTTAGCTTTCTCAACAAATTCAAATGAATTAATTACCGAATAGCTTGAATTTGCCGTCGCGCACTGTAAAATTCTGCCTGTAAACTTTGAAAGCTCATAACATGGTAGCTTCATTGATGACGTGATAGGCCGCAAGGGCATGTTTGCCTTATGAATTTTTTGCAATCCATATATGGATGAAAGCTGCGATGTATACGTTGTCATCCTCGCCTTTTCTCTATCATCAATACAATTGTTGTTGTTCAACCATTTGACTAGATTGTTATTGCGAGTTTGTAGATTTGTTGTTGGGTTATTCCTCACTCGCCTGTATGTATTACGATCTGACAACAATTCAACCATCTTCTCATCATACTCCGCACGCTCCATCGCCACGGTGACGTTGCCTTTGTTAGCAGGTACAATAACATTATTTTTGTGCTGCTTAAGGAAATTGATTGTTTGTTTATTTACATTAAGCAAATACTTGGCAAATCGATCATTTTGTTTGTGGCGTTGGAATGAGTGCAACATATTGCTATATTGAGCCCTCATAAGTTCTTGTTCTCTTTCGTCTGGCACGCTGCGAATTATTTCTTCTCCATCAGCTATCAACTGAAAAAGAGGAAAGCTATGTTTTCCAACCGGGAGTGCGAATTTCTTGCCCAACGATAAAAGCCGTTTGACCTCTAGAGGGAATTCAATATTAGTGAGATTTTCAAACCATTTTTCATGCATTTCTATATTGAATTCCTTCCAAAGTGATGATTTTAGGCAGTCTATTTTATATCCGTTCGATTGTTGTTTTTTATTATATGTGGCTTTAAACATCTGTTTTTGTTTTGTTGTGAATTGCTTGTATTCGTTTTTTTTTTTTTTTTATATTCCACGCGTGCAAAAGGGGTTATGGCTACCCTCAAAATGTTTTTAACACAGCACGAGCGATTAGGTAAGTAGGAGAGGATTAGGCGATACCGACGCACATTGGTTTTCAACGTTTGCACATCGAAATGGGAGGGGAAAGTGGAGTCAGGTAAAGCATTCCACATTCGTGTGGTGCGACTGAAGAAAGAATCTCTCTCCGCAGTTGGGCTCGCGGGTGAACTGATGGGCATACGTAGAAGCGCGAGTATTACGGTTGAATTTTTTAAGGGGAGGAATGCAACTGGCTATTTCACTAGAACACTGATTATAATAATAGCCATAAAACAGAGAAAGACACGAAACATTACAGCGGTGTTCGAGAGATGTAATTGTTTCTGTTATATATCTTTCGCCTATCATTTTTAAAGCTCTCTTTTGAATTCTGTCCAACAAACTCAAGTGAGTTTTTGGAGCTCCCGCCCAAACATGAGAATTGTACTCAAGTTTTGGACGAATAAAGGCTTTGTAGATCACAGCCAGATCAGAAGGGGAAAAAAACTTCTTGCATCTACGGAGAAAACCTAAACACTAAGCAGCGTTTTTGGCGACATCAAATATGTGCTCATTCCACAAAAGGTGGTCTGTGACACACATACCGAGAACTGAGAGCTGTTCGGTTTCCTCGATGCAAGTGCCGCCTATGGATAGCGGCATTGGGGATGGGTTTCGCTTTAACGACAGGAGACAACATTGAGTTTTAGAAGCATTAAATTCTACGCGGTTTTTGATTCCCCATTGGACAATGCTGCCGAGATCAGAATTTAATGAGCTTATCATACGCTGCCATTCAAGTTCCACATCCGAAGGACATGGATGTGAATCTGAAAACGAATATGAGAAGCTGAGTGTACTGTCGTCAGCGAAACAGCTCAATGGATTAGAAGTTTCAGACAAAAGATCATTTATAAAAATAAGGAAGAGAGTCGGAGACAAAACGGAGCCCTGGGGCACACCAGCATTTATTTTGTGGCTTTCAGACTTAAAACCGTCCAATACGACTTGTATTGAACGGTCCGAAAGGTAATTTCTAATCCAACGAAGAAGAGGTTCATCGAAACCAAATGCAATAATCTTACTTTCTCCAAAACGATGTACAGATTTGTTCCACTGTTCGGTGAGATATACCATCAGATCACCAGTGGACCTATAGCTACGAAAGCCGTACTGCCGGTCATTAAGAAGCTTTCGTTCCTCGAGATATTTCTTGAGCTGGAAATTAATCAGCGTTTCCATGACCTTGGAAAGAAGGGACGTAAGTGCAATTGGTCGATAGTTAGAGGGTGAAGAAGATACGCCTTTTTTAGGGACAGGCTGGATAAATGCTGTTTTCCATCCACTCGGAAAGAGACCAGTAGAGTAGGACAGATGGAAAAGCTTACGCAGTGGTTTTGCCAGCGTTGAAGAACACCTCTTCAGAACAATGAGAGGGATACTATCCGGGCCAGTGGATTTGTGTACATCGAGATCCTTTAGAACTCTAGCAACTGCACGAGTGCGAAAGAAGATTTATCCCATAAAAACATTTACGCTCTCAAGTACAGGAGGAGTCATAACACTTTCTGGCAGCGTCGAATTAACAGCAAACTGTGCTGCAAGCAAATTGGCTTTATCTTGCGAGCTGAAAAAAGGAGTATCATTGAAGACGGGCGTTGGAACCGAGGACGAGGTGGTATTTCGTATGTTTTTTACAAATGACCAAAAATGTTTACTACCTTTGGGACATTGTAGTATTTTTTGCCGTAATTTTTGATCATGTAAAAATTTGGTTCTTCGAATATGAACGTTACAGGTCTTTCTAGCTTGTTGAAACTTTTTCTGGTTTTCCTCAGTAGGGTTGGCTTTATAACACCGGAAGCTTACTTCTCTAACCCTAATAACCTTTTTACAGTTCGAATCAAACCATGAGTTTTCTTTGGGTTTGATAGATTTTACCTTATTCGGCATAAAATTTCTCATTCCACAAAGAATCAAGTTTGTAATCATATCTGCACTGGCGTCAACTTCACTATCGAGGAAGCATAGTGACCAGTTAAAGCTCTTTAAGAAATTATTGAGACCGTCCCAGTTGGCTTTCTCGTATTGCCAAACGGTTCTCTTTGGGATTTTTTCTTTAACTGGCACGAGAAATTTGCAGATATGACACAATGGTCTGATGAGCTTAGAGGAGATAATACACTAATAGTGTATTTATTAGGGTCAGAGGTAAGGAACAAGTCTAGAGTGTTGGCGATTTGACCTGCAACGTCAGGAATCCGAGTAGGCTCGTCAACAAGCTGAGTCAGGTGGTTTAACTCAGCAAAAATCTCGACATACCTTCCATTGGGTGTTGCCTGACCAGAATAGCGTAGCCACGAAGAATTGTGTACATTGAAATCCCCCGTAACAACGATTTCACTGTTCGGATAATGGGAAACAATTCTCAGGATTGAATCGGACAGCGCATCGAGTTCGTTAGAAGTCGAATTACTATCCAAACTTGGGCTACGATAAATGAAACATGTATGTATGATGTGTTTATTGACGGTGAATTTTAACCACATGAAGTTAAAGTTTGTATTTAAACAAGGGCCATATTGTGGTTGAAGCTGGTAAGCCACATCATTACGTACATATATTGCAAGACCATGGTGTTGTTGTATGATAACATTATGCTAACATAATATTACTTACCATCCAACTTCTCATTAACCAAGTTCAAGCGTGTCATAAAACTACACCCAGAACAAGGCCAATGCCAAGCTGTGTGCATTATTTGACACACTATTTGGTTTTAAAAAATAAACACATGGGTTTACGCAGAACAAAGTAAATACCTACAAAATATTCTGCTGCCCTGTGAATAACAATAAAACAAACCAAAGGTATGACCTAGTAACTGGGTGACGACAAGAATTGCATTGTCGTAATATGACACCTGACTTGGAGTTTGTTTACGCTTACGTTTAATGAACCAGGTTATGAGGTGCATTGCAATATGAATGAGGAAATAAAAATATGAGGCATAACAAATAATCTAGGCCACAGAAGAATGACCTGAGGAATGTCATGTGTTTGATGAAAAGAAAAATAATGATGATGCTAAGTTTAAGAGTAGGAAATAAGAATTCAATGTTAGAATTAAGACTAAGAAATAAGAGTGTTATTACAAATAGTGTTAAGAAAAATGAAATAAGCGTGATTAAAAGATTATACTCACACTGGAACGCTTCGTCTATTTGATTTTAAAAAAAGAAGTTGGAATACCCATCAGGAGAAGTAAGTATGCTCCCCTAGAACGAGTAAAAAGATCATGGCTTACGGCAAACCTCTAACAGCGTTGCTAACGCTTTAACTGGCGAAAGTAGGGCCATTACACTGAAACGACCTAGACGGACAACGTAGATCCCATCCCCATGTTCCTAGAACATCCCACGTACAAATCCGTTAGACAAGCATTCTACAACATTGGCGCAGCCGGTAGGATTTTGATGAATTCAGAGGTAAAACAAATCATGAGAACTGAAGAATCCTCTGGCTTCAGTAACACCATCTATCGAATCAAAGAAATTTATGACGTATAATGTTATCTCACGGAAACTCACACCACAGTTAAAATAAAAACTCACTTCACATTTCACCCATCCTCTTCTTTCATTTTTAAAATTTTTCTTTTTCCCACGGAAACTGGCATTATAGAAGTGCAGATATTTTTGTTAAATATCAATTTACAATTTTTCATAGCATGGGCTACAACTAATTAGAACTGTTTATGGCGTCAGAATCGGATGAGTTTCAATTACAAGAATTGCTCGACGAGATTCAACAGTTGGAAAAAGATAAACTTGAACAACTTCAGGAAATTAAAAATTTCAACGCCACTTTATTAGGTTTATTAAAAACCCTAGTGGGAAAAGAAGTTTATAAATTAAACTTTGACCAACTTAGTATACAGTGGGGTCAATTCACAAGACTCGAAACCACTGATGCAATTCTTACTGTCTACATTGATGCTGTAAAAACGCAACAAGAAAAACAAGAAAACCAAATTTTAGAGCTAAAAAACGAACTCAAGAACCAAAAAAAAGTTCAGGCCAAGTTGATAACGAAGTCAACAAGAGGCAGAACAGACTAACCATCAAGCTGAAGAAACAATAGCGAAACTTACAAAAGCACTAACAGCCCTTGAAGCCAAAAGAAAAACGGCTGAACAAGAGCTTTACATCTACAATACTAACGAAACCAAATTTATTCTTGAAGCTAAGCAGCTTAAAACCCAAGAAGAAGTTTATATAAATCAAATTCAGTTCCTTCAGGGAGAAGTCAGAAAATTAAGAGAAAGAGTAAACACTCCCTCTAAAAACAAACCTTTACTTATGCCACTTTCTTTAGAAATTAAAGAAACAAATACTTCAACAAAAATATAACCTTTAAAAAAGTTTGAAGATGAACCAACCGAAAAGATGTCGTTGGGCTTCGAAAAATTGCTCAAACTATCCCATGGAATTCCCGAGTTCTCAGGTGGTCACGACCCCAAAACTACAAACCTTCCTTACCTGTATTCGCCCAATTATAGAATTTATCCAAAAAGAAGATGAAACACTCTTCATAAAAATCCTCAACACGTAGCCTACGTGAAGATGCGCTTGATCTAGTGGATACCACAAAACCCACAACATTTAGAGAATTCGAAGACTTACTCACTAGAGCCTATCTTCCAATCGAGGACTACAACGATTTAGTTAATAATCTCATAACCAGTCGTCAGAGTCTATTTGAGACATTTAATGATTTTGTGAGCAGGATCCGACATTCCCTAACACAATGCCGAGAAGCAGCTGACCTTAAGTATGGAAGCAAAGCTGACGTAGTAAAAACTCAACTCGAGGACTTTGCTAAGTCAGCACTGGCTTCAGGAGTTACAAACAAACAACTGGGCCAATATTTATTCACTCTCGGTACAAAAAGTTTTGAGGAACTCGTTTGAACAGCCTTCAGCATGGAAAAACATGTACAAAGAGTCGAAACCATCCCACTCCCTCAAACTCTTTGTAATCTCGCTCATACGCAGAATATAAACTCTACCCCTCAAGTACCCCATGTAAACCAACCGGTTACTAGGTTACTAATCTGTCTGCTAATATAACTTGCAATTTCTGTAATATCAAGGGACATACTTACAGTGAATGTATAAAAAGACTTAACACCCCGATTTGCCAGCTATGCAAAAATTATGGACACGAAGCAGTAACTTGTAACAAACGCTTCAACGACCGTAATCAAAACTCGTACAGGGGAAATCCACCAATTTTCAACCCATCAAACAATTCCTCACAAAATTTGAATAGAAATCAAGACTATAGGGCGTCCTATGGAAGAACAAACAAACAATCAAGCTTCAATAGAGACAGACCCAATACATACCAATACCCAAGAGCAAACCTAGAACAAACTACAACAAGTAGAACAAATCCTTCTCAGAACCGAAACCCATTTAGAAATGATAATGCAAACTCTCAAAACCGATTAGGAACAAATAACGAAAGAAGAGTATTCCTTATGGAAGCTACATGTGATTGGTGTGGAAGAAACACCCACATAACCAATGAATGCTCCTTTAAGAACAAATGGGAGAATACCCAATCGGGAAACTCTCACTAGTCGACCGAAAGACCCCCGGATCGACTCTAAATAGTATTAAGGAAAATTTAGGGCAACCCCAAAGTAAGCTTCAATTACCAAGAACGTCTGATCCTGTTAAGGAATCAGCACGTTTCAGATTAAACAAAAACATAAAATTACCGTCCATAGAAATTGGATTAGATATTGGAAGAAGTAAAACGACCCGTCTGTTAGTAGACACAGGTTCAGAGGTCAGCCTTCTCAAACGAACGGCGTTAGAAAATAGAATTAGAACAGATACACAAAAGAAACTGACCATCAACACACCTTGTGGCGTCGGTTATACGTCAGGAGAATGCATAGGTAAAATCAAAATACCAACGCTACCTTCGTGTGAGTTTCAAGTAGTTGAAAATTACCTGTCTGGGGTACGATTTTTTGGGAAAATACTGCAATGTAGATGGTCCTAATAAATTTATAACAATCCCTCAAATATACAAAAGTCACACAGAGGTGAACAGTATTCCACTGTTAGAATCTAACATAACTGAAGAAAATAAGTTGACCATTTCGCATAATGGAAGTTCTTTCACGAGGACTCACTCTCACGTGAATACCTCTAACGAAACTAAAGAACCAACTCAGATTCAAAGTAGCCCAAGGTAAATGAATACATCGAAAAAGAACTAAATTTTGAGAAAAAATTACCTAAAGAAGAATGTAGTTTGCGGCGCAACACTGCGACCGGCCTAGACATGAATTCTGGAAGTAAAAACCCAAAAATGTATGCCCTTTAAACACACCCAAATCATTGCTCTCAGCAAAATCTTAAAGTCCGCCTTGCAAAGTGGAACAGAGAGATGAGTTACAAAGAATAAGTGTGTCTGAAGATAAAGATAAATTCTGCGGAAACTTTATCCCCTCAGGCAAAGGAGTAATTCGTGTACTTCAAAAGATGACAATAGTTTCAAACAATTTAAAGAAGAAATAAATCAAATAATGAGAATCGATATATCTGAAAACCTAAAAATACTTAATGAAAATAATGGCCCTCGCTGCCAAACAATGCTTACAGCCGACGAAACAAATAACATAAATAAAAACTCATATCAAATTACAAATGAACAAATACTACAACCTGCAAACAATAAAAAAGAAGAAAATATTGGCGTACGCCAAGAAACACTACACACCACGAATAATATAAAAAATAATTTAAATAAATCTCATATTACAAATAATGAAACTGAAACAATTAATGTAGAACTAGAAAGAAAAATTCGGATACCAGGTAGAACAAAAACGATTGTGGAACTTCCAATAAAATTTGTTGAATCCAAAATATGTTTAGCAAAAGAAATTGGAGATGGAATATTTTTAGGAAATTGTTTATTAGCAAACAATGAAATTAATGTAAAGATACCTATAATTAATACACAGGAATACGATATAACGATACAAAATTTAGATATAGAAATTGCTAACCTTAGCGCATATAAAATAATAAATTTAAATGACGATGTCAGTAGAACGAACAAAAAACAAGCATTATGTTACCATACCAGAACTAAAGTTGAAATCAGAGACGATAGAATTAACGAATTAATAAGGCAATTAATGAAAGACAAAACACTTAATGACGAAGAACGATGGGCTATTACAGACAAGCACACGATATCATGATATATTTTTTTTACCAGGTGAAAAACTGACTCATACAATGACAATGCAACACGAGATACAAATCAAACAAGATCAGGCACCTATTAATACAAAGATGTACAGGCTACCCGAGAAACAAAGAGGTATAATCAACGAACAGCTCGCTGAGATGCTCGAAAATGACATCGTACAAACAAGTAAAAGCCCCTGGAACTCGCCACTTTTGGTAGTACCTAAGAAGGCAGGTCCAGATGGTGAAGTACGATGGAGAGTTGTCGTTGACTTCCGTTAATTGGATGAATATACAGTAGGAGATGCATTTCCATTACCCCGTATAGAAGATATTCTCGATCAATTGGGTCACGCAAGGTATTTCACTACGCTAGACTTGGCTAGTGGATATCACCAAGTTCTAGTTGATCCAAAAGACAGAGAAAAGACTGCCTTCAGCACGGCGTATGGACACTACGAATTTAAGCGTATGCCGTTTGGACTCAAAGGAGCCCCCGACACGTTTCAACGCTTAATGAACTACATTCTAACAGGTTTACAAGGTCTGGAATGTTTTGTGTATCTGGATGACATAGTTGTATATGGCAAAAGCATAGAAGACCACAATAGCAAATTACAATTAGTTTTTGACAGACTGCGAGAACACAATTTAAAACTCAATGTGGAAAAATGTCAATTCCTCCGTCGAGAAGTTGTATATTTAGGACACAAGTGCTCTGCAGAGGGAGCGCACCCCGATCCCGGAAAAACTAGTTGTGTACAAAACTTTCCTGTACCTCGAACTCTCAAGCAGACGCAATCTTTTCTTGGCCTGGCAAATTATTATCGCAAATTTATACCTCAGTTTTCAAAGATAGCAAAACCAATCACTAAGTTAACACGAAAGGACGTCAAATTCAAATGGACCGATAAGTGCCAAGAAGCGTTTCAAAAAATAAAAGACCTTTTAGTATCTCCTCCCTTATTGATTTACCCTGACTTTAACGAACCATTCGACTGACGACTGACGCCAGCGACGAAGCTATAGGAGCAGTACTCTCTCAAGGAAAACTAGGAAAAGATAAACCAATTGCCTACGCTAGTCGTACACTAAATAAAGCTGAACACAATTATTCCACGAGTGAGAAGGAAATGCTAGCTATAGTGTGGGCAACTAAAAATTACCGATGCTACCTTTTGGGACGAAAATTTACTGTAAATACAGACCACGAACCCCTAACTGGTAGTTTTAGGACAAGAGACCCAACTTCAAGACTGATTAGATTTCATCACAAACTTTCCGAATACGCTTGTACTCTTAAGTATAAACCCGGTAAAAAGAACAATAACGCTGACGCATTAAGAAGGATCCCTACGGACGAGACAGTCGATCCCCTTAAAAATACAACGTGTTTAGCATTGACACGAGCCCAACACACTCAACAGAACATGGACAAAGGTAAAACAAATACTAACCAAACAACTAACAAATACACACATCTATCAAAGATGACCCGAAACAACCCATTATAACACAAAACACTATCCCACCAATGACTCAAGATATATTTTCTAACAAATATTTTCAACAAACGACACAAGAAACTGATTCAAGTAACGCTCAAGAAAAACTGTATAGCACAGAAGACATACAAACGATTCTTAAAGACTATCATAATTCCCCATTCGGTGGACATCAAGGAGTCATTAAAACATATAATCGCATTAGAAGAAGGTATAGGTGGCTCAAAATGTTTAGAGACATTTCAAGGTATATTAAGAGATGTCCGAAATGCCAAAAGATGAAGGCAAGCCCAGAAGAAAAAATGCCAATGATTATTACAGACACATGCCAAACACCATTTGACAAGGTATATTTAGACAAAGTAGGACCATTACAAGATTCCTACACAGGACATAAATATATACTGACGTTCCAAGACAATTTGACAAAATTTGTAGATTTCTACGAATTACCAAACCAGGAAGCCGAAACAGTTGCCCATATATTCTATGAACAGATAATTAAAGGTATAGAATACCAAAACAATTGGTAACTGATCAGGGAGCAAACTTTTTAAGTAAATTATTTAAACAAGTGTGTAAACTTTTAAAAATAGAAAAACTACAGACAACGGCATACCACCCCCAATCTAATGGTGCACTTGAAAGAGCACACCGGCCACTAGTAGAATATTTAAGAACTATATGCGATGATAATCCAAGATCCTGGGATCAATATTTGAGAACAGCTGCATTTGTCTACAACAACAGCGTACATGAGGGAACAAAATTCACTCCAATGGATTGTCGTTTTGTTTTCACCGCAGACATACCTCCAAACCTAAAACGAGAACCAGAACCAGTGTATGACCACGAAAACTATTACTTTACCTTAAGACACAAATTACAAAAAATAAACACAATTGCTAAAAAAAACCTCATAAACAGCAAAAAGAACTCAAAAAACTATTACGACCAAGGTATAAAACCGAAGACATTCCACATAGGAGATAAGATACTAGTCAAAAATGAAAATAGACAACACAAATTGTCAGAAATATGGACAGGCCCCTATACTGTTGTAGAAATTCCTAATGAAACTAATAGTATAATACAAATAAAGAAAAAACGAGTAACCATTCATAACAATCGATTAAAACACTATTTTGACTCATAAACATTACTAACCATAACCCATTTTTTTTGTCATATTATTTATTATTATTTTTTTCTCTTAATTGACAGTACAACTGATGCTTTTTATCATGAGGGTAACAGCAACACCAGCTACATTTAAGATAGAAAAATTAAACAATTCGGGGATAGTATTCGAAGACCTAGGGAAAGTCAAAGTCAAAAAAGTCAAAATAGCCGAGATCAGCACTTATGTATACGAAAATCATTAACCAAGCTGAAGCATCATGGCTAAAAATTTGCAAGACAACCACACCTGCGATAGTCAAACATCAATACTTAACTCATTGATTTCATCTGTTCGCGAACACACAAAAAATATCCAAAACCTAGTTGAACCACATCGATC
Source organism: Melangyna quadrimaculata (assembly GCA_949320155.1). Lineage (NCBI taxonomy): Eukaryota > Metazoa > Arthropoda > Insecta > Diptera > Syrphidae > Melangyna > Melangyna quadrimaculata. The sequence continues at coordinate 268,441,063 of OX439483.1, forward strand.
CAAAAGATCCCTCTTTGATGGAATAGGAAACGGATTTCACTATATGTTCGGAGTTATGGACAGTCAAGACGAAAAACGACTTTACAGTAAACTGAATAATTTAGAAACTGACTCACAGACATTAGAAAAATTACAAAAGAAACAAATTACAGTAATGAAAACATGATTAGAAAGGCTACAACAACCAATTACAATTTTGGAAAAGAACCAACAAAACATAACCGAAGGTTTAGATAAATTATTAAACTCGACTTACGACGTCTACAAGAATCAAAAATTTCAAGAACTTTTAATCAGTATTAGTCTACAAATCTTAGACATACACCACAGACAACAAATAGTGATAGATATTTTAACTTCTTTAAAACAAGATCAACTACACCCTCTCTTAATAACACCATCTCAAATATTAGAAAAGTACTTAGACGTATGTCCTAACCCAACCATACATAACCGGCAGATGCTACTTAATATCCTTACAAAAGTACTATCCGTAAAAACGCAATTGATGAATGGATCAATAATAGTACGAGTGATACACTCCCAATCTTTAACCTGGAGCCATTTGATCTCCAACAAATCCAACTGTTCCCCATACAGAATAAGAATAAAGTTCCCGCAATACTAGACATTCAAGAAGACTTTTTAGCAAAAAATTAACGAACTAAAGAACTCTTACTCTTGAAAAGAAGAGAATATGACCGGTTAAAGAAGACATCTACCCAGCTTCACAACACCTGGTACGTAGGACCACTAGAATCTCCGATAACAAAAGGAACAAACACTCACAGTTGCTCTATATCACTGATATTTAACCCTTACGAGGAAGAAAACCAATGCGATTATTTATTTCAATCAAACGAACAAAATTATCTAATTAAATTAAATCAAAAGAACACTTGGCTTTACTCATTCCCAAATCCAACGAAAGTAAAAATCCAATGTTCAGGAGAATGGGATGGAACAAATCTAAATGCAACTGGAATCATTTCTCTGCAACAGCCTTGTTTGTTCCAAATCGAAAACCAAAACATTTATTACGAATATACGGATCACATTCAACTTGAGTTTAATCAACCAAACTTTGAACTGCCCAACCTTACACTAAATGATTCAATGACAGAAGTTTTCACTAAGAGTACTCAAAAGCAACCACTTATAATAGTAAAAGGAGTAGGTGCAAACGAAGTTGTGAAGAAAAACACATACGCAATAACAGATTTGGAAAAAAATATGATAGAATTCGAAACTAAAAGACAACAGACGACGAGAAACGAAACATTTACACTAACGTCATTATCATTTAATACATTAACAATATTAAGTATCATTGGAATGATATTAGGAAAATGTATATACAAAAGAAGAAAGAACACGACAAAACCTTCGGCAGATTACGAAATTCCTTTACCAACAATCTCAAGACCTATAATACATCATACCGTCCAAATCACTCCAGAAGTTACCAACTACAATCCCAACTCCACCAACCTCACGACCAACCCCTCGCCCTATATCAACAGCACCTGTACCACAAATGAATAAAATCCCCACCCCAACAACATATAAACTCAGAAAACCTTCCAAAACGGAAAACGATATCAAACGTACCGACAACGATAACACCAACACCACCACCACCACCACCACCTCCAGCACCACATTCCAACATCATACAAAAAACTACAACTGAAAACAAATCTATTCGCAGACCAAGAAAATTACAATTATATTAATAAATATAAATAATTTTAATTATAGAAATACAACTAAACAACAAAACCAAGATGAATTCAGGACATATAAACAAAATTCAGATGCACCATTATCTTTATAACTTGCAGCAGATCAAAAAACAACCTAATAGCGAGAAACTTCCTACAATATGATACTGAATTTGATATTTTTATATCATTAATATTTATTTACGATAGATAAAAGAATTGTTTTTCGCGAAAACAAACTTTTTAATAACGCGACGGGGCCACAAGTAAACGAAAACAAGTAGGAGAATGAGAAAATGGGAAACGTCAGTTGTCTAAGTAGGAAGAGCTTATGTCGATTTCTTTTCAACTATTGGAGATCAAATCTTTTTTTTTTGTTGTAAGGAACTCGCAAGCAAAATAAATTTTTTTCTATGATTGTATGTGTGTGCAATTTGACAGGCCCGAACGCACAATTCTTAAATTTTTTTTTGAAAATGAAAAATTGTAATTCTATCTACATATAGTAAATTTTATTTAATTTATTTTATTTTATTTACTAAAGAATAGCCAGAAATGTCAAATCTTCCTAGTGTGTGTGCAAGTCGGTGTAAATCTTTCTAAAATTAAAGATTTGATTTGTTTAGAAAATTTGATCTTTTCTTCTAAACAAATCAAATTTCCCCTGCACAGATTTGATTTTTTTGTTGAAAGGAAATCCACATTAGAAATCAGAAATTTTGCAAAAGTACTAGATTTCTTGCAATCTAGTCTCGGAAAGAGCTCTTAAGTTGCTAAGCGAGAACACTCTTGTGCAGATTTTCTCGGCGCAACTTTGAAGAGAAGAAAATTGAATGGGTAGGAATGTTGTGGATTTTCACTCGAGAGTGAAAGTTTGTAGCTAATGAAGTCAATGATCTTGGAAATTAAGAAAAAAAAAAAGCTTAAATTTCTGCAAATTTTCCAATGCCGGTTAGTGATAGGATAAAGAATAATTGCGGAACAAAACGATCATTTTCCATCGACTGAGACGGTTGATAATTCTTTTCTCTGTTTATATAGTGGTTTAAAATTTCGCTTTTGCAATTGAATTTATACAAAAAAAAAAAGTTTTAATCCAATCAATCATTCGGAGAATAATTTATTCCAAAGTGGTCCAATTTCATACCTAATTTTGTTTGTACGAACCTACGGGCTGGAAAATAATAAAATTAAGGCTATATCCCGTGAAGGTAAAATGTTAAACATTTTTGTTGGTGATTTTCTTTTGAAAAAAAAAATGTGTTTTTTTTAGAAAAATATAAGGAAATTTCTAATTTAAAACTGCCATATCACCAGGCAAGCAGGAAAATTAATCAACCAATATCAATACCTACTAACGAACTTTTTATGAAAATACCTATAGGTGCTGGTGTATATCTAAATCAAGTGACCGATTTGCCCTCCAAATCCCATAGCTAGTATAGCTCAGAGGGTAAAGCGGTCGATTACCATCCAGGGTGCGAAGGTTCGAGTCCGGTGGTAAAGATTCAATACATAAACCTAATTTGATTTTTTTTATTTTAATTTTTAACGTAATTTTTTATTTTTTTTAAATTTGGATTTCTTTTTTTTTACAAGTGTTTTAATCTAACGGTGTTTTCGAGTTTATGGAAAGAGGATTCATTTTTTTTATTAAATCGCGAAACGTACCGTAAGGTCTCGGTCCGCGGATTATACATATATATCTACATATAAAGAAAAGTGTTTAAAATAGTTGCACAAGGGCAACATTATAAAAAAAAAGGGTATATACATCTTTAAAAGAAAACCGTCGCAGTGGCCACTACAAGAGGACTTTAAGGGTGAGTTAGTGAGTATACCATATTATGTTGTAAAAAATTTTTTAATCTTTAATATATACATATATATGACATACAAAATTAAATAATACGCGGATTGAAGGGGGGGTTTGAACGGGGGATTAATGTTAAAATAGAAAAAGAAACAGTCTAAGTGAAAGAAAGAAAAGTGAAAAGAGGATTTTAAATCCCAATTTAATTAATAAATCGAAGACGAGTTAATAAAGGAAAACGAATTTTCTTTTTATCAGCAACATGGCTACCGAAGGGTGAATTAACCTTGTTTTAATATTATATAATTTTAAATTTTCACTGAAGTCGAAGAAAAACCTTTTTGATTTACATTTAAAATAAATTTATAAATTAGCATAAAAATATGGATTAAAATAAATTGTAAACAACTACACTGAAAGAAACAAAAAAATGATGGTTTATAATATTAAAGATTTTTTTTGAACATACATATAACAAAATGAGTTTTGAGTAAGTGTAATTTTGGGATGAAAGAAATGAAATGAAGGAAATGATGTAGAAGGGGGAGAAGAAGCCTAATCAAGGGGTTACTCTAGCAAGGGAGTAACCATGGTAGGGAGGGTAAAGTATGATATCTCGCGCATCGATAACACCTGGATGCAAGTCTGGCAAAAAAATAAATTTTTTTGTAGTGAGCTCGAGGTCCAAGAACCTTGACCACCACTGAGCTAGGGGTTCCTAAATTGCCAGCATGGACCGTAAAGGCAAAGCAGCTCGTTACAAATACTAAGCTTGCAGACAATATCTGTACCAATTCTTTTGGGAAGAAGTACGGACGAATGGATGGGAGATACAAACGTATTCAAATATGATCTCCTAATGATACCAATAGAAATAGTGGGACTTCATTGGACTCTATTGGTCGTCAACAACAAAAATAATACTATTAAAAGCTACAAGTTGGGGGTATCAGCTTTTCAAACATTTTTGGCGGTAGAAAGATTCTTAAACAAGGAATGGACCAAAAAATATGGAAAAATGCAAACGCCGAACTACGACTTCAAGAACGTTAATGTACCTAGTAATATGATGGGTTTTGACGACGGCGAGTTAACCTGCATGGTGGCGAGACATCTAGCCCTACGCAAAGATTTATTGTCTACTAAAGCAGAAATGGAAAAATTCAGAACACATTTAAACAAAGAGTTGGAAAGGTACCCTGAGTTTCGTTACAAACCAACAAAATAAGAAACAAAAAGAAAAACACTTTTTTACATTGACACACATTTGAGTTTTGAGAACACCTGACCATTGTAATTAAAACAATACAAGATATAAAACACCATAAACTAGAGTATAAATAACAGAAACCATAAAATTAAAGAATTAGTAAGATACTAGATACACTACCACAATGAATAAAGAATATAACAAAGGATACAACGCAGCAGCGACAGCCAAAGAATATCAAACGGAAAAAGGCAGACAAACCCTAAAGCTACCGGAGGTTATTGCAAAACACGTTGGACCGAAACCTATAACCATAGAGGAATATAGGAGAAGGCAGAAGCAGACCAACGATAGAACCGCCGACACAGAAGAAGACGAAAACAAGAGAGGGAAAGGCAATATAGGAAAGAAATAAAAAATAATAAATTAAAACTTGTGTTTGCAATTGTAATTAAAGGAATTATAGGTAATATTATAAAAAATGAAGACTATAAAACAAACAAACAAAATGATGAGTATATCTTCTTTGGGAAGTTAACTTTAACAAGAAACTATTGAGTTCTTAGCAACTGAATAACAACAAACAAAGCAACTGAGCAACAAAATATAACATGTTTTTTACAAAAATGCGTATTAAATTTAAGCAACTTAAGAACGCCTAAGAAAGACAAAAAAAAAAAAAAAAGTAGAGAAAAAGGTACATCAATAAATTCAATATAAAGTTAAACATATCAATAATTGTAAGAAAATAAAGATTAAAACCAATAACTGTACAACTATATTTAAATAACTATACAAATATTCTACAAAAAAAAAATATATATACTTAAAAACAAAGGTTAATACATTTTTCGAATTGTATTATATAAATAAATGATTGTATATGTAATTATAATTAAATGAATGTAACTACCTATACATAATAAACTTATAGCTTTAAATAAAAAACAAAAATAAAGAATGGTCAAAATATCACAAAAAAAAACACGACATGATTCCCTACACCTTCCGTTGCCTAGTATGGAAATGATATGCCATACTATTATAGTAATTTCTAAGACAAAAGAAATGCATCACGTAAATAACCTGTTCATATCGAAAATGTACCGATCAAATCAATTTTGTCTCTTCAAAACAAAATATGATCATTTTTTAGAAGGGGGAGGTGTTGTATGATAACATTATGCTAACATAATATTACCTACCATCCAACTTCTCATTAACCAAGTTCAAGCGCGTCATAAAACTACACCCAGAACAAGGCCAATGCCAAGCTGTGTGCATTATTTGACACACTATTTGGTTTTAAAAAATAAGCACATGGGTTTACGCAGAACAAAGTAAATACCTACAAAATATTCTGCTGCCCTGTGAATAACAATAAAACAAACCAAAGGTATGACCTAGTAACTGGGTGACGACAAGTATTGCATTGTCGTAACATGACACGTGACTTGGAGTTTGTTTACACTTACGTTTAATGAACCAGGTTATGAGGTGCATTGCAATATGAATGAGGAAATAAAAATATGAGGCATAACAAATAATCTAGGCCACAGAAGAATGACCTAAGGAATGTGATGTGTTTGATGAAAAGAAAAATAATGATGATGCTAAGTTTAAGAGTAGGAAATAAGAATTCAATGTTAGAATTAAGACTAGGAAATAAGAGTATTATTATAAATAGTGTTAAGAAAAATGAAAGAAGCGTGATTAAAAGATTTTACTCACACTGGAACGCTTCGTCTATTTGATTTTAAAAAAAGAAGTTGGAATACCCATCAGAAGTAAGTATGCTCCCCCAGAACGAGTAAAAAGATCATGGCTTATGCCAAACCTCTAACAGCGTTGCTAACGCTTTAACTGGCGAAAGTAGGGCCATTACACTGAAACGACCTAGACGGACAACGTAGATCCCATCCCCATGTTCCTAGAACATCCCACGTACAAATCCGTTAGACAAGCATTATACAACAGTGTAGGAAAAATAAAGGCACTAAGCTATAACCAGGTAGGCTGAATTCGGAGTAATCAGAATTTTCACCTGCCTGGGTTTCACTTAGTGCCAAGACTGCTGGTCTGTTTTTTACAGTATGTACGTACTCAGCCCCCGAATGTTGCTAATATCGACCCTAAATTCACCTACCATTACGAAAAAACAAACGTAAAAAACCAAATCAGACAGTTATCTATGCTGATATTGAGTTTGGGCCCCAATAAAACTTCACAATACAAAACACTACCAGTGTTATGCCTTAATAGTATGTATTGATCCGCCCCTGGAAACCCAAAAACAATAACAGCAATTTATCTGATATGCTTTGGCTTAATCAATTGCAAGCTTTGTATAAGGTGATATACATACTCATACTCTGCCAAAGCACTGTGAGAGATGTGGGAAGGAGAGATAGGAAAATTTACCGCTTTGCTATGGTGTATGCTGCTGCATCATCGTCTTCGCATGAGTGCACTTGTTTTTTGTTGTTGGTTTTTGTACGGTTTTTTGTTGGATTTTGTTTGGCACTAGGTACTGGCACTTGCACTGTGATGTTGATTTGGGCTATTTTTTTTTTTTTATTTTTTAATTACTCGGCGCGACTATATATGTACATAGTTGGATTTTTATTTTTATTTGTAACTATTAGATTATGGATTTATTATTTATTTTTTTCGAAAGGGGCAATTAGAGAAGCACAACTGGATATTTTTGTTGGATTAATTATTATTGAACTGGGGGTATTTGGCAGGTATTTCCATCACTCACGCACACGATCGCTCACAGAGGGCTGTAGATCGGAACTGGGATAAATTCTCTTTGATGTGTTGGGCGTGAAGGCGAATTGAATTGTTGGTGATTTATGATGATTTATTGACCAAATTGGAATGAATAATGGTGATTGGAAGTGATTAAAAAATAATCTTTCCGTCGGTTTAAGATTATTTTTTAATCACTTACAATCACCATTATTCATTACAATTTGGTCAATAAATCATTTTTAGTATAATATGAAAAATATTCAAAACGGTGCGGTAGTTATAACAGGTGATGAAGTTCGGTAAAAAAAATTGAGAATGAGTTCAAAGAAAAACATAGTGACAATTAAGGCCGTGTATCAATTGCGTTAAAAGTGCGTTAAATTTGATCCCATTGCTAAATTTTGACATTACTGAGGTGAATACAGACGTCAAAATTTAACTTGCTCAGGAGCTCGTTTAAATTTTAACAAGTGGATAAATTTTGACGTTTGTATTAAGCTTCTTGTACATTACTTAAACCATCGACCTATTATACCTGGACTGCTTCTTGTAAATTACTTAAACCATCGATTTATTATACCTGGACTGCTAGGAGCCAATATCACGATGGTTCCCTTTATAAAAAAAATCGATACACTAGCGGCAATTTGTAAATGACTTAGGCCTAATTTATTTACTCAAAGTTGAACATAACTTTGGGATTTTTACAGTCAACTTGAGAAATAGTTTTTATTCACTCGTAGTTGACGTTTTCAACTTTTGATTTGCAACTCTATAGTTGATCAACAAAACAGTAGAAGATAGTGATTAAACATGGGAATTTTCATCATCTTTTGACATCGAAAGGAAAAAAATCTTAAAATAAATATTAATTAAATAAAAATAGAACTCTGTTTTAATTGAAATAATAAAAAAAAAAAAATCGTGCAAATAACCTACTTCTGAGAGAATTGGGCGTCATCTTATTGGAGCAGCGATAATATAAGGCGACAATATAAAATGCTTCCCCGTGTTGGTATCGATAAATAGGACGACTATGATTTCATTTATCGTTCTCGCCTCTCAAAAGCAACGACAATTACGTTTTTTTTTTTATTAAATAAAGGATTCATTGTCTTTTGACCAAAGACATATCGGAAAATATCGGTTCAAAAAAACAAAAACAGGTTCTCGTTCGATCACCAAAATCAAGCATCTTCGGGCGTGGTTAGTACTTAGATGAAGGACCGCATGAGCATTGAGTTTTTTGTCTTGGTATTCTTTTGACTCCGCGCTGCAGATGGAATGAAAAATCCATTCCAATTATTGGGAATAAATAAAAAATCGGCAATAATGGTTTATCCCGAGTATTTTATTGAATAAGGAGACCCAAAATTCTTATTTCAAATATTTTGATTATCTAAAATGAATAAAGAAACATTCACACTCAAATGCAAAATTATTCTAACCAAAAGTTGAAAACGACGTCTTGTGTGTCATGCTTAACAAATGAGAATGACGACCGACTAGCAGTCTAGGTATACTAGGTTCATGACTGCCACTATCAATATGCAATTTCCGTGTTCAAGATCGTATCCAAAGCGATTTGTATAGATTGGTGTTGTAATTCCTTCTGAAAAAAGTGTTGCAACAACAAATCAAGATATCCACCGTCTCGGATAAGTTCCTTAACGCAAGGAACGTAGATGGGAAATGTATGTTTTAAAAAATTCCATTTAACGCAATTGACACAGCAAAACCCTTAACCCTTAGCGGTGAATAACCGCTATAAAAAAGGATATTTAACCAAAATTTTAACGCAATTGACACACGGCCTAAAACGTAAAAATACCAGAACGAAGAAAGCCGAGTACTTATTGTGGGTGTGAGAGAGAAAGTTAATGAGGATGAACAAGCTAAATGTCTTAAAAACTAAAACGCGTTAAGTGAATATGATGTCAGGTGTATGCATATACACGATAAACAGAAATAAGGTATGCTCATTAGATACACCCAATCATCATCCGCGAGTTTGGCAAGCGAGGTTGTTAATTGGAAACTTTCAACTGGTTTTTGTTATTTTGTTTGTTTTTCGGTTTAAAGAGTAAATTTTAAAATTTGAAAAGGGTTGTTTGTGCTGTTTTGGGGTGTAATAATACACCGGATAGAAAAAAAAAACAGTGAACAAAAATTAAAATACATATCAATATTTCCTGAAAGACGCTAAAATGTGCAAATTGTGGATTAGTGCTTGTGGGAATAAAAAAGATTATTGTACTTTAAAACAGTGGTGTTTGCTCAGGACATTTAGATCGAGTGACTATGCAGTTAAGGATATACTTTTATAGAGTTTTAAAAAAAGAATCAGTACCACATCCTGCAGCTTTAGTTGGTGAATGAAAAAGTTGGAAGGTGGACTTAGAAACGAAGTGATACATTCTTTGAAAATGTTACTTTTATAGTCATATTATTAAAAACAGCGCTTAACTCACCTTTAACCCTTCGCTGAACCACCTTCCTTATTGGCTTTGCTAGCTAGTAAGTGGCAGAAATTTAACTCCTAGTTTATCAAGAGTAAATGATAACTCACCGCTACCTCCGTTTATTAATATGTGGGTTAGAAAACATTTTTATTAAAAACAATAAGGAACATCTATATACAAAAGGGAAGTTCCTGGAAAACCATTTTAAAAATGTTGAAGCTGTGCATCTAGACTTAACGCAAATAGACTATTTCTTAAGTGTAGACTGTATTTTAGAATTATATGGTGTCCACTATTTTTCAAAATAAATTTCCCTGACGTTCCCTGACCAATTTCAAAATTTTCCCTGACCAAAAAATTAAAAAAAAATATTTTTTTCATGAGTAAGTACGTATTAAATAAATATAGCACAAAGTGGTAGAAAATGTACATATTTGAATGGAGTAAATTAAATCTTAGGCAAAAAGAACTCAAATTGCTTTTTTCAAAGATCTATCTGAAGGTACACATTACCGATTATATTGAAAGTGAAAAATAATAACTGCATGAATTAAAAAAAAAAAATTGTTTTGTAATGTAGTTCATAGTAATGATAAATGCCCATTTAAATAAAATCCTTTTACACTGTGATTATTTAGGCTCTTTTGTCTATTTGTAAAAAATGCGAATAAAAACAATATTATTCCATTATTTTCCCAACGTTTCGAGAGTATTCTTCACTTCTTCAGGGGTTATATATTTTGTTCAATTTGATTGTTACAAAAACTACATACTCTGCTTCTTATATTGACACAAAACTGAACATTCAAAAAAATAAATAATATATTAAGAACAATCTTACAGGTACTTTTATTAAATTTAATAAAAGTACCTAAACTCAACTGTGATATAAGTGTCATTTTTAATTTTGTGTTTGATTATTTTTTGCTAGATTGTTCTTAATTTATTATTTATTTGCTTTTATGTTCAATTTTGTGTCAGTGCCGTCTCCGGGAATGATGCAATAGTAGGATACAAGAAGCAGAGTATGTAATTTTTTAACAATCAAATTGAAAAAAATATAGTTATAACCCCTGAAGAAGTGAGGAATACTCACGAAACGTTGGGAAAATAATGGAATAATATTGTTTTTATTCGCATTTTTTACAAATTAACCAAAATAGCCACAGTGGAAAAGTGACACAAAAAAAATTGGACAAATTCATAACATAATAAAATCCTTTTAAATGGTGACGTGAAATAAAGCCCAACGAAATAAAACCAAATTTGGCCTTTTTTCGCACACGCGGGGGTTAGTTCCCAAAAAAAAAAGGAATTAATCCCCCAACTGGCAGGCACCTTCAGTTTCAAAAGTTTTTGAACTAAACAGTACTTTGGGTGGCCCGCTTCGCGGGATCAAGGATTTTATCCCCCTTTTTGGGTCCTCTCTTCCGCTCACGTGAATCCGTCACTCCGCTAAGGGTACGCTCAGTCGGCTAGCAAGCGCCTATGCTTTCAGTCGGTCTGTTTTCATAGTTTTTGTACTAAACAGTGATTTGGTAAAAAGTCTTTAACCCTCGCGGTTTCTGTTTTGGGAAATTACACCCGCGGGGGGTAGTTCCGTAAGCGTTAATGCACTAAACCGAATGAAAAGAACAACGGTGATTTGTTTTGCAGTTTTTTGCAACGAAAAAAACATGAAAACGAAATAAAGCCAAATTGGCCTTATTTCGTTTTCTAAAGCGAAATAAAGCCAAAACTAAAATTTGGCGTTATTTCCACATTAAAAACGAAATAAGGCCAAATTTTTGATATTTGGCTTTATTTCGTTGGGCCTTATTTCAGTCACCTTTTAAATCATACATCTTTGCGATATTAAAATTTAATAGTTTATTTTTTTTAAATAAATCAAAATGTATTAATTCAGGTATGCAGAAACAGTATGAAGAAATAATCGTACTTAAAATATTTAACTTGGACGTGTGTTGGTTGAATCTCAGTCAAATTTATCAGTTTTTATATTTTCTTTTATTGGCCGCGATCGGAAACCTATGCGATAGCCTATTTAAAGGTCGATTCACAATACAAGGAATAAACGCGACGAGAGCGTGACGTGATTCGCTGTCATTTTTTTCTAGTCATAAAATCGTTGCCCAATTTACAATGCGACGAGTTTCTTGACGACGAGTTTTTTGACAGCGTTAAATTATTTATTGTTTTTGTTCTTGCTTGAAATTACTTCTTCTTGAAATTACTTTTATTATTTAATGTCGGTTTCGAGTGGACGGTTCGGAGTTACTCCTTCTACGCCAGATTTTCCATATTCGATAGGAATGGAACAGAAACAGTGAAAATGGATTAGCTCCGGATGACGAATCGAAAACGGCATAAATATTATAACTGTTTTTGTCCATTTCGGCTAAAAATCCTAATAAATTAAAACAATACAACATTATAATATTGTCAACATAAATTGATCTATAAATATAATTTCATTGTCAACAAAATTTATTTTTTTTTGTTAATTTCCCCTTGTCTCTTGTTTTCTTTATTCTTTTCTACAATTCCAACGTTGGCGTGACGTGACGACGAGAAACGTTTCATTGTGCATACCCTGGCGTTCCCTTGTATACTTACATGCTTTGAAATTGGTTTGCTTACTACGACGAGCTCTCGTCACGCTCACGTTGCGTTTTTTCGACGCATTGTGAATCGATCTTAAGATTGTTTCGTATCCGTAGGTTTAGGTTTTCGAACGGATTTGTTAATTTTGACTTCGCTTGTGATACAAAGGTATATCTAACAAAATTTTTCAGATAACATGGATAGCTATCCAACAGCAAAAGCTGTTTTGTCATCAGCTGTTTTTACACGGGATTCCATCAACACGTACCTATCTGGATAGCATAGTGATTTTTTTAAAAATTGATATAGAAAAAATTCTCTGACCGCTTCCCGAATTCCTTGACTTTCCCTGACTAAATTTTGTTCCCTGACTTTCCCTGACTTTCCAGTTTAGCGGACACCATGAATTAACTATTTAAACAAATTATTTGTAGGTGAAATTAACTGTAAAAATAGAAAAATTATAAAAATAATCCAATGAAATGGTATTCTTTTATCTTATATTCGAACGAGATGACGATGACGTCACACCACATCTGTCAAAACGCAATGAGCATACCATCTGTTTATCGTGTGCATATTATATCTGTCACCAAAAAATAATTTCTATAATGAAATGGACGGTGTTGCCTATGCCGAGTATATCTCCATAAAAAAATGTAGTAAGGTGTTACAACTGCTGTGGTTTTAACCATTCATCAAAGAAGTGCACCAATGCAAAAGTTTGTGTTAAATGTACCGAAAACCATGATGTAAAAATGTGTACATGTGTCGAAAATAAATGTATAAACTGCCACAATGCAAACATCAAGTTGAAAATGGACTTAAATACTAGCCATAAAGCATATGATGAAAATTATTTAGTTTATCAGAGAAAACTAAGAATTGCAGAGGAAAGAACTGATTACTAGCAACTAGATAATATTAGGTGTATATGATTAAATGCAAGTCGTTAATTAAATAACTTTAATGAAATTGAAAGTTTAGTGCATACTGAAAATGTTGATATATTAGTTATAACTGAAACACATGTCACTGACCCTGATGACTTAAATTTTGTTCAAATTTTGTTATAATAAGTGATGTAAATATGGACTGGTTTCATGTTAATGAAACTTACATAAGACGTATTTCAAATATTGTTAATGATAATAATTTACGCATGATTATTAATGAGCCAACAAGAATCACAAACAGTTCAAAAACATTAATAGATTATGTGATAACAAACTGTAGCCATATTATTGATTCTAAAGTTAATAAAGACTTAAAAATAAGTGACCATAAAACAATCGACTTATTAATAAAAAACCAATATGAGAGAAATGACAAAAAGAAAATTAAATACTGTGTATACGACCAAAATGTATTTCTGTTAAAATTGTCTGATATTCCTTTATTTTTTAATTTTGATAGTGAACAACCGTTTAGTCAGAATGTTTTATGTGATCAATTTGTGTCGAATATCAAAACGGTAGTAAATTCCATGGTCAAAGAAAAGGATGTCCCATATGTGAACGCAGAGTGGTTTATTAATGACATAAATGCTATGTAAAATACAAAAATCCGTCTTTACAGACATGCAGTTTTAAGCAATGATGATGGTGCTTGGTTGGAATATCAAGGGTACCGAAACCTATATAAAAAGACAATATGTGAAGCAAAATCGAATTTTATTAAAATGCAAATTGAAACTGCAAGTACACAGAAAGACATGTTATATAAAATATATGTCTTAAAGAACAATAATGATACTATATCTAATGTGCAATTTGAAGACGGTTCTGTGATAAACGATAGTGCATATTAAAGCGTTAAATTCAACGAATTCTTTGTCCATTCCATTAATCATATAACAAGATCTGTGATATTTTGTGATTATGAAAATTTACTAGAGCAGTGCAATATAAATTTTAAGTTCAATCAAATTAGTATAGAAAACATAAATAGTACAATAGATATGATAAACAAGAAAAGAGATTTTAATTTTATAAGTGTTAAAATGTTTAAAGGTTCCTAGTCTATAATTGGCTCCTTATTAACAAGATTTGTCAATATATCCCTAAGTGCTGGTGTTTTTCCACAAGACTGGAAAGAATCCCTTGTAGTGCCAACAAAAAAGGTACCAAATCCCAAAATACTAAGTGACTTTCGGCCTATAAACATGATGCCTTCGTATGAGAAAATTATTGAGAAATGTGTGGTGATACAACTCCAACAACAACAGTTACCAATCGGGATTTCGAGCAAACAATTCATGTGAAACCTGGAGAAAAGAAATTGACGATAAAAAATTTGTAATTGCGGTTTTCCTGGACTTAAAATGAGCTTTTGAAACAGTGGACCATAACATTTTACTAAAAAAACTGAAGTATTTTGGAATAAAATCAAAGGAGCTCAAGTGGTTTAATTCTTTTATCGAGGGAAGAACACAGCGTACATCCGTGAATAAGAAGGTATCGCTGCCAATTGAAGTGAACATCGGGATTCCACAAGGTACAATATTGGGTGTGTGGTTATTCCTTATGTTCATAAACGATATGAGCAAAGTTGTACAATCATCGAAGCTTATCCTGTTTGCTGATGATGGTCTTCTATATGTATCTGGCAAAAACTTAATGAATTGTTTAAAGGTACTAAATCAAGATCTGGATAGAATAAACATAAATCGCTGAAATGCATGTCGTTTCGGTGTATTCCTATTAGTTTGTCTTCAAATAGTGATGTATCTGTTCGTGTATCAATCAATATCAATGAGCAAATTGAACAAGTTAAACAAATGAAATGTTTGGGTATTGTATTAGATGAACAACTAAACTTTAAAGAACACATAAATTATATTTGTAAAAAAATATCTAAACAAAAGTGCTGTGCTAAGAAAAATTAGAAAAAATATAACTTTGAGTATGGCTGTTAACCTATGTAATGTCCTAATTAAACCTCATTTTAATTATTGTGCCAGTCTACTGTATATGTGTGCAAAGTCAAAAAAAATAGACTGCAACTCCAATAAAACAAAATAATGCGAATCATTTTGAAATGTAATAAATAGACACCAATTCAAAGAATGTTTAATTCTCTGAAATGGCTAAATGTAAACCAAAGACTTTTTATGTTATCTATGATATTTGTATATAAAATTAAAACAATATGTTTCCTGGCTATTTATGTGAAAATGTTATACTTGTAAATGAAGTTGTCGATCATAATTTAAGAAATAGTAATGATCTACGAATTGCTAGAACAAGAATTGTAAGAGGCCAGCGAACTATATTTTATATAGGTTTTCAAGGTTTTAATAACCTGCCACAAGAAATAAAAAACTCAACTAATTTGATGTTATTCAAAAAAAAATTAACTGAGTATGTACAAAGTAGTTATTAATTTCAATGTAATAATAAAATAATGTAATAATTTAAAGAATTTTATAAAGATAAGATCATTAAAAATATAAAGCTCCAGTTTAATACTATGTAAGTGAAAAATTGTAAATATGAAAACTAAATAGCTTTTGAAGCTAAATAAAATGCATTCAATTCAATTCAAATTCAATTGTGGTATGTCCCGATCTACATTGCCCGATATTTCCACGAAGATTTTTCCAGAAATCGTGTGAAATGTACACACAGAACGATTTTGTCCATCAGATTTTTTCCTTGTCTTCTTCATTTTTTTATTTCTGTGCTTTTCATTTTGCATTGATATTCACTCACACCATCAACCCAACGGCACACTGACAACGAACACACAAAAAACTGGAAAGAGGGTGAAAGAGAATATAAACAGACTGGAAAAATCGTTCGAGTTTTGTGGTACAAACGATTTGATCCCTACCCCTCACATTTCACTCCCTTCACCAACGAACAAAAGATCGGCACTGGAAAAATCGTTCAATGTAGACCGGGACTATAAAGAACTCAAAAGTCCCGGTCTACATTGAACGTATTTTTGATGGTGTGAGTGCATCTCAATGAAACATGAAAAGCACAGCAATACAAAAATGAAGAAGACAAGGTCCCGGTCTACATTGAACGATTTTTCCAGTGCCGATCTTTTATTCGTTGGTGAAGGGAGTGAAATGTGAGGGGTAGGGATCAAATCGTTTGTACCACAAAACTCGAACGATTTTTCCAGTCTGTTTATATTCTCTTTCACCCTCTTTCCAGTTTTTTGTGTGTTCGTTGTCAGTGTGCCGTTGGGTTGATGGTGTGAGTGAATATCAATGCAAAAGGGAGTGAAAAGTGAGGGGTAGGGATCAAATCGTTTGTCCCGATCTACATTGCCCGATTTTTCCACGAAGATTTTTCCAGAAATCGTGTGAAATGTACACACAGAACGATTTTTTCGATAAGATTTTTTCCTTTTCTTCTTCATTTTTGTATTGCTGTGCTCTTCATGTTTCATTGATATGCACTCACACCATCAAACGAACGGCACACTGACACCGAACACACACAAAAAAATGGAAAGAAGACGAGAGAGAACATAAACAGACTGGAAAAATCGTTCGAGTTTTGTGGTACAAACGATTTGATCCCTACCCCTTACTTTTCACTTCCTTCACCTACGAACAAAAGATCGCTACTGGAAAAATCGTTCAATGTAGACCGGGACTTTGTACCACAAAACTCGAACGATTTTTCCCGTCTGTTTATGTTCTCTTTCGCCCTCTTTCCAGTTTTTTGTGTGTGTTCGGTGTCAGTGTGCCATTGTACTGTGGGTACTATGGGTTTATGGTGTGAGTGAATATCAATG
Source organism: Melangyna quadrimaculata (assembly GCA_949320155.1). NCBI lineage: Eukaryota > Metazoa > Arthropoda > Insecta > Diptera > Syrphidae > Melangyna > Melangyna quadrimaculata. The sequence goes on from OX439483.1 coordinate 268,458,388, forward strand.
CAAAATGAAGAGCACAGAAATAAAAAAATGAAGAAGACAAGGAAAAAATCTCATGGAAAAAATCGTTCTGTGTGTACATTTCACACGATTTCTGGAAAAATATTCGTGGAAATATCGGGCAATGTAGATCGGGACAAGGAAAAAATCTTATTGAAAAAATCGTTCTGTGTGTACATTTCACACGATTTCTGGAAAAATCTTCGTGAAAAAATCGGGCAATGTAGATCGGGACAAACGTGATTTGATCTATGTTTGCAATTGTGTGAGTACCATTTTCTACTGATTTGGATGAAAATGAAACTTTAATTTGGTGTGTGTGCAAGTGCGTGTGAAAATCTGTGTTTGAAATCGAGATTTGCAAAATTGATCTAAATCAGTCAGACCACCAGAAAATTCGATTTTTTTTTTGTAGTAAAGAACGTGAAATCTGAAAAAGATCAAAAATATCGAATTATTTTTGTTGAATCGAAATCGACATCTATTTGGCTTTTGTTTACGTTTGGCTTTTCAGTCAATTTGTTCAATTGAATTATATCCGTGATGTAAAAGTATAAAGTTCACGTTGTTCAGTAAATAAAATAAAATAAAATAAATAAAATTTACTATATGTACATATGTACCTAGATAGAGTTACAATAATTTTCCATTTTCAAACAAAAATTAAAATATTGTGCGTTCGGGCCTGTCAAATTGCACACACCTACAATCACAGGAAAAAATGTATTTTTTGTTTGCGAATTCCTTACAAAAAAAAATGTTTGATGTCCAATAGGGCTTTTTAGAAAAAAAGCTCATGACGTTTGAGTGCTTGTCGTTGTTTGTTTTAGTGGTGCGTTCTTTTTTGTAACTATGTTCAAAAACAAGTGTGGCAATGTCAAAGTTAAAAAAGTTACTTTTTATTTAAGAACGATCAAAGTTAATAAAATGGGAAGGGGTTGAAAAAAAATAAACAAGACAAAATTTTTATTGCGCTAAATTTATTGATAAATAATTCACTACCAAAAATTAATGGTTCTTACAAATTAAATGACTATCAACTTCATTTTTGCATGAAATTGCTTTTTTTGTTAATTTTTTATGAGCCACACATTTCTTTATTAAAAACTTGACCAAATCGGAAGAATAAAATTTCGATGAAGTGAATTATTCAAAAAACAATTCCAAATATCAAAATCAATGGGTACGGTCAGATGATTAAGGGGACTTGCAAGTAGAGCAATTTTCTTGTCTGTGATTGGCCAGCTTTCAAAAAATTCACTTCAAATCAAGCGAACTATTATTGGAAAGTGACTGGAATGTAAATCAAGAAATATCTGCCTTAATTTAAAATCAAGTGTGTTCTTGTCAAAATTGTCATTTTTGAAATAAAAAATTAGTTTAACTTTTATAAATTGTTAATTAAATTAATTAAATTTAAAATGAAATTTTCCGTACATTTCGAAGAAATTTTGTATCCATGCGAGGATTCTCTTTTTCTAAACGAACTTTAGGTAAATTATTGAAGAAAAGTTATAAGTTTGACATACTGACATGTCGAAAAAAAGTTAGTTATTATAAGGCAGATTAGCATTCAATGGATGTAGTTGACTGGATATTAAGTCCCTCAACTCTCCTGAACGTACCCAATAATAAAACAATTAAATTTATGATAAATTATTACAAAATTGAAAACAATTCCAAAACGCATTCTTAACCCCAAAATAAAAACTCAAAGTTACTTTTTCTTAAGATCGCTGAAGGTTAACTATTTAAATATAAGAAACAAAAAGAACGCACAAATGTCATTAACCCAACATTTTGGCTGTCAGTTTTAAGTGGACAAGTTGGTTAAAATCCCCATCGTTGAAAGGAAATCGACATTAAATTTTTCAAAACCGAAACCCCCCAACCTCAAAATTTTTTCCAGTGTTCCCACCTGTAGAGATCCGTAGCTCACTGTATAAAAATAAAATCAAAATTCTAGGCGTGCTACCGTAATGGAAAGTCGCCCCCTTTACTCTTCCAAACTGTTGCTATTTCATTGCTGATTCTTGAAAATATCATTTCGGGCACTGCATCATTGCACATTGGTTTTAGGGCCAGTTTGTTCAAAGTGGGTTAAATTTAGTATATGACTTTCATAGGCTTTAATTAAACAACGCTTATCAACCAAAACTCCTTTGAATTAAAAAAAAAAAATGGGCGCGACTGGATTGCACAAAACTTGCTCTTGTAGCAAACAACTTTAACGTAGCTTGAAATAGTCAACGTACATATGTATTGGTTTCATAACATTATGATATAATTAAAAAAAAGTTTTAAAAACAATAAATGGTTACTATGAATTATTATCAATTAGTTATTTTAATAGCTAAAACAGATAGAGCTCAAAAAAAAGTATGCCATCTGATTTATTTAATAATTGTGGATTTATGAAAAAAAAAATTTTAAATCGTGAGAGCGGTTTTTTTTTAAATTAATTTTTTATATATAAAAATTCTCGAACCTTTTTTTAAAATAAAATTTGGTATGCCAACTTTTAGTATTTAATAAAATACAATTTTTCATAAAATCAAAAAAAAAAAAATTCTTAGCCCGTTTTCAAGATATTGAATTTTCAAAAACAAAAATTTTCAATATTTTTTTAAAAATCCAAAAACTATTTTTTCGAAAATTTTTATATGCAAAATTGTTAAAATTGTAAGCGGCCTTTTGTATAAAAATTTTGGTTGAAATCAGGGTAGTAGTTAACGAGAAATTCGAAAACCAAAAAATCGGTTGTATGACAGGTACCGTTAATAACTGTTATAAAAATTCTTTTTTCTATCAAAATATTTAGTTTAGTAATTTTAGTACTTCGTAATTTTTTTTGAAAATCGTTAGGGCCGTTTTTGAAATAAATCAATTTTTGTATATTGGTTGTATGACAGGTACCGAGCTAAAAAAAAATTCAATTTCCCCTCTAGGGAATCACATAAGAACATTAAGTCCAAAGTTTGAAAAAAATCGCTTCAACCGTTTAGGCTGCAGGTCGAGGTTCAGACAGACGGACAGGCAGACAGAATTGCGAGACCCACTTTTTTCGCGTTCTCTATAATCGTAATGTTAGGGAAAATTATCTTCTCGATTTTTTTTTTTTTTGTACGAATCCTAAACTTGCCCTATATTTGAGGATTTCCCAGCTCCACTAATCATGGATTAAAGGTGACTAGCTGTGAACGTACTGGCCCTTATTCTTGAATCTTTTTGATATCTTACCTTACAGGTATTTATGAAAATTGAATGCTTACGTTTCAAAAACCGAAATGTTTAAATTGTAATAATACTATTTTTAAATGATATATTATTAAGTTAAACGTATTACTTTATGAAAATAAAAAATGCTTACAGCCATTGAAGTGTTAGACTTTGTGATGTGCACAACCGATGGGTAGAAGAGCTTTTTTTTATAAAATGCATTTCCCGTTACAATACTAGTTACCGCAAGAGTTAAAGTGGAAAGAAAAATTGTAGAGATTTGCATTGTAGTTTTAATTTGTTAAATTATAACAAATTAAAGAGTTTATTTCACGAAATTAAATAAGACAGCTCAGATAATATATAGATAAATCATTATACAGATTAGAAATCCATCATACGTTTCACCCCCCAACAATTATTGAATTCGGATTTTCGCGAAATTATCTCTAGCTTTTCTCTTTCTAATTTTGACAGTTCGTTACAAAAAAAAAATGAAAGAAAAAAATCTAATAGCCCTTCCACACTAGCCCACTGTATATTGTTTTGAACCATAAACCATTTTTTGGCGTTTGGGACAAATTTTCCATGCAATTTTTGTGTGAGAATTGTTTTGTTCCACGTGCATATCACGGCGACAATAGGTAGATAAAATACTAAGAAAGTTGAGAATTGGTTTGTTCTACGTGAACTCTTGTTAAAGAAATGCTATGTATGTGGGACAATGATCGCAAACAAAATTTTAGTATTGGTTTGTGCCATCTCCATTACAGTTGTGTATATATTCGGAGACGATTGTATAAAATCAGTTAGTCGTGTCTTAAAGTTGACTGCCAAGGTGAAAGGAAGTGCGATCGCGGATATTTATGAGTTTTTTTTTTTGTAATGGACACTGTTTCATTTGCACCTGGCACTGATCTCTATAATACACTGGATAGTGGATTCATATAAAAATCTTGAAGCAAATTGAAGGAAAATTATAACAGTGCAAGGATACAACTGTTAACAGTTGCCATTTTTTTTTGTTTTAGTTTATAACAGTTTAAATTGTATTAAAATGGTGTTTTTTGTTTACATTTTTTTATTAGCTGATGTTTTTCGCGAGTGAGTAAGTAAGTTATTTATAATAGATCATAAACAAAAAAGATTTTAATTGATTTTTTCATAGTACGGAGTAAATTATTTCGAGATCCGCAACAAAAAAGGAACTGACTTGTGGTTGGGTGTGGATGCTCTTGGTTTGAGCATCTACGAACAGGAAGACAAGCTAACTCCGAAAATTGGATTCCCATGGTCTGAGATCAGGAATATTTCATTCTCAAAAAAGCGCTTCATCATTAAACCGATTGACAAAAAAGCGCTCGACTTTGTGTTCTTTGCCCCACGCGTCAGGATCAATAAGAGAATTTTGGCCCTAAGCATGGGTAACCATGAATTGTATATGAGTCGTCCCAAACCAGACACAATTGATGCCCAACAAATGAAAGCACAAGCCAGGGGCCTATTTCTCCGCTACTACATCAGCTACAATGTAGTAGTATAACAGTTGTATTACATCATTTCTGTTTCAAACATACATTGGTTTTTCAGGTGTAGTACATCAATGTAGCTTGGAGAATCGACTGGAAATATTGGAAAAATGTATGATTCTGTTTCACAGCTTTTGATACTACATTGTTGTAGTACAACTTACTGTAATTTTTTGTTACATTTTCACAATAAAAATATTTGCTGTGATTGCTGTAACAGAATAAAATTGTTGCATTTAAAAGAAAATATACGAATGTAAGTATTTTTGTTTTGTATTTAAACATAAGAAATTCAAAAAATGTATGATTTATCTTTTGATTTTTTGTATAGTCGGTGAAAATTGATTCGTTGTAAATACACTTTCGGTTTTCTTTCAATTCTTATGTTGAATTCAAAATCTTCGTCGAAAATTTATATCGAAATCCATTTTTTATTTTATTTTATTTTATTTTATTTTATTTTATTTTATTTTATTTATTTGTGTCTATTTAAAGTTCAAATATCTCACTTCTAAAAAAAAACAATATAAATAGCCTCGTTCACGCTGCAGTAAGATATGTTATCTCGAACAATTCAACGTAAAATGTAAATTTGAAGTCGGCTGTTGTTGACATTTCTCTTCAGACGTTCTAAATATATATTTTGCCTTCTTTGAACTCTTAAGGCAAGACCGCACTCAACTTCAGCGGAACTAAGCTTCACGACGCGGCAAATTATTATTATTTGTATAAAATTGTATGAACTATTTTGCACTAAGCGGCAACTGAACTTCATACAATTTCATGCGAATCCGTCTGAAGTGTAGTTCCGCTTCAGTGCAGTTCCGTCGAGTGTGGTGTAACCTTTATATTAAATTCGAAATCATCATCAAAAATATTAAAAATCTCAAAATCCTTTATATTTTATTATTAATTTTCTTTCGTTATTTTGACGTTCATGTATTTTTGGGTTATTTTGTGATAAAAAAAAATTTGTAATCACTTCATTCTCAAGTATACTCGTATATAAATTGTACTCAATTACGAAAAACTATTTTCCTATTATATAACTATATAACTATTATGGTGAATTTACATGTATTTGCGTCTGCATAATGCAGAAAAGTAGAGCAGGAGATGAACATGTTCGTCTTCATTTCTGCATTATGGCACTTTCCTATAATGCAGAAACGATGTTCTTCTGCATTTTAATCTTTTCTCTCTATCTAACAATTATACATTTTGTATTTGGTATCCCTATTTTTTTTTTGCAGAAGCCAAATGCAGATACATGTAAATCCACCATTACAGACGAGAGACGAAACAACCGAAAAAACGAATGGTGTAGTCGGGGTCTAGGTCTACATCATCCAGCTACATCATACAACTCTTCCAGTGGGATTTGTGAAACAGAAAAATGTAGTTGGTGTAGTTGTAGAAAGTAGTTGTATGATGTAGTTGATGTAACTGATGTAGTAGCGCTGAAATAGGCCCCAGGGAGGAGAAGAATGCCAAGCAACAGGAACGAGAAAAGCTGCAATTGGCTTTGGCAGCCCGAACGCGCCGAAAAGAAACAACAGGAATACGAAGACCGTCTAATGCTGATGCAAGAGGAAATGGAACGTTCACAAAAGGACCTCATGGAGGCACAAGAGATGATTCGTCGTGAAGAGCAATTAAAACAATTGCAAGCGGCAAAGGACGAGCTCGAATTCCACCAAATGGAGCTACAATCAATGTTGCAAAGTCTCGAAGAGGCTAAACACATGGAACAAACCGAGAAAATCAAACTCGAAGAAGAAATCCAAGCCAAACAGGCTGAGATACTTTTAATTTAATTAACAATTTTAATTTTATAACATTTTATAAGACGCGTACTACGGAGCGCTCAGTATATATTTTATCTGTTAAATTCGCAGAAACAATTCTTAAACTGAATTTCTTCAACATGTATTTAAGTTTGAGAGAAATATTACAATTTGTAATGAACACTTATTAAAATTAATGGAAAGCAATAGCAAATTAAACAGTTTTATTTATGTTTTGTTTTCGTTTGCGTTTGTACTACAAACAAACCAAACCTGTGATGTCAAACAAACAGCTGATATCAATGCACGATTTTTTGTGATGATAAAAAACTATCTCTTTCTTTCCTTCGGTAAAAAAAAGAGACAAAAGTGTGCAAGGATACAATTGTCAGATTCAATGTGCTTCAAAAAAAGCTATTATACGTATAGGGAATCCACTATCCAGTGTATTATAGAGATCAGTGGCACCTGGTTCTGTGGCCAGCGCCATCCTTAAGTACCTGCTTATTTTTCCAATTTATTTAAATAAATGCAGGATATAAAATATATATGTACATTTTTTTTAAATAGGTAAAGCATGCTTGATGACGAATTATTGCCCAAGGATTTTAGTTCTTCCTCTTCGTCGTCGGGCTATTTTTCAAGTTATTAAAACTTACTCAGTTATTTCAAGGTAGCACATTATTTTTCCGAAAAGTGATGATTCAAGAGCTGATCTAAATTATTCCGCTAACAGTAGTTGTGACAGCAAATCCCCAAGAAAGTCAAAAACAAGTAAACAAATTAGTGAACAAAGCAGTAAAACTGCTTTAATGTTGATGTTTTGTTTCTCTTTTTTTTGTAAGAAAAATATTAAATGTTAATTGTTTATTGGATTTCTTAAATAAAAATTTTATTGAAAAAAGAAATGCAATCGATTTTCTTTTCAAATTTTATCGTCCAACTCCATGCTTTCTTGCCTTTCACATATATATTTGATGAGAATTGCTTTGTGCCATATCCATTTTTTTGTGTTCCACGTGTATAGAAAAAAAATCATTTTCATAATGTAGGAAGTGGGACACAACTCAAAAAAGTGGACTTTTACGCTAATTAACGTATCTTGTTAACGGCTTGGCAACACACTTTGAAAATTGGTAGGTGAAATCCTTATAAGATTAACTTTAAGTTAAGAAAATAAAAACAACATCCTATCACACAGTTTCGGAGTACCAAGTACGTTTTTTTTTTGAAAATGTGCCAATGGCGTATGGAACAAACCAATTCTCGGTGGACGACATGTCAAATTGAAAGTGGGAAAGAATTCCACGCCACTGCCAAATTTGTGGGAATGAAATGACTTTTCATATTCTGATTCCACACTTGCTTGTATTAATACATTACGTTAACCTACAAAAAAGTGTGTTAGAATGTGGGATAGAATTAGAACCATTCCTAAAATTATTCATGTATTAACAGATGTCAAATCGTGTGGGATAGAATGTCGGGTTGTGTAGGCTGGGGATTTCATATTTTGTTTCCACACTATTCTACACATGGACCTAGTAGGTATGGACCGTTAGGAGCCAACTTCACGATGGTTCCATTTATAAAAAAAAAACAAATCGGTTCACTAGCGCCGATTGCTTCAAAGCGGAAAACAGATGAAACTTTTGACGTTGACACTTGATAGATTTGCAGATACCTTGGCCTTGGAATCGAAAAACAAATCCAGAAGTGCGCACTTTGAAGCAAAGCATCAATGTTATAAATGATTGCGAAAATAAACCAAAAGCTTTTCTATATACATATTTCTAATTTCAACAAGTGATAAGCTTTCGGCGGCCAAATGAAGTCGGGCGAAGTTAAAGTAAAACTTGTAGACATACCTAATCGCAAATTCGAATGCAGCAACAGCTCCAAATAATATTGCCCAGCATCAAGTCCCTGACTAACATGTTTCACCGAGTGAGGAGAATGGCAAGCGCTAAAGAAATGTCTTATTTGGTGGAAGCTAATTTAAGGTGATTTTTTTACATTTTGTTTGTAGCGTTGTTTTAATGATGACATTTTTGTTAGTGCAAAACAAGAAATCGAATTGGAGTGCAGCACTGCTATTCATTATTTAGAAGAAAAAGTTTTTTGGAAGACCATGTGCCTCTGATTGTCTTAAATCAATTGGAATATCATCGAGCAGTAAAAAATGGGAAGGAACCATGAACATAGTTTTTATGAACATTAATATTATTATACCTACTAGATGTAGGAAGCACTCATATAAACACTAATGTGCTTAATTTACGTAAATTATACACAATTAAGATAAACTTGCGTTTTAATTTAACTTCCTCAAAATTGTATTGAATCTCGCATTTTTCTTGAAAGAATAATTTATTTATTTCGTTTGAATTTCTGCCAATTAATTTTCTAAAAATCTAAAAAACTCGCTGGGTGTCTGATTGGTAAGAACCATATTGGTTAATCATGTTCTGAATCATTACACAACCCAAAACTCAAAACCGTTCGATCAATACCCATGAAGTACGTAGTTTTGAAATAACAGTGGTTTGTGTGAAACACTTTCAATAATTTCGAGAGAAAATCATACGAAATTCGTGTAAGTGATATATGCAAACCACCGTCATTCGAAAATTACTTACTTCATTTAGATTATTGAAATGGCTCTGAGTTCTTATTTATGTCACCTAAGTGTTCCTTACAACCATTTCCAATTTAAAGAATTTTAAAAAATAATTCCCATGTCTGGCACTTGTTGATTCGTTAAAATTATTATTGGCATGACGACCACCTTAGGGGTAAAAGCTTTTATATTATTGTGTTCATTTTTACAGCACAATTTAAATTAAAGTACCTCCAACGATAACTGGTTGTGAACCCAGGCTAAGGCAACGCATTTTCCATGCACCCAGCAACAATTGAAGACGGGCTTGCTTCCGCCACTTGGCTCCCCTATTTTGAAATCATACCTGTAAATGATACATCTTAACTGATTAAATGAAAACAAAATGAAGAAGTAATTTATAAACTAATCGCTTAATAAATAATGGGCCCTACCAATAATCAAATTTGTTTAAATTAGGCAAGAGTTTGTGGCAACACTGTTTTGGCAGAATCAGCATTCTTCCACAATCCACATGCAGTCATATTATTTATTATTATACAGTCTCACACCGACCGTCAGCAGACAAGCTTCACTTGTCTCATTCATTTTAGTTCGCAAATCAAAGTTATACTGTACCTTTAGTAATTCGAAGGAATAAAATATGTTGAGTTTATAAACTTATAAATGGTTGCATTGTCATTTAACCATATTGGTGACCCCGACAATTCTTAAAATAATTGCAAAAACATAAGATAAACTAACAAAACTAAATTTTATATTGCCATCTGCAAAAGATTTTCTCTCGTGCTTGTGACTTTTCCCCTCTTTCGTGTCGGTGCTTTTGCTCATCAGCTTACAAAAAAAAAAAAAATAGTGCGTTGAGTGCACACACACAAACACAACAGTCAACAGTCGCCAACTCCATTGGCTTGTCTGTTTTTGGAACAGCTGCAGACATAAAATAAAAACAGAGGAAAATTCGTACGTGAGTACTAAATATATTTTTTTTACTATTTTGTCATTTGTTGAAACACAAAACAATGCCTAAAGAGGGGGGGGGGAAGTCTGAAGAACCAATTGTAGAAATTTTCAGAGTTACGCTTAAACCTGCGCCGTTCTGGAAAGCGAACCCAAGGGTCTGGTTTTTCCAACTGGAGTCTCAGTTCACAACGGCGGGAATAACAGCTGATGACACAAAATTTCATACTGCTGTGGGCAGCATCGACGTCAGTATAATTGCCCAGGTGATTGACATAGTAGCTAACCCACTGCAGAAAGAAAAATACGCGACACTTAAGCAACGTCTACTGGAGCAATTTGCTGACACGGAGGAGAAGCGCCTCCGAACTTTGCTTAAAGACATTGAACTGGGAGACAGACGTCCTTCCCAACTATTGCGAGACATGAAGGGCCTCGCAACCGAGCAGATTGGCGAAGATGTGCTGAGAACCCTTTGGTTGCAAAGGTTACCTTCTCAAACACAGGCTATTCTCTCTGCAACCCAAGAAACGGATATGATAAAGCTGGGCATCATTGCCGATAAAATTCACGAAACTTCACAGTCTTCAGAGGTTGCGGCTGTTGGTTTCAACACACCTTCTACCTCTATTGACTCATCAAGAATTTCTTCTCAGTTGAGTAAACTCTGTACCAGACTTTCCAGATTAGAATCTGGACACGGTTTCCAAAGGCGCCACAATCGAGAAAAACAATCAGGTTCCTCTAGCAGACATCATTCTCAATCTAGTCGCAAAAACCGTTTCAATCCTAGTGCTGACGTTTGCTGGTTTCACCAAAGGTTCAAGAGCCAAGCGAGGAATTGCAAGGCATCCTGCAACTTTCAAAAAAATCAGGGAAACTTCACGGCCGGTTGTTAATGGCGACTGACGACAGTGGCCTTACTAACAAAAATTGTCGCTTATTTATCACAGACCATAAAACGAATACAAAATACCTCATCGATACAGGTGCAGATCTTTCTGTTTGTCCTCGCACTAAAAAAGATACTGCTCAAGCGGGCACTCATCTGTATGCGGCCAACGGCTCGAAAATAACAACCTATGGCCAGAAGTTGTTCGATTTAGATTTGGGTTTGAGGCGAAAGTTAAGCTGGCATTTTGTCATTGCCAACGTCAGCCACGCAATCATTGGGGCAGATTTCTTAACTCATTACGATTTGTTGGTTGATTTAAGGAGGCAGCGACTCATTGACAATAAAACCAAATTAACTGTCCCAGGCAGGTTGTTAAAAGCAGACAATTACTTAACCATTAAAACTGTTGATGAAAATAGTGAATACTACAGTTTACTAACTAAGTTTCCGAATTAAACAAGACCTGCCACCGTTCACAAGGAAATCAACATTCCTCTCAGAGTTATGCCTAAAACAGATGTGCAGCTTTTTCCATGCAGCGAAATTAAATTACACAGGTTCTTATGGGAGCCGATTTACTCAAAGTCTGCATGCAGCGCAGCGCTGCACGATGTCTCTATTTCTAAATTTGCTGCCTAGTTTCATTGCAGCCACAACTGAAAAACGAACATTTCTAAATAATTGCTATTTGGCATTACTCATATTGACATCACCTGCCATTCTTTCAAAAAATTTGTTTGTGTTGGTGATGTTTGTTTAAAAATCCATGAAGCCGGCGTTGCCACCCTACCATCGTCCAACGAAGAAAATCTCATTCCAACACTATTGTGTGACATCGGCAACGCTGTGCTTTCATGTATTTGTTTGACATAACTATGCATCATGAATGTCAGAAACTATGCACATGTGTTTCGTGTGCAGCTCTGCATGCAGAGATGCGTGCAGACTCGCTGCACATCTGTTTTAGCCATTAAGCATCAAATTGAGACTTCGGGACCTCCTATCCACTGTCGAGTTCGTAGGTAGGCACCAGACAAACTTTGAGCAGCTAAAAAGGAATTTCCATTTATGATGGAACAAGGAATATGTCGTCCTTCTAAGAGTCCCTGGGCGAGTCCGCTCCACATGGCTCCAAAGTTAAATGGTGAATGGAGGCCTTGTGGGGATTTTCGATTGCTCAACGCCGTAACAAAGCCTGATCGTTACGCGGTTCCTAACATTTAGGATTTTGCTCTGTATTTAGATGGGAAAACAATTTTTTCAAAAATAGATCTGGTCAGGGCGTTTCACCAAATCCTGATGGATCCACAAGACATTGAGAAAACAGCAATTATTACACCATTTGGGCTTTTTGAGTTCTGCAAGATGACGTTTGGACTACGTAGTGCTACCCAGACGTCTCGACGTTTCGTCCACGAGGTATTGCAGGGTTTGGACTTCTGTTTCTCCTACATAGACGAAGAACATAAGGCTCACTTGGAACAACTTTTTCAGCGACTCAACAATCCCAATTTCGTCATCAACATCGACAAATGTTCTTTATGCAAAGAAAGCGTAGAGTTTTTAGAACATCTAGTTTCCCGAGATGGCATCAAACCGCTTCCTCATAAAGTTGATGCCATTTTAAATTTTCCCAAGCCTAAAGATGTCAAAGCATAACGACGTTTTCTGGGTACCTTAAACTTTTATAGAAAATACTTACCCAACGCAGCTTATCTTCAAAGCCCAGTCAATGATTTCTTGCAAGGGAACCCAAAGAAAAACAAAGAATTGCTCTGGACAGCTAAAACTTCAGAAGCATTTGAAAGATACAAAAAAGCCATGTCAGAAGCCGTAATGCTAACTCATCCTTGTCCCACAGCTCAATTTTCAATCATGGTTGACGCATCGGATACAGCGGTCGGAGGTGTAATGCAACAGAGACGTGATAGTGGGGACTGGGAGCCGCTTGGATTTTATAGCCAGAAGTTAAAACCATCGCAGAGAAAATACAGCGCTTATGACAGGGAAATGCTGGCAGTCTATTTGACGATTAAACATTTCCGATACATGCTAGAAGGACGTGAATTCACCATCTTCACCGACCACAAGCCACTGACTTTTGCATTCCATCAAAATCCGGGGTTTCACAAGTCAGTTCTCGACAGACATTCAGTACATACCCGGTAAGGACAACGTGGTGGCAGACAGTTTTTCTCGCATTGACACTCTTGAGTTGGATAGTATTATGAATTTCTTAAAAGTAGCAAACGAGCAGCAAACTGATGCAGATTTAAGAAAGCTTTTAACCAGTGCAAATGCTTTAAAGTTCTTTGTGACACATCTACCCAGAAGATTCGACCTTACATCCCGATCTCATGCCGACGAGAAATTTGTAAGAAATACCACTCTTTGTCACATCCAGGTGGAAACGCAACATTCAAACTTTTACAGTCACGATGTGTATGGCCTTCCATGCGTAAGGATACAAAATCTTGGGTTAAACAGTGAATTGCGTGTCAAAAATCGAAGATTGGAAAACACTGCAAATCACCAATCGGAGTCTTTCCAGAGAGTCGATTCGAGCATTTAAACATCGACCTACTAGGCCCGCTGCCCATATCGAATGGTTTCTCGTACTGCCTCACAATGATCGATCGTTATTCAAGCTGGCCGGAAGTCATCCCATTCGTTGACATGACAGCAGAAACTGTGGCGCAGGCGCTTTACAACAATTGGATTTGTCGATTTGGTGTGCGGCTTAAAATAACTACCGATCAAGGCAGACAATTCGAGTCATCATTGTTCAAGGAGCTGAGCAAAAGACTAAGCATTGAACACATTAGAACTACACCCTACCATCCGTGTGCTAACGGAATGATCGAACGTCTACATAGGACTCTCAAAGCAGCTATAGAGTGTCATGACTCGTCTAACTGGACAGAAGTTTTACCAACAGTCCTCTTTGGATTACGAACATCTTATCGCAAAGATATTGAATCAACGGTTGCTGAGATGGTATACGGAACCACCTTACGGATTCCTGGCGAATTTTTCCATGAATCAGGAGATACAACAACAATTGATACTCATGATTTTCTACAAGGTCTTTTATCGAGAATGAGATCAATTCGACCAGTGGCGGCTTCAAACTATTCTAACAACAAATCGTTTATTTTCAAGGATCTTCAGACGTGCAGTCATGTGTTTGTCAGAATGGATGCAGTTAAAAAGCCTTTACAAAACCCTTATGAAGGCCTATTTAAAATTATTAGTAGAGACAATAAATTTTTTAAAATCAATATTAAAAACATTAATAAATATATTTCTATTGATTGGCTAAAGCCAGCTTGTATCCAAAATTCGGAAGAAAGCTCCGAAACCAACAATCCACAGCCATCATCCTTGAGTCATCCGATTCACATCGAATTATCACCACCTACTAGTCCTACTGAAGCAAGAACATCAAGACTAGGAACCAGAGTGGTTATACCAAGTAGATATCGCTAACACTAGGCAGGGAGTGCTGTGGAAACACTGTTTTGGCAGAATCAGCATTCTTCCACAATCCACATGCAGTCATATTATTTATTATTATACAGTCTCACACCGACCGTCAGCAAACAAGCTTCACTTGTCTCATTCATTTTAGTTCGCAAATCAAAGTTATACTGTACCTTTAGTAATTTGAAGAAATAAAATATGTTGAATTTATAAACTTATAAATGGTTGCATTGTCATTTAACCATAAGTTTAAAAGATTGATACACAATAAATTCGCCCATAGTTGGTCTTTGGTGTTGATTATGCTGCTAAAAGTGAATTTTAACATATGTTGACTTAAAATAAAATAAGAAAATAATGGAAAACACGCCTGTTAAGTCAAGTTTTCACACTAATGCAACAAGGAATAAGAATACTGTGTCCCGTCAGCTCAAAACTGACAACAACGCAGTTAGTAAATTGCAAAGATATCTGTGAGTATGTTGACACGATAGTTGATACCTCACAAAAATTAAATCAAATAGGGTTCGCTTTAAAGGATGAGTGAATTGGAACTTTGATGTTGAGTGGTCTGCCTGAATATTTCGCCCCGATCATGATGGCTATTGAGAATAGCTATGTTAAAATATCTTCAGACAGCTTCAAAACAAAATTGCTGCAAGATTTTGAAAGCTACAATTCACTAGGAGTAGGCTCACAGTCAGAATTGGCGATGTACGCGAAGCAGAAAGGAAAACGATCATCTTACACAAGGAACAGGACTAATGAACAGGGCAACAAGTTTTCCTGCATTAATTGCGGAAAAGATGGTCACATCGCAAGACATTGCAAAGAGAAAAAGAAGTCATCATCGACATGTAACCAAAAGACGTTGGCAGCTAGTTTTGCAGCTAATTTTGATTGCGCTGACAATGGATGGATAGTTGACTCAGGTGCTACAACACATATGGCCAAGAACAGGTACGATTTCATAGATTTTTATCCATCTATAAATGATCAATACGTCGTAGTTGCAAATAATAGTAGACTTAAGGTAGTAGGTAGAGGTGATATTTGCATAAATATTAATCAAGATAATGTTGTTGAGAAAATAATAATGAAAGATGTTTTGGTGAAAGATGCCAGAGGTGTGCACAAACCTATTATCAGTCAGTCAAATGACAAAGAAGGGTTGCAAAGTGAGATTTTTGGAACAACAACATTCTTGTAAGTTGCTACCTTCAGAATAATATGTACAAGTTAGGTGTCGATACGGAACCGAAGACTTTTGCTGTTGTAAACAAAACACTGTGGCACCAGCGCATGGGTCATGCAGCAGATGCAAGTATTCAAGAACTATGTCACCAAGATGTCTTAGAAGTCAAAACGAATGCGGGGCCATCGAGTATTAAATGCATTTCCTGCTTGAAAGGAAAACATGCTAAGATTCCGTTTAAATCTTCGATCAGTAAAACTACAGACATGCTGCAGTTGGTGCACAGCGATGTTTGCGGGCCAATGGAAAAGAGTTCCATGGGTGGAACAGCATATTTCGTATCGTTTCTTGATGATTATTCGAACAAACTATTTATTTATACAATGAAGCATAAATCTGAGGTGAAAAATAAATTCCAAGTTTTTAAAAATCTTGTCGAGAATCAAACAGGTAGGGCGATCAAAGTATTTCGTACAGACAATGGTTTAGAGTTTTGCAATGAGGCCATTAGAAAATTTTGTGAAGAGAGCGGTATCATCCATCAAAAATCGGCGCCATATAATCCTCAACAGAATGGCAAAGCGGAGCGTATGAATAGAACTCTCGTGGAAAAGGCCAGGTCAATGATGATGGGTGCGAAATTAAAAAAAAATTACTGGGCAGAAGCTGTAAACAGCTGCTTATCTTCTCAATAGAACACAAAATAAAAAGCTGAGTAATAAATCACCAGAAGAAATGTGGATTGGTGTAAAGCAAAACCTGTCGCATCTACGAGTTTTCGGTTGTGTGGCAATGAAAATGGTTCCCAAAGAAAGACGACAAAAGTGGGATGAAAAAAGTCGGTGAAATGCATTATGCTAGGCTATTGTGAGAATAGCAAAGCTTATAGATTATACGATCCTACTGAACGAAAAATATACAATAGTCGAGATGTTGTTTTAATTGAAGAGCAAATGTATTTCACCAACAATGAGCACCAAAAAATATTGTTTTTACCCAAGAATGACGATGAGGTCAAGCAAATGTCGATCGATCAGAATTTAGTGAGGATTCATCTAGATACAAATTCTAATGATACGAATTTACAAGAACTAGTAGAAAACAAAACCGAAAATGATGAAACAGAGAACGAAGATCCATCCACATATGAATTGATGAGCAATGCAGACGATAGTGAGGATTTGGAAGAACCAGAAAATAATGTAAAAGATCCATTATCATTGCGACGTTCAAGCAGAACGTCGTGATATGAGCGATTATATCAAATACTTCGCATCTGTAAACGCAGACGAACCCAGCAGTTATCAAGAAGCAATCGGTGGCGATGAAGGGTATGAAAGCAATAAAGGACGAAAATAGATCCCTTATGGAGAACGAAACATGGTCTGTGGTGGAACTACCGGAAAACAAGAAAATATTGATGACGAAGTGGATTTTCAAGAAAAAATCAATGAAGAAGGAAACGTTATCCGTCATAAAGCGAGGTTAGTGGCCAGAGGATGCGCGCAGAGAAGCGGTGTTGACTACAATGAAACTTATTCACCGGTGATGAGATATAATTCTCTTCGATATTTACTATCACTAGCTCTGGATTTAGATTTAGAGATAAATCATTTGGATGTCTGCACTGCATTTCTACAAGGAAATTTAGATGAAGACATTTATATTTCTCCACCTGAAGGCATCGAGGTTCTTGAAAGAAAAGTTTTAAAATTTAATGGACCAATATACGACCTGAAACAGTCATCGAGGATGTGGAATACCAAACTAAGCGACGCATAAAAGACACTCGGCATGCGACAATTAAAAACAGATCAATGCATTTATATGATGAACGGTGATAAAAGCAATGTACTTATCCTATCTGTTTACGTGGACGACTTGCTTCTTTTTTGGAAAAATGAAAAACAAAAAGACATCTTTGTAAATAAAATGAGAGAAGTTTTTAAACTTAAAGATATGGGAATTGCAAAATCTTTCCTAGAATTACAGATGAAATACCAGCGAGGACAATTTGTATCAATCAATCAGAAGGCTTACATAACGAAAATGTTGGAGCGTTTTGGAATGACGTCATGCAACCCGGTTACAACGCCTATGGACCCGAATGTTAAGCTCAGTAAGAACCAGACTCCATCAGATGAAAAAGAGAAAGCTAAAATGACAAAATATCCGTACCAAGAGATCATTGGATGTCTTCTTTATGCAGCTCAACTGACTAGACCTGATATTTGCTTCACAGTCAATTATCTCAGCCGTTTTAACAACAATTATGGAATGCAGCTATGGTGTGCAGCAAAGCGTATCCTGAGATACCTAAAGAGTACAATTGACTTCGAGCTTAAATTTAATTCATGTGACCAGTTCCAGATTGAAGGTTTTTGTGATGCAGATTTCGCGAATGACTCAGATGACCGCAAATCAATCAGTGGCTATTTATGCTTAAGACAAGGTGCAGCTGTATCGTGGGGATCGAAAAAACAAGCAACGACAGCATTATCAACGTGTGAGGCAGAATATATGTAAATGGGTGTTGCCGTACAAGAAGCACTTTGGTTGAGAGGTTTGGAAGCTGAAATTTTTGGTGCGCAGTCAACTGCAACAAAACTATTTTGCGACAATCATGGAGCAATACAACTAGCTTTGAATGAATCATATCACGCCCGGACGAAACATATTGATGTTCGGCATCACTTTATCAGAGACTCTCTACTTCAAAACAAAATTGATCTACAAGCTGTTAGCTCTGAAAACATGATTGCGGACATACTAACAAAACCACTGACTAGTATTAAAGTTAAAATATTTGCTCATAAAACGGGTATCTGTCATTCTAAGTAAATTCATTTTTAGTGAGGATGTTGCAAGTAAAAATTAATTATCATTTTGTACAAGTGGAAACACTTTTTACTTTAAATAAATTGGCAACATTTTTTATCTTTTAAATACAACTTCAGCTGAATAAAACGAATTGTACTTCACTTCAAAGAAACTTCCAGAAGATTAAAAGCGTGTTCTTATTTTGTCTCCGGAATTTTTTCAGTTTTTTTGGACAAATTACAACAGAAGGTTTAGACAAACTCGTAGGTTAGTGTAAGGGCCAGGATCTGTGTTCTACCGGATGTTATGACTGATTCATCGTGATGGCGTTTCTCCGAAATCGTGCTTTGAACAGCGTTGACATCCAACAATAGCAGAGACAGGTACGATATAGACTCATAAGTTAATGGACAGTTAGAAGACGACTTAAGGAAGCAAACCTTATCCCAAAATGGCCCTCCACGGTACCAAAATTAACTGCAACTCATCTACAAGTTCGAGTACGATTTTCACTATGCACTACAATTGAACAATTGAGGAAAGTAGGCTATTTACGTTCACGGATGAGTGCAGAGTTTGTCTCCATTGAAGACAGTACATCTGTTTACTCTGCCTGTATGCTATAGCTTCCATCCAGACACATTTTGCACTCATTCGATAACCTTAATCGCCTACATTGCTCAACTTCCCAATTGTATAGTGCATAGTAAAAATCATACTCGAACTTTTCGATGAGTTGAAGTTAATATTGGTACCGTGGCGGTACATTTTGGGATAAGGTCTGCTTCCTTAAGTCGTCTTCTAACTGTCCATTAACTTATGAGTCTTTATCGTACCTTCCAACTAACAAAATTGCTTTCGAAATCCTTCTGATGGGAAGCCAAATCGGTATAGGAGTCAAAGGTGATATAAGTGATCCATTAGACTTTCAATTAGCAATAACATAAGCATAAAAAAAAAAAGTTAGTATCTTGCTCGGGTTGCTATAATGTTTATATAAGAAAATATGGAAAGGCTTATATTGCAAACGCCATGACTCCATTTTGCAATTCAAGTAAAACGTGTTATGTGATTGTAATAATTAATTTGCAATAATGCAAATGAGCGCACGCTTTTTTAGTTATGCAAACATGTGGGCATCTTTATTATTTGCATAAATAATTATGTGCAATGAAAACATTAGGCTCTTATATTAATTCACTTGCGGCAGGCGAAAACGCTTTCAATAGATTTTTTTTTTAGATAAATTATGAGTTATAAAATTCTTTGACAAAGTAAATCGGTTTTATTTCATATACGAGATTGGCCGAGTGGTTAGCGAGCTCGACAAGAAGTGCGAGGCATCCAGAGTTCGATTCCTAGGCTTACCTACTTGATTTTTTTTTAGGTTTCTTCACACTCTATACTTTACTCCTTTAGCACTTCTTTCGAACTCTCTTAGAATGTTCTTCATAGCAACTGAATTTCTTTCTTTAAGGTGCTATAGGAGTAAAAAAAGTTCTCCTTTTTAACTCTATGGATAACTATAGAGAGATTAAATGAGTGCAATAAAAGATTATAAATAGCTTCTTTGGATAAATATAGTAGTCAAATTTTTAGTTGGACGTCAACGCTATTCAAAGCACGATTTTGGAGAAACGCCATCACGATGAATCAGTCATAACATCCGGTGGAACACAGATCCTGGCCTTTACACTAACCTACGAGTTTGTCTAAACCTTCCGTAGATCTTTGATATGCAAGATTGGCTTACAACAAGCTGACGGCCCACAGTACATTGGTATATTCCTTGTTGCAGTATTGTGTCAACTTGACTTACTTCTACAGGCGTGGCTTCCATTGTTTTCTAAGAGGAGGACTTATTAGTCAAGATATGTTGAAATTCATTTTTAACATCACAATCAATGTTTCAAACTCTTGCCTAATTTAAACAAGTATAATTTGATATTTTTGTTATTATGGCGGATAGCGCGAAAACTATCCAATAGATTTTTATGATTTTACTCTTATGTCGTTTCGATTGGATTTTGGAACAATACTAATCCTTTCGGATTCCAATCGAATTATTTTCTATTGTTCCGAGACTAATTTGTGAAATATTTATGTGTGTGTGCGTAAATTGTCTGATATTTATTTATATTATGCACGTTCAGTCGAGTAAAATTAATTTGACAAATAATCCGGTGAAAGGGTTTATATGTATATGTTATGTTATGTTATTAATTCCGGAACAGAAAAATACTCCAAAAACATTACTCGGAACAGCCAATCGAATTGTTTTGGAGTAAGCGGAGTCACAAAGGAGTAACTCCGAACCTCCAACCGAAAACGACATTAATTTGATGTTTTGAATTCAAGCTTCAAAACGAGCCGGGTAACAATAAGTTATAGATATTATCCATCGCGATAGTTGTTTTTAGAAGGCAAACTTGAGTGATTCCATTTTTTTGCTGGCGAGTGTAAATAAACTTATATTACGTATTTATTTAATATTTTAAAGACATTTACATGAATACAACATTATAAATAATTAACCACGAAATTAATTTTTATTTAGAATCTGAATCATCAAACCAAAACTACAAAATGCAAAATAAAAAAATGGACTCAAACGTCAAATGTCAAAGTTTTGATTTGAATAAAAACAGATGACTCTGCTTTTTTTATTTTTAGTAATAATTGATGGCATTAGTTTCTATTGGAAAAACTGCTTCCGTGTGCTAATTGGCAACAGATAGCCTAAGGAATTATACTTTTGTTTGCCAATCTGCGCCAATAGGCGCTGCTGTTGATTTTAATCGGCGGAACCATATTTAATGCAACTTTTGTATGGGAATGCCGACCGGCTAGCAGTCCATGTCTGCTAGGTCCATGATTCTACATGATTTGTTTTCCACTTTTTTGACATGTATTAATACCACTGATCTCCATTAAACACTGGATAGTGGATTCCCTACAGAGTATAACAGTTTTTTTTGGCTCATTTTAAAGATGACACTTCAGAGGGTTTGTCACTTTTTGAAGTGTATTCATGGCAAAAAAAAACTTGAAGTGTATTGCCGCCAATGGCGACCCGCCGCCGCCGAATTGAAAACATAAAACAAATTAAATCAAAATTTTTTTGATTGAATGATTAAATATTTTGTTTTTTTTTTCAGGACAATATCGATGATTCTTATGAGTAGCTACACGAAGATGAAAATCCAATTAAACTCGACAATTTAACTGGCAATCAAAGTTCAACAAAGAAGACAACACACTTTGCTAAGGTAGAATTTTATATTGATTCATACTAATACCAAAATCAGGGACCTTATTCTTCTTCTATGACTTACACTAAGCTAAAAAAACAAAAGCACAAAAACTCTTTTCATTATCACGTGCAATCATACAAAAATTATTTAAAATTTCGTTTTCTATTAAAAGTTTGAATTATTAAACACAAAACACAAATTGGCATCTTTATTACTTCTTTGTTACTCTTGGTTGGGTTGTATTCAAGAATTTAATTTTTTATAATTAAAACAAAACTATATTTAATTTAGTTTGATATACAAATGCCGAGTGAAGAATTCCTTCATCAAACATCTAGTTGCCCAGCAACCCCTGGATGGCTTCTTTATGACGAACAGAACTTTATCCCAGGAACAGAAGAGTCAATGAGCTTACGAGAAGAATCATCGTCGCCTAATTCCGTAACTAAAAAGGAAAAAACATCAAATATTAGCTTGTGGAGATACCGGACCCTCAAAGACAAACTTCGCAAATCTTTTCCAAAAAGTAGACATTTTATCAAAATTGAAAGCAATCGCTTTTCAAATTCCCTCAATACACAACGGAACAACAACAGTTCATGTTGCACCCAGTGGAGCAAAAAAAAATGCAAACAAAAAATGTATCTTAAGATGTTGTGAAAATCACCTACCTAACCTTACCTATTATGTACTTTAGTTTTCTATTGTCATTTAAGTATTTTATATTTTTTTTTTTTACCAATCTAAAAATCTATCAAGAGTATATTAAAATAAAAAGTAATAGAATGTATAAATTATACAAAAATTACAATTATGTATTTTGATAAATTAATTTTAGTATTTATAATTGAGTGCGGTGGTATAAAACGGCTGTTTGTATAACTCATTATGGGTATTATTTTTTTTTTAACAAATTAACATACTATGCAAACAATATTAATTAAATATTTATTTCTATTTAAAAAAAAGAAACTCATATGTTTTTCTTTGTAATACCTAATCGAATCATCAAGATTACAAAATAATTCATTTTGTAAATTATGGTTTTTGACAAAAGAGGCACAAACACAACTTACACAAAAGTTGATTAGATAAAAAAGAAAACAAAATACATGTCAAATATGTAAAACCCATAAGCCAATAGTGATGAAATTATCAACTTTTGTGCTTAAAGTTAATTTTGGTCTACCACCTAAATTACATAGATGTAGTGCATTGAATTTCAAAAAAATTTGGATGAATTTGTGCCCAAGTGATCAACATAGAAACAAACTCATTTTTTGGCGGAATTATTGTGGGGAGTTTCAAATTAGCCGCGATTTATTATCCACCAAGATTAATATGGATCATCCTGTAATAATAACGAATCCAGATCCCACAAAAAAAAAAAGTTTGTGGTATTCCTGAGTTTTTTGACGTTTTCAAATTGACATGTAAACAAACAAAAATTGGAACGACTGGATCGCACAAAACTTGCTCTCGTAGCCAACATCTTTAACATAGCATAACATTATGATATCATTAAAAAAAAATTAAAACAATTTAAAATATAAATGATTACTATGAATTATTATAAATTAGTTATTTTAATAGCTAAAACAGACAGAGCTCAAAAAAAAGTATGCCATCTGATTTCTTTAATAAATATGAATTAATGAAAAAAAAATTCAAAAATCGTTAGACCGGTTTTGTTTTTAATTAATTTTGTATATACAGTCGTCGCAGCCTAATTAAGAACAATATTTTTATAAAATTTTAAAATGCATAACTTTTGTTTGGGAAATCTGTTGAGGTTGAGTAGTGGTTATAATAATAGCGCATGAACTACGGTATACTTTGAGTAATGTTTAAAAAATATAAGCATGAGAATATTGGTAGGAAAAAAATAAACATTAATTTAAGTCTTATTTCGTCTGGCAATATAATAAAGAACAGAAACAACAGGTTGTCATAGCATTAAAAATCTTTGAAATTTCAATATGGGACCAGTTATAGCTATCATTGAAAACCATCATTGAAAAAGTTAGCTATTGATTTTGAGGGCCTTCGATTGTTTAATCATTGAATATTTAAATGCAAAAATATAACTTACGACTTCAAAATTATTTCTCCTCCAAAAAAAAATTAATTTTGACCTATATCTTCCCCATAAAGTAACTTTTAATTTCAATGATCATTGGTAAGGTAGTTCATCATTGAAAAATTAAAAGTCATTTTATGAGAAAAGTTGAGCCAAATTGAATTTTGTTTTACCTAGAAATAATTATTAAGTCAATTAGCTTTACTTTGGCATCAAAATAATCATTTATTTTTTCTTCAAAATCTCTCAAAATTGACAATTAATATTTTCAATGATGGTTTTCAATGGTAGCTATAACTGGGCCCTATGTTAATGTAAATATATTGTAGGAAAACGTTAATTCTTTATAATTTCAGAGAAAATTCCTTGCATATTTTCGCGTAAGGCTTGGAATCTTGATAATGGTGTACTATATCAGATTTCCTCAATATTTAGAACATTCTGATCAAAATGTTTTTTTTTTTTTACTTTAACTATCCCTTAATGTCTCCCCACAAGTTCTCGATAGAATTTAGGCCAGAGCTTTGGACGGACTAATCTAATAAATGACTTGTCCAGAAAGTTTATAAAGACATTGAGGAACATGTTATGGAGTCTTATTCATTTGAAATCATGCCCATAGAATATGTTTTTAAGGACGATATTGATCCAAAAAGTCCTCAACGGATTGCTAAGAAGGTGTTGCGTATTCAAGAAGTCATATTTTAGATTAGACCGTCCAAAGCTCGGGCCTAAATTCTATCGAGAACTTATGGGGAGACATTAAGCGATGGTTAAAGTAAAAAAAATAAACATTTTGATCAGAATGTTCTAAATATTGAGAAAATCTGATAGAGTACACCACTATCAAGATTCCAAGCCTTACGCGAAAATATGCAAGGAATTTTCTCTGAAATTATAAAGAATTAACGTTTTCCTACAATATATTCACATTATCATATTGAAATTTCAAAGATTTTTAATGTTATGACAACCTTTTGTTTCTGTTCTTAATTATATTACCAGACGAAATAAGAATTAAATTAATGTTTATTTTCTTTCCTACCAATATTCTCATGCTTATATTTTTTAAACATTACTCAAAGTGTACTGTAGTTCATGCGCTATTATTATAACCACTACTCAACCTTAACGGATTTCCCAAACAAAAGTTATGCATTTTAAAATTTTATAAAAATATCGTTCTTAATAAGGCCGCCACGACTGTATACAAAATCTGGAACATTTTTTAAAATAAAATTTGGTATGCCAACTTTTAGTATTTAATAAAAACAATTTTTCACATAACTAAATTTTGGTTGAAATCGGTGTAGTAGTTAACGAAAAATTTGAAAACCAAAAATCGGTTGTATGACAGGTACCGTTAATAACAGTTATAAACACTTTGTTTTTCTATCAAAATAATTATTTTAGTAATTTTAGTACCTTGTAATTTTTTTTGAAAATCGTTAGAGCCGTTTTTGAAATAAATCAATTTTTGTATATTGGTTGTATTGACAGGTTCCGTTATTTTTTGAGCTAAAAAAACAATTCAATTTCCCCTCTAGGGAATCACATAAGAACCTTAAGTCCAAAGTTTGAAGAAAATCGCTTCAGCTGTTTAGGCTGCAGGTCGAGGTACAGACAGAAAGATGGACAGACAGACAGAATTGCAAGACACACTTTTTTAGATTTCTCTATCATCGTAATATTAGGGAAAATTATTATCTCGAATTTCCAGATTGTATTTGTATAACGTTCAAAAGTTAACCCAGATCCAGTATATTCATACATACACCCACCCTTATTCATTAAGAAAAAATAGCTATTTTAGCTCCCGTGTTTAGAAAAACTGCACCGTGGAAAAAGAATGTTCCGGACTCAAATAGAGCAGTAAGCAATTGCCTCTAGTTTGAGCCCAGAAAATTCTCATTCCATGGTGTAGTTTTCCTAAACACGGGACCTAAAATAACTATTTGAATGAATATGAATATGAATACGGGTGATAATGTAGAAATAGGTTTTGACTGGATTTTTGAATGTGGTCGCCGCAAGAAATATGGGTAAAGTTCCATTAAAAACCAAACAGAAAAAATATATAAACAAATAAAGTGGTTCCTTTAAAAAACCTAAATCACAAACACATAAGAACGACAACACATAAATTGACTTCTCTCTATCGCTACCTATAGGTAAATCAATACAAAACAAAATTGTTAATTAGTCAATATTAGGCGTGTTTTGTTTCAAATTACAGCCAAGACTATACAGTCTTAAAAAATATTTGAATATAAACAACAAAACAACAACAGGCTTCTTAAAACGTCATCCACCGCGTTTAAGGGATACTTACAGCCAATTTAAATATATGTTGACACAGAATTGTTTTTTTTTTTTAATTAAAAAAAAAAATTGCGTTCGTTCAGTAAGGAGATATTTTATGTATGCATTGTGCGTGCAGGCTGACTTGTTTGTTTTTTTAATGGAAATAATATTAAAAATAATCTGCATTCTTTTAAATAAAATAATTTGCTGAAATTCATTGGATTATGTTCCCACCATCAATATACATAATAGGAAAGAGATTTGTGAACACACAACAACAACAAAAAAAAACAAAATGGAATCTTTATCTGGTTTCATTTCTTCTGTCTCCTGTGATTGACTATGCATACAGCATACCTGCATACATACACCCAGATGCTTCTCTTTCTGTTTGATTATGTATGCGCTCTTTCGTGTATGCTTTTTTTTTGTTGCAACGTGACAGAAATAGCCTGAGAGTAAAAAATGTACTAGAAATTTGTAGAAGATTTGTCAATTTTCTTGCGTTACGTTACATTACGCTTGTTTAGTTAAGTATGCATAGAATATTGACTATAGATACAAATTTAAGTAACGTCGTTTAAAGGCAACTTTAATATTTAAGCAAGCTTAACTAAATAACTTCTAAAAGGCATTTTAAGATAAACTTATAGATACGGCTGCAACAGTTTAGTGTGAATACAAAATATATTATTGAAAAATAAAATAAAATGCTATAGCAACAAGGCTATCGTAAGACTGGATATTCAACCAGGCTTACGAATAGCCTCGTTGCTATAGCATTTTGTTTTATTTTCCATTAGACTCAATCGAATATTTTGTATTCATATTAAATTGTTGTTGTTTTGTAGGTAATATTAAAATATTTTTTGAGACTGTGTAGTCTTGACTTGAGGACAAACAAAACACACCTATTAGTAAAAATAATTAACAAGCTGAAATGTGTTGGAAGGTCATATTTATAAGCACTCTCTCTTACGCTCTTTTAAGATACAAATGAAGGAAGGCGTTGCTCAAAAAATACCTAGGTATGAGTTCGATGCTGTGCTTGCCCAGGTAATAAAGCATTCTCTTCTGGATTCTCTCCAGCTGTGTTATATTACATATACAACACCCAATTTTTCTTCACCCTCTCCTTCATCACATTCTTCTTCGGTTTGGGCAAATGAAAAGGTAACATTTGTTGGGCGAGCAAGTTTATTTTTATATTGATATTCGTATAGAATTGGTTGTACAGAGTGTTCCTCGACTAATGCCGACGTAGTACAATTATTCGCTATAAAAGAACACATTTATATCATCTCTAACGTTAGAACTTTATGTCCTTACCTGTCGCAGTGTATTTTCGTTTTCAAGAGCACCTGCCATAAGACAGACTGCAAAAGAGGTATGTCGTCTATGAAGTGCTCTTGTTAAAAAGACAATTTTTATAGCCAATCGATTACTGGGATTCATCCAGGCGGTGATTGCTGCTGGCGAAGCTGTGCTAAGTTAATTTCAATCGAGTCTAAAAACCATATAAATTTCTCCTTATTTGTAAAGAAAAAATAGTACTCATCGAGAGTTTCCGTACCATGTAAAATCAATTTTTCTATTGATGGGTGGAGCAGCAAAATTGAACCAGACAGATTTAAGATCAATAACACACGAAGAGGTTTTGTCTTGCTCTTTAACATTTGGTGAATGTTTATCAAATTTCTCAGCTTTCTTATCCTTTCGTTTTTCTACATCTTCGTCCGTTGGTTTGGGGGCTGCCTTTAGGACGACTTGTATCTAAGAATACATTTTAAGTATAACAAAATAAATTGTTATTTAAAGACTTGTTTTACCTGCTGGTTCTCTATCAGTTATGATGATAATCTCCAGAGCATGGACAAATTTAATTTTTCTTTCGGAGTCTTCGGGGTTAGTAGTTTCTTTGTTATTAACCTCCAGGCTGATTCTGCTTTTGAATTTGACGAATTAGCTGTTGCAGTTGTTGAGCCAACAAAATCATTAAGATTTAAATTAGTCACTCAAGAAGCTTGATTTCGCATATCAATGTCTTCCTTGGTGTTTTCGGATTTTTCAGAAAGAGACCTTTTTATAATTTGAACACCCATCCCATTCTAAACCAAGTTCAAACATTATAAAGCCAATACTATTGACACAGGTATTTTGGGGCATTTTCAAGCAATCAAACATATCTTTGCTTTTTTGTTCTGGTATTGCTCTCACTATTACAGGTGATTCAAGGGGTAAAATGCATTCGGTATTTAGTCGCCTCAGTTGAGCATGAGCACGACCGATATCAAGAGTTATCACCAATTTTTCGAGTTGTTTCTCGGATGTTTCAATTAATATGGGTTCACCTTGAATATTATCGTGACGAATCTGGGAGGAAAGTTGAGCCAAAAGACCTCGGGTGCCTTTCATGATTCCACCTTTTTTTATTGATGCTACCGCATCAACGGGTTGTTGAATATGTACATTATGCATTGATGCCCTTGTAGTTTTTTCAAATGGAATTTTGTTGATGCTCCTTCGGTATAGAATGTCAATAAGGACACACAATTTAGACCCTTTTGGATAATAAAATCGTATTCTAAATTATAAACATGGTTTTAAAAAACTATGCATGTAAACAAAATTGACGACAAACCTACCTGAACATTATCCAATGCTGCAACAGAAATCACTTCTTTAATAATTGACGATTGAAGTAAAGTGGTCTCGGGTGTCTCATCAACTGCTCAAGTAACATATAAGACAATTCGAAGACATGCTCCAGCCAGTGTGAACTCTCAAAGAATCCATTGAGAATTTTCTTCATTTTGGTCTTCAGTGTCGTTTTGTTGATCGTGCAGAAAAACTATTCCAAGGATGTTGAAAAGTTGACTGTAGGCCATATGAATGAAATTAAAATAAAATTAAAAACAATTTTTATCAAATTATAGTCAAACAATAAACAAACCTAACTTCCAATTATGTTTATTTTTTTCCACTTGTATCTACTTTGACGTTTCAAGTTGCTGTTTTAAACGTATACAGTATAACAAAATTTTTGGGCTGGTTCACTTATAACAGTTCTTCAAATGTGGTCAATTTGTCTGTATGGATACACTATCCAGTTATATTACTGATCTCTATAATACACTGGATAGTGGATTCCCTATACGTATAACAGTTTTTTTTGAAGCAAATTGAATCTGACAATTGTATCCTTGCACACTTTTGTCTCTTTTTTTTACCGAAGGAAAGAAAGAGATAGTTTTTTATCATCACAAAAAATCGTGCATTGATATCAGCTGTTTGTTTGACAGCACTGGTTTGGTTTGTTTGTAGTACAAACGCAAACGAAAACAAAACATAAATAAAATTGTTTAATTTGCTATTGTTTTCCATTAATTTTAATAAATGTTCATTAAAAATTGTAATATTTCTCTCAAACTTAAATACATGTTGAAGAAATTCAGTTTAAGAATTGTTTTTGCGTATTTAACAGATAAAATATATACCGAGCGCTCGTTTTCCGTAATACGCGTGTTATAAAATTGAAATTGTTAATTAAATTAAAAGTATCTCGAAATATTGTATGCGTGTGTTTACAAACTGAAACTATCTTAGCCAGTCTTGTTCATGAAAGATGGATTGTGCTCTAAATTGGAGGCTGAAGAACTGCACCATCAAGATTTTCCAAAACTTGATCCTATAGTACAATGTATCATTGAAGAATCTGCAGAACAAATGATTGTTGGGATGGTCTCTCAGAAGATATTGACAAGGGTGATTTGATTTCAAAGGACGATTTCAAGATTCATTAATTCTGTTTCAAGACTCGAGTGGCAAGCGATCTTGGCGTCGCGATATCTTTATTTAAACTAAAATTATGAATTTCAAAAACCATAGACATTTGATTATTCCTATTTATTTTGCAACATCAACAGACGCAGTACTTGCACTGCTGGTTGATGGATACGAATACTGTTCTCTTCGCAGATATGGAATATTCTTCCCCAGCAATTTGGGTGCCTTCAGTTGCAGAGTCATGGAATTCATATCTCTTGCGATTAGTGTTAAGCCAACCTGTTCTGTCCATTTCACCAGAGCAATCTCACCATGTAAGGATAATGGGACACCATCACTGATGATCTCTATAATGTTTTATATTTTATATCGAAGAAAACTATGAAAAAATCTTTTTTTTTTATGATCTATTATAAATAACTTACTTACTCACTCGCGAAAATCATCAGCTAATAAAAAAATGTAAACTAAAACCACCATTTTAAAACAATTTAAACTGTTATAAACTAAAAAAAAAATTGATAACTGTCAACAGTTGTATCCTTGCACTGTTATAATTTTCCTTCAATTTGCTTCAAGATTTTTATATGAATCCACTATCCAGTGTATTATAGAGATCAGTGGAGTTATATATAGAGATCAGTGATTAATACACAGTGGGCTAGTGTGGAAGGCCTTTAAACAAGTGCTGAGATTTATGCTGGATTTACATGTGTCTTCGTCTGACTTCTGCAAAACAAAAGGGGATGCAAAATTAAAATGTACATTTGTTGAATAGAGAGGGAACATCAAAATGCAGAAGATCTTCCTACATGCAGATTATAGGAAGTGCCATAGTGCAGATGTGAAGACGAACATGTTCATCTTCTTGATGGTTCTCTTTCACACGGTCGGGTTTCTGGCATGCATCTTTCCCACTCTGCTTTTCTTAATATTTGCAGACGAAGATACATGCTTAGAAGAAGAAATGGAGGAACTGCCTTGTTGGAAAAAAGTGAAGCAGTTTTTTAAATGGTGTGAGATCCCACACACACAAATGCATTACAGCAGGGACGGAGTGCTCTTTGACGGCAACTCACTAGGGCGCCATCAGAATAATCATTTTTGTTATTTTCCGAAGTTGTTTTAGTGGTATGGTCTTAGAAAAAGAAAGAGTACGTGCATGAAGCAATTTTTGTCAATCTGAAATATCAAATCGCTAGTGTGACTTTAAAAAAGAACAATAAAAAAGTGTTACAAATTAAGACGCATATATATATAAAAAAAACTAAGAACTTTGAAAAAAAAAAACTTTTTAAGTGAATAAAATAGACATTGTGGTTATCTATCAATAAACAAAAAGAAACATTAAGTGCGTTGGTAAATCGTGTGAAAAATGACGAAAAAAAGCGCTAAGATCATTTCCTCACATGTGTGTTTTATTATATTTTTCTTAAAGCAAGTTCTGTTACCTGTTTGTATTTATGTAGATTAATTTACTATCGAACAACATATTATTTATAATGGACTAAACTTTAAACATGAGCCATGATCCATAAATAACCAAACATGAACTAATAGACACCTTACTCAAAAGACAAATTAACATTGAAACATGAACTAATAAGTTCACGAAAAAAAAAAATCGATTTAATAAAAAAAAAAATTCTCATAAGGGCGCTTAACAGATAGTTGCGCCTTTCAAACTCCGATATAATTTTATGCGCCCCTGTTAACTTGAATTTCAGTTTGACATTTCTGGTTCTTGAATTCTAACAAAAAAATTATGTGCACATTTTCAACTAAATAATAATATTCTTGACTTAATTTAAAGGGTAACACATTCTAAATATGTTGTTTAATAGTTCATCAATCTAAATACAAAAATTTTACAGCACTTTTTTTGAGAAAAATTTAATAAAACTCATTTGTTAAAGGAAATGCTTTTACCCACCTTGTTTTGTTGATTTCCACACCCCTGAACAATGCACTTCATGTTTTTTTTTTATTTTATAAGAAAATCACCACAATGTCCAATTAATGCACATTAATTTATTTGTTTTTTCAAAGTTATTGTTATATTAATTTGGGTTTTAACTTGTATCAATTTTTTTTTTTTTTGTTTTTTTCTAATCACTCGCTAACGATTTGACACTTCTGGTTCTCAAAAATTGCTTCACTCACGTACACTGTATTTGTGACAAATACCTCTTCCTCTATTGCTTCTTCTAAGCATACATGTAAATACCGCATTATGCTGGATTTACATGTATCTTCGTCTGACTTCTTCAAAATTAAGGGGATGCAAAATTAATACTTACAATTATTGGATAAAGAAAGAACACCAAAATGCAGAAGATCTTCATACATGAAGATTATTGGTGGATTTACTTATATCTGCATTTGGTTTCTGCACAAAAAAAGGGATGTCAAATACAAAATGTATATTTGTTAGATAGAGAGAAAAGATCAGAATGCAGAAGAACTTTGTTTCTGCATTATAGGAAAGTGCCATAATGCAGAAATGAAGACGAACAGGTTCATCTTCTTGATGGTTCTCTTTTACTCGCTCAGATTTTGTGTATACATCTGTCCTGCTCTACAAAATCACGGACCCAAATTTCTCGATTCACTTGGGACTCCAAAAAAAATGAATGTCTCACACATTTAACAAATTTTCTGTGTACGCATGTAAAAAGAACGAGAATCGAGAGTATTTTTTTTCTAAGCACCGAGAAATAGAGAGAGTATATGCGAAGTATACAGTCATTTTGCCTTAATTTCCACCACTTTTTTTTAGTTCAGTTTTGTAGGTAGCGTGACGAAGACGGTTGCTTTTGTATCTCTTTTTTCTTGTTAAAACATTGAAAAATTTCTAATCACAAATGCAAGTTTCTATTTATTAAATGTAAAATTATATTTGTGGAAATATGTCATGTTTATTAGTGCGAAATAGTCTTTAGAAAACCTTTTATGAATGATAAATAAAAAAAACTCTTGAAATGAAAAAATTCTGTCTGTTTTATTTTTGTGGGCAAATGGGAAGTTTTTTTTGATACATTTGGGTTGGGTTTTGGGTATGCCTCAATTCATTCAATTTTTTGGAACCGTTTTCGATTCCATTTGGTTTCGGTTCTCCGAGTATGGTGAATTGAAAAACTCTCTCTCTCACACTGCATTCACATAATGGCTCCGTGGTGATTCTAATTTCCATACTAATTTGAGCCACAAAACGCAGTTTTTCGATCCGTACTTGGATCCGAATGCGGAGTCGTCCATACGTTGTTTGATACGTTTGCGGACCAGAAACGAGCTCGCTTGCTTGAAGGGGATACATGTAAATCCATCATATAAGAATTGCCATAATGCAGATATGAAGACGAACATGTTCATCTTCTTGATGGTTCTCTTTCACACGCCCAGCTAACAATTTAACTTCTGTAAGGGTCTATCGAAGTTATTTCCTAATCAGCAAATTTGACTCGATAAGGTCTTAGAGAAACACATTTGGCCCACATTAAGAAGCTCGAAAGGCTTTTAAGCAATCATTTACAGGTTTATTGGAAGTACTCAAATTCTTTATTTTTATTTCTACATTTTCTCCTTTATTTTCATGCAAGTAATGATTCTCTTCTTGAACTTAATGCACAATAATTATTTATATCTTACTTGATGTATTTTGCGAGGTGACCATTCGTCTGTTGCTTGCAAGGGAGTTTTTTTTACTTAATGTCATTTTTTTTTTTAATTTTTAATGTTTCCATGATTACTCATCAGAGAAAACATGAAAGTGGTCACACAAACATACATTTTGTGAGCCAACAATTGAATGGTCGATATCGATCTGTGAAGCAGTGTAGACGTATTGGCTTTCGCAGAATGTTAACTAGAATCGTGTGTGTAAGAATATTACTTGAACTATAGACAAGCTTTTTTCATAAAGAGCGATAGCACAGGGGCAGGGTGGCAGACCGCAGTGTGGAAGAAGGCAAGTTCGAATCCCGGTCGGGGTCCGAATTTTTAT
The DNA here is from genome assembly GCA_949320155.1 of Melangyna quadrimaculata. Taxonomy (NCBI): domain Eukaryota; kingdom Metazoa; phylum Arthropoda; class Insecta; order Diptera; family Syrphidae; genus Melangyna; species Melangyna quadrimaculata. The sequence continues at coordinate 268,492,320 of OX439483.1, forward strand.
CTGCTTTTTTTCATAACAGTGAAGTTGCACAGATAATAAAAAGGGATTTACGGCTACCGATGAAAGACGATGACGTTGCGGGACCATCGAAAGGTTGTATCCCAGCAACAAAATCAACGGCGTTAGTAGCTGGGGCATCGAAAGAGGTTTCAATAAAAATGGCAAAAACAACAGCGAAGACATAGAATGATGGCACCGCAATGACAAAAAAACCAGCAGCAGGTACATCGAAAGATTACACCGCAATAAAAACAATACCGGCAACGGCACCAACAGCCGCTACAACCAAGAAAAGGAGAAGGAGGATTCGCTATGTGCCGAACCTCGTCAAGCGTCGCTCCACAAGTACTTCACCTTAGCTGCGAGCCGAAAGGAAGGAGACGGCGCGCACAGCAAAAACTACAGCAGCAGCCGAAATTCAAAGGCAATTAAACACCTCGCCGTCCGACGAAGAGATCGTGTACATGTCCGAGAGGGGAGAGGGACAGTATACAACAGGTGACAGTAACCAGTTTGTGGACCTTAGCTCACCAGAGGCATCATCAGAAGATGAAATTGAAGAGCAACAACTTCAAACTCAAATCGGTGAAGTGCAAGGGGAAATAGAGCACCTTCAAGGCTAGCGCACTTCTCTGATATTGGCTGTGAAAGAAAAACAAGAAGCGCGCCGACAGAGAGAAGTCCAGGAGCGCCAACAAAAGAAATCCCTTCAGGCGCCAGTGGGTGCCCCAAAACAAAAAAATGATGCGAAGCTATCACAGCAAACTGAGCAGCCCCATCAAGATCAAAAGCAGCCAAAAGTACTGCCACAAGTACAGCAAAGGCAACAACAACAGAAGCAGAAACAAAAGCAGCAGAACCAGCAGTGGCAGCCGCAGCAGCAGATACAACAGCAGCAGAGTCAACAGCAGCAGCCACAGCTGCCCAAAAACGAAAAAGAGAAGGTGCCACCTATCAATGCATACAAGATGGAGTTAGAGGATACCATAAAACTATGTTAGTTGGCCATAGGTGAAAACTTTCCACTTTGGAACAATATAAACAAATAAAAGATTTATTAAAAGAAACAACAACTGAGTTCTTCAGTTTTACTCCTAAAATAGAAAAGTTCTAAACGGTCCTGATAAAGGGCATAGATTCCTGCACGGAACCTCAGGTGCTCTTAAATGAGCTCCGTCGAAAAGCGAGCGACGATCTCAAGTTTATCGGGGTTTAGCCGTTCGCTACAGTTAGAGCCAGACGAGAGAAACGGAACCTGCTGTTCTTCCTAGCCCAGCAGCAAACTGGATAGTTTGAGGAGTATATCCGTCCTCAATTACCAGGTTGTCACATGGGACAAATTAAAGAGGTGCGGCGACATGCTTCATTGCATGCGCTGCCAAGGTTTGGCCATGCTGCAGCAAACTGCAAAATGCAGTCACGCTGCGTCAAGTGTGGTGAGAGCCACATTGTAGGAGAGTGTAAGCTCGGGCAGGAACCCGAAACTATCGGGGATGCCCGACGTTTAAGCAATTGAAACATAACAAAGCGGCAAGGCAAGCAGAGGTAGAGAGACGCCCACCAACGCGTCCTCAAACAACAACTTCCGTTAATCCCCAAATTTCCTACGCCCAAATCGCGTCAAGAAAGGGAAACACGGTACAGCCTGCGCCAAAGGCAGCCCCACAGGCCCTCATGCCTAAGGCTCCGGGCGCACAGGCCGAAATACGAGGTTTGCTACTGGCCATTCAGAGCCGAATAGCAGTTTTGCAAACCCAGATAAGTGAGCAGGCGAAAAGGGTGGACAATATCTACTCTGCTTTGCCAAGCTTAACGCATTTTATAGGTAAAGGGCGCGCTGCCGGAGAGGCCCTTTAAGATCCTTTCTGTGAATGTAAATTCATTGATTAGGACCGAACGTAGAGCAAATATATTCCAATTGTTGAAAGATCAAAGTCCAGATGTGTTTATGGCCAGCGAAACTAAGCTGAACCAGAAACATAAATTGACTAACAATAATTACAATATCGTACGAAGAGATCGGCCCAACTCCACTTTGGGGGGAGGAGTCGCAATCTTTGTACGAAAAGGCATAAATTATAAGGTTATATATAATAGCGAAATACGCAGATTTCTGTTGCTTGAGGCGTGTATCGTATGCATTTCTCTCCAACATGGGAAGCGGATGTACCTCAGGAATCACCTCAGCCTACTGAATTTTTAACAGAGCTCGAAAACCTTTTTCAATGCTTACAGCTGAGCTCAGAAGCGAATTACTATCTCATGGCCGGTGATTTGAATGCCAAACATGTAGATTGGGGAAATCAAATTGTTGCGAAGCAAGAGGAGGGGAAGGAAAAGGAATTAGTGTGGAGGTAGGGTAAGAAAAAGGAAAAGGTAGGAAACCAAAAAAAAGGAAGTGTTCGGAAAAGGAAATGAATGCTAAGTTCCAAGGGACGCGGCCTGCTTGCGAAGCACGGCATTTAGCTCGCCGGAATGGGGGGGGATCTTGCCCCCGAAACTTAACCTCACCAGCAACAAAAACACATATCAGGCCTGATCTCACAAAAGGTGAAAAAGCGGACGGACACTTACCACACCCAAGGACACTGCGGATGTTGTTGCAGTGTGGCCATTACCCACCCAACCATGAAATCTGCGGCCATGTTTAGATTTCCCCAATGATGGTGGATGATCGGCTTCAGATCATACCATCTTCACCGACAGAACTGGGCTACCTAATGCACCCCTGAAAAAAAATAATCTTCAACCAATTATGTTTCGATTAGTCGAAACAAGGAAACTCGGGAATTTTATCAAAAAAGGCGTTTGATTGAAGTTTTTATTAAACATAACAGAAGTAGAAAAAATACTAATTTTAAGTAACTTGATTAATCAAATAAAAGAAACAAATATAATTTATAAAGAAAACTAGAAAGGAAAACAAAATTAATGTGGCCTTTCGTTTCCCCAACAGGACTATCATAGGGCTTAAACAGTACCCTTTTTGGTACCCAAGACAACTGAAACACTAAAATAATTTCCTACCTACATGGAGCTCGATGAAGGTGGATAACAAAACAAGAATTGGACAAAAAAAATGTATGATAGGCCCTGGATAACAAATCTCTTCCACTTACAAACAAATTTAATTATTAATCATAATTTAATATTAATAAATATATAATATTTGATAAAATATACTAATAAAAGATTAAATAAAAAAAATTGATCATATCGAAAAACTATATCCAATTTAGCATCACTTTCATTTTCTTTCAACTTTTTAATTTAAAATTAAGTTTGCGAGTTGTCTTACCGCCATAAATTTGACAGCCAAGGGAATGCACCACGTTTTTCTCCCTTTCTTTTGACATTACAAAAGTTGGAGTTTAGGAATTTTCGGAATAATTGATATTCCTAATATATTCGGGTTCCGAAAATAGTTCTTCTATTACCAGGCAGCGGGTGCTATTCATTGTGTCACTCATCTTGTCCTCAGCTTACACTAGACTGACACTAGGATGCAACTCAATTGCAACTCTTTCTGTAATTATAGACAGAAGTCACTTGGCGAAAACTATTACCCTTCGGGCGTCCACAACAAAATTCGTACTTTAATTGGATATATTCCACTTAAAGGACGAAACCTAAGGTCGGCCGTGCCGCTGGTGAATCAACGTATAACACTGAGCTACCACGCAACCTTAATTGAGCTAAGTTCATGAGTAAAAAGTTCAATTTCTCCTTTCCAATCAGTCAATGTCAAATAAGTACTTAAAAACTTAAATATAAATGACAGTTGGTCGAATCTCACTATTTTCAATACTAAACAGACTAATTTATACCCAAAGGTAAAAAAACTAGCTTAAATATATTTGACACTTAACCGAACTTCACTATTTACAAATAAATATTCAATTTTTATTTAAAATCTAGCGTCACTGATCTCTATATATAATAGAGATCAGTCTCTAGTAAAAACTTCCCTTAGCTTTATATGAAGGTTGAAAAGCTAAGAGTTGAAAAGTTGAAATATCTCAAATTCATCTCTTTTTGAGTCTCTTTGGTTTTCAGCTTTTTCTTGACAGAAGCAAACCACCAGAACTAACTACATTTCATTATTTTTTCCATCGCTTACGCTAGAAGCAGTTATTATTTTGGTAAGATTTTTTTTAATATTATTGTTATATTTAGTTTAACCCTTTTTTTCTAGCTTTCTTGATTATTACATACCTATATGCATATCAGCTATCAGAGGCCTCAGCTATCTCAATGGCAAGAAGAGAAATCCTCAACAAAAATAATCTTCGATTGCTGTCCTAAAAAAAGTTTCTTAGGTATGAAACATTTTTTTTTTGTGGATTCGCTTTTGGTTCTAATAGATCCAAATCTTAAATAGCTCTTTTTCATGTTCCTGGAGAATCAATTGCAATTGGCGTGTGGGTACCCTCGCCACTTTGCCGAGCAGAAACAAAATAGGTGGAGTGTGGGGAGCAACCCATGATCTAAAGCCGGGCGAAAGTAGATACTGCTAACACCAAGTCCCGTTATTGGTGCAGGAAGCCGTGTAAGGTTATTATATGTGAGTAGAGTCTTAAATAATTTCTTTAACAAATATTCTTTTTTTTTTTCTTTTCAGCTATTGGTGTTGTGTGCGAAATTGTTTGTCCTACACAGTTCACTGACCTTCACCCTTCCAAGTACCATCACTTATAGAAAACATCAACTATACTATAATCAACTATAATAAACATCAACTATAATTAATCATAAACATTTCACCGGTGAGCACTATTTTGAGTAGTAAATAAGTTTGTAGTTCGTAAGTGTTAAATAAATAAAAAGTTAATAAATAAATAAATGAATAATAAATAAGTATAACAAAAAATATCACAGTTAGTCAAAAAAATAGATTGTAAATATCACAGATGAATAATAATAAAGTTAATAATAAATAAAAGTTAAAAATAAATAAAGTAAATATCACAGATCATAGTTTTTAATCATTGCGGATAAGTTATCACAGTTTAGTTTATAATCTTTACGGATCGTAATATCACAGATTAGTTTTTAATCTTTTCGGATTAACTTATTAATAAAATAAACGGTAATTAGTTAATAAATAAGTATGTAATTAGAATGAATAAGTAAATGACTAGATATAAGCATGCAATAAATAAATAAATAAATACTAAAACCAACTATAATTTTGTTTAAATAGATAGGAATTTTAGGTAGTGTGACGAAATATAAATAGTGGATAAATAAAACAAAATCAGGTACAGGTGCGGGGTGTTTTAGGAATAAATTTTGTAAAATAAATACAACTAAAAGTGGTATAGTTAGGTACTTTGTGAACAAAAAAAAACATTAAGGAATTAGACGACAAACGGATAACATGCCTAGATTGTTTTTCATCGACGTTTCGGTTTTAATTGAAGTGACTTCTCAGATTTCTTATATAAAATTTTGCGCAGTGAATTCATTTAGTTGCTACAGACTTTTAGCTTGAAATATGCGGATATTTTTGGATGATAAACACTATCTTAAATATTTCTTTAGCTACCCTTCCTATCGATAATTTATAGGATCCTATCCTGCCCTAGCGGATAGAATGGATTCGGGTTTGTCAACTAGATTCGAAAGGAGAATGCCTCACTCGCGGTCTAGTGTTTTTTTTTCTAAGCTTTGGCTTGTTGAAGAAGTTGATGTCACATCTTTGACTTTATTTTATAACGCCATATTTAAAAAACAAAAAATTTAAAGAATGAGGTGAGTTTTTCAAAGAAAAATTTCTTGGATCAAGTGCGGTGTACATTGGTAGATCGAAAACGTGAAATAGAAAATTAATATTTGAAAGACTTGGAAAAAAAATCTTAACACATAACTTTCAAATTTCAAAGTAATTTCAAAAACTTGATTTAAACTTAAACAAAAAAAAAACAAAATGATAACGAAATAAATCAAAATAAATTATTGAAACAAAAGTAATTAAGAAGAATAAACAAAAGATAGCCTTGTTACAAATATAATTCTAAAGAACTTATTTTAGAAAATTTTGTATAGGTATCTTTACATTTGTAGTCTTACCAAAATTAAAGTATTTTTTTTTTCTATAATGAAAAAATAAACTTAATAGTGTAAGAAAACTTGACAAAAAAAAACTTATCAAAATAGGAAAACAACAAAATTTACTAAAACTAACAATAAATAATAATTTGGCATTGAAACGTATAGTTTCGTTAGCGGAAAAGAATATTTAACACTATAAAGAAAAATAAATTAAACAAAAAAACAAGTTTCTAAAACCTATTTTTAGAAATCAGATAAAAAAAAGCTAAGGAATAACTTGAAAAAGTATCAACAAAAAAAAATATTTTCTTGATAAACAAATATGCAAAATAAAAATCCAAAATAAATTTTAGATGTATGGTAATATATAGTAAGGTAATAATATAGAAACGTAGTATTATTTTAATAGAGTATAAGAATATATAAGTATAAATTAAGATGAATAGATTATAATATTTTCAAAACAAAACTAAGTTTTACTTTGAACAAAAAAAAAGAACGATGATATATTGCAATCAAAACTTAAGATCTTGAATTTTCAAAACAAACTTGAATATAATTTGCATAAACGAAACAAAAATTTAATTGATTTCTTCACTTGAAAAACAATTTTCATAGACAATCAAAAAAAAGTTAAAGGACTTCTTCACTTGAAAAAGTTTTGAAATAGTTAAAAGTTAGGTTTTCATAAACATACGGGGTGCTTCAGGTAGCATTTTCGGTGGTTTCTTTTCGGTATGGTATGATCCTACTAACGACATCACTATTTAATAAGACAACGGACGGACGAACAAACTCCCTTGGTGTAGTAAGATCGACAAACGGGGAAAACAAGTAGAAACACTAACGAAAACATTACTTAGTTTTCCTCTCCGTTCCCGCAATTCTAGTCTGTCGCGAAAGACTTTGCTAGAAGACATGAAACGGTTAGGTAAAACTTACAAAAATTTGGAACGAGGATGTCGGACTAAACGTCACGCACAATCAATCGTCCAAGTAGAAGGCGACCAGACTAAAGGATAAGAAAATTGAAATTTAGAATAGCAAACAAAAAAGTAAGGAGTGGAATAGGGAAAAACGATACTAACATACGCTATCTGATACCACTCAAGCTTTCACCAAGGAACGTCGCGATACGACTAGGTTCGTCTGTGACCTTCCTGACGCAGACATACGCCCTTGAAAAAAACTCCAGTAACAACAGACAAACGCATAACATTTACTAACCGCAGTCACTGTGAATTTTCAAACGCTCGTCGCAATTCATCTAGGTACGTCTGAAACCTTCCTGATAAAGACTTACGAGGCTTAAAAATCCACAGTAAGTTTGGTTGGAGACTATACAACATAAACAAACTGAAACTAAGACCACAAAAACTAAATCTTGGCTCAAAAAAAAAAGCTAAGACGTTGGGCGCCATATTGTTGCGAAGCAAGAGGAGGGGAAGGAAAAGGAATTAGTGTGGAGGTAGGGTAAGAAAAAGGAAAAGGTAGGAAACCAAAAAAAGGAAGTGTTCGGAAAAGGAAATGAATGCTAAGTTCCAAGGGACGCGGCCTGCTTGCGAAGCACGGCATTTAGCTCGCCGGAATGGGGGGGGATCTTGCCCCCGAAACTTAACCTCACCAGCAACAAAAACACATATCAGGCCTGATCTCACAAAAGGTGAAAAAGCGGACGGACACTTACCACACCCAAGGACACTGCGGATGTTGTTGCAGTGTGGCCATTACCCACCCAACCATGAAATCTGCGGCCATGTTTAGATTTCCCCAATGATGGTGGATGATCGGCTTCAGATCATACCATCTTCACCGACAGAACTGGGCTACCTAATGCACCCCTGAAAAAAAATAATCTTCAACCAATTATGTTTCGATTAGTCGAAACAAGGAAACTCGGGAATTTTATCAAAAAAGGCGTTTGATTGAAGTTTTTATTAAACATAACAGAAGTAGAAAAAATACTAATTTTAAGTAACTTGATTAATCAAATAAAAGAAACAAATATAATTTATAAAGAAAACTAGAAAGGAAAACAAAATTAATGTGGCCTTTCGTTTCCCCAACAGGACTATCATAGGGCTTAAACAGTACCCTTTTTGGTACCCAAGACAACTGAAACACTAAAATAATTTCCTACCTACATGGAGCTCGATGAAGGTGGATAACAAAACAAGAATTGGACAAAAAAAATGTATGATAGGCCCTGGATAACAAATCTCTTCCACTTACAAACAAATTTAATTATTAATCATAATTTAATATTAATAAATATATAATATTTGATAAAATATACTAATAAAAGATTAAATAAAAAAAATTGATCATATCGAAAAACTTCAATGCCAACAACAAAAAAAAAGACAGCACAACACAAATACAAGAACTCCAATTGGATCTGGAACCGGCATGATTTGTTCCACAACAAAAAAAATTTCTCTATCGACGTATACATATATGTATGACAACTTGGCCTTAATGTTCTTGTCTTTTTTTTTTATGTTTAAATTGTTTTTTTTGTTTGTTTTTAAATGTCTCAAAATAATTTATATTTTTTTTTTTTTTGTTCACAGACTCACTGCGCTGTATCAGTATTAAAAACCGGTGGTGGCAGGTTATGGCACATAACTTATACGTCAGAGCTCCGGTGGACAGGAACGTCAAGCACAACTGCAGTTCAGCGATGATGAAAGGACGGTGAACAATTAATATGATGGTCAAACCAAAGAAAAACGTGGGGAACAAAAAAAATTTCTGTGGCGGCCCAGTGTTCCACTGGCAACCTGGGACCGCCAGATATTCATGTATACCGTGGCGTTTACCTACACAAAATTAATACTTTTAGCGCACTTTTAATAAAAACCTTCTTGGAAGAACTCACCTCATTCCATTCATTTGTAAAAAAAAAGAAATAAAATTTAAGTCTTTCAGCGCAATCCAACAACAGAGCTCAGCAGATCTTTGCACTAATTGCAAAAAAAACGAGTTATAAGAAAAAGGTAGGTTTAACAATTTACAAGTAGTCTACACACCCGGTAAAATCTATATCCAATTTAGCATCACTTTCATTTTCTTTCAACTTTTTAATTTAAAATTAAGTTTGCGAGTTGTCTTACCGCCATAAATTTGACAGCCAAGGGAATGCACCACGTTTTTCTCCCTTTCTTTTGACATTACAAAAGTTGGAGTTTAGGAATTTTCGGAATAATTGATATTCCTAATATATTCGGGTTCCGAAAATAGTTCTTCTATTACCAGGCAGCGGGTGCTATTCATTGTGTCACTCATCTTGTCCTCAGCTTACACTAGACTGACACTAGGATGCAACTCAATTGCAACTCTTTCTGTAATTATAGACAGAAGTCACTTGGCGAAAACTATTACCCTTCGGGCGTCCACAACAAAATACAAAATCCGAGAGGTAGCTATCTATTTAATTGTATTATAAATACAAGGTTGAGTATATGCTCCAATTCTGGCTACTGATAGGCCTTCGTTTCCGAGGAGCGCTTCCTATCTAGATCTATTGCTTAAGGACTCAAGACTGACAATTACTGACACTGTGGGTCAACGATCAAGAAATTGTTTACGAACGATCGAGTAAGACAGTGACCACTGCAGACTTGCTGCCGTAATTCAACTTCCGAACGAGCTCGTGGAGTTGGGGAATATGTGCCGGTGCATTCTTACAATTACAGTAAGACTAGCTGGCCACGCTTCACCAGCGCTTTATCGAGTGAACTACGTACGAACAATATATCCCCACCAAATGACAGGAATTTAACAAATACTGAAATTGACGAATACTTAGAAAAAATGGACAATACGATCCAACGAACAATGGAAAAACAATACCAAAATACAAAGAACGCGAAGCCACATACATGTAACGCAACGCGACCATCGACGCACTACACAGACAAAAAAGTGGACTTCTGACAAGACTGAAACATTTGTACAGACGTTTTACTGACATACAAGCTCTGGAGATTAGGACACTGAAGTCGTCAATTAAAAACATCAACCAACTGATCAAGGAAAACTACCGGTTGGCTATTAATTTGTATTGGGACAACAAAATTCGGGCCGTTAATTCTAGCGACCCGAGTATGTTTCCTCAAATCAATAAAATATTTAGACGGAATGATCAAAACGAACTTCCGTGTCTTAAGCTTCAGAGAACAACAGAGAACAGAGACGTAGTTCTGATAGCAGGCATAGATCCAGAGGAAGCCGTCTTGGACGATGACCTCTTTATAATCGAAGATCCTCGTGAGAAAGTGGAGGATGTGGGGGCTGCTTTCCAGCAAGTGTACAAGGTGAATGCTAGCATTCACCCGAACCATTACCTAAAAAACAGAGCCATGCTTCACCACTTCTACCTTCGAAATGAAATGACGCAATGACGATCAGAGAATCTCAGTTTCACCGGGTTCAATGAAGAACACTTGGCAAACGCCACCATCGCCAAGCGAAACGGGGCTAATTCCCTGTTAATTTCGAAAGTTGAGCTCTAGCTCATCTTCGCTTCATTAAAGAAAAAGAAGTCAGCAGGAATCGATGGTATATCCAACGTTGTACTGCGACATCTGCCTCAGGAAGCAGTTGACATCTATGCCACACTGTTTAAAAACGCTCTGAATAATGCATATTATCCAGGGCGGTGGGAAACAGCTGTAGTTCATCCTCTCCAGAAAAAGGGAAAGGACAACTCCAATCCGGCGAATCTCCGGTCGATAAGTCTTCTTCCGAGTATCAGTAAGGTATTTGAGAAAGTTATAAATAGAGCTCTGTCCAAGTGGGCGGAGGACAACAATATCATACCGGACAATCAGTTCGGTTTTAAGGCGGGACATGACACCATTCATGCCGCGTCTAAACTCGTTTCTGATGTCCAATGGAACAAATCTAAAAGATAGTGTACGGGTGCTTGTCTGGTTGACTTGGAGAAAGCTTTCCACACCGTATGGTTAGTAGGTCTGTATCTAAAGCTTGCCAGACTGGGCATAAGTTAACCACTTTTATATATGCTTTATGATATGCTCAATGTTAGAAAGTTTGTTGTCAAAATTGGAAATGTAACTTCCACCGCAACCTTTAAAAATTACAAATGGTCTTCAGCAGGGAGCGGTGAACTCACCCATTCTCTTCAGTATTTACACCAGCGATCTGATAGGTAGTCTAGCACATGCCATAGCGTATGCTGACGATCTAATTGCGTAGAGAACAGCTCCAATAGTTGAGGTCATCAGAATTTCTGTTGCAGCGTGACTTCGACAAGATTCAGCGATACTGCGATGACTGGAAGTTGAAAATCAACTTTCAGAAATCCGAAACTATTCTGTTCAGGACTCCATTGCGTGGAGCCTCTAGGGATACAAGAAAGAACTGGCGCAAGCTGGTGATCGTAGGGCCACATAGACATCCACTGGGGAATAAAAGTGAAGTAAAGTACCTTGGCATCTGGATGGATCAGTATTTGTATTTCGACAGACATATAATGCTGCTCTGACCAGAGGCAGGGGAATTTTTGCCCTGACAAAACGGTTGTTTTATAGCAGCCGTCTTGACAGCAGGGTTAAGGTGATTTGCTACATGGCCCTTATCCGGCCAATGATTGCCTATGGATGCCCGGTGTGGTTCAACGTTGCCCCATATCAAATGGAAAAGATTCGGGTGTTTCAGAGGCAGAGTCTTCGATGCTGCATTGGATTACACAGAACACCAGAGTCGAGTACAAACATAATTATTCCAACGAGGTTCTTTACAATGGAGCCAACATTAACAGAATCGATAATTTTATACTCAAGCTGATTCGGGGTTTAATTTGTATTGGGACAACAAAATTCGGGCCGTTAATTCTAGCGACCCGAGTATGTTTCCTCAAATCAATAAAATATTTAGACGGAATAATCAAAATGAACTTCCGTGTCTTAAGCTTCAGATAAGAACAGAGAACAGAGACGTACTTCTGATAGCAGGCATAGATCCAGAGGAAGCCTTCTTGGACGATGACCTCTTTATAATCGAAGATCCTCGTGAGAAAGTGGAGGATGTGGGGGCTGCTTTCCAGCAAGTGTACAAGGTGAATGCTAGCATTAGCACGAACCATGACCTGGAAAACAGAGCCTTGCTTCACCACTCCTACCTTCGAAATGAAATGACACAATGGCGATCAGAGAATCTCGGTTTCACCGGGTTCAATGAAGAACACTTGGCAAACGCCACCATCGCCAAGCGAAACGGGGCTAATTCCCTGTTAATTTCGAAAGTTGAGCTCTAGCTCATCTTCGCTACATTAAAGAAAAAGAAGTCAGCAGGAATCGATGGTATATCCAACGTTGTACTGCGACATCTGCCTCAGGAAGCAGTTGACATCTATGCCACACTGTTTAAAAACGCTCTGAATAATGCATATTATCCAGGGCGGTGGGAAACAGCTGTAGTTCATCCTCTCCAGAAAAAGGGAAAGGACAACTCCAATCCGGCGAATCTCCGGTCGATAAGTCTTCTTCCGAGTATCAGTAAGGTATTTGAGAAAGTTATAAATAGAGCTCTGTCCAAGTGGGCGGAGGACAACAATATCATACCGGACAATCAGTTCGGTTTTAAGGCGGGACATGACACCATTCATGCCGCGTCTAAACTCGTTTCTGATGTCCAATGGAACAAATCTAAAAGATAGTGTACGGGTGCTTGTCTGGTTGACTTGGAGAAAGCTTTCCACACCGTATGGTTAGTAGGTCTGTATCTAAAGCTTGCCAGACTGGGCATAAGTTAACCACTTTTATATATGCTTTATGATATGCTTAATGGTAGAAAGTTTGTTGTCAAAATTGGAAATGTAACTTCTACCGCAACCTTTGAAATTAAAAATGGTCTTCAGCAGGGAGCGGTGAACTCACCGATTCTCTTCAGTATTTACACCAGCGATCTGATAGGTAGTCTAGCACATGCCATAGCGTATGCTGACGATCTAATTGCGTACAGAACAGCTCCAACAGTTGAGGTCATCAGAATTCTCTTGCAGCGTGACTTCGACAAGATTCAGCGATACTGCGATGACTGGAAGTTGAATATCAACTTTCAGAAATCCGAAACTATTCTGTTCAGGACTCCATTGCGTGGAGCCTCTAGGGATACAAGAAAGAACTGGCGCAAGCTGGTGATCGTAGGGCCACATAGACATCCACTGGGGAATAAAAGTGTAGTAAAGTACCTTGGCATCTGGATGGATCAGTATTTGTATTTCGACAGACATATAAATGCTGCTCTGACCAGAGGCAGGGGAACTTTTGCCTTGACAAAACGGTTGTTTTATAGCAGCCGTCTTGACAGCAGGGTTAAGGTGATTTGCTACATGGCCCTTATCCGGCCAATGATTGCCTATGGATGACCGGTGCCAATGATTGCCTATGGATGACCGGTGTGGTTCAACGTTGCCCCATATCAAATGGAAAAGATTCGGGTGTTTCAGAGGCAGTGTCTTCGACGCTGCCTTGGATTACACAGAACACCAGAGTCGGAGTACAAAATTATTCCAACGAGGTTCTTTACAATGGAGCCAACATTAACAGAATCGAAAATTTTATACTCAAGCTGATTCGGGGTCACATTGCAAGAGCGATGTCCTCAGCAAATAGCTTAATTTTTGGGGCTTACTACCACAACACTGAGTTCTACGAAAATGTGCGTTTAAGTGTATTTATCCCACCCGATGCTTTCCTCTATTTAGACAGTCGAGGGCCTATACAGGATAAAGCGGCGGTTCCGCTAATCTACCACGTCGGCCGCAGAACTGTAGATAGGCGACTCCTTTATACTCGAGACGTCCTCGCACAGGGCGGAGCAGAGTGCCTTCGGTTCAGTAGGACTATGTCCGATCGGGACCGAAGAGACAGGGTAAAACAGGAGAACCAGTTTTTGGTGGTTAAATGAAGTATTAGATACAATAAGGTTGACTTAGTTTCCCGTCTTGGCCGACTAACATAGTTTTAAGTGTATTAATTAAGTAGGGACAGTCAGGGTGGCACCAAAAAAAGAAAAAAAAATTATAAAAACAATCAAAATCATAACAAAAAAATTATAAAATCCAAGAATCAAACCAAAAAAATAACAAAATTGAAAATGCTTGCTGTGACTGTTCAAGTTTTAAGGTAGTGTAAGTAGTTTTATAGTAGTTTTAAGTATAGTTTTAAGTAGTTTTAATTAGTTTTAATTAGCTCTTAAATAAAGATAAAAAATCATATAGTTTTCAAGTTTTTTTAAAATCTTTCTTGGGAAAAATAAAACCAGAATACGATATTATTAAATCCAGCATTATGCTGGATTTACATGATCTTCGTCTGCAAATATGAAGAAAAGTAGAGTGGGATAGATGTATGGCAAAACTCCGGGCGTGTGAAAGAGAACCATCAAGAAGATGAACATGTTCGTCTTCATATCTGCATTATAGCACTTCCTATAATCTTCATGCACGAAGATCATCTGCATTTTGGTGTTCCCTCTCTATCCAACATATGTACATTTTAATTTTGCATACCTTTTTTTTTGCAGAAGTCAGACGAAGATACATGTTAATCCACCATTACATGTATCTTCGTCTGCAAATATGAAGAAAAGAAGAGCGGGACAGATGTATGCCAAAGCTCCGAGCGTGTGAAAGAGAACCATCAAGAAGGTGAACATATTCGTCTTCATACCTACAATATGGCACTTCCTATAATCTGCATGTACTAATATCTTCTGCATTTTTGTGTTCCCTCTCTATCCAAGAAATACAATTTTTAATTTTGCATCCCCTTTTTTTGCAGAAGTCAGACGAAGATACATATAAATCCACATGGTATTATAGAGATCAGTGATGTAAATCCATCAATATGTTGGATTTACATGTATCACAAACCTTCTCACATTTGCTTTGACAGATCAACACTTTTAACTCATTTCACGAAAATGAGATGGAAATAGTTAAGAACTGTAACTATTTGACACTAATAAACAGAATTTAGGAACGATTTGATGACGTCATATAGTTACAAATCGTTACTTTTCTGTAATAAAGGAACCACTATTGTTAACTATAGTTAACCAAACACTGATCTCTAAAATACACTTGATAGGGGATTCCCTATACGTATAACAGTTTTTTTTGACTCCATTTGTAGATGATACAAGGCACTGATCTCTATAATAAATATATATATATAGAGATCAGTGAGACGAGGGTACTTGGTACCTAATTTGACTTCTATCCAAGAAGAAGAAAAAAGTAATTTGATGTATTTTTTTCTGTCTATTGTGTGTACTAATCAAAACTTTAAACAAAGTGAGTGAACGATTTTTGTGTTTTGTTTTTTTTAAATTAAGTATAAAATTATTTAAAAATAATTACTGTTTAATAGAGATCAGTGGTTTAAACAGGCTGTGGAAAGCAGCGATGGAAGTGATACTTACACGAAAGTAAACTTACCCCTTCAAAATAAAAAAAAAACATACAAATATTATTACATTTCATTGCTCTTCTTGGTTCACTTGGTTCAGCATTAATTAAAGAAGGTAATCCTCTTACTCTGCACTATGTGACCAAACCATCATGGGCCAAGGAACAGTTCACCAACAGGTCGAATGGCTGTCGAAAGCTTTGGATTGTGAACCTATGCCGAAACCGAAATGAGTCGTGAAGCATTTCTGCCTAGAAATTCGTGCTGATTATGAACCAAAAACACAGTTCATTTTGAATTCACCCACGATACATACAAATGTTGGCCAGCAGGATGTAAGTAGAAATTGATTTATATGTTCAGTTGTGAAAATTATTTTCTCTTTAAGCAAATATACTATAGTGGGTCACACAGCTAATTATGTTGTATTCATGGAACAACTCTATACCAAGGGTCAACACCATGGCATTCAAACTTCATTATTAAGCTAAGCGACGAACAAACTCATAAGCCAATGCAAGGCATCGATATCGGAGAAATCAGAACAAAAAGCGGCATGAAAAGTGTCAATAATGGTTACTATATGATGGAACTTATATGTTGCTCCAAAGTCTTCATTATTGACTTATGGCACTATGATGTTTGTGCGAGTCGCTTTATTCCGGGATACTGCCATGAACTTGGGGAAAGCTGCCACCAAATCAACTAGGTATGTAGCTGTTAGGCGTCAGAGTCCAATTGATCTAAAGTTAGTCGAAATATAAAGGTAAGGATCAGTGTAACCATAGTTAACTTTGGTTTATAAAAAAACGCACCACTGGATAACAAGTTACAATACATTTGAATTTTCTTACTAACACATACACACCTGAGCAAATTGCTCGTCAACTGGCTTGCCATTTTCGAAGTCAGTTGGGAAGCCCCCAACTAACAATTTAGCTTGTAGTAGGTCCGATTTTCATAATTTCGGATGCTATTGCTTGTATATAATTTGCACAAGGCTAAGTTATGCAAATCAAACATTTTTGTTGGTATTTTTACCGAAAAAAATTTCCTTAAGGACTTTTAGAAGTAGTTATATAGCAGTCAATGATGTTTAACTTTCATAAGGCCTTTTTAAGACCTGCCAAAATTGGTAAGATAAAGCACGAAAATAAAAAGTTTGTATATATGATTCTGCTGCAAGCCTAATACAAGTCATGTCACGTGGATTTGCATATAGCGAACTACTACAAGCTTTAGCTTTTGCATTATGTTCTTATACAAATCATACCACGTGGATTTGATTATAGCAAACTACTTCAAGCTATAGCTTTTGCATTTTGTTCTTATGCATATGTGCAGGTTTTTGCGGTTTGTATATAGCCAATTATTACAAATAATGCCACGTGGATTTGTATATAGCAAATTACTACAAGCTATAGCTTTTGCATTTTTTTCTTATGCAAATGTGCAGGTTTTTGGCGGTTTGTAGCAGCCAACTAGTACAAATCATGCCACGTGGATTTGTATATAGCAAATTACTACAAGCTATAGCTTTTGCATTTTGTTCTTATGCAAATGTGCAGGTCTTTGCGGTTTGTATATAGCCAACTAATACAAGTCATGCCTCGTCGATTTGTATATAGCAAGTTACTACAAGCTATAGCTTTTGCATTTTGTTCTCATGCAAATAAGCAGGTTTTTGCGGTTTGTATATAGCCAACTAATCAAATCAAGAATTTGCTGAACAAAATATACACAGTATGTATGTTTATGTATATATATGTTCATATTATGTACCTATCATACTTTTTGTGCGTTGTAAATTAATTTGTATTTCATGGAAATTCAGCGATGAGTAGTGAATAAGTATTGATGTTAACATTCGTTTTATTTTAACTTCATTGTTAATAAAACAAAACAAAAATTGGTTACCAGCAGGATATGAACCCCGAAGCACGAAATTTCGATCAAAAATCACAATCACAATATGAAAAACAAACCCTGTATATGTGTTATCAATTTTTTTTTTCGATTTTACATTCAAAGATCCCCATAAGAGAAAACGAAAAAGGGCCTAAATTAAATAGCAGTACTTTTCCTAAATACTTTTGTATGAACAGGTATTCATAGTATAATTACAACAGAATAATTAAACATGTGATTTTGTAAATCAAGCGTAAAATATATCGAACATGATTAATGAAATGCTTTACTTTGTGGGTGTAAAATAAAGTTTGGTTAGAAAAAAAACAAGACAGAGGCGTAGGTAGGAGGATTAGCAATTTATGTGATTCGGAAAAATTTGTTAGTTTTCAAAATGAAGTTATGTATTTGAATAGATGAAAGTTTTTTCCACTGCAGTTCTTGCAATGAAACAGATGAGCCTAATCTTGGTTTCAGTTCGGAATTACTCCTTCTATTCCAGATTTTTAATATTCGATAAAAAAAGAACAGAAACAATAAAAAAGGAGTAACTCCAAACTATCAAATATATTATTTAATTTTGTTCATCTCAGTTTGCAATAGATTTCTACATTTCTACAATAAGGATAGTGGACAATTTTAAGTGCAAATTTGCTCATTATTCTTTGGAGTTAGAGCGTGGACCGTGACATCGGTTTTTCGACTTTTCACATTCATCTGAAAATTGTTAAAGCAAAAAGGGGGTTTTCTCGGGTTTTTGACATCTCGCCTCCAACAATCAACTGTCAAAGTGAAAGGTGTGATTTTTTGGATTTTCTACATTTCGTCACCACTGTCAACTGTCAAGGTTTTGAGTGCGATTCTATCGCTTTCCACTGGGATTAGAGTGCTGGCCGAAACACTAGGTAATACCACCCTCCTAAATCGATTGGCATCCTCAGATTTTGACATTTTGACACTTGTCAAATTGAAAAGTTAAATTTCTCGGTTTCTGTTGGTGCTAGAGCGCTGAACGAAACACTAGGTAATACCACCCTCCTAAATCGACTGGCATCCTCAGATTTTGACATTTCGATATTTGTCAAATTTTTCGTTTCTGTTGGTGCTAGAGCGCTGGATCAAACACTAGGTAAAATCACCCTCCTAAATCGATTGGCATCCCCAGATTTTGACATTTCGACACTTGTCAAATTGAAAAGTGAAATTTCTCGGTTTCTGTTGGTGCTAGAGCGCTGGCCGAAACACTAGGTAATTCCACCCTCCTTAATCGATTGGCATCCTCAGATTTTGACATTTCGACACTTGTCAAAATGAAAAGTTAAATTTATCGGTTTCTGTTGGTGCTAGAGCGCTGGCCGAAACACAAAATGAAAAGTTAAATTTATCGGTTTCTGTTGGTGCTAAAGCGCTGGCCGAAACACTAGGTAACACCACCCTCCTAAATCGACTGGCATCCTAAGATTTTGACATTTCGATATTTATCAAAGTTCTCGGTTTCTGTTGGTGCTAGAGCGCTGGCCGAAACTCTCGGTAATACTACCCTCCTAAATCGATTCGCATCCTCAGATTTTGACATTTCGACACTTGTCAAATTTCTCGGTTTCTGTTGGTGCCGGAGCGCTGGCCCAAACACTATGTAAAACCACCCTCCTAAATCGATTGGCATCCTCAGATTTTGACATTTCGATACTTGTCAAATTGAAAAGTGAAATTTCTCGGTTTCTGTTGGTGCTAGAGCGCTGGCCGAAACACTAGGTAATACCACCCTCCTAAATCGATTGGCATCCTCAGATTTTGACATTTCGACACTTGTCAAAATTCTCGGTTTCTCTTGGTTCAAGAGGGCTGGCCGAAACACCAGGTAATACCACCCTCCTAAATCGATTGGCATCCTCAGATTTTGACAATTCGACACTTGTTTAATTTCAAAGTGAAATTATTCCGTTTCTGTTGGTGCTAAAGCACTGGTCGAGACACTAGGTAATACCACCCTCCTAAATAGATTGGCACCCTCAGATTTTGACATTTCGACACCGGACGAGAAACCCACAGAGCTTTAATATTTTTGTATTAATATTTATTTATTATTTTTATATTTTTACAGCGTTCGTTAAAACGTGAAATTTGTCACAACTTAGGTGACTCACCCTGTATAATTTCCTTATATTCGCTTCTTTTAGCGCGAACGCTTGAGTGCATCTACCACAATTCTACTTCTACCTTTACTGACAAAATATGTAAAAATAATACTTCATTTAAATCCATGAGTAACTCAAGTTCCTAACAAACCCCTTCCTTCTACGCACATGAAATCATTTTGACGGCGACTTTCATCCATTAAAAAAAAAAAACAACAGCAACAATACAGGTTTGTTTATATTATTTTTCTGCTAAATAAAGCAAATAAGTTTCGATAATATTTTCCTCTCGATTTACAAACTCGCATATTTTATTATTCTATTCTCGCATTAAAATTTGGATTTTTCACTCGTATATCACAAGGTGGCCTAGTGGAAGTGTGCTCGGACAGTTGATCAGAAGGACGTGAGTTCAAACCCCGGAAAAATCATGTAAATAAAAATTTAAGGTTTTTCAATTTAATTAAATTCTATACATTTCAGATAAACAAACATGCTGTGGCTCCACAAATGTTGAGAAAATTATGTAACAATAAAAAATAAAATGAAAATAAGCTAGAAACTATTTTTATTTTTCCAACTGTATTGAGAGGCTTTTATAAAGTCTTACATAGATGAACTTATAAGGCCTTTTTAAGACCTTAATATACAAGTTATTTGTTTTCAAAGTAACTGCAGGTGAAAGTCATTTTAAGATCATATTATACAGATTACTGTTTTTTAAAGGCCTTATTATAATATTCGTGGAAAGGTATTGATTTGCATAGCACTTGTGATGGAAGTTCTTATGGCAGTTAAATAGCTTGTATAACCTGCGCCAAAATGATTTGCATAAGACCTGTTTTGGTTACTATACAAGCCAGTAAATAGCTTCTTTAAGGCCTTATTAAGATGTTCGAGAAAAGGTATTGATTTGCATAGCACTTGTGATGGAGTTCTTATGGAGTTTTGGGGATTTCTGGTGACATTTGGAACATTCTGTCACCGATTTGTCAAGCCATAGACTGTCAAATTAAATTGAAAGATTGCTACGAAGATGATGCATTGAAAAACCTAAAGATATCTCAATTTTTTGAGATTAAAGAGCGGCAAAAGGCACTTTAAGCACCTTTGGGTGACATTTTGGAACGAAATATTCCTCGTACGAGGTTATTTAATTCCTTACCTATCTACCAACGTATGAACTGTTGAATTTCATTAAAGGATGGCTACGATGATGATGGATGAAAATAAATCCATGTTACTTTGACGCGACAGAAAAGTCTGTCAATACATCCGTCAACGCATTGGCAGTATTATGCGTTGACCATCGCAAAACTTAATGCAGAATTCGACGTCATTTTTTGTTAAGTAAGCAAAAATCGAAGTCCAATGGTAAAGCAAATTCAATAAAAATGGGTATTTAGAATCCTAGATGGGCTATCCTAGTAAAAGCTGAACGTGACTGCAGATACTTGAAAGGCAACCCTGGTTCGCAAGCGACCGAACGTTAATTAAAAGTGCTCCATTAAATATTCGAATTTAAGACGATTTAATAGTTAACAAAGTGGTATAATTTAAGCCATTTGTAGATTGGCTTTTGCCCAAAAAAATTTCATATATAAAAAGTAAAATCAACACGCTAGGTGAGTTGCATTTTAATAAATAAATAAGTCTTCGCTATGCATCGGAGCCCGCCTTAATCAAACAGCCAAAACAGCGTAATGTCGGGCACACCAAAAAGATTTCGCACAGAAAACACGCCAGAATCCGAAAAATTCGCTATGAATAAAGGCTTGACAAACACATCGGTAGCAAATATTTGAATCTTAGACTTTCAAAGCTTAGTTGCAAGCTTCCTAGATGACAGATTGCAGAAAATTCCCACCAAATCCGATATAGAAAGTATAAGCAATGAAATAAAAACTCTACAAGTCAACAACAAAAAACTTAAAGACCAACAGCCTTATGCATAATCGAATTATAGCCAGTGCATAGCGCTATGCACTCTTTATAATGCCTCTGAACGCAAAAACCTTATTCATAAACTAATGCAACGTTGAATAGAGGCAACATAAGCTAAACGCGTTTAGAGGTTGTATAGTGCCTACATAAGGGTTGTTTAGTATCGGAATGTCACTTTGACTCACACACAACAATAATGTAGATGGATATTAGGGGGGGCGCTTTTTTTTGTAATCTTTGAGGTGTTGGAATCAAAATATTTTTTAAAATTAAATGCAACAATAAATAATCTTGGTTTTGTTAATTAATTGTACATTTTTGTTGTGATATTGTTTAAAAAATTTAAGAATGTTTTTTGTACACTTTATTTTATAGAATCTGCTTAATAAATGTGCAAGATTTAAAGATTTTCCATCAAATTTTACAACTTTTGCAAATGCTCGACGGCATGCGTGATTTCACTCAAATTATAAAAACAATCACCTTCATCACTTTCACGGGAAAATACAAATGAAATTTAAGCATTACAAAATAAGCACCACCCTTTTATTTTTCTGCTCAACAAAAACATCACCATGTGAGTGAATGGAACAATTTATTGAATAAATCAAAAACGACGTTTTTTTGTTTTAAATATTTTTAATTTTATTTTCTAACACAAACAAACCACAAAGCAACTGGAGAATTGTAATAATACAAAAAGAAATTAATAAAAAACCAAAAAGAATCCAATCGCCAGGAGAATAACTTCTATTGATTTATCACGCAGCACACACACAGCTGGGTCTCCTTTGTCAGTTTTGAAAGTAAAACGTTATAGATTTCTACTTTATGGTACTAATTTTGACACCAGCTCATTATAACTATAATGGGTTGAAAAGTATTTTATGCATAACAATTTATGCAACGCTGTATAGTGGCTACATAAATCCTTATGCAGTGCATAACTATTCATCTGTTCAGCGGATTCTAATGAATACGGCTGCAAAAGTACAAAATGGAGGCACGGTGTACATCACTTGAAAGACAGGTCGAGAAACTGGAACTTAAAGCAACCGAAAAAAATCTTATTGCTCATATTCCAACACAAATGCAGCGGAAAAAGCAAGGACATTATGCCTGGATATGATGAAGTCAAACAATCCATCACTTGTTTCATCATCAAAAATTCTTCATGCCGGAGAAAATGTCACTAATGTTATCGTGCAAATGCAAAACAGCGAAGATGTCGGAAAGATCCTAAGATCGGCAAGCTCATCAAAAGGCACAGGCATAAGTTTACATAGAGATTATCAACATGCTATGAGAGCAAGAAGAAGGCAACTCATGAAAATGAACAATGATATTTATGCTAAGAATAAAAATATCAAAACACAATTTTGAGGCCAAAAATTGCAAGAAGGCGAAAATATATTTTTTATTGATAAAAAACAATAATAATAAGGCCTATTCTGCCATATCTGTTATTCTGCTATGAATTTTCTGTTATGATGCATAAAAAATCTCTACCATAAAAGATTCTTATAATTGGTATTCAAGAGTTCGATCTTTTATAAAAGTCTGTTATGGAACTTCGAAAAAAAAAACATTTATACGAACAGACCTAAAATTTGCTGTCAGCTGTAGTAAACACAAAAATAATCGACACTGACGAGTGACCAAAATGAAATTAACCCGTGGAATGCTCGTATTTTGTTTCGCGTAGATAAATTATTGATCTATTTTATTTGTTTTTAACAGTTCGTGAATTTAATGTATCCAGTTAAAAAGTTATTTTTTGATAAGTTTAAGTTAAAAAAAAGTGTTTTATTCTTTGCCCCAGGCAGCTAGGTATTTCTTTAGATCCATCGAATTCGGTTCGACTCTTTGGCGCATCGGCTTTATTCAGCCTCGGCTGTCCATAGCTTCCAAACGCAATAACAGAATGCTCCTGTTCCTAGAAATGCGTACAAAGAGCCACAACCAAAGACGCGCAGAGCTATGGCTGAATCAGCGTCCATCAGAATCATCGTTTCTCTTCTACCATTGGCAATGAAAGCAGCTTCGTCCCTCTTGGCTCGACCTAAAGTTCGGGAGAATCCAAAGAGTTTACCTACGCCACCGACAAGACCCAAGAAAGCTCCTCCTCGATAGCGATGTTTTCTTCGTTGTTCTTCAGCTGCGCCACTCCGTGCCGACCGGCAAGATAAAGCGACTACTTTTTACGTTTCATCCATCAACTGTGTTCTGTGCTTTCGTGTATAAAAATAATTTAGTTTGAAATTACTTATTTGTGTTTGTAATTATGCATTTTAATATTATAGAAATTGAAAGAAGAGAAACAGAATAAAAGAATAAAAGATTGCGCCGAATAGGCCTTATTAAATGTGAAATGGAAACGCGTTGAATGTACTACGTCAGCTGCTGGGTGATGAATGTCATGTCACAATGACAGGAGAGATGCCCAAGACAAGTGCTGCCAATAGCAGAAAACCTTTCGGAAGCTACAACGCTGGTGCTAAAACTGTAGATTAAACGCAACCGCATACTGACCGCGGGGCACTGCCTCAAAATAATGTTTAATGTTAATGCCGTCTGCCAAAGCGAAAATATTTTGTTTGTCAAAACCATTGTTAAAAACTACAAAATACTTTCCTACAATGTTTCAGGGCTATCAAATAAGTCTGTATATGTAGATTCTTATGATTTTATAAATAAGTATGATTTTATTTTTTTATTTGAAACATTTTTAACTGAAGATAACTCCGCCGAAAATAAAATATTAAATTATAGTTTTATTTGGATACCAGCTAATGGAACTAGCACTAGAGGGAGAGCAAGTGGAGGATCCTACTTTGGTTACAAAAAAGAAATGATTGGTATAGAATGCATTTTTCAAATATGCAGTTTTCAAATTTTGAATGAAATGAATGTGATAGTATTAAAATTCGACAATAAAACCTTTCAAATAATTCCTGCGTACGTCAACTGTAATCACTGGGAAAGAGATTTTAATCAGCTTCAAGAAACCATTATGATTGGAAATCAACAAAACACGATGCTTATTGGTGACTTTAATGCAGATCAGAAAATAACTGGGAAGGGATAGTAAGGTAGTCAAAGTAGTGTTCCTTAAACATCGATAGTCTGCACTTGCGATAGTAATCGATAGTTTTCGAAAAATACCCGATAGTATCGATAGTTATCGATAGTTTGCAAAAAAAAAAAATAAAAACAATTTAAATCGAAATATATGACTACCTTTATTTTTTGTTCAGTTAGTAGGAATGTACGAGTAAGTACAATTTTTTACAACATTTAACCAGAGATTTCAGTTTCAATTTTAAACCATGATTCATTTTTAACCAAATATTTCATTTTGTTTGAAGAATAAAAGTTAATTTATTGCTTTCGGCTTGAGTCTGTTCTAGCGTTCAATCATTATCTGGCTTCAGCTTTAAAAAAAAAATATTTTACCTCTCGTTTAGGAGTTATAAAAAACTTTCAAATGGATTTTTTGCACTATTTTCATTCGATTTGAAACACAAATGCTACACTAAGCGATGACAAATATTTGGGCGGCCTACCGCCAAGTTTTCCTAATTGAAATGCACACGAAAAACTTTTTCGTCCACAATTCTGTCAGTGGAATGAGTGAAATCGGAACTCAAAATATTGAAATTTTTCGTTTCATTTTGTGGGAAATTACGATCAACTGGCGCGAAAAATGAATTTGCACAAGGAAAATAAAAAAAATACATTTTTAACAAAAGATAATTGTTTAATTGTAAATTTTATTCGATCAAAAAATTCTATGAGTTATTTGTCATCGATAAGTGTAGCATTTGTGTTTCAAATCGAATGAAAATAGTGCAAAAAATGCATTTAAAAGTTTTTCCTGATTCGTTTTCCTGATCGCTATAATCGGCTCCTAAGGTAAGTCCTTTTTCACACAAGGAAACTGAGTTTCCAGCAACTGGAAATTTATTGGTGAGAAGGGCAGGAAATAAGGGGGTGGAAAAAAATCTCCCCGGTCAACGATTCGTAAAGATTTTTATCACATTCCTTCTTACACTGTCCGTTATGTGCGTTCAACCAATAGATTTTATAAGGACACAAGCAAAAATCTCTGGAAATTTTTTCTTCGTAGGAAAAGTACAAGGCAATTAAAGGAAAACGTAAAAAAAAACTTCAGCAACTGGTTTCCCCGTGTGAAAGGGGATTAAGACAGAAAAGTTTATCAATATAGCAAGCAAGAATTCCCCCTTATTTTTGTTGTAGATTCACTTGCCCCATAACAGAAAGAGAATAATCTTGAATTCACAATACAAATTGCAGCGAAATTTCAAAATTTGTTGAATGCACTCAGCGTAAAAAAAAAATTTTTTTTTGTGGGAAATTATGAATTTATACGTTACAACTTTTTACAGCGCTCACTTTTGGCACTTGCGATAGTTTTGAAAACATCGATGTTTTTCGATAGTTTAAACTATCGATTATTATCGATAGACTATCGATGTTTAAGGTAGTAGCCCGTAGCGTAATGGTTAGTGCGTTCGACTGTCACGCTGGAGGTCTGGGATCGCTTCCCAGCCTCGTCCACCTAAAAAACTAGAAAGTTTTTTTTCAGGGCTACTGCCTCTTGCGAGGAATTGACAAATCCTCGAAGAGTATCACTTGTCACGAATAAGTGCTTCTCGTCTAGACGTTCGGATTCGGCATAAAATTGTAGGTCCCTTCCATTCCTGTCGAAAGGCGCACAGAGGAATGGTTGCGAGTTGTTAGTCACTAGGCCCTGGTTCTTCATGAGCCGTTGTGCCACCCGATTTATTTATTTATTTATCGATGTTTTAGGATCACTAAGTCAAAGGATGTTGTTTGTAATTCACGGGGGACAAAGCTTCTGGAGTAAGGTCCGAATATGGCCTTCGCATACAAAACGGAACAAGTGCGTCTGACAAGACAGGAAATTTCACGTTTGTAGGAAGACAAGGGACGTCAATTATGGATTAAGTCTATTAGGTGGTGACTGGAACGCATATACGTTCAAGATTTTGAAGTTGACCAAGTGCCATTTTCCGATCATCTTCCAATTGTAGTCACGTTTGGATTGAGGATAGCCGAAAGTGCAGAGATAGGTCATATGAAGCTTCTACCGATGCTAAAATGGAAGGATAAGCACACAGCTTCATATTGAATAAAGTTGGATGACATTTTAAACGCACAACAAAACATGACCTTCGGTCAAATTGCAGACTCAATAAAAGCAGCTTATACATCAATTAGCCAAAGGAACTTATACGAACGAGCTACGAACGATGAAGGGCGAGGAACAAGGCAACCATGGTTTGACAAAGAATGGAGGAGAGCCAGAAAAATGTCTTTCGCATGGCTGCATCTTTTTTTGAAATTCAAACGATGAGCAGTTTAAGACAAGATACAATGAAGCAAATGGAAACTATAAAACCATATGCAAAGAGAAAAAAAGGCATACTACGAAACTCAAGCTTTAAGGTTAACGCTATGTAAAAATGCTTCAGAATTTTGGAAAGCCGTTAATAGCTTGAATGGAAAACAGCTCATCACCAACAAAGATCTAAGTCCAATGGTCCTGGCTACCCATTTCAATAACCTGCTTAATCCGGAGATGATACGAAGTTCGCTCCAATATGCTGCACCTTGGGTCGAAAACGAATTAATGGATGGTGTTTTAACGGTACTGGAAGTAATCGACGCTTTAAATGGACTCAACAATAGAAAAGCGCCGGGTTCCGACAGAATACCGGTAGAGTTCTACAGATATGGCTCCACAACACTCAAAAGGAAAATAACATAATTGTTCAACCAAATTATGGAGTATGGCGTGATTCCGCAGCAATTTAAAGAAGTACTTATATTTCCAATATATAAAAAAGGCAATAAGTCAGATCCGGCAAACTGCAGGGGTATTTCCTTTTTAAATGCCATATATAAAATTTTCACTTCGATCTAGCAAAAAAGGCTTACGAGATGGATAATCAGTACAAATCAATTTAATGAAATTCAAGATGGATTTAGACCCGGGTATTCAACATTGGACCACATATTTGTTTTAAGGAGTATAGTGGAATCATGAAATTATATGTGGATCGCAGAGAACTTTTGTTCAAAATGTATTCTAAAGGTTTGTCCACAAAGTTTTGCAACCTAGTTGAAAAGATGTAAGAAGATACTTGATCAGTGGTCTGGAATGGTGACAAGACTTCTGAAGCATTTGAGACAAAATTTGGAGTGAGACAAGCGGATGCTCTTTGAGTCCCTTGCTGTTCGACCTATACATTGACGATATCACAGATTACTTACCAGGAGGAGCGGAATTTGGCAACCAATATATTAAATCCCTCCTTTTTGCGGATGACATTGTTCTGCTGCCAAATACTCCTGTTACACTACAAAGAATGATAAACCGACTTGAAGACTACTGCACCTTGTGGAACCTTACGGTAAATCTCGATAAGTCCAAAGCTATGATTTTCAAAAAAAAATGCTGGAAGAAGTAGTATGAATGAGAGATGGAAATTTAAAGGACAGATAATAGAAGTGGTCAAAGAGTACAAATATATTGGGGTTATTTTCACACACAACCTTAATATGGAAAGACACCTTAAAGTGAAATTATCAAATGCCAAAACTACTATAAGTACAACCTGGAAACAATGCTTTGCAAATAAGCAAGTTACACATAGCAGCAAGTATCGGGTGTTTGAAGCTGTAGCGGAGACGGTTTTGTTGTACGCAGCACAAGTTTGAGGTGCAAAACAGTACGATACAGTGTATCAGTTGTTAGAATACTACTTAAAAACGGATATTTCATCTTCCGGCGTGCACACCGAATTATGGAATTATGCTGGAGACAGGCCTGCTACCACTCTTCATTAAGACGCTCAAGCGCCAAGCGGATTACATATTGAAAGTAATGAACATGTCAAACGAAAGACTGCCAAAACAAGCTGCACTAAATTCCATAAGGAGTACGATTGGCTGGTATGCGGATTGGTTGGAGCTGGCTGATATGTGTGGTATGTCACTGAACCTGGAAGTGGAACATCATCAACTCTGGAAGACAGCACCTAATAAGCTGATTACAAAGGTGGATCTGAAATGCAGACAGCGGATTCTGGAGAAGGCATCCAGCTCTGTACACAGAGCAACGTATAGTGTTTTAGAGCAAAACCTACAGGAAGCAAACTATTTCCGTGATGAAAACAGTATACAACAAATATCGATGATGCTAAAGCTCCGAGTTGAAATGTAACAGTTTAATTACGTACCGCATCGCCATGACTTACCAATTACGTGCAGCATCTGTAACCTTGGAGAGAGAGAAGACATTATGCATTTTCTGGGTAAATGCCCAACCCTGAGAGAAACTAGGTGGTATTACCTGGGAAGGGACTTTATTAATGAAAAAGACATAAAGTTTATAAAGTATTGCACTAGCTTATCAAGGAAGGATCATAAATGAAATTTTTTAAAAATGAGCAACCTAAATTTTTAGCTGAAATGATTTTATATTAATGTTTATATGTTAAAACAAAAGTACTTTTAATAACCTAAATTGTCAATCGGCAGACGGCAAAGCCATGCTCAAATTGATTTATAAATTGTAAAATATGTTACCAATATGTTAAGAACTAATAAATCTAATCTACTTGAAAGCAACTCGCTTACAAGTTGCGTGCCCCTTACGTCACAGCATATTCACGCATACGAACTTGGCAGTCAATCTATGCAGCCAACTGGCTTGGTGGCCTCAGAGATGGAACAACATGTTTTGCAACATCGCGTAAATTTATTGATGTTGTATAACATAAACGTAAAAGCAATCGCTTGACACACCATGTTGTACGGTTTTCAAAATATTTTGAAAACTTCCTGGCTTATAACCATAAACCTATGTATGTAAGCAGATGTTGGTACAACTTGACTTGGTTTTATTTTTCATTTCTGGAAAATTCTCGTCTTGTGAACACGAAGGCTCTTGGGGCACAACGTATATTTTTGAATTATATGTCACATACAAATTACTTAAAAATAAATTTGAATTAAACGAATTAAACAACTATATTAACTTAACGAACATTTAAATTTGCTGCCACTATTTTAGGGTGAGCCATATTTTTTGCTTTCAAAAATATGTATTCAACATAGAAAAAACATAGAACCTAGTTAATGTTAAACTTAAAACTTCAATAAAACTTTACTTCTTCTTACAATCCCGAAATGTACAGTCTTTTCATTTAATCGGTTTTACTCTACTCTTTTGGCAATTGGTGGGATCATCATTTTTGGCGCCCACACGTGGAACAAATTCTTAAATTTCATTTTAAAAGTGTAAGTTTAAGAATAAAATATAGAGATTTCGAACAGTTAAAGTTAAAACCTAAAAACTAAATATTCTTATTCATAATTTAATAAGATTAAAAAGTGTAGAGTGAATCATATCTCCAATAGACATTCACAATTTAAAAGAAAGGAGATCGGTACGCAGTTAATCGGGTTTCGCGTGTGAAATTTAATACTTACATCAGGGGGCCAATTCTGGTTCTGTGAACAAGTGAATCGAAAACATTTTCACCCTTTCACCTTAAATCCGATTCTCGTTCTGCGAAAGCAAATGTCATAAAACTTTCACGTGAATATTTTTTTCATGTTGGCGATTCTGGTTTTGTGATAAGTGAAAGGGAAAACTTTTAACCCTTTCACTCTAAATTCGATTCTCGTTCTGCGAAAAGGTGAAACCATGCGTCAAAAATATTCATATGAATATTTTTCTTTCACGCTCTCATTCGATGGTGAAAGTTAAAAGCGAAAAGACAGAAACGGAAGAAAAATGGAGTTAATTATTAAAAATAGCAAGGGAAAGAGTGTAACCCAAGGGCAAAAGGAGTACCTTATAAGTTTTCTTGAAACAAATCTGGAAATATTTTAATTTGGAAGGTTTTTGCGACCTATAGTGCAGAAGCAGATGTGTTTCGCTCTGACAACAACAATTGAGCTCTTCAGTAAGAATTGTTGTTGGCTTTCTTAGACACATGTTTTTAGTCGATGGCTACCGACGTATTTATAAAATAAGCTGCACTGATGTGCTGCAAATTATATAATTTCCAGGGGAATTTGGTTAAATTCTTGCACCTAGAGAGTTGTTGTAATTGCCCGTGGTCTGGCATTGTATAAACAATAACAATATAAAATTGTTTTTGTTTTTTGTTAAGTGCACTATTATTAATATTTTAATTTGGAAGGTTTTTGCGACCTATAGTGCAGAAGCAGATGTGTTTCGCTCTGACAACAACAATTGAGCTCTTCAGTAAGAATTGTTGTTGCCTTTCTTAGACACATGTTTTTAGTCGATGGCTACCGACGTATTTATAAAATAAGCTGCACTGATGTGCTGCAAATTATATAATTTCCAGGGGAATTTGGTTAAATTCTTGCACCTAGAGAGTTGTTGTAATTGCCCGTGGTCTGGCATTGTATTAAGAAGAAGATAAACAATAACAATATAAAATTGATTTGTTTTTTGTTAAGTGCACTATTATTAATATTTTAATTTGGAAGGTTTTTGCGACCTATAGTGCAGAAGCAGATATAATTTGCAGCACAACAGTGCAGCTTATTTTATAAATACGTCGGTAGCCATCGACTAAATACATGTGTCTAAGAAAGGCAACAACAATTCTTACTGAAGAGCTCAATTGTTGTTGTCAGAGCGAAACACATCTGCTTCTGCACTATAGGTCGCAAAAACCTTCCAAATTAAAATATTAATAATAGTGCACTTAACAAAAAACAAAAACAATTTTATATTGTTATTGTTTATCTTCTTCTTAAATCTGGAAATAGCCCACGACAGATTTGTTTCAATAGATGGTGCCCACCAGAGAGATAGCGTTTGGAAAACGCTGGCAAGGGACCTTAATGCGTTGGGAGGAGCCAGGAAAACTGATGATCAGTGGATGTTGAAGGCGATGAACCTGTCCTTGAAATAGGAGTCAAGGGCAATGAAATTGTAAGTTCATGAAACTACATACATAGCCTTATAAATTTCTTATTCACTTATTTCAATGTTTGTATTATTTTTAAATTTTAGAATAGAGCCACTCTAGTTGAACTTCTCAACGACGAAGTTAATGAAGGAGCATCAACTTCTGCAGGTTTTCAGCCATCTTCAGCTGAAGACGTTCCACAAACGGCAACTGATCCCCAATTGGCCACTGAAAAGCCTTCAACGACCCCGATGTCAAAACCACCTAAGAGAAAGCGAAGGCCTTTGGTTCCAGTCCAAACACTCCACACAGAGACATTTTTGGAATTGGAGGAGAAAAATTTGTTAATTAACGAAAAATACCTCAATTCTTGGCGCTAGAAAAACTTTCAATGTCACTAGTAAACTTAATTGAAATATTAAAATATTTTTTTTATTTGCTTTAGTAGAATAATAATAAAAAAAATAAAAACATTACGACCTTCAGCTAAAACATTTGGATCATTATTAAAATTTTCACTATAAGACATTTCTGTTTCACCTTGAATATCAGCTTCAGTTGGGACGTCTTCAGGCAAAGGAATTCTTGCTCTTATCAGCATGTCATGCAGAACTACACATGCATTAATAATCACGCCCGCTTTTCCAGGAGCATAATATAAGACCCTTCCCGCGGACAAACAGCGAAATCTGCTTTTCAACACACCTATACACCATTCGACAAGGCTCCTAGTTATTTTGTGGGCCCTGTTAAATGCCTCCTCTGCATTTGTGTTCGTATCAAGAATCGGTGTCATCAATCACGGTTGCAATGGATAACCACTGTTACGAAGCAAATACAAAATTTCTTTCACCTGAAGAATATAGCGTTTCCAATGTGGTTTTTGTTTTGGAACATCTTGAAATATACGAATCGTGTGAAGTTCCATCAAAACGGGCATTAGCACTGAAAATCAAATAATCTGCACCACATATGATTTGCACGTTTTTCGAATGACACCTTTTTTACAGTAGTAAACGTGTTCAATTTCTTTTCTTGGTGCTGCAATCTTGATGTGCGTGCCGTCAATCAATCCAATTACCCCCGAGAAACCTGCGATGTCAAAGAACTTCCTTTTGATCTCCAAAAACTGTGCAGCGCTTGTACATATTACGTGTCGGTTGGCAATGCAATTCAAAGCAATTGCAATTTCTGTAATGCATCTAGATACTGATGTTTGCAACAAGGAAGATAAAAAATCCTGACCAACAGCTCGTTGGAAACATCCCTGAGCAAAAAATCGTAATGCACAAAGTACTTTGATGTGCGCTGGAAGTGCGTGTATTCTTTTGGATGTTTCTAGAAAAGGGATTAACTCATCTATCAGGGTTCTGCATAAATACTTTGGAAAACGATACAATTGTATGAAATGTTCCTCGGTTATCATTTCAAAAGGGTTTTCATTGTCTCGAAGGCTTCGCCTGATTATCCTCATATTGTTTCTAAAAAAAAATTGTATTGACACACAAAACATGTTTAGATAAATCACAAATAAATATCAAACCCTTGCGTATGTCTCCGATTTGATTGAACAACAAGTCTAATATAAATTGACGGCATTTTAATAATTTATAATATATAACAATTTAAAAAAGCAATTATAAACAATTTGTTAAAGGACGCGAAACCAAATACAAATAGAAACAAAACTGAACAAAAGTGAAAAGGCGCGTTCATGATTAATTTTTTTTTTTTCGTTTTGACATTTGTTATTTGGCATTTAGTACTCACAATAGCGAAAAATTTACAATATACAGAACAAATTATTCACCACGGCGAAAGATATTGAACTCACCACGAGGTTTTCATTCGCAGAACGAGAATCGCTTTTATGTGCTAAATGAATCGAAAAAGTGAAAGCAATGTGTGAAAGCGAAAGTGAAAGTTTTTTTTTCGATTCACTTGTTCACAGAACCAGAATAGGCCCCCAGGTCACCTTTAGAAAAGACGATCATCTTTAAAAAAATAATTAAAAACTAAATAACATATGGTACATTCAATCCATTACTTTACCTAAGAGCTTTGCATTTCGTTGGACTTTGTATTAGATCATGCCCTTAGAAGAAGAAATAGTGGAAGAGGTATTTTTCACATATACAGTGTACGTGAGTGAAGCAATTTTTGAGAACCAGAAGGGTCAAATCGTTAGCGTGTGATTAGAAAAAATTGGTACAAGTTAAAACCCAAATTAATATAACAATAACTTTGAAAAAACAAATAATTTAAAGTGCATTAATTAGACATTGTGGTAATCTTCTTATAAATTAAAAAAAAAACATGAAGTGCATTTTTCAGGGGTGTGGAAATCAACAAAACAAGGTGGATAAAAGCTTATCCTTTCACTGGTGAATTTTATTATATTTTTCTCAAAAAAAGTGCTGTAAAGTTTTTGTCTTTAGATTGGTGAACTATTAAACAATATATTAAGAATGGGTTACATTTTAAATTAAGTCAAGAATATAATAATTTAGTTGAAAATGTGCACATAATTTTTTTGTTAGAATTTAAGAACCAGAAATGTCAAACTGAAATTCTTGTTAACAGTGGTGCATGAGATTATATTGGAGGTTGAAAGGCGCAACCATCTGTTAGGCCCCAGTTATAGCTATCATTGAAAACCATCATTGAAAAAGTTGGCTGTTGATTTTGAGACCCTTCGAAAGTTTAATCATTGAATATTTTAATGCAGAAATATAGCTTACGACTTCAAAATTATTTCATCTTCAAAAAAAATTCATTTTGACCCATACCTTCCCCATAACGTAACTTTAAATTTTTTCAATGATCATTGGTAAGGTAGTTCATCATTGAAAAATTAAAAGTTACGTTATGGGGAAGATATGGGTCAAAATGAATTTTTTTTGGAGGAGAAATAATTTTGAAATCGTAAGCTATATTTCTGCATTAAAATATTCAATGTATAAACTTTCGAAGATCCTCAAAATCAACAGCTAACTTTTTCAATGATGGTTTCCAATGATAGCTATAACTGGCACCTTAAGCGCCCTTCTTATGGCGCTCGATTATTCAATCGATTTTTTACATTTTAAGTTAGTAATAAAATATCTATTTGTTCCGTCACCAACTTATTAGTTCATGTTTCAATGTTAATTTGTCTGTTCAGTAAGGTGTCTATCAGTTCATATTTGGTTCATGGTTCATGTTTAAAGTTTAAAGTTTAATCCATTATAAATAATATGTTTTTCGATAGTTAATTAATCTACATAAATACAAACAGTTAACAGAACTTGCTTTGAGAAAAATAGAATAAAACTCACTTGTGAGAGGAAATGCTCTTACCACACTTACTGTTTTTTTGTTGATTTCTAAATAACTAAAATGTCTATTTTATTCACTTGAAAAGGTTTGTCTTTTCAAAGTTTTTTTTTTTATATATATGTGTCTTAATTTGTAACACTTTTTTATTGTCCTTTTTTAAAATCACACTAGCGATTTGACATTTCAGATTGAGAAATTCATTTAAATCATTTAAAAATTAATTCATCTGGCTATTTTGGCTTTTAATATTCATTGAACTTAATTAAATAAATATTATTTGGAGATTCATTCCAATCACCATGGGAATTTGCTGCTGTCGGAGAATTTTTGTTGCTGTTTTATTGCTGCTGGTGAATTGCTGCATTGCAAGTGCTGGTTTTGTTGTTGCTGTTGGATCGTATTTGTTGGTTGCTGCACTTGGAAACTTTATTATTTCGAATTTGTAGGGGTTGATAGATTTTTGGTTTGACTTCCTGCTATTTTATTTGTTTCAAATTTTCTGGAGTTTAGGACAGACTACAGTCTTTTAAAAAAATTTCAATATGGCTACATCACAAACCAAACTGCCAGCAGTTGAAACCATAACTATTGATGAATTAAAGGTACTTCGTGCATCGAGCAAAGAGAATAATACCCGTATAAAAGCATTGTTAGATAAGCTCTAACTAGTGCTAATTCAACAGAACTGGAATGCAGGTTAGGAATTTTGGAATCCTATTTTAAGCAGGTATTATCGTATTAATCTCAAATAGAACGTTTGCACCCATCAGATAATGCAAGAGATGAAATGGAGGAGCTGTATATTTCAACTCAATCGAAAATAGTTTCACTCTTGGGTACAGGAAGGCAAGGTATTGTTTTTGAAACTAGTCGTTTGCCACATCTTTCTCTACCACGTTTTAGTGGGAAGTATTCAGAAAAAAAAAATTATCAGGGTTTTCGATAATTTGGTAAATTCTGATCCTTCCTTGAGCAAAATTGAAAAGTTTAACCACCTGCTGTCTTGTCTTTCGGATCAAGTTCCGGGAAAAATTTCGTCTTTTCATATAACAGAAGAGAATTATTCTAAAGCACTGGATAAGTTAAATGAGAGATACGACAACAATACGTTGATATTTCTCGAAAATATTTCAAACTTATTTAAACTACCAAAATGTTAAAAATCTCGGCAGTTTATAATTCACTCTCATCTTTAGGAAAAGAAAAATATGTTTGTAATGCTATTATAATTTATATAGTTATGCCTATGGTAGACAACGAAACTCAGGAAAAATGAGATAAGCAATTTGACTACTCAACGCTACCCAATTGGGATGCTTGTGCCAAGATGATTGGTAAACGTTGTCAGTACTTAGAAGGTCGTACTAGTAAACAGGTTCATACAAATCGTGTAGAGGCTTCAAATTTTGCTCAAAAATCTTTCAACAAAAAAAGATTCCAAAAATGTACACCCAGTAAACAAAACTCGCTAGCTATCTCACAAAAGCAAAGCGTTTTTTGCAAGGACAGCGAACATTTCATTGTCAATTGTCATAGCTTCATTAAGCTTTCTGTTTGTGAGAGATTTTCAACAACAAAAAAGCTCAACCTTTGTACCAATTGTTTAAGTAATTAATTGCAAAACGTGCAATAAGCCATACCATACCCTACTTCATCGAAAACAAGAACAACCAATTCTGGAAAAGGATTCTACGAGTAGCTCTTCATCAGCTGTTGTTAATACAGCATTCAAAACCAACTAAAATTAAGACTTCAAGGTAAATTATTTTAGCTACAGCTCTAGTTCTTATTCATGACTCTTCAGGAAGTTTTCACATAGGACGAGCTCTTCTCGATTCAGGGTCACAAATTAATCTTATAAGTGAAGATTTTGCTCGGATTCTAAATCTTCGAAGTAGGATCTTCTGGGAGTAGGATCTGCTCAAAGTCAATCTAATTTTCAAACACAAACTCTTATATGGTCACGATTTAACAACGTGGAGATGTCTTTGGAGTTTTTAGTGACGTAAAACATCATCGGTCATCAACCTGATTGGAAATCGAGATCTCGAATTGAAAGATCCTTTCTAATATTGAACTGGCAGATGCATTATTCATTCAACCATCAGATATCGATCTTTTATTAGGGGCAGAAGTCTTTTTTGATATTTTGTCAGTGGGACAAATCAAACTCGGATCTGGATTGCCAACATTGCAGAAGATCCAGTTCGGATGGATCGTCTGGGGAAGGTGTACTACTACAGTGAACGTATCAAGAACACTTTGCTTAAATTTGACATAGGAAGAGGAACAGGATAAGTTGCTGCATTTGTATGTCGTAAGGTTTTGGGAACTCGAGGAGGTAAACTATCTTAAACAAAAATGGACCTAGGAGCAGGAAGCTTGCGAAGCTCATTTTTTGGAGACAGTGGAAGTTCTTCCCGTTATGTGGTTTAAGAAAAAGACTAAGACTTCTAATTTTAATATACAAAGAGTACTTTATAAAAAGACAGAATTTATACGACTGACTTAAAACTAATCTTAATAACTACAAATACAATGACATATGTATTATATCAGGTGTATAATGTATGAATGTATATAAAGTTGACATAAACATAAGCTGATAATATTACAAAACGTTTATACTTTTTAGTTGTACTTTATACAACATCTCCCTTTTATAATATTTTAATTTAAACTCATTTTAATTATATTCAATTTAAAGTTTCAATATTTTATTTATACTAAAAGAAATAAAGTTATTAAACAATTCAATATAAAGTTTTAAAATATTTTACTTATATAAGATGAAATAAATTAAGTTATTTATCAATTCATATATTCAAATCATGCAATTGGAAAAATGTTATTCGTTGTTCTATTATTCAAAATCGAATCGATTAGGTGGTGCTGACGTTCTGCCGAAACGAGTTACGTACTCAGGTGTTGGGATGAGGTTAGGCGAATCACTTGAATGCTAAACATTTTCATTACTACCATTTCCTTCAATTACCGAAGATTCTTGTTGTTTTTTTTTTCAGATCGCTGAACATCATTTTTAATCTGATTACTGTCTTCTAATTTAATTTTTTCGGTTTCGATTGAGGATCCTTCTATTAGCAGCTCTGATTATTATTTCATCAGTATTTATCAATTTGAATTCGAGATGCAAACATCTTCCGATTTCTTGAATTGTGGAGTGAAGTCTTTCAATTTGACCATTTGAAAGTGAATGTTTTGCTGGGACATAATAAATTTCAATATTGTGACGTATTAATAGTGCTTTAAAAGGTTGTGACGTAAGTGTCGGGTCATTGTCACAAACGATTTTGGTGCATTCAGGGAAACTTTGGAGTACTTCTAATACTTTAGTACCTATATTAAATTTGTTTTCTAATATTTTTACTGTTAAATATTTTGAATAAGCATTAATGCATTTTAAAACTTTCAGACCTTCGAATAACATAATGTCGATATGTAGAGACTCTCCTTCTTTTTTTTTTTTTTTTGAATTGGCGCCTCGCCAATCGGTTCAATATGGGGGTTGCGGTTGTATTTACTCTGGTTGTATATGTCGCAAGACCTAGTGTATTCTTCTACTTCTTCTCTCATGGAAGGCCAATAATATTGTTTTTCGATTTGTTTAATGTTTTCTTGGGCTCCACGATGCGCTCTAAGATGAGTTTACTCTATAATGATTGCCTGATCTTCCTTATAAGTAGTGTCTTGAACTAAGTTTTTACACCTTATGAATTTATTCGTAAATGTTTTGAACGTATCTTTTAGCTCGTGCATAATTTCTGCAGTAGTAAGTATTGCTATTATACCCGGTTTCAAATATTTTTTGAAAACTTTAAATATGTCGATGGGTCAGAATAATATATTAGATGCCTCACTTTATTGTGGAATGGGTTTATTTGTTCGTGAGTAAAAGTTAAACCTTTATTATTCGTAACTTGTTGGTTAAATTGATTTAAATTCTTATCTAGTACCTCGAATTCTTCCTCTTCGCTGCTTTCTGCTGAATGCATAGTAGCTTTTGTCGATGTGTTGTCAGATATTTGATTGAGATTTTGTCTCGATAAAGCATCTGCAACTACATTTGTAGTGCCAAGTTTGTATACCATTCTTGGAGCGTATTCCTCAATAATTGAATTTGGGTTTCACTTAGAGACCGCGAATGTCAGAGGCTAATGGTCAGTATGTATTTACAAATTGGTAACCCCGTAGAGATAATTCCGTAAATTTTTTTATTAAAGCAAAAACTATAGCGTATAATTCTTTTACGTTTGCTGCAAAGCTTCTTTCATTTTTAGAATAAAGTTTTTGAGATAAATGTCATTGGTTTATAGAGACCGCGAATGTCCGAGGCTAATGGTCAGTATGTATTTACAAATTGGTAACCCCGTAGAGATAATTCCTTCAATTTTTTTATTAAAGCAAAAACTATAGCGTATAATTCTTTTTCGTTTGGTGCAAAGATTCAATCATTTTTAGAATAAAGTTTTTGAGATACATGTGATTGGTTTATTGTCTTGTGACAAGACTGCTCCAATAGCATCATCTGAGGCATCGGTTGTTAAAATAAATTTCTTATTGAAATCAGGCTGATAGAGTTTTTCCGTTCTTATTGCCTCTTTTAATAAATGAAGAAACGGAAATTTTTTTACTAAACTCTTAACTTTATTAATAACTTCACTTTAAACTATAAGTTTTTATAATATAAATTATTCAATAAAATTTGCAGTCGCGACCTCCAGCCAATGGCGTTGAAAAAAGAATAAATTTAATAATGGTTTTTAAGTTTTAAGAAAGGAGGAAAACGCCGGAAAAAACGAGAGAGAGAGACTCGATGGTAGTTCACATATCGCATGTTGTTTCGTTTGTATTGCATTCAAGTGCAATCATGTTTGTGGGTGCATTCAACACTATCATGTGCATGAACCACTTCATCACCCTTCGCCAGTGCAAACGCTCCAACGAAGACATCATATCTTTTACTTTCAGCTATTATCAACAGTTTGTTTTTCAACATTTTTTATCACATAAGCAGGTTTCAATCTGTCGATCGAAATAGAAATATTTTTTATATTCCAAACAAAAAACTTTCTCGTACGTCTAACGACTTTATATGGTCCTTCATATGGAGCTGTGAGACCGGTCTTGACTCTATCTACCCTGACGAAAGCTGAATCACAGTCTTGTAAGGTTGCTGGTATGAAAACTGCCTTACTAGGCTTCCGGGTGTCTGTTGGAATTAAATTTTGCATTGTGGTACGTAAGTTTACAAGAAAAGTGTCTTCAGAAACCTCTGCGTTTATATTTTTTACAAAAATCTCCCCAGGAAGCTTTAAATATTGACTGTAGACCAATTCTGCAGGTGAGCATTTCAAGTCTTCTTTGATTGCTGCACGAATTCCAAGCAAGATTATTGGCACCTCTGAACTCTAGTTTGTCGTGTTGCCTCTTGCTTTTAAGGAAGCTTTCAATTGCCTATGAAAACGTTTTACCATTCCATTTGCTTGCTTGCGGATGGTAAGGGGTGGTGTGGATTCTGTGTGAGCCAAGAATTCTCGCGAGTTCGCTAAAGAGCTTGGATTCGAACTGGGTTCCTTCGTCCGTTGTAATCCTAAGAGGAACTTCAAATCTACAAACATAGTTCTCTTTAAACACTCTTGCCACCATCACTGCAGAAATGTTTTTCAACTGTTTGATTCTGGAAGGGGGCCTTCCAGGTCTAAATGAATATGCTCGAAGCGTTCGTTAGGAAGATCAAATTAACCGATAGCGGATTTTGTGTGCCTATGGACTTTAGACTTTTGACATCCCAGACATGTTTTTGCCCAATAAGAAATGTCTTTGTTCATCGTTGGCCAAAAATGACGCTGGGTAATTAGTTTAATCGAAGTTCGTATGCTTGGGTGTGAGAGGTGATGCAAGGAATCGAAAACTTCCGACGAATGGGGTACAAAAGGTCTATTGCTTCCCGTGGAGATATCGCAGTAAATTTCCAAGTCAGGTAACTTAAATTTTTGGATGTTGAATTTAGATTTTTGATCTTTGTTCTTTTCATTAAGCATTTTGTTCAACTCTGTGTCGGAAGATTGAAGTTGAGCCAATGCCTTGCAGTCAAGGTGAAGCGTATCAGATGGAGAGATTTCTTGCTCGTCCATTCGGGATAAAGAGTCTGCGCGACTACATTATCCGGACCTCTGA
Source organism: Melangyna quadrimaculata (assembly GCA_949320155.1). Classification (NCBI taxonomy): domain Eukaryota; kingdom Metazoa; phylum Arthropoda; class Insecta; order Diptera; family Syrphidae; genus Melangyna; species Melangyna quadrimaculata. Next base: position 268,533,330 of record OX439483.1, read on the forward strand.
CATACTCTATGTTGATAGTGAATTGGGAGATGTAGTCGAGTTGTCGATTTTGTCGTGGATTTCTCTCTGTCTTTGATGCTATGGCGTATGCCAGGGGTTTGTGATCTGTGAACACTTTAAATTCCTGCCCTTCAACGAAGTATCTAAAATGCTTAATGGATAAATAAATTGCAAGAAGTTCACGGTCAAAGGTAGAATATTTGGTTTCTCTTGGTAAAAGTTTCTTCGAGAAGAATGAAAGAGGTTCCCAAGCATTCTTTGATTTTTGCTGTAAGACACCACCGACTGCAGTGCCTGAAGCATCAGTAAATAACGAAAACTCTCCATTGATTTTTGGGTGAGCCAATAAAGTGACGTTGCATAACTTGAGTTTGGCTTCCTCAAATGCATCGTCAATATTTTTCGTCCATTCAATGATTTTTTTAGATTTTCGACCTACATTTACGTTTCCTATTTGAGTATAAAGTGGGGCCACGATTCCGGCTAGGTTAGGAATGATTCGATTATAGTAAATAATCATTCCTAAAAACCGTTGCAATTGTTTGATAGTAGTTGGTTTACCAAATTGGACTATGGCTTCAATGCGATCCTTTGATGGAAAAATGCCATCGGCATTGATTGTGTGTCCAAGAAAATCTAGCTCTGCGGCTCCGAAAATCCATTTGGAAGTGTTTATTGTTATTTGATATTCTGATAATCGTTTAAATAAGATTTGAAGATGCAATTTATGTTCATCTTCAGTTTTGCTTGACACTAATATGTCATCAACATATATGAAAGTAAAATCGAGACCTTGGCAGACTGTATTTATAAAACGCTGGAATGTTTGTGCTGCGTTTCTTAAGCCGAATGGCATTCGCCGGAACTCAAACAATCCAAACGGTGTTGTGATAGCAGTTTTATAAACATCTTCTGCAGCGACGGGTATTAAATGGTAAGCTCTTACTAGGTCTATTTTGGAAAATACTTTGCATCCGTGTATGTTCATGGTGAAGTTTTGTATGTGCGAGATGGTATAACGATCTGGAACCGTAATGGCGTTTAGCCTGCGGTAGTCTCCGCATGGTCTCCAATCCAGGTTATCTTTCTTTCTGACCATGTGGAGCGGCGAACATTTGGGCGAAGAGGAACGTTGACAAATGCCTTACTCAGACATGTGCTCGAACTCTGTGAGAGCTGCCTTATGACGAGAAGCGTCTAGCCTCCTTGGGCGTGAGAAAGGTTCTTTTGTTAAAATGTGGTGAACAATTGAATGATTAACCGGAGCAAAGTAATTGGGTGTTTGTGTCAGTTCGGGAAAATGCTTCAAAAAAAATCCGTTGCAGTTGTCGATTTTAAATTGAATAGGTAGAGCTATGTTATCGTTTCTGATGACACCCTGTGCTTGTATTTTTGTTTCAGGGTCTATGATGCGTTTATGATGCAGATCGATTAATAAACCAAATTTGTCTAGGAAATCTGCTCCTATAATTGGTCGGTTAACGGAAGTTAAAATAAACGGATGAGTAAAATTTGGTCTAAGACCAATGTTAAGTCTTAAAAGTTTGGAGCCGAAAGTAGTAATTGCGGTACCATTTGCTGCTGAAAGTAAACCTGTTGATTTATTTCCGCTATTACGCGTGATTGGAATGACCGACACATCCGCACCTGTGTCAACCAGAAATGTTAAATTGTTATTTGTGTCTCTAATAAAAAGGCGGCGATTAAAAAACTGACTGTTTGCCGCGGTAACAGCAGCCTCGTTTAGTTTGGGGTTGCAGATGATTTAGGGTTTGTTGAACGTGGTTGTGAATACGACTGACTTAAAACTAATCTTAATAACTACAAATACAATGACATATTATATCAGGTGTATAATGTATGAATGTATATAAAGTTGACATAAACATAAGCTGATAATATTACAAAACGTTTATACTTTTTAGTTGTACTTTATACAACATCTCCCTTTTATAATATTTGAATTTAAACTCATTTTAATTATATTCAATTTAAAGTTTCAATATTTTATTTATACTAAAAGAAATAAAGTTATTAAACAATTCAATATAAAGTTTTAAAATATTTTACTTATATTAGATGAAATAAATTAAGTTATTTAACAATTCATATATTCAAATCATGCAATTGGAAAAATGTTATTCGTTGTTCTATTATTCAAAATCGAATCGATTAGGTGGTGCTGACGTTCTGCCGAAACGAGTTACGTACTCAGGTGTTGGGATGAGGTTAGGCGAATCACTTGAATGCTAAACATTTTCATTACTACCATTTCCTTCAATTACCGCAGATTCTTGTTGTTTTTTTTCAGATCGCTGAACATCATTTTTAATCTGATTACTGTCTTCTAATTTAATTTTTTCGGTTTCGATTGAGGATCCTTCTATTAGCAGCTCTGATTATTATTTCATCAGTATTTATCAATTTGAATTCGAGATGCAAACATCTTCCGATTTCTTGAATTGTGGAGTGAAGTCTTTCAATTTGACCATTTGAAAGTGAATGTTTTGCTGGGACATAATAAATTTCACTATTGTGACGTATTAATAGTGCTTTAAAAGGTTGTGACGTAAGTGTGGGGTCATTGTCACAAACGATTTTGGTGCATTCAGGGAAACTTTGGAGTACTTCTAATACTTTAGTACCTATATTAAATTTGTTTTCTAATATTTTTACTGTTAAATATTTTGAATAAGCATTAATGCATTTTAAAACTTTCAGACCTTCGAATAACATAATGTCGATATGTAGAGACTCTCCTTCTTTTTTTTTTTTTTTGGAATTGGCGCCTCGCCAATCGGTTCAATATGGGGGTTGCGGTTGTATTTACTCTGGTTGTATATGTCGCAAGACCTAGTGTATTCTTCTACTTCTTCTCTCATGGAAGGCCAATAATATTGTTTTTCGATTTGTTTAATGTTTTCTTGGGCTCCACGATGCGCTCTAAGATGAGTTTACTCTATAATGATTGCCTGATCTTCCTTATAAGTAGTGTCTTGAACTAAGTTTTTACACCTTATGAATTTATTCGTAAATGTTTTGAACGTATCTTTTAGCTCGTGCATAATTTCTGCAGTAGTTAGTATTGCTATTATACCCGGTTTCAAATATTTTTTGAAAACTTTAAATATGTCGATGGGTCAGAATAATATATTAGATGCCTCACTTTATTGTGGAATGGGTTTATTTGTTCGTGAGTAAAAGTTAAACCTTTATTATTCGTAACTTGTTGGTTAAATTGATTTAAATTCTTATCTAGTACCTCGAATTCTTCCTCTTCGCTGCTTTCTGCTGAATGCATAGTAGCTTTTGTCGATGTGTTGTCAGATATTTGATTGAGATTTTGTCTCAATAAAGCATCTGCAACTACATTTGTAGTGCCAAGTTCGTATACCATTCTTGGAGCGTATTCCTCAATAATTGAATTTGGGTTTCACTTAGAGACCGCGAATGTCAGAGGCTAATGGTCAGTATGTATTTACAAATTGGTAACCCCGTAGAGATAATTCCGTAAATTTTTTTATTAAAGCAAAAACTATAGCGTATAATTCTTTTACGTTTGCTGCAAAGCTTCTTTCATTTTTAGAATAAAGTTTTTGAGATAAATGTCATTGGTTTATAGAGACCGCGAATGTCCGAGGCTAATGGTCAGTATGTATTTACAAATTGGTAACCCCGTAGAGATAATTCCTTAAATTTTTTTATTAAAGCAAAAACTATAGCGTATAATTCTTTTTCGTTTGGTGCAAAGCTTCAATCATTTTTAGAATAAAGTTTTTGAGATACATGTGATTGGTTTATTGTCTTGTGACAAGACTGCTCCAATAGCATCATCTGAGGCATCGGTTGTTAAAATAAATTTCTTATTGAAATCAGGCTGATAGAGTTTTTCCGTTCTTATTGCCTCTTTTAATAAATGAAGAAACGGAAATTTTTTTACTAAACTCTTAACTTTATTAATAACTTCACTTTAAACTATAAGTTTTTATAATATAAATTATTCAATAAAATTTGCAGTCGCGACCTCCAGCCAATGGCGTTGAAAAAAGAATAAATTTAATAATGGTTTTTAAGTTTTAAGAAAGGAGGAAAACGCCGGAAAAAACGAGAGAGAGAGACTCGATGGTAGTTCACATATCGCATGTTGTTTCGTTTGTATTGCATTCAAGTGCAATCATGTTTGTGGGTGCATTCAACACTATCATGTGCATGAACCACTTCATCACCCTTCGCCAGTGCAAACGCTCCAACGAAGACATCATATCTTTTACTTTCAGCTATTATCAACAGTTTGTTTTTCAACATTTTTTATCATATAAGCAGGTTTCAATCTGTCGATCGAAATAGAAATATTTTTTATATTCCAAACAAAAAACTTTCTCGTACGTCTAACGACTTTATATGGTCCTTCATATGGAGCTGTGAGACCGGTCTTGACTCTATCTACCCTGACGAAAGCTGAATCACAGTCTTGTAAGGTTGCTGGTATGAAAACTACCTTACTAGGCTTCCGGGTGTCTGTTGGAATTAAATTTTGCATTGTGGTACGTAAGTTTACAAGAAAAGTGTCTTCAGAAACCTCTGCGTTTATATTTTTTACAAAAATCTCCCCAGGAAGCTTTAAATATTGACTGTAGACCAATTCTGCAGGTGAGCATTTCAAGTCTTCTTTGATTGCTGCACGAATTCCAAGCAAGATTATTGGCACCTCTGAACTCTAGTTTGTCGTGTTGCCTCTTGCTTTTAAGGAAGCTTTCAATTGCCTATGAAAACGTTTTACCATTCCATTTGCTTGCTTGCGGATGGTAAGGGGTGGTGTGGATTCTGTGTGAGCCAAGAATTCTCGCGAGTTCGCTAAAGAGCTTGGATTCGAACTGGGTTCCTTCGTCCGTTGTAATCCTAAGAGGAACTTCAAATCTACAAACATAGTTCTCTTTAAACACTCTTGCCACCATCACTGCAGAAATGTTTTTCAACTGTTTGATTCTGGAAGGGGGCCTTCCAGGTCTAAATGAATATGCTCGAAGCGTTCGTTAGGAAGATCAAATTAACCGATAGCGGATTTTGTGTGCCTATGGACTTTAGACTTTTGACATCCCAGACATGTTTTTGCCCAATAAGAAATGTCTTTGTTCATCGTTGGCCAAAAATGACGCTGGGTAATTAGTTTAATCGAAGTTCGTATGCTTGGGTGTGAGAGGTTATGCAAGGAATCGAAAACTTCCGACGAATGGGGTACAAAGGGTCTATTGCTTCCCGTGGAGATATCGCAGTAAATTTCCAAGTCAGGTAACTTAAATTTTTGGATGTTGAATTTAGATTTTTGATCTTTGTTCTTTTCATTAAGCATTTTGTTCAACTCTGTGTCGGAAGATTGAAGTTGAGCCAATGCCTTGCAGTCAAGGTGAAGCGTATCAGATGAAGAGATTTCTTGCTCGTCCATTCGGGATAAAGAGTCTGCGCGACTACATTATCCGGACCTCTGACATACTCTATGTTGATAGTGAATTGGGAGATGTAGTCGAGTTGTCGATTTTGTCGTGGATTTCTCTCTGTCTTTGATGCTATGGCGTATGCCAGGGGTTTGTGATCTGTGAACACTTTAAATTCCTGCCCTTCAACGAAGTATCTAAAATGCTTAATGGATAAATAAATTGCAAGAAGTTCACGGTCAAAGGTAGAATATTTGGTTTCTCTTGGTAAAAGTTTCTTCGAGAAGAATGAAAGAGGTTCCCAAGCATTCTTTGATTTTTGCTGTAAGACACCACCGACTGCAGTGCCTGAAGCATCAGTAAATAACGAAAACTCTCCATTGATTTTTGGGTGAGCCAATAAAGTGACGTTGCATAACTTGAGTTTGGCTTCCTCAAATGCATCGTCAATATTTTTCGTCCATTCAATGTTTTTTTTAGATTTTCGACCTACATTTACGTTTCCTATTTGAGTATAAAGTGGGGCCACGATTCCGGCTAGGTTAGGAATGATTCGATTATAGTAAATAATCATTCCTAAAAACCGTTGCAATTGTTTGATAGTAGTTGGTTTACCAAATTGGACTATGGCTTCAATGCGATCCTTGGATGGAAAAATGCCATCGGCATTGATTGTGTGTCCAAGAAAATCTAGCTCTGCGGCTCCGAAAATCCATTTGGAAGTGTTTATTGTTATTTGATATTCTGATAATCGTTTAAATAAGATTTGAAGATGCAATTTATGTTCATCTTCAGTTTTGCTTGACACTAATATGTCATCAACATATATGAAAGTAAAATCGAGACCTTGGCAGACTGTATTTATAAAACGCTGGAATGTTTGTGCTGCGTTTCTTAAGCCGAATGGCATTCGCCGGAACTCAAACAATCCAAACGGTGTTGTGATAGCAGTTTTATAAACATCTTCTGCAGCGACGGGTATTAAATGGTAAGCTCTTACTAGGTCTATTTTGGAAAATACTTTGCATCCGTGTATGTTCATGGTGAAGTTTTGTATGTGCGAGATGGTATAACGATCTGGAACCGTAATGGCGTTTAGCCTGCGGTAGTCTCCGCATGGTCTCCAATCCAGGTTATCTTTCTTTCTGACCATGTGGAGCGGCGAACATTTGGGCGAAGAGGAACGTTGACAAATGCCTTACTCAGACATGTGCTCGAACTCTGTGAGAGCTGCCTTATGACGAGAAGCGTCTAGCCTCCTTGGGCGTGAGAAAGGTTGTGGCTCTTTTGTTAAAATGTGGTGAACAATTGAATGATTAACCGGAGCAAAGTAATTGGGTGTTTGTGTCAGTTCGGGAAAATGCTTCAAAAAAAATCCGTTGCAGTTGTCGATTTTAAATTGAATAGGTAGAGCTATGTTATCGTTTCTGATGACACCCTGTGCTTGTATTTTTGTTTCAGGGTCTATGATGCGTTTATGATGCAGATCGATTAATAAACCAAATTTGTCTAGGAAATCTGCTCCTATAATTGGTCGGTTTACGGAAGTTAAAATAAACGGATGGGTAAAATTTGTCCTAAGTTAAGTCTTAAAAGTTTGGAGCCGAAAGTAGTAATTGCGGTACCATTTGCTGCTGAAAGTAAACCTGTTGATTTATTTCCGCTATTACGCGTGATTGGAATGACCGACACATCCGCACCTGTGTCAACCAGAAATGTTAAATTGTTATTTGTGTCTCTAATAAAAAGGCGGTGATTAAAAAACTGACTGTTTGCCGCGGTAACAGCAGCCTCGTTTAGTTTGGGGTTGCAGATGATTTAGGGTTTGTTGAACGTGGTTGTGAATACGACTGACTTAAAACTAATCTTAATAACTACAAATACAATGACATATTATATCAGGTGTATAATGTATGAATGTATATAAAGTTGACATAAACATAAGCTGATAATATTACAAAACGTTTATACTTTTTAGTTGTACTTTATACAACATCTCCCTTTTATAATATTTGAATTTAAACTCATTTTAATTATATTCAATTTAAAGTTTCAATATTTTATTTATACTAAAAGAAATAAAGTTATTAAACAATTCAATATAAAGTTTTAAAATATTTTACTTATATTAGATGAAATAAATTAAGTTATTTAACAATTCATATATTCAAATCATGCAATTGGAAAAATGTTATTCGTTGTTCTATTATTCAAAATCGAATCGATTAGGTGGTGCTGACGTTCTGCCGAAACGAGTTACGTACTCAGGTGTTGGGATGAGGTTAGGCGAATCACTTGAATGCTAAACATTTTCATTACTACCATTTCCTTCAATTACCGAAGATTCTTGTTGTTTTTTTTTCAGATCGCTGAACATCATTTTTAATCTGATTACTGTCTTCTAATTTAATTTTTTCGGTTTCGATTGAGGATCCTTCTATTAGCAGCTCTGATTATTATTTCATCAGTATTTATCAATTTGAATTCGAGATGCAAACATCTTCCGATTTTTTTAATTGTGGAGTGAAGTCTTTCAATTTGACCATTTGAAAGTGAATGTTTTGCAGGGACATAATAAATTTCAATATTGTGACGTATTAATAGTGCTTTAAAAGGTTGTGACGTAAGTGTCGGGTCATTGTCACAAACGATTTTGGTGCATTCAGGGAAACTTTGGAGTACTTCTAATACTTTAGTACCTATATTAAATTTGTTTTCTAAAATTTTTACTGTTAAATATTTTGAATAAGCATTAATGCATTTTAAAACTTTCAGACCTTCGAATAACATAATGTCGATATGTAGAGACTCTCCTACTTTTTTTTTTTTTTGGAATTGGCGCCTCGCCAATCGGTTCAATATAGGGGTTGCGGTTGTATTTACTCTGGTTGTATATGTCGCAAGACCTAGTGTATTCTTCTACTTCTTCTCTCATGGAAGGCCAATAATATTGTTTTTCGATTTGTTTAATGTTTTCTTGGGCTCCACGATGCGCTCTAAGATGAGTTTACTCTATAATGATTGCCTGATGCTCCTTATAAGTAGTGTCTTGAACTAAGTTTTTACACCTTATGAATTTATTCGTAAATGCTTTGAATGTATCTTTTAGCTCGTGCATAATTTCTGCAGTAGTTAGTATTGCTATTATACCCGGTTTCAAATATTTTTTGAAAACTTTAAATATGTCGATGGGTCAGAATAATATATTAGATGCCTCACTTTATTGTGGAATGTGTTTATTTGTTCGTGAGTAAAAGTTAAACCTTTATTATTCGTAACTTGTTGGTTAAATTGGTTTAAATTCTTATCTAGTACCTCGAATTCTTCCTCTTCGCTGCTTTCTGCTGAATGCATAGTAGCTTTTGTCGATTCGTTGTCAGATATTTGATTGAGATTTTGTCTCGATAAAGCATCTGCAACTACATTTGTAGTGCCACGCTTGTATACCATTTTTGGAGCGTATTCCTCAATAATTGAATTTGGGTTTCACTTAGAGACCGCGAATGTCAGAGGCTAATGGTCAGTATGTATTTACAAATTGGTAACCCCGTAGAGATAATTCCGTAAATTTTTTTATTAAAGCAAAAACTATAGCGTATAATTCTTTTACGTTTGCTGCAAAGCTTCTTTCATTTTTAGAATAAAGTTTTTGAGATAAATGTCATTGGTTTATAGAGACCGCGAATGTCAGAGGCTAATGGTCAGTATGTATTTACAAATTGGTAACCCCGTAGAGATAATTCCTTAAATTTTTTTATTAAAGCAAAAACTATAGCGTATAATTCTTTTTCGTTTGGTGCAAAGCTTCAATCATTTTTAGAATAAAGTTTTTGAGATACATGTGATTGGTTTATTGTCTTGTGACAAGACTGCTCCAATAGCATCATCTGAGGCATCGGTTGTTAAAATAAATTTCTTATTGAAATCAGGCTGATAGAGTTTTTCCGTTCTTATTGCCTCTTTTAATAAATGAAGAAACGGAAATTTTTTTACTAAACTCTTAACTTTATTAATAACTTCACTTTAAACTATAAGTTTTTATAATATAAATTATTCAATAAAATTTGCAGTCGCGACCTCCAGCCAATGGCGTTGAAAAAAGAATAAATTTATTAATGGTTTTTAAGTTTTAAGAAAGGAGGAAAACGCCGGAAAAAACGAGAGAGAGAGACTCGATGGTAGTTCACATATCGCATGTTGTTTCGTTTGTATTGCATTCAAGTGCAATCATGTTTGTGGGTGCATTCAACACTATCATGTGCATGAACCACTTCATCACCCTTCGCCAGTGCAAACGCTCCAACGAAGACATCATATCTTTTACTTTCAGCTATTATCAACAGTTTGTTTTTCAACATTTTTTATCATATAAGCAGGTTTCAATCTGTCGATCGAAATAGAAATATTTTTTATATTCCAAACGAAAAACTTTCTCGTACGTCTAACGACTTTATATGGTCCTTCATATGGAGCTGTGAGACCGGTCTTGACTCTATCTACCCTGACGAAAGCTGAATCACAGTCTTGTAAGGTTGCTGGTATGAAAACTGCCTTACTAGGCTTCCGGGTGTCTGTTGGAATTAAATTTTGCATTGTGGTACGTAAGTTTACAAGAAAAGTGTCTTCAGAAACCTCTGCGTTTATATTTTTTACAAAAATCTCCCCAGGAAGCTTTAAATATTGACTGTAGACCAATTCTGCAGGTGAGCATTTCAAGTCTTCTTTGATTGCTGCACGAATTCCAAGCAAGATTATTGGCACCTCTGAACTCTAGTTTGTCGTGTTGCCTCTTGCTTTTAAGGAAGCTTTCAATTGCCTATGAAAACGTTTTACCATTCCATTTGCTTGCTTGCGGATGGTAAGGGGTGGTGTGGGTTCTGTGTGAGCCAAGAATTCTCGCGAGTTCGCTAAAGAGCTTGGATTCGAACTGGGTTCCATCGTCCGTTGTAATCCTAAGAGGAACTTCAAATCTACAAACATAGTTCTCTTTAAACACTCTTGCCACCATCACTGCAGAAATGTTTTTCAACTGTTTGATTCTGGAAGGAGGCCTTCCAGGTCTAAATGAATATGCTCGAAGCGTTCGTTAGGAAGATCAAATTTACCGATAGCGGATTTTGTGTGTCTATGGACTTTAGACTTTTGACATCCCAGACATGTTTTTGCCCAATAAGAAATGTCTTTGTTCATCGTTGGCCAAAAATGACGCTGGGTAATTAGTTTCCTCGAAGTTCGTATGCTTGGGTGTGAGAGGTTATGCAAGGAATCGAAAACTTTCCGACGAATGGGGTACAAAGGGTCTATTGCTTCCCGTGGAGATATCGCAGTAAATTTCCAAGTCAGGTAACTTAAATTTTTGGATGTTGAATTTAGATTTTTGATCTTTGTTCTTTTCATTAAGCATTTTGTTCAACTCTCCGTCGGAAGATTGAAGTTGAGCCAATGCCTTGCAGTCAAGGTGAAGCGTATCAGATGGAGAGATTTCTTGCTCGTCCATTCGGGATAAAGAGTCTGCGCGACTACATTATCCGGACCTCTGACATACTCTATGTTGAAAGTGAATTGGGAGATGTAGTCGAGTTGTCGATTTTGTCGTGGATTTCTCTCTGTCTTTGATGCTATGGCGTATGCCAGGGGTTTGTGATATGTGAACACTTTAAATTCCTGCCCTTCAACGAAGTATCTAAAATGCTTAATGGATAAATAAATTGCAAGAAGTTCACGGTCAAAGGTAGAATATTTGGTTTCTCTTGGTAAAAGTTTCTTCGAGAAGAATGAAAGAGGTTCCCAAGCATTCTTTGATTTTTGCTGTAAGACACCACCGGCTGCAGTGCCTGAAGCATCAGTAAATAACGAAAACTCTCCATTGATTTTTGGGTGAGCCAATAAAGTGACGTTGCATAACTTGAGTTTGGCTTCCTCAAATGCATCGTCAATATTTTTCGTCCATTCAATGATTTTTTTAGATTTTCGACCAACATTTACGTTTCCTATTTGAGTATAAAGTGGGGCCACGATTTCGGCTAGGTTAGGAATGATTCGATTATAGTAATTAATCATTCCTAAAAACCGTTGCAATTGTTTGATAGTAGTTGGTTTACCAAATTGGACTATGGCTTCAATGCGATCCTTTGATGGAAAAATGACATCGGCATTGATTGTGTGTCCAAGAAAATCTAGCTCTGCGGCTCCGAAAATCCATTTGGAAGTGTTTATTGTTATTTGATATTCTGATAATCGTTTAAATAAGATTTGAAGATGCAATTTATGTTCATCTTCAGTTTTGCTTGACACTAATATGTCATCAACATATATGAAAGTAAAATCGAGACCTTGGCAGACTGTATTTATAAAACGCTGGAATGTTTGTGCTGCGTTTCTTAAGCCGAATGGCATTCGCCGGAACTCAAACAATCCAAACGGTGTTGTGATAGCAGTTTTATAAACATCTTCTGCAGCGACGGGTATTAAATGGTAAGCTCTTACTAGGTCTATTTTGGAAAATACTTTGCATCCGTGTATGTTCATGGTGAAGTTTTGTATGTGCGAGATGGTATAACGATCTGGAACCGTAATGGCGTTTAGCCTGCGGTAGTCTCCGCATGGTCTCCAATCCAGGTTATCTTTCTTTCTGACCATGTGGAGCGGCGAACATTTGGGCGAAGAGGAAGGTTGACAAATGCCTTACTCAGACATGTGCTCGAACTCTGTGAGAGCTGCCTTATGACGAGAAGCGTCTAGCCTCCTTGGGCGTGAGAAAGGTTGTGGCTCTTTTGTTAAAATGTGGTGAACAATTGAATGATTAACCGGAGCAAAGTAATTGGGTGTTTGTGTCAGTTCGGGAAAATGCTTCAAAATAGATCCGTTGCAGTTGTCGTATGTGCCTGTATTTTTGTTTCAGGGTCTATGATGCGTTTATGATGCAGATCGATTAATAAATCAAATTTGTCTAGGAAATCTGCTCCTATAATTGGTCGGTTAACGGAAGTTAAAATAAACGGATGGGTAAAATTTGGTCTAAGACCAATGTTAAGTCTTAAAAGTTTGGAGCCGAAAGTAGTAATTGCGGTACCATTTGCTGCTGAAAGTAAACCTGTTGATTTATTTCCGCTATTACGCGTGATTGGAATGACCGACACATCCGCACCTGTGCCAACCAGAAATGTTAAATTGTTATTTGTGTCTCTAATAAAAAGGCGGCGATTAAAAAACTGACTGTTTGCCGAGGTAACAGCAGCCTCGTTTAGTTTGGGGTTGCAGATGATTTAGGGTTTGTTGAACGTGGTTGTGAATACGACTGACTTAAAACTAATCTTAATAACTACAAATACAATGACATATTATATCAGGTGTATAATGTATGAATGTATATAAAGTTGACATAAACATAAGCTGATAATATTACAAAACGTTTATACTTTTTAGTTGTACTTTATACAACATCTCCCTTTTATAATATTTTAATTTAAACTCATTTTAATTATATTCAATTTAAAGTTTCAATATTTTATTTATACTAAAAGAAATAAAGTTATTAAACAATTCAATATAAAGTTTTAAAATATTTTACTTATATTAGATGAAATAAATTAAGTTATTTAACAATTCATATATTCAAATCATGCAATTGGAAAAATGTTATTCGTTGTTCTATTATTCAAAATCGAATCGATTAGGTGGTGCTGACGTTCTGCCGAAACGAGTTACGTACTCAGGTGTTGGGATGAGGTTAGGCGAATCACTTGAATGCTAAACATTTTCATTACTACCATTTCCTTCAATTACCGAAGATTCTTGTTGTTTTTTTTTCAGATCGCTGAACATCATTTTTAATCTGATTACTGTCTTCTAATTTAATTTTTTCGGTTTCGATTGAGGATCCTTCTATTAGCAGCTCTGATTATTATTTCATCAGTATTTATCAATTTGAATTCGAGATGCAAACATCTTCCGATTTCTTGAATTGTGGAGTGAAGTCTTTCAATTTGACCATTTGAAAGTGAATGTTTTGCAGGGACATAATAAATTTCAATATTGTGACGTATTAATAGTGCTTTAAAAGGTGGTGACGTAAGTGTCGGGTCATTGTCACAAACGATTTTGGTGCATTCAGGGAAACTTTGGAGTACTTCTAATACTTTAGTACCTATATTAAATTTGTTTTCTAATATTTTTACTGTTAAATATTTTGAATAAGCATTAATGCTTTTAAAACTTTCAGACCTTCGAATAACATAATGTCGATATGTAGAGACTCTCCTTCTTTTTTTTTTTTTGGAATTGGTGCCTCGCCAATCGGTTCAATATGGGGGTTGCGGTTGTATTTACTCTGGTTGTATATGTCGCAAGACCTAGTGTATTCTTCTACTTCTTCTCTCATGGAAGGCCAATAATATTGTTTTTCGATTTGTTTAATGTTTTCTTGGGCTCCACGATGCGCTCTAAGATGAGTTTACTCTATAATGATTGCCTGATCTTCCTTATAAGTAGTGTCTTGAACTAAGTTTTTACACCTTATGAATTTATTCGTAAATGTTTTGAACGTATCTTTTAGCTCGTGCATAATTTCTGCAGTAGTTAGTATTGCTATTATACCCGGTTTCAAATATTTTTTGAAAACTTTAAATATGTCGATGGGTCAGAATAATATATTAGATGCCTCACTTTATTGTGGAATGGGTTTATTTGTTCGTGAGTAAAAGTTAAACCTTTATTATTCGTAACTTGTTGGTTAAATTGATTAAAATTCTTATCTAGTACCTCGAATTCTTCCTCTTCGCTGCTTTCTGCTGAATGCATAGTAGCTTTTGTCGATGTGTTGTCAGATATTTGATTGAGATTTTGTCTCGATAAAGCATCTGCAACTACATTTGTAGTGCCAAGTTTGTATACCATTTTTGGAGCGTATTCCTCAATAATTGAATTTGGGTTTCACTTAGAGACCGCGAATGTCAGAGGCTAATGGTCAGTATGTATTTACAAATTGGTAACCCCGTAGAGATAATTCCGTAAATTTTTTTATTGAAGCAAAAACTATAGCGTATAATTCTTTTACGTTTGCTGCAAAGCTTCTTTCATTTTTAGAATAAAGTTTTTGAGATAAATGTCATTGGTTTATAGAGACCGCGAATGTCAGAGGCTAATGGTCAGTATGTATTTACAAATTGGTAACTCCGTAGAGATAATTCCTTAAATTTTTTTATTAAAGCAAAAACTATAGCGTATAATTCTTTTTCGTTTAGTGCAAAGCTTCAATCATTTTTAGAATAAAGTTTTTGAGATACATGTGATTGGTTTATTGTCTTGTGACAAGACTGCTCCAATAGCACCATCTGAGGCATCGGTTGTTAAAATAAATTTCTTATTGAAATCAGGCTGATAGAGTTTTCCGTTCTTATTGCCTCTTTTAATAAATGAAGAAACGGAAATTTTTTTTACTAAACTCTTAACTTTATTAATAACTTCACTTAAAACTATAAGTTTTTATAATATAAATTATTCAATAAAATTTGCAGTCGCGACCTCCAGCCAATGGCGTTGAAAAAAGAATAAATTTAATAATGGTTTTTAAGTTTTAAGAAAGGAGGAAAACGCCGGAAAAAACGAGAGAGAGAGACTCGATGGTAGTTCACATATCGCATGTTTTTTCGTTTGTATTGCATTCAAGTGCAATCATGTTTGTGGGTGCATTCAACACTATCATGTGCATGAACCACTTCATCACCCTTCGCCAGTGCAAACGCTCCAACGAAGACATCATATCTTTTACTTTCAGCTATTATCAACAGTTTGTTTTTCAACATTTTTTATCATATAAGCAGGTTTCAATCTGTCGATCGAAATAGAAATATTTTTTATATTCCAAACAAAAAACTTTCTCGTACGTCTAACGACTTTATATGGTCCTTCATATGGAGCTGTGAGACCGGTCTTGACTCTATCTACCCTGACGAAAGCTGAATCACAGTCTTGTAAGGTTGCTGGTATGAAAACTGCCTTACTAGGCTTCCGGGTGTCTGTTGGAATTAAATTTTGCATTGTGGTACGTAAGTTTACAAGAAAAGTGTCTTCAGAAACCTCTGCCTTTATATTTTTTACAAAAATCTCCCCAGGAAGCTTTAAATATTGACTGTAGACCAATTCTGCAGGTGAGCATTTCAAGTCTTCTTTGATTGCTGCACGAATTCCAAGCAAGATTATTGGCACCTCTGAACTCTAGTTTGTCGTGTTGCCTCTTGCTTTTAAGGAAGCTGTCAATTGCCTATGAAAACGTTTTACCATTCCATTTGCTTGCTTGCGGATGGTAAGGGGTGGTGTGGATTCTGTGTGAGCCAAGAATTCTCGCGAGTTCGCTAAAGAGCTTGGATTCGAACTGGGTTCCTTCGTCCGTTGTAATCCTAAGAGGAACTTCAAATCTACAAACATAGTTCTCTTTAAACACTCTTGCCACCATCACTGCAGAAATGTTTTTCAACTGTTTGATTCTGGAAGGGGGCCTTCCAGGTCTAAATATGCTCGAAGCGTTCGTTAGGAAGATCAAATTTACCGATAGCGGATTTTGTGTGTCTATGGACTTTAGACTTTTGACATCCCAGACATGTTTTTGCCCAATAAGAAATGTCTTTGTTCATCGTTGGCCAAAAATGACGCTGGGTAATTAGTTTCCTCGAAGTTCGTATGCTTGGGTGTGAGAGGTTATGCAAGGAATCGAAAACTTTCCGACGAATAGGGTACAAAGGGTCTATTGCTTCCCGTGGAGATATCGCAGTAAATTTCCAAGTCAGGTAACTTAAATTTTTGGATGTTGAATTTAGATTTTTGATCTTTGTTCTTTTCATTAAGCATTTTGTTCAACTCTGTGTCGGAAGATTGAAGTTGAGCCAATGCCTTGCAGTCAAGGTGAAGCGTATCAGATGGAGAGATTTCTTGCTCGTCCATTCGGGATAAAGAGTCTGCGCGACTACATTATCCGGACCTCTGACATACTCTATGTTGAAAGTGAATTGGGAGATGTAGTCGAGTTGTCGATTTTGTCGTGGATTTCTCTCGATGCTATGGCGTATGCCAGGGGTTTGTGATATGTGAACACTTTAAATTCCTGCCCTTCAACGAAGTATCTAAAATGCTTAATGGATAAATAAATTGCAAGAAGTTCACGGTCAAAGGTAGAATATTTGGTTTCTCTTGGTAAAAGTTTCTTCGAGAAGAATGAAAGAGGTTCCCAAGCATTCTTTGATTTTTGCTGTAAGACACCACCGACTGCAGTGCCTGAAGCATCAGTAAATAACGAAAACTCTCCATTGATTTTTGGGTGAGCCAATAAAGTGACGTTGCATAACTTGAGTTTGGCTTCCTCAAATGCATCGTCAATATTTTTCGTCCATTCAATGATTTTTTTAGATTTTCGACCAACATTTACGATTCCTATTTGAGTATAAAGTGGGGCCACGATTCCGGCTAGGTTAGGAATGATTCGATTATAGTAATTAATCATTCCTAAAAACCGTTGCAATTGTTTGATAGTAGTTGGTTTACCAAATTGGACTATGGCTTCAATGCGATCCTTTGATGGAAAAATGCCATCGGCATTGATTGTGTGTCCAAGAAAATCTAGCTCTGCGGCTCCGAAAATCCATTTGGAAGTGTTAATTGTTATTTGATATTCTGATAATCGTTTAAATAAGATTTGAAGATGCAATTTATGTTCATCTTCAGTTTTGCTTGACACTTATATGTCATCAACATATATGAAAGTAAAATCGAGACCTTGGCAGACTGTATTTATAAAACGCTGGAATGTTTGTGCTGCGTTTCTTAAGCCGAATGGCATTCGCCGGAACTCAAACAATCCAAACGGTGTTGTGATGGAAGTTTTATAAACATCTTCTGCAGCGACGGGTATTAAATGGTAAGCTCTTACAAGGTCTATTTTGGAAAATACTTTGCATCCGTGTATGTTCATGGTGAAGTTTTGTATGTGCGAGATGGTATAACGATCTGGAACCGTAATGGCGTTTAGCCTGCGGTAGTCTCCGCATGGTCTCCAATCCAGGTTATCTTTCTTTCTGACCATGTGGAGCAGCGAACATTTGGGCGAAGAGGAAGGTTGACAAATGCCTTACTCAGACATGTGCTCGAACTCTGTGAGAGCTGCCTTATGACGAGAAGCGTCTAGCCTCCTTGGGCGTGAGAAAGGTTGTGGCTCTTTTGTTAAAATGTGGTGAACAATTGAATGATTAACCGGATCAAAGTAATTGGGTGTTTGTGTCAGTTCGGGAAAATGCTTCAAAATAGATCCGTTGCAGTTGTCGATTTTAAATTGAATAGGTAGAGCTATGTTATCGTTTCTGATGACACCCTGTACTTGTATTTTTGTTTCAGGGTCTATGATGCGTTTATGATGCAGATCGATTAATAAACCAAATTTGTCTAGGAAATCTGCTCCTATAATTGGTCGGTTAACGGAAGTTAAAATAAACGGATGGGTAAAATTTGGTCTAAGACCAATGTTAAGTCTTAAAAGTTTGGAGCCGAAAGTAGTAATTGCGGTACCATTTGCTGCTGAAAGTAAACCTGTTGATTTATTTCCGCTATTACGCGTGATTGGAATGACCGACACATCCGCACCTGTGTCAACCAGAAATGTTAAATTGTTATTTGTGTCTCTAATAAAAAGGCGGCGATTAAAAAACTGACTGTTTGCCGCGGTAACAGCAGCCTCGTTTAGTTTGGGGTTGCAGATGATTTAGGGTTTGTTGAACGTGGTTGTGAATACGACTGACTTAAAACTAATCGTAATAACTACAAATACAATGACATATTATATCAGGTGTATAATGTATGAATGTATATAAAGTTGACATAAACATAAGCTGATAATATTACAAAACGTTTATACTTTTTAGTTGTACTTTATACAACATCTCCCTTTTATAATATTTTAATTTAAACTCATTTTAATTATATTCAATTTAAAGTTTCAATATTTTATTTATACTAAAAGAAATAAAGTTATTAAACAATTCAATATAAAGTTTTAAAATATTTTACTTATATTAGATGAAATAAATTAAGTTATTTAACAATTCATATATTCAAATCATGCAATTGGAAAAATGTTATTCGTTGTTCTATTATTCAAAATCGAATCGATTAGGTGGTGCTGACGTTCTGCCGAAACGAGTTACGTACTCAGGTGTTGGGATGAGGTTAGGCGAATCACTTGAATGCTAAACATTTTCATTACTACCATTTCCTTCAATTACCGAAGATTCTTGTTGTTTTTTTTCAGATCGCTGAACATCATTTTTAATCTGATTACTGTCTTCTAATTTAATTTTTTCGATTTCGATTGAGGATCCTTCTATTAGCAGCTCTGATTATTATTTCATCAGTATTTATCAATTCGAATTCGAGATGCAAACATCTTCCGATTTCTTGAATTGTGGAGTGAAGTCTTTCAATTTGACCATTTGAAAGTGAATGTTTTGCAGGGACATAATAAATTTCAATATTGTGACGTATTAATAGTGCTTTAAAAGGTTGTGACGTAAGTGTCGGGTCATTGCCACAAACGATTTTGGTGCATTCAGGGAAACTTTGGAGTACTTCTAATACTTTAGTACCTATATTAAATTTGTTTTCTAATATTTTTACTGTTAAATATTTTGAATAAGCATTAATGCATTTTAAAACTTTCAGACCTTCGAATAACATAATGTCGATATGTAGAGACTCTCCTTCTTTTTTTTTTTTTTTGGAATTGGCGCCTCGCCAATCGGTTCAATATGGGGGTTGTGGTTGTATTTACTCTGGTTGTATATGTCGCAAGACCTAGTGTATTCTTCTACTTCTTCTCTCATGGAAGGCCAATAATATTGTTTTTCGATTTGTTTAATGTTTTCTTGGGCTCCACGATGCGCTCTAAGATGAGTTTACTCTATAATGATTGCCTGATCTTCCTTATAAGTAGTGTCTTGAACTAAGTTTTTACACCTTATGAATTTATTCGTAAATGTTTTGAACGTATCTTTTAGCTCGTGCATAATTTCTGCAGTAGTTAGTATTGCTATTATACCCGGTTTCAAATATTTTTTGAAAACTTTAAATATGTCGATGGGTCAGAATAATATATTAGATGCCTCACTTTATTGTGGAATGTGTTTATTTGTTCGTGAGTAAAAGTTAAACCTTTATTATTCGTAACTTGTTGGTTAAATTGATTTAAATTCTTGTCTAGTACCTCGAATTCTTCCTCTTCCCTGCTTTCTACTGAATGCATAGTAGCTTTTGTCGATGTGTTGTCAGATATTTGATTGAGATTTTGTCTCGATAAAGCATCTGCAACTACATTTGTAGTGCCAAGCTTGTATACCATTTTTGGAGCGTATTCCTCAATAATTGAATTTGGGTTTCACTTAGAGACCGCGAATGTCAGAGGCTAATGGTCAGTATGTATTTACAAATTGGTAACCCCGTAGAGATAATTCCGTAAATTTTTTTATTAGAGCAAAAACTATAGCGTATAATTCTTTTACGTTTGCTGCAAAGCTTCTTTCATTTTTAAAATAAAGTTTTTGAGATAAATGTCATTGGTTTATAGAGACCGCGAATGTCAGAGGCTAATGGTCAGTATGTATTTACAAATTGGTAACCCCGTAGAGATAACTCCTTAAATTTTTGTATTAAAGCAAAACCTATAGCGTATAATTCTTTTTCGTTTGGTGCAAAGCTTCAATCATTTTTAGAATAAAGTTTTTGAGATACATGTGATTGGTTTATTGTCTTGTGACAAGACTGCTCCAATAGCATCATCTGAGGCATCGGTTGTTAAAATAAATTTCTTATTGAAATCAGGCTGATAGAGTTTTTCCGTTCTTATTGCCTCTTTTAATAAATGAAGAAACGGAAATTTTTTTACTAAACTCTTAACTTTATTAATAACTTCACTTTAAACTATAAGTTTTTATAATATAAATTATTCAATAAAATTTGCAGTAGCGACCTCCAGCCAATGGCGTTGAAAAAAGAATAAATTTATTAATGGTTTTTAAGTTTTAAGAAAGGAGGAAAACGCCGGAAAAAACGAGAGAGAGAGACTCGATGGTAGTTCACATATCGCATGTTGTTTCGTTTGTATTGCATTCAAGTGCAATCATGTTTGTGGGTGCATTCAACACTATCATGTGCATGAACCACTTGATCACCCTTCGCCAGTGCAAACGCTCCAACGAAGACATCATATCTTTTACTTTCAGCTATTATCAACAGTTTGTTTTTCAACATTTTTTATCATATAAGCAGGTTTCAATCTGTCGATCGAAATAGAAATATTTTTTATATTCCAAACAAAAAACTTTCTCGTACGTCTAACGACTTTATATGGTCCTTCATATGGAGCTGTGAGACCGGTCTTGACTCTATCTACCCTGACGAAAGCTGAATCACAGTCTTGTAAGGTTGCTGGTATGAAAACTGCCTTACTAGGCTTCCGGGTGTCTGTTGGAATTAAATTTTGCATTGTGGTACGTAAGTTTACAAGAAAAGTGTCTTCAGAAACCTCTGCCTTTATATTTTTTACAAAAATCTCCCCAGGAAGCTTTAAATATTGACTGTAGACCAATTCTGCAGGTGAGCATTTCAAGTCTTCTTTGATTGCTGCACGAATTCCAAGCAAGATTATTGGCACCTCTGAACTCTAGTTTGTCGTGTTGCCTCTTGCTTTTAAGGAAGCTTTCAATTGCCTATGAAAACGTTTTACCATTCCATTTGCTTGCTTGCGGATGGTAAGGGGTGGTGTGAGCCAAGAATTCTCGCGAGTTCGCTAAAGAGCTTGGATTCGAACTGGGTTCCATCGTCCGTTGTAATCCTAAGAGGAACTTCAAATCTACAAACATAGTTCTCTTTAAACACTCTTGCCACCATCACTGCAGAAATGTTTTTCAACTGTTTGATTCTGGAAGGGGGCCTTCCAGGTCTAAATGAATATGCTCAAAGCGTTCGTTAGGAAGATCAAATTTACCGATAGCGGATTTTGTGTGTCTATGGACTTTAGACTTTTGACATCCCAGACATGTTTTTGCCCAATAAGAAATGTCTTTGTTCATCGTTGGCCAAAAATGACGCTGGGTAATTAGTTTCCTCGAAGTTCGTATGCTTGGGTGTGAGAGGTTATGCAAGGAATCGAAAACTTTCCGACGAATAGGGTACAAAGGGTCTATTGCTTCCCGTGGAGATATCGCAGTAAATTTCCAAGTCAGGTAACTTAAATTTTTGGATGTTGAATTTAGATTTTTGATCTTTGTTCTTTTCATTAAGCATTTTGTTCAACTCTGTGTCGGAAGATTGAAGTTGAGCCAATGCCTTGCAGTCAAGGTGAAGCGTATCAGATGGAGAGATTTCTTGCTCGTCCATTCGGGATAAAGAGTCTGCGCGACTACATTATCCGGACCTCTGACATACTCTATGTTGAAAGTGAATTGGGAGATGTAGTCGAGTTGTCGATTTTGTCGTGGATTTCTCTCGATGCTATGGCGTATGCCAGGGGTTTGTGATATGTGAACACTTTAAATTCCTGCCCTTCAACGAAGTATCTAAAATGCTTAATGGATAAATAAATTGCAAGAAGTTCACGGTCAAAGGTAGAATATTTGGTTTCTCTTGGTAAAAGTTTCTTCGAGAAGAATGAAAGAGGTTCCCAAGCATTCTTTGATTTTTGCTGTAAGACACCACCGACTGCAGTGCCTGAAGCATCAGTAAATAACGAAAACTCTCCATTGATTTTTGGGTGAGCCAATAAAGTGACGTTGCATAACTTGAGTTTGGCTTCCTCAAATGCATCGTCAATATTTTTCGTCCATTCAATGATTTTTTTAAGATTTTCGACCAACATTTACGATTCCTATTTGAGTATAAAGTGGGGCCACGATTCCGGCTAGGTTACGAATGATTCGATTATAGTAATTAATCATTCCTAAAAACCGTTGCAATTGTTTGATAGTAGTTGGTTTACCAAATTGGACTATGGCTTCAATGCGATCCTTTGATGGAAAAATGCCATCGGCATTGATTGTGTGTCCAAGAAAATCTAGCTCTGCGGCTCCGAAAATCCATTTGGAAGTGTTTATTGTTATTTGATATTCTGATAATCGTTTAAATAAGATTTGAAGATGCAATTTATGTTCATCTTCAGTTTTGCTTGACACTTATATGTCATCAACATATATGAAAGTAAAATCGAGACCTTGGCAGACTCTATTTATAAAACGCTGGAATGTTTGTGCTGCGTTTCTTAAGCCGAATGGCATTCGCCGGAACTCAAACAATCCAAACGGTGTTGTGATGGCAGTTTTATAAACATCTTCTGCAGCGACGGGTATTAAATGGTAAGCTCTTACTAGGTCTATTTTGGAAAATACTTTGCATCCGTGTATGTTCATGGTGAAGTTTTGTATGTGCGAGATGGTATAACGATCTGGAACCGTAATGGCGTTTAGCCTGCGGTAGTCTCCGCATGGTCTCCAATCCAGGTTATCTTTCTTTCTGACCATGTGGAGCGGCGAACATTTGGGCGAAGAGGAAGGTTGACAAATGCCTTACTCAGACATGTGCTCGAACTCTGTGAGAGCTGCCTTATGACGAGAAGCGTCTAGCCTCCTTGGGCGTGAGAAAGGTTGTGGCTCTTTTGTTAAAATGTGGTGAACAATTGAATGATTAACCGGAGCAAAGTAATTGGGTGTTTGTGTCAGTTCGGGGAAATGCTTCAAAATAGATCCGTTGCAGTTGTCGATTTTAAATTGAATAGGTAGAGCTATGTTATCGTTTCTGATGACACCCTGTACTTGTATTTTTGTTTCAGGGTCTATGATGCGTTTATGATGCAGATCGATTAATAAACCAAATTTGTCTAGGAAATCTGCTCCTATAATTGGTCGGTTAACGGAAGTTAAAATAAACGGATGGGTAAAATTTGGTCTAAGACCAATGTTAAGTCTTAAAAGTTTGGAGCCGAAAGTAGTAATTGCGGTACCATTTGCTGCTGAAAGTAAACCTGTTGATTTATTTCCGCTATTACGCGTGATTGGAATGACCGACACATCCGCACCTGTGTCAACCAGAAATGTTAAATTGTTATTTGTGTCTCTAATAAAAAGGCGGCGATTAAAAAACTGACTGTTTGCCGCGGTAACAGCAGCCTCGTTTAGTTTGGGGTTGCAGATGATTTAGGGTTTGTTGAACGTGGTTGTGAATACGACTGACTTAAAACTAATCTTAATAACTACAAATACAATGACATATTATATCAGGTGTATAATGTATGAATGTATATAAAGTTGACATAAACATAAGCTGATATTACAAAACGTTTATACTTTTTAGTTGTACTTTATACAACATCTCCCTTTTATAATATTTTAATTTAAACTCATTTTAATTATATTCAATTTAAAGTTTCAATATTTTATTTATACTAAAAGAAATAAAGTTATTAAACAATTCAATATTAAGTTTTAAAATATTTTACTTCTATTAGATGAAATAAATTAAGTTATTTAACAATTCATATATTCAAATCATGCAATTGGAAAAATGTTATTCGTTGTTCTATTATTCAAAATCGAATCGATTAGGTGGTGCTGACGTTCTGCCGAAACGAGTTACGTACTCAGGTGTTGGGATGAGGTTAGGCGAATCACTTGAATGCTAAACATTTTCATTACTACCATTTCCTTCAATTACCGAAGATTCTTGTTGTTTTTTTTTCAGATCGCTGAACATCATTTTTAATCTGATTACTGTCTTCTAATTTAATTTTTTCGGTTTCGATTGAGGATCCTTCTATTAGCAGCTCTGATTATTATTTCATCAGTATTTATCAATTCGAATTCGAGATGCAAACATCTTCCGATTTCTTGAATTGTGGAGTGAAGTCTTTCAATTTGACCATTTGAAAGTGAATGTTTTGCAGGGACATAATAAATTTCAATATTGTGACGTATTAATAGTGCTTTAAAAGGTTGTGACGTAAGTGTCGGGTCATTGCCACAAACGATTTTGGTGCATTCAGGGAAACTTTGGAGTACTTCTAATACTTTAGTACCTATATTAAATTTGTTTTCTAATATTTTTACTGTTAAATATTTTGAATAAGCATTAATGCATTTTAAAACTTTCAGACCTTCGAATAACATAATGTCGATATGTAGAGACTCTCCTTCTTTTTTTTTTTTTTTTGGAATTGGCGCCTCGCCAATCGGTTCAATATGGGGGTTGCGGTTGTATTCACTCTGGTTGTATATGTCGCAAGACCTAGTGTATTCTTCTACTTCTTCTCTCATGGAAGGCCAATAATATTGTTTTTCGATTTGTTTAATGTTTTCTTGGGCTCCACGATGCGCTCTAAGATGAGTTTACTCTATAATGATTGCCTGATCTTCCTTATAAGTAGTGTCTTGAACTAAGTTTTTACACCTTATGAATTTATTCGTAAATGTTTTGAACGTATCTTTTAGCTCGTGCATAATTTCTGCAGTAGTTAGTATTGCTATTATACCCGGTTTCAAATATTTTTTGAAAACTTTAAATATGTCGATGGGTCAGAATAATGTATCAGATGCCTCACTTTATTGTGGAATGTGTTTATTTGTTCGTGAGTAAAAGTTAAACCTTTATTATTCGTAACTTGTTGGTTAAATTGATTTAAATTCTTATCTAGTACCTCGAATTCTTCCTCTTCCCTGCTTTCTGCTGAATGCATAGTAGCTTTTGTCGATGTGTTGTCAGATATTTGATTGAGATTTTGTCTCGATAAAGCATCTGCAACTACATTTGTAGTGCCAAGCTTGTATACCATTTTTGGAGCGTATTCCTCAATAATTGAATTTGGGTTTCACTTATAGACCGCGAATGTCAGAGGCTAATGGTCAGTATGTATTTACAAATTGGTAACCCCGTAGAGATAATTCCGTAAATTTTTCTATTAGAGCAAAAACTATAGCGTATAATTCTTTTACGTTTGCTGCAAAGCTTCTTTCATTTTTAGAATAAAGTTTTTGAGATAAATGTCATTGGTTTATAGAGACCGCGAATGTCAGAGGCTAATGGTCAGTATGTATTTACAAATTGGTAACCCCGTAGAGATAATTCCTTAAATTTTTTTATTAAAGCAAAAACTATAGCGTATAATTCTTTTTCGTTTGGTGCAAAGCTTCAATCATTTTTAGAATAAAGTTTTTGAGATACATGTGATTGGTTTATTGTCTTGTGACAAGACTGCTCCAATAGCATCATCTGAATCATCGGTTGTTAAAATAAATTTCTTATTGAAATCAGGCTGATAGAGTTTTTCCGTTCTTATTGCCTCTTTTAATAAATGAAGAAACGGAATTTTTTTTACTAAACTCTTAACTTTATTAATAACTTCACTTTAAACTATAAGTTTTTATAATATAAATTATTCAATAAAATTTGCAGTCGCGACCTCCTGCCAATGGCGTTGAAAAAAGAATAAATTTAATAATAGTTTTTAAGTTTTAAGAAAGGAGGAAAACGCCGGAAAAAACGAAAGAGAGAGACTCGATGGTAGTTCACATATCGCATGTTGTTTCGTTTGTATTGCATTCAAGTGCAATCATGTTTGTGGGTGCATTCAACACTATCATGTGCATGAACCACTTCATCACCCTTCGCCAGTGCAAACGCTCCAACGAAGACATCATATCTTTTACTTTCAGCTATTATCAACAGTTTTTTTTTCAACATTTTTTATCATATAAGCAGGTTTCAATCTGTCGATCGAAATAGAAATATTTTTTATATTCCAAACAAAAAACTTTCTCGTACGTCTAACGACTTTATATGGTCCTTCATATGGAGCTGTGAGACCGGTCTTGACTCTATCTACCCTGACGAAAGCTGAATCACAGTCTTGTAAGGTTGCTGGTATGAAAACTGCCTTACTAGGCTTCCGGGTGTCTGTTGGAATTAAATTTTGCATTGTGGTACGTAAGTTTACAAGAAAAGTGTCTTCAGAAACCTCTGCGTTTATATTTTTTACAAAAATCTCCCCAGGAAGCTTTAAATATTGACTGTAGACCAATTCTGCAGGTGAGCATTTCAAGTCTTCTTTGATTGCTGCACGAATTCCAAGCAAGATTATTGGCACCTCTGAACTCTAGTTTGTCGTGTTGCCTCTTGCTTTTAAGGAAGCTTTCAATTGCCTATGAAAACGTTTTACCATTCCATTTGCTTGCTTGCGGATGGTAAGGGGTGGTGTGGATTCTGTGTGAGCCAAGAATTCTCGCGAGTTCGCTAAAGAGCTTGGATTCGAACTGGGTTCCTTCGTCCGTTGTAATCCTAAGAGGAACTTCAAATCTACAAACATAGTTCTCTTTAAACACTCTTGCCACCATCACTGCAGAAATGTTTTTCAACTGTTTGATTCTGGAAGGGGGCCTTCCAGGTCTAAATGAATATGCTCGAAGCGTTCGTTAGGAAGATCAAATTTACCGATAGCGGATTTTGTGTGTCTATGGACTTTAGACTTTTGACATCCCAGACATGTTTTTGCCCAATAAGAAATGTCTTTGTTCATCGTTGGCCAAAAATGACGCTGGGTAATTAGTTTCCTCGAAGTTCGTATGCTTGGGTGTGAGAGGTTATGCAAGGAATCGAAAACTTTCCGACGAATGGGGTACAAAGGGTCTATTGCTTCCCGTGGAGATATCGCAGTAAATTTCCAAGTCAGGTAACTTAAATTTTTGGATGTTGAATTTAGATTTTTGATCTTTGTTCTTTTCATTAAGCATTTTGTTCAACTCTGTGTCGGAAGATTGAAGTTGAGCCAATGCCTTGCAGTCAAGGTGAAGCGTATCAGATGGAGAGATTTCTTGCTCGTCCATTCGGGATAAAGAGTCTGCGCGACTACATTATCCGGACCTCTGACATACTCTATGTTGAAAGTGAATTGGGAGATGTAGTCGAGTTGTCGATTTTGTCGTGGATTTCTCTCTGTCTTTGATGCTATGGCGTATGCCAGGGGTTTGTGATATGTGAACACTTTAAATTCCTGCCCTTCAACGAAGTATCTAAAATGCTTAATGGATAAATAAATTGCAAGAAGTTCACGGTCAAAGGTAGAATATTTGGTTTCTCTTGGTAAAAGTTTCTTCGAGAAGAATGAAAGAGGTTCCCAAGCATTCTTTGATTTTTGCTGTAAGACACCACCGACTGCAGTGCTTGAAGCATCAGTAAATAACGAAAACTCTCCATTGATTTTTGGGTGAGCCAATAAAGTGACGTTGCATAACTTGAGTTTGGCTTCCTCAAATGCATCGTCAATATTTTTCGTCCATTCAATGATTTTTTTAGATTTTCGACCAACATTTACGTTTCCTATTTGAGTATAAAGTGGGGCCACGATTCCGGCTAGGTTAGGAATGATTCGATTATAGTAATTAATCATTCCTAAAAACCGTTGCAATTGTTTGATAGTAGTTGGTTTACCAAATTGGACTATGGCTTCAATGCGATCCTTTGATGGAAAAATGCCATCGGCATTGATTGTGTGTCCAAGAAAATCTAGCTCTGCGGCTCCGAAAATCCATTTGGAAGTGTTTATTGTTATTTGATATTCTGATAATCGTTTAAATAAGATTTGAAGATGCAATTTATGTTCATCTTCAGTTTTGCTTGACACTAATATGTCATCAACATATATGAAAGTAAAATCGAGACCTTGGCAGACTGTATTTATAAAACGCTGGAATGTTTGTGCTGCGTTTCTTAAGCCGAATGGCATTCGCCGGAACTCAAACAATCCAAACGGTGTTGTGATGGCAGTTTTATAAACATCTTCTGCAGCGACGGGTATTAAATGGTAAGCTCTTACTAGGTCTATTTTGGAAAATACTTTGCATCCGTGTATGTTCATGGTGAAGTTTTGTATGTGCAAGATGGTATAACGATCTGGAACCGTAATGGCGTTTAGCCTGCGGTAGTCTCCGCATGGTCTCCAATCCAGGTTATCTTTCTTTCTGACCATGTGGAGCGGCGAACATTTGGGCGAAGAGGAAGGTTGACAAATGCCTTACTCAGACATGTGCTCGAACTCTGGGAGAGCTGCCTTATGACGAGAAGCGTCTAGCCTCCTTGGGCGTGAGAAAGGTTGTGGCTCTTTTGTTAAAATGTGGTGAACAATTGAATGATTAACCGGAGCAAAGAAATTGGGTGTTTGTGTCAGTTCGGGAAAATGCTTCAAAATAGATCCGTTGCAGTTGTCGATTTTAAATTGAATAGGTAGAGCTATGTTATCGTTTCTGATGACACCCTGTGCTTGTATTTTTGTTTCAGGGTCTATGATGCGTTTATGATGCAGATCGATTAATAAACCAAATTTGTCTAGGAAATCTGCTCCTATAATTGGTCGGTTAACGGAAGTTAAAATAAACGGATGGGTAAAATTTGGTCTAAGACCAATGTTAAGTCTTAAAAGTTTGGAGCCGAAAGTAGTAATTGCGGTACCATTTGCTGCTGAAAGTAAACCTGTTGATTTATTTCCGCTATTACGCGTGATTGGAATGACCGACACATCCGCACCTGTGTCAACCAGAAATGTTAAATTGTTATTTGTGTCTCTAATAAAAAGGCGGCGATTAAAAAACTGACTGTTTGCCGCGGTAACAGCAGCCTCGTTTAGTTTGGGGTTGCAGATGATTTAGGGTTTGTTGAACGTGGTTGTGAATACGACTGACTTAAAACTAATCTTAATAACTACAAATACAATGACATATTATATCAGGTGTATAATGTATGAATGTATATAAAGTTGACAAAAACATAAGCTGATAATATTACAAAACGTTTATACTTTTTAGTTGTACTTTATACAACATCTCCCTTTTATAATATTTTAATTTAAACTCATTTTAATTATATTCAATTTAAAGTTTCAATATTTTATTTATACTAAAAGAAATAAAGTTATTAAACAATTCAATATAAAGTTTTAAAATATTTTACTTATATTAGATGAAATAAATTAAGTTATTTAACAATTCATATATTCAAATCATGCAATTGGAAAAATGTTATTCGTTGTTCTATTATTCAAAATCGAATCGATTAGGTGGTGCTGACGTTCTGCCGAAACGAGTTACGTACTCAGGTGTTGGGATGAGGTTAGGCGAATCACTTGAATGCTAAACATTTTCATTACTACCATTTCCTTCAATTACCGAAGATTCTTGTTGTTTTTTTTCAGATCGCTGAACATCATTTTTAATCTGATTACTGTCTTCTAATTTAATTTTTTCGGTTTCGATTGAGGATCCTTCTATTAGCAGCTCTGATTATTATTTCATCAGTATTTATCAATTCGAATTCGAGATGCAAACATCTTCCGATTTCTTGAATTGTGGAGTGAAGTCTTTCAATTTGACCATTTGAAAGTGAATGTTTTGCAGGGACATAATAAATTTCAATATTGTGACGTATTAATAGTGCTTTAAAAGGTTGTGGCGTAAGTGTCGGGTCATTGCCACAAACGATTTTGGTGCATTCAGGGAAACTTTGGAGTACTTCTAATACTTTAGTACCTATATTAAATTTGTTTTCTAATATTTTTACTGTTAAATATTTTGAATAAGCATTAATGCATTTTAAAACTTTCAGACCTTCGAATAACATAATGTCGATATGTAGAGACTCTCCTTCTTTTTTTTTTTTTTTGGAATTGGCGCCTCGCCAATCGGTTCAATATGGGGGTTGTGGTTGTATTTACTCTGGTTGTATATGTCGCAAGACCTAGTGTATTCTTCTACTTCTTCTCTCATGGAAGGCCAATAATATTGTTTTTCGATTTGTTTAATGTTTTCTTGGGCTCCACGATGCGCTCTAAGATGAGTTTACTCTATAATGATTGCCTGATCTTCCTTATAAGTAGTGTCTTGAACTAAGTTTTTACACCTTATGAATTTATTCGTAAATGTTTTGAACGTATCTTTTAGCTCGTGCATAATTTCTGCAGTAGTTAGTATTGCTATTATACCCGGTTTCAAATATTTTTTGAAAACTTTAAATATGTCGATGGGTCAGAATAATATATTAGATGCCTCACTTTATTGTGGAATGTGTTTATTTGTTCGTGAGTAAAAGTTAAACCTTTATTATTCGTAACTTGTTGGTTAAATTGATTTAAATTCTTATCTAGTACCTCGAATTCTTCCTCTTCCCTGCTTTCTGCTGAATGCATAGTAGCTTTTGTCGATGTGTTGTCAGATATTTGATTGAGATTTTGTCTCGATAAAGCATCTGCAACTACATTTGTAGTGCCAAGCTTGTATACCATTTTTGGAGCGTATTCCTCAATAATTGAATTTGGGTTTCACTTATAGACCGCGAATGTCAGAGGCTAATGGTCAGTATGTATTTACAAATTGGTAACCCCGTAGAGATAATTCCGTAAATTTTTCTATTAGAGCAAAAACTATAGCGTATAATTCTTTTACGTTTGCTGCAAAGCTTCTTTCATTTTTAGAATAAAGTTTTTGAGATAAATGTCATTGGTTTATAGAGACCGCGAATGTCAGAGGCTAATGGTCAGTATGTATTTACAAATTGGTAACCCCGTAGAGATAATTCCTTAAATTTTTTTATTAAAGCAAAAACTATAGCGTATAATTCTTTTTCGTTTGGTGCAAAGCTTCAATCATTTTTAGAATAAAGTTTTTGAGATACATGTGATTGGTTTATTGTCTTGTGACAAGACTGCTCCAATAGCATCATCTGAATCATCGGTTGTTAAAATAAATTTCTTATTGAAATCAGGCTGATAGAGTTTTTCCGTTCTTATTGCCTCTTTTAATAAATGAAGAAACGGAAATTTTTTTACTAAACTCTTAACTTTATTAATAACTTCACTTTAAACTATAAGTTTTTATAATATAAATTATTCAATAAAATTTGCAGTCGCGACCTCCTGCCAATGGCGTTGAAAAAAGAATAAATTTAATAATAGTTTTTAAGTTTTAAGAAAGGAGGAAAACGCCGGAAAAAACGAGAGAGAGAGACTCGATGGTAGTTCACATATCGCATGTTGTTTCGTTTGTATTGCATTCAAGTGCAATCATGTTTGTGGGTGCATTCAACACTATCATGTGCATGAACCACTTCATCACCCTTCGCCAGTGCAAACGCTCCAACGAAGACATCATATCTTTTACTTTCAGCTATTATCAACAGTTTGTTTTTCAACATTTTTTATCATATAAGCAGGTTTCAATCTGTCGATCGAAATAGAAATATTTTTTATATTCCAAACAAAAAACTTTCTCGTACGTCTAACGACTTTATATGGTCCTTCATATGGAGCTGTGAGACCGGTCTTGACTCTATCTACCCTGACGAAAGCTGAATCACAGTCTTGTAAGGTTGCTGGTATGAAAACTGCCTTACTAGGCTTCCGGGTGTCTGTTGGGAATTAAATTTTGCATTGTGGTACGTAAGTTTACAAGAAAAGTGTCTTCAGAAACCTCTGCGTTTATATTTTTTACAAAAATCTCCCCAGGAAGCTTTAAATATTGACTGTAGACCAATTCTGCAGGTGAGCATTTCAAGTCTTCTTTGATTGCTGCACGAATTCCAAGCAAGATTATTGGCACCTCTGAACTCTAGTTTGTCGTGTTGCCTCTTGCTTTTAAGGAAGCTTTCAATTGCCTATGAAAACGTTTTACCATTCCATTTGCTTGCTTGCGGATGGTAAGGGGTGGTGTGGATTCTGTGTGAGCCAAGAATTCTCGCGAGTTCGCTAAAGAGCTTGGATTCGAACTGGGTTCCTTCGTCCGTTGTAATCCTAAGAGGAACTTCAAATCTACAAACATAGTTCTCTTTAAACACTCTTGCCACCATCACTGCAGAAATGTTTTTCAACTGTTTGATTCTGGAAGGGGGCCTTCCAGGTCTAAATGAATATGCTCGAAGCGTTCGTTAGGAAGATCAAATTTACCGATAGCGGATTTTGTGTGTCTATGGACTTTAGACTTTTGACATCCCAGACATGTTTTTGCCCAATAAGAAATGTCTTTGTTCATCGTTGGCCAAAAATGACGCTGGGTAATTAGTTTCCTCGAAGTTCGTATGCTTGGGTGTGAGAGGTTATGCAAGGAATCGAAAACTTTCCGACGAATGGGGTACAAAGGGTCTATTGCTTCCCGTGGAGATATCGCAGTAAATTTCCAAGTCAGGTAACTTAAATTTTTGGATGTTGAATTTAGATTTTTGATCTTTGTTCTTTTCATTAAGCATTTTGTTCAACTCTGTGTCGGAAGATTGAAGTTGAGCCAATGCCTTGCAGTCAAGGTGAAGCGTATCAGATGGAGAGATTTCTTGCTCGTCCATTCGGGATAAAGAGTCTGCGCGACTACATTATCCGGACCTCTGACATACTCTATGTTGAAAGTGAATTGGGAGATGTAGTCGAGTTGTCGATTTTGTCGTGGATTTCTCTCTGTCTTTGATGCTATGGCGTATGCCAGGGGTTTGTGATATGTGAACACTTTAAATTCCTGCCCTTCAACGAAGTATCTAAAATGCTTAATGGATAAATAAATTGCAAGAAGTTCACGGTCAAAGGTAGAATATTTGGTTTCTCTTGGTAAAAGTTTCTTCGAGAAGAATGAAAGAGGTTCCCAAGCATTCTTTGATTTTTGCTGTAAGACACCACCGACTGCAGTGCTTGAAGCATCAGTAAATAACGAAAACTCTCCATTGATTTTTGGGTGAGCCAATAAAGTGACGTTGCATAACTTGAGTTTGGCTTCCTCAAATGCATCGTCAATATTTTTCGTCCATTCAATGATTTTTTTAGATTTTCGACCAACATTTACGTTTCCTATTTGAGTATAAAGTGGGGCCACGATTCCGGCTAGGTAAGGAATGATTCGATTATAGTAATTAATCATTCCTAAAAACCGTTGCAATTGTTTGATAGTAGTTGGTTTACCAAATTGGACTATGGCTTCAATGCGATCCTTTGATGGAAAAATGCCATCGGCATTGATTGTGTGTCCAAGAAAATCTAGCTCTGCGGCTCCGAAAATCCATTTGGAAGTGTTTATTGTTATTTGATATTCTGATAATCGTTTAAATAAGATTTGAAGATGCAATTTATGTTCATCTTCAGTTTTGCTTGACACTAATATGTCATCAACATATATGAAAGTAAAATCGAGACCTTGGCAGACTGTATTTATAAAACGCTGGAATGTTTGTGCTGCGTTTCTTAAGCCGAATGGCATTCGCCGGAACTCAAACAATCCAAACGGTGTTGTGATGGCAGTTTTATAAACATCTTCTGCAGCGACGGGTATTAAATGGTAAGCTCTTACTAGGTCTATTTTGGAAAATACTTTGCATCCGTGTATGTTCATGGTGAAGTTTTGTATGTGCAAGATGGTATAACGATCTGGAACCGTAATGGCGTTTAGCCTGCGGTAGTCTCCGCATGGTCTCCAATCCAGGTTATCTTTCTTTCTGACCATGTGGAGCGGCGAACATTTGGGCGAAGAGGAAGGTTGACAAATGCCTTACTCAGACATGTGCTCGAACTCTGGGAGAGCTGCCTTATGACGAGAAGCGTCTAGCCTCCTTGGGCGTGAGAAAGGTTGTGGCTCTTTTGTTAAAATGTGGTGAACAATTGAATGATTAACCGGAGCAAAGAAATTGGGTGTTTGTGTCAGTTCGGGAAAATGCTTCAAAATAGATCCGTTGCAGTTGTCGATTTTAAATTGAATAGGTAGAGCTATGTTATCGTTTCTGATGACACCCTGTGCTTGTATTTTTGTTTCAGGGTCTATGATGCGTTTATGATGCAGATCGATTAATAAACCAAATTTGTCTAGGAAATCTGCTCCTATAATTGGTCGGTTAACGGAAGTTAAAATAAACGGATGGGTAAAATTTGGTCTAAGACCAATGTTAAGTCTTAAAAGTTTGGAGCCGAAAGTAGTAATTGCGGTACCATTTGCTGCTGAAAGTAAACCTGTTGATTTATTTCCGCTATTACGCGTGATTGGAATGACCGACACATCCGCACCTGTGTCAACCAGAAATGTTAAATTGTTATTTGTGTCTCTAATAAAAAGGCGGCGATTAAAAAACTGACTGTTTGCCGCGGTAACAGCAGCCTCGTTTAGTTTGGGGTTGCAGATGATTTAGGGTTTGTTGAACGTGGTTGTGAATACGACTGACTTAAAACTAATCTTAATAACTACAAATACAATGACATATTATATCAGGTGTATAATGTATGAATGTATATAAAGTTGACAAAAACATAAGCTGATAATATTACAAAACGTTTATACTTTTTAGTTGTACTTTATACAACATCTCCCTTTTATAATATTTTAATTTAAACTCATTTTAATTATATTCAATTTAAAGTTTCAATATTTTATTTATACTAAAAGAAATAAAGTTATTAAACAATTCAATATAAAGTTTTAAAATATTTTACTTATATTAGATGAAATAAATTAAGTTATTTAACAATTCATATATTCAAATCATGCAATTGGAAAAATGTTATTCGTTGTTCTATTATTCAAAATCGAATCGATTAGGTGGTGCTGACGTTCTGCCGAAACGAGTTACGTACTCAGGTGTTGGGATGAGGTTAGGCGAATCACTTGAATGCTAAACATTTTCATTACTACCATTTCCTTCAATTACCGAAGATTCTTGTTGTTTTTTTTCAGATCGCTGAACATCATTTTTAATCTGGATACTGTCTTCTAATTTAATTTTTTCGATTTCGATTGAGGATCCTTCTATTAGCAGCTCTGATTATTATTTCATCAGTATTTATCAATTCGAATTCGAGATGCAAACATCTTCCGATTTCTTGAATTGTGGAGTGAAGTCTTTCAATTTGACCATTTGAAAGTGAATGTTTTGCAGGGACATAATAAATTTCAATATTGTGACGTATTAATAGTGCTTTAAAAGGTTGTGGCGTAAGTGTCGGGTCATTGCCACAAACGATTTTGGTGCATTCAGGGAAACTTTGGAGTACTTCTAATACTTTAGTACCTATATTAAATTTGTTTTCTAATATTTTTACTGTTAAATATTTTGAATAAGCATTAATGCATTTTAAAACTTTCAGACCTTCGAATAACATAATGTCGATATGTAGAGACTCTCCTTCTTTTTTTTTTTTTTTGGAATTGGCGCCTCGCCAATCGGTTCAATATGGGGGTTTCGGTTGTATTTACTCTGGTTGTATATGTCGCAAGACCTAGTGTATTCTTCTACTTCTTCTCTCATGGAAGGCCAATAATATTGTTTTTCGATTTGTTTAATGTTTTCTTGGGCTCCACGATGCGCTCTAAGATGAGTTTACTCTATAATGATTGCCTGATCTTCCTTATAAGTAGTGTCTTGAACTAAGTTTTTACACCTTATGAATTTATTCGTAAATGTTTTGAACGTATCTTTTAGCTCGTGCATAATTTCTGCAGTAGTTAGTATTGCTATTATACCCGGTTTCAAATATTTTTTGAAAACTTTAAATATGTCGATGGGTCAGAATAATATATTAGATGCCTCACTTTATTGTGGAATGTGTTTATTTGTTCGTGAGTAAAAGTTAAACCTTTATTATTCGTAACTTGTTGGTTAAATTGATTTAAATTCTTATCTAGTACCTCGAATTCTTCCTCTTCCCTGCTTTCTGCTGAATGCATAGTAGCTTTTGTCGATGTGTTGTCAGATATTTGATTGAGATTTTGTCTCGATAAAGCATCTGCAACTACATTTGTAGTGCCAAGCTTGTATACCATTTTTGGAGCGTATTCCTCAATAATTGAATTTGGGTTTCACTTATAGACCGCGAATGTCAGAGGCTAATGGTCAGTATGTATTTACAAATTGGTAACCCCGTAGAGATAATTCCGTAAATTTTTCTATTAGAGCAAAAACTATAGCGTATAATTCTTTTACGTTTGCTGCAAAGCTTCTTTCATTTTTAGAATAAAGTTTTTGAGATAAATGTCATTGGTTTATAGAGACCGCGAATGTCAGAGGCTAATGGTCAGTATGTATTTACAAATTGGTAACCCCGTAGAGATAATTCCTTAAATTTTTTTATTAAAGCAAAAACTATAGCGTATAATTCTTTTTCGTTTGGTGCAAAGCTTCAATCATTTTTAGAATAAAGTTTTTGAGATACATGTGATTGGTTTATTGTCTTGTGACAAGACTGCTCCAATAGCATCATCTGAATCATCGGTTGTTAAAATAAATTTCTTATTGAAATCAGGCTGATAGAGTTTTTCCGTTCTTATTGCCTCTTTTAATAAATGAAGAAACGGAAATTTTTTTACTAAACTCTTAACTTTATTAATAACTTCACTTTAAACTATAAGTTTTTATAATATAAATTATTCAATAAAATTTGCAGTCGCGACCTCCTGCCAATGGCGTTGAAAAAAGAATAAATTTAATAATAGTTTTTAAGTTTTAAGAAAGGAGGAAAACGCCGGAAAAAACGAGAGAGAGAGACTCGATGGTAGTTCACATATCGCATGTTGTTTCGTTTGTATTGCATTCAAGTGCAATCATGTTTGTGGGTGCATTCATCACTATCATGTGCATGAACCACTTCATCACCCTTCGCCAGTGCAAACGCTCCAACGAAGACATCATATCTTTTACTTTCAGCTATTATCAACAGTTTGTTTTTCAACATTTTTTATCATATAAGCAGGTTTCAATATGTCGATCGAAATAGAAATATTTTTTATATTCCAAACAAAAAACTTTCTCGTACGTCTAACGACTTTATATGGTCCTTCATATGGAGCTGTGAGACCGGTCTTGACTCTATCTACCCTGACGAAAGCTGAATCACAGTCTTGTAAGGTTGCTGGTATGAAAACTGCCTTACTAGGCTTCCGGGTGTCTGTTGGAATTAAATTTTGCATTGTGGTA
This sequence comes from Melangyna quadrimaculata, assembly GCA_949320155.1. Lineage (NCBI taxonomy): Eukaryota > Metazoa > Arthropoda > Insecta > Diptera > Syrphidae > Melangyna > Melangyna quadrimaculata. The sequence continues at coordinate 268,570,751 of OX439483.1, forward strand.
CGTAAGTTTACAAGAAAAGTGTCTTCAGAAACCTCTGCGTTTATATTTTTTACAAAAATCTCCCCAGGAAGCTTTAAATATTGACTGTAGACCAATTCTGCAGGTGAGCATTTCAAGTCTTCTTTGATTGCTGCACGAATTCCAAGCAAGATTATTGGCACCTCTGAACTCTAGTTTGTCGTGTTGCCTCTTGCTTTTAAGGAAGCTTTCAATTGCCTATGAAAACGTTTTACCATTCCATTTGCTTGCTTGCGGATGGTAAGGGGTGGTGTGGATTCTGTGTGAGCCAAGAATTCTCGCGAGTTCGCTAAAGAGCTTGGATTCGAACTGGGTTCCTTCGTCCGTTGTAATCCTAAGAGGAACTTCAAATCTACAAACATAGTTCTCTTTAAACACTCTTGCCACCATCACTGCAGAAATGTTTTTCAACTGTTTGATTCTGGAAGGGGGCCTTCCAGGTCTAAATGAATATGCTCGAAGCGTTCGTTAGGAAGATCAAATTTACCGATAGCGGATTTTGTGTGTCTATGGACTTTAGACTTTTGACATCCCAGACATGTTTTTGCCCAATAAGAAATGTCTTTGTTCATCGCTGGCCAAAAATGACGCTGGGTAATTAGTTTCCTCGAAGTTCGTATGCTTGGGTGTGAGAGGTTATGCAAGGAATCGAAAACTTTCCGACGAATGGGGTACAAAGGGTCTATTGCTTCCCGTGGAGATATCGCAGTAAATTTCCAAGTCAGGTAACTTAAATTTTTGGATGTTGAATTTAGATTTTTGATCTTTGTTCTTTTCATTAAGCATTTTGTTCAACTCTGTGTCGGAAGATTGAAGTTGAGCCAATGCCTTGCAGTCAAGGTGAAGCGTATCAGATGGAGAGATTTCTTGCTCGTCCATTCGGGATAAAGAGTCTGCGCGACTACATTATCCGGACCTCTGACATACTCTATGTTGAAAGTGAATTGGGAGATGTAGTCGAGTTGTCGATTTTGTCGTGGATTTCTCTCTGTCTTTGATGCTATGGCGTATGCCAGGGGTTTGTGATATGTGAACACTTTAAATTCCTGCCCTTCAACGAAGTATCTAAAATGCTTAATGGATAAATAAATTGCAAGAAGTTCACGGTCAAAGGTAGAATATTTGGTTTCTCTTGGTAAAAGTTTCTTCGAGAAGAATGAAAGAGGTTCCCAAGCATTCTTTGATTTTTGCTGTAAGACACCACCGACTGCAGTGCTTGAAGCATCAGTAAATAACGAAAACTCTCCATTGATTTTTGGGTGAGCCAATAAAGTGACGTTGCATAACTTGAGTTTGGCTTCCTCAAATGCATCGTCAATATTTTTCGTCCATTCAATGATTTTTTTAGATTTTCGACCAACATTTACGTTTCCTATTTGAGTATAAAGTGGGGCCACGATTCCGGCTAGGTTAGGAATGATTCGATTATAGTAATTAATCATTCCTAAAAACCATTGCAATTGTTTGATAGTAGTTGGTTTACCAAATTGGACTATGGCTTCAATGCGATCCTTTGATGGAAAAATGCCATCGGCATTGATTGTGTGTCCAAGAAAATCTAGCTCTGCGGCTCCGAAAATCCATTTGGAAGTGTTTATTGTTATTTGATATTCTGATAATCGTTTAAATAAGATTTGAAGATGCAATTTATGTTCATCTTCAGTTTTGCTTGACACTAATATGTCATCAACATATATGAAAGTAAAATCGAGACCTTGGCAGACTGTATTTATAAAACGCTGGAATGTTTGTGCTGCGTTTCTTAAGCCGAATGGCATTCGCCGGAACTCAAACAATCCAAACGGTGTTGTGGTGGCAGTTTTATAAACATCTTCTGCAGCGACGGGTATTAAATGGTAAGCTCTTACTAGGTCTATTTTGGAAAATACTTTGCATCCGTGTATGTTCATGGTGAAGTTTTGTATGTGCAAGATGGTATAACGATCTGGAACCGTAATGGCGTTTAGCCTGCGGTAGTCTCCGCATGGTCTCCAATCCAGGTTATCTTTCTTTCTGACCATGTGGAGCGGCGAACATTTGGGCGAAGAGGAAGGTTGACAAATGCCTTACTCAGACATGTGCTCGAACTCTGGGAGAGCTGCCTTATGACGAGAAGCGTCTAGCCTCCTTGGGCGTGAGAAAGGTTGTGGCTCTTTTGTTAAAATGTGGTGAACAATTGAATGATTAACCGGAGCAAAGAAATTGGGTGTTTGTGTCAGTTCGGGAAAATGCTTCAAAATAGATCCGTTGCAGTTGTCGATTTTAAATTGAATAGGTAGAGCTATGTTATCGTTTCTGATGACACCCTGTGCTTGTATTTTTGTTTCAGGGTCTATGATGCGTTTATGATGCAGATCGATTAATAAACCAAATTTGTCTAGGAAATCTGCTCCTATAATTGGTCGGTTAAAGTTTCAATATTTTATTTATACTAAAAGAAATAAAGTTATTAAACAATTCAATATAAAGTTTTAAAATATTTTACTTATATTAGATGAAATAAATTAAGTTATTTAACAATTCATATATTCAAATCATGCAATTGGAAAAATGTTATTCGTTGTTCTATTATTCAAAATCGAATCGATTAGGTGGTGCTGACGTTCTGCCGAAACGAGTTACGTACTCAGGTGTTGGGATGAGGTTAGGCGAATCACTTGAATGCTAAACATTTTCATTACTACCATTTCCTTCAATTACCGAAGATTCTTGTTGTTTTTTTTTCAGATCGCTGAACATCATTTTTAATCTGATTACTGTCTTCTAATTTAATTTTTTCGGTTTCGATTGAGGATCCTTCTATTAGCAGCTCTGATTATTATTTCATCAGTATTTATCAATTCGAATTCGAGATGCAAACATCTTCCGATTTCTTGAATTGTGGAGTGAAGTCTTTCAATTTGACCATTTGAAAGTGAATGTTTTGCAGGGACATAATAAATTTCAATATTGTGACGTATTAATAGTGCTTTAAAAGGTTGTGGCGTAAGTGTCGGGTCATTGCCACAAACGATTTTGGTGCATTCAGGGAAACTTTGGAGTACTTCTAATACTTTAGTACCTATATTAAATTTGTTTTCTAATATTTTTACTGTTAAATATTTTGAATAAGCATTAATGCATTTTAAAACTTTCAGACCTTCGAATAACATAATGTCGATATGTAGAGACTCTCCTTCTTTTTTTTTTTTTTGGAATTGGCGCCTCGCCAATCGGTTCAATATGGGGGTTTCGGTTGTATTTACTCTGGTTGTATATGTCGCAAGACCTAGTGTATTCTTCTACTTCTTCTCTCATGGAAGGCCAATAATATTGTTTTTCGATTTGTTTAATGTTTTCTTGGGCTCCACGATGCGCTCTAAGATGAGTTTACTCTATAATGATTGCCTGATCTTCCTTATAAGTAGTGTCTTGAACTAAGTTTTTACACCTTATGAATTTATTCGTAAATGTTTTGAACGTATCTTTTAGCTCGTGCATAATTTCTGCAGTAGTTAGTATTGCTATTATACCCGGTTTCAAATATTTTTTGAAAACTTTAAATATGTCGATGGGTCAGAATAATATATTAGATGCCTCACTTTATTGTGGAATGTGTTTATTTGTTCGTGAGTAAAAGTTAAACCTTTATTATTCGTAACTTGTTGGTTAAATTGATTTAAATTCTTATCTAGTACCTCGAATTCTTCCTCTTCCCTGATTTCTGCTGAATGCATAGTAGCTTTTGTCGATGTGTTGTCAGATATTTGATTGAGATTTTGTCTCGATAAAGCATCTGCAACTACATTTGTAGTGCCAAGCTTGTATACCATTTTTGGAGCGTATTCCTCAATAATTGAATTTGGGTTTCACTTATAGACCGCGAATGTCAGAGGCTAATGGTCAGTATGTATTTTACAAATTGGTAACCCCGTAGAGATAATTCCGTAAATTTTTCTATTAGAGCAAAAACTATAGCGTATAATTCTTTTACGTTTGCTGCAAAGCTTCTTTCATTTTTAGAATAAAGTTTTTGAGATAAATGTCATTGGTTTATAGAGACCGCGAATGTCAGAGGCTAATGGTCAGTATGTATTTACAAATTGGTAACCCCGTAGAGATAATTCCTTAAATTTTTTTATTAAAGCAAAAACTATAGCGTATAATTCTTTTTCGTTTGGTGCAAAGCTTCAATCATTTTTAGAATAAAGTTTTTGAGATACATGTGATTGGTTTATTGTCTTGTGACAAGACTGCTCCAATAGCATCATCTGAATCATCGGTTGTTAAAATAAATTTCTTATTGAAATCAGGCTGATAGAGTTTTTCCGTTCTTATTGCCTCTTTTAATAAATGAAGAAACGGAAATTTTTTTACTAAACTCTTAACTTTATTAATAACTTCACTTTAAACTATAAGTTTTTATAATATAAATTATTCAATAAAATTTGCAGTAGCGACCTCCTGCCAATGGCGTTGAAAAAAGAATAAATTTATTAATGGTTTTTAAGTTTTAAGAAAGGAGGAAAACGCCGGAAAAAACGAGAGAGAGAGACTCGATGGTAGTTCACATATCGCATGTTGTTTCGTTTGTATTGCATTCAAGTGCAATCATGTTTGTGGGTGCATTCAACACTATCATGTGCATGAACCACTTCATCACCCTTCGCCAGTGCAAACGCTCCAACGAAGACATCATATCTTTTACTTTCAGCTATTATCAACAGTTTGTTTTTCAACATTTTTTATCATATAAGCAGGTTTCAATCTGTCGATCGAAATAGAAATATTTTTTATATTCCAAACAAAAAACTTTCTCGTACGTCTAACGACTTTATATGGTCCTTCATATGGAGCTGTGAGACCGGTCTTGACTCTATCTACCCTGACGAAAGCTGAATCACAGTCTTGTAAGGTTGCTGGTATGAAAACTGCCTTACTAGGCTTCCGGGTGTCTGTTGGAATTAAATTTTGCATTGTGGTACGTAAGTTTACAAGAAAAGTGTCTTCAGAAACCTCTGCGTTTATATTTTTTACAAAAATCTCCCCAGGAAGCTTTAAATATTGACTGTAGACCAATTCTGCAGGTGAGCATTTCAAGTCTTCTTTGATTGCTGCACGAATTCCAAGCAAGATTATTGGCACCTCTGAACTCTAGTTTGTCGTGTTGCCTCTTGCTTTTAAGGAAGCTTTCAATTGCCTATGAAAACGTTTTACCATTCCATTTGCTTGCTTGCGGATGGTAAGGGGTGGTGTGGATTCTGTGTGAGCCAAGAATTCTCGCAAGTTCGCTAAAGAGCTTGGATTCGAACTGGGTTCCATCGTCCGTTGTAATCCTAAGAGGAACTTCAAATCTACAAACATAGTTCTCTTTAAACACTCTTGCCACCATCACTGCAGAAATGTTTTTCAACTGTTTGATTCTGGAAGGGGGCCTTCCAGGTCTAAATGAATATGCTCGAAGCGTTCGTTAGGAAGATCAAATTTACCGATAGCGGATTTTGTGTGTCTATGGACTTTAGACTTTTGACATCCCAGACATGTTTTTGCCCAATAAGAAATGTCTTTGTTCATCGTTGGCCAAAAATGACGCTGGGTAATTAGTTTCCTCGAAGTTCGTATGCTTGGGTGTGAGAGGTTATGCAAGGAATCGAAAACTTTCCGACGAATGGGGTACAAAGGGTCTATTGCTTCCCGTGGAGATATCGCAGTAAATTTCCAAGTCAGGTAACTAAAATTTTTGGATGTTGAATTTAGATTTTTGATCTTTGTTCTTTTCATTAAGCATTTTGTTCAACTCTGTGTCGGAAGATTGAAGTTGAGCCAATGCCTTGCAGTCAAGGTGAAGCGTATCAGATGGAGAGATTTCTTGCTCGTCCATTCGGGATAAAGAGTCTGCGCGACTTCATTATCCGGACCTCTGACATACTCTATGTTGAAAGTGAATTGGGAGATGTAGTCGAGTTGTCGATTTTGTCGTGGATTTCTCTCTGTCTTTGATGCTATGGCGTATGCCAGGGGTTTGTGATATGTGAACACTTTAAATTCCTGCCCTTCAACGAAGTATCTAAAATGCTTAATGGATAAATAAATTGCAAGAAGTTCACGGTCAAAGGTAGAATATTTGGTTTCTCTTGGTAAAAGTTTCTTCGAGAAGAATGAAAGAGGTTCCCAAGCATTCTTTGATTTTTGCTGTAAGACACCACCGACTGCAGTGCCTGAAGCATCAGTAAATAACGAAAACTCTCCATTGATTTTTGGGTGAGCCAATAAAGTGACGTTGCATAACTTGAGTTTGGCTTCCTCAAATGCATCGTCAATATTTTTCGTCCATTCAATGATTTTTTTAGATTTTCGACCAACATTTACGATTCCTATTTGAGTATAAAGTGGGGCCACGATTCCGGCTAGGTTAGGAATGATTCGATTATAGTAATTAATCATTCCTAAAAACCGTTGCAATTGTTTGATAGTAGTTGGTTTACCAAATTGGACTATGGCTTCAATGCGATCCTTTGATGGAAAAATGCCATCGGCATTGATTGTGTGTCCAAGAAAATCTAGCTCTGCGGCTCCGAAAATCCATTTGGAAGTGTTAATTGTTATTTGATATTCTGATAATCGTTTAAATAAGATTTGAAGATGCAATTTATGTTCATCTTCAGTTTTGCTTGACACTTATATGTCATCAACATATATGAAAGTAAAATCGAGACCTTGGCAGACTGTATTTATAAAACGCTGGAATGTTTGTGCTGCGTTTCTTAAGCCGAATGGCATTCGCCGGAACTCAAACAATCCAAACGGTGTTGTGATGGAAGTTTTATAAACATCTTCTGCAGCGACGGGTATTAAATGGTAAGCTCTTACTAGGTCTATCTTGGAAAATACTTTGCATCCGTGTATGTTCATGGTGAAGTTTTGTATGTGCGAGATGGTATAACGATCTGGAACCGTAATGGCGTTTAGCCTGCGGTAGTCTCCGCATGGTCTCCAATCCAGGTTATCTTTCTTTCTGACCATGTGGAGCAGCGAACATTTGGGCGAAGAGGAAGGTTGACAAATGCCTTACTCAGACATGTGCTCGAACTCTGTGAGAGCTGCCTTATGACGAGAAGCGTCTAGCCTCCTTGGGCGTGAGAAAGGTTGTGGCTCTTTTGTTAAAATGTGGTGAACAATTGAATGATTAACCGGAGCAAAGTAATTGGGTGTTTGTGTCAGTTCGGGAAAATGCTTCAAAATAGATCCGTTGCAGTTGTCGATTTTAAATTGAATAGGTAGAGCTATGTTATCGTTTCTGATGACACCCTGTACTTGTATTTTTGTTTCAGGGTCTATGATGCGTTTATGATGCAGATCGATTAATAAACCAAATTTGTCTAGGAAATCTGCTCCTATAATTGGTCGGTTAACGGAAGTTAAAATAAACGGATGGGTAAAATTTGGTCTAAGACCAATGTTAAGTCTTAAAAGTTTGGAGCCGAAAGTAGTAATTGCGGTACCATTTGCTGCTGAAAGTAAACCTGTTGATTTATTTCCGCTATTACGCGTGATTGGAATGACCGACACATCCGCACCTGTGTCAACCAGAAATGTTAAATTGTTATTTGTGTCTCTAATAAAAAGGCGGCGATTAAAAAACTGACTGTTTGCCGCGGTAACAGCAGCCTCGTTTAGTTTGGGGTTGCAGATGATTTAGGGTTTGTTGAACGTGGTTGTGAATACGACTGACTTAAAACTAAACGTAATAACTACAAATACAATGACATATTATATCAGGTGTATAATGTATGAATGTATATAAAGTTGACATAAACATAAGCTGATAATATTACAAAACGTTTATACTTTTTAGTTGTACTTTATACAACATCTCCCTTTTATAATATTTTAATTTAAACTCATTTTAATTATATTCAATTTAAAGTTTCAATATTTTATTTATACTAAAAGAAATAAAGTTATTAAACAATTCAATATAAAGTTTTAAAATATTTTACTTCTATTAGATGAAATAAATTAAGTTATTTACAATTCATATATTCAAATCATGCAATTGGAAAAATGTTATTCGTTGTTCTATTATTCAAAATCGAATCGATTAGGTGGTGCTGACGTTCTGCCGAAACGAGTTACGTACTCAGGTGTTGGGATGAGGTTAGGCGAATCACTTGAATGCTAAACATTTTCATTACTACCATTTCCTTCAATTACCGAAGATTCTTGTTGTTTTTTTTTCAGATCGCTGAACATCATTTTTAATCTGATTACTGTCTTCTAATTTAATTTTTTCGGTTTCGATTGAGGATCTTTCTATTAGCAGCTCTGATTATTATTTCATCAGTATTTATCAATTTGAATTCGAGATGCAAACATCTTCCGATTTCTTGAATTGTGGAGTGAAGTCTTTCAATTTGACCATTTGAAAGTGAATGTTTTGCAGGGACATAATAAATTTCAATATTGTGACGTATTAATAGTGCTTTAAAAGGTTGTGACGTAAGTGTCGGGTCATTGCCACAAACGATTTTGGTGCATTCAGGGAAACTTTGGAGTACTTCTAATACTTTAGTACCTATATTAAATTTGTTTTCTAATATTTTTACTGTTAAATATTTTGAATAAGCATTAATGCGTTTTAAAACTTTCAGACCTTCGAATAACATAATGTCGATATGTAGAGACTCTCCTTCTTTTTTTTTTTTTTTTGGAATTGGCGCCTCGCCAATCGGTTCAATATGGGGGTTGCGGTTGTATTCACTCTGGTTGTATATGTCGCAAGACCTAGTGTATTCTTCTACTTCTTCTCTCATGGAAGGCCAATAATATTGTTTTTCGATTTGTTTAATGTTTTCTTGGGCTCCACGATGCGCTCTAAGATGAGTTTACTCTATAATGATTGCCTGATCTTCCTTATAAGTAGTGTCTTGAACTAAGTTTTTACACCTTATGAATTTATTCGTAAATGTTTTGAACGTATCTTTTAGCTCGTGCATAATTTCTGCAGTAGTTAGTATTGCTATTATACCCGGTTTCAAATATTTTTTGAAAACTTTAAATATGTCGATGGGTCAGAATAATATATTAGATGCCTCACTTTATTGTGGAATGTGTTTATTTGTTCGTGAGTAAAAGTTAAACCTTTATTATTCGTAACTTGTTGGTTAAATTGATTTAAATTCTTGTCTAGTACCTCGAATTCTTCCTCTTCCCTGCTTTCTACTGAATGCATAGTAGCTTTTGTCGATGTGTTGTCAGATATTTGATTGAGATTTTGTCTCGATAAAGCATCTGCAACTACATTTGTAGTGCCAAGCTTGTATACCATTTTTGGAGCGTATTCCTCAATAATTGAATTTGGGTTTCACTTAGAGACCGCGAATGTCAGAGGCTAATGGTCAGTATGTTTTTACAAATTGGTAACCCCGTAGAGATAATTCCGTAAATTTTTTTATTAGAGCAAAAACTATAGCGTATAATTCTTTTACGTTTGCTGCAAAGCTTCTTTCATTTTTAAAATAAAGTTTTTGAGATAAATGTCATTGGTTTATAGAGACCGCGAATGTCAGAGGCTAATGGTCAGTATGTATTTACAAATTGGTAACCCCGTAGAGATAACTCCTTAAATTTTTGTATTAAAGCAAAACCTATAGCGTATAATTCTTTTTCGTTTGGTGCAAAGCTTCAATCATTTTTAGAATAAAGTTTTTGAGATACATGTGATTGGTTTATTGTCTTGTGACAAGACTGCTCCAATAGCATCATCTGAGGCATCGGTTGTTAAAATAAATTTCTTATTGAAATCAGGCTGATAGAGTTTTTCCGTTCTTATTGCCTCTTTTAATAAATGAAGAAACGGAAATTTTTTTACTAAACTCTTAACTTTATTAATAACTTCACTTTAAACTATAAGTTTTTATAATATAAATTATTCAATAAAATTTGCAGTAGCGACCTCCTGCCAATGGCGTTGAAAAAAGAATAAATTTATTAATGGTTTTTAAGTTTTAAGAAAGGAGGAAAACGCCGGAAAAAACGAGAGAGAGAGACTCGATGGTAGTTCACATATCGCATGTTGTTTCGTTTGTATTGCATTCAAGTGCAATCATGTTTGTGGGTGCATTCAACACTATCATGTGCATGAACCACTTCATCACCCTTCGCCAGTGCAAACGCTCCAACGAAGACATCATATCTTTTACTTTCAGCTATTATCAACAGTTTGTTTTTCAACATTTTTTATCATATAAGCAGGTTTCAATCTGTCGATCGAAATAGAAATATTTTTTATATTCCAAACAAAAAACTTTCTCGTACGTCTAACGACTTTATATGGTCCTTCATATGGAGCTGTGAGACCGGTCTTGACTCTATCTACCCTGACGAAAGCTGAATCACAGTCTTGTAAGGTTGCTGGTATGAAAACTGCCTTACTAGGCTTCCGGGTGTCTGTTGGAATTAAATTTTGCATTGTGGTACGTAAGTTTACAAGAAAAGTGTCTTCAGAAACCTCTGCCTTTATATTTTTTACAAAAATCTCCCCAGGAAGCTTTAAATATTGACTGTAGACCAATTCTGCAGGTGAGCATTTCAAGTCTTCTTTGATTGCTGCACGAATTCCAAGCAAGATTATTGGCACCTCTGAACTCTAGTTTGTCGTGTTGCCTCTTGCTTTTAAGGAAGCTTTCAATTGCCTATGAAAACGTTTAACCATTCCATTTGCTTGCTTGCGGATGGTAAGGGGTGGTGTGGATTCTGTGTGAGCCAAGAATTCTCGCGAGTTCGCTAAAGAGCTTGGATTCGAACTGGGTTCCATCGTCCGTTGTAATCCTAAGAGGAACTTCAAATCTACAAACATAGTTCTCTTTAAACACTCTTGCCACCATCACTGCAGAAATGTTTTTCAACTGTTTGATTCTGGAAGGGGGCCTTCCAGGTCTAAATGAATATGCTCAAAGCGTTCGTTAGGAAGATCAAATTTACCGATAGCGGATTTTGTGTGTCTATGGACTTTAGACTTTTGACATCCCAGACATGTTTTTGCCCAATAAGAAATGTCTTTGTTCATCGTTGGCCAAAAATGACGCTGGGTAATTAGTTTCCTCGAAGTTCGTATGCTTGGGTGTGAGAGGTTATGCAAGGAATCGAAAACTTTCCGACGAATAGGGTACAAAGGGTCTATTGCTTCCCGTGGAGATATCGCAGTAAATTTCCAAGTCAGGTAACTTAAATTTTTGGATGTTGAATTTAGATTTTTGATCTTTGTTCTTTTCATTAAGCATTTTGTTCAACTCTGTGTCGGAAGATTGAAGTTGAGCCAATGCCTTGCAGTCAAGGTGAAGCGTATCAGATGGAGAGATTTCTTGCTCGTCCATTCGGGATAAAGAGTCTGCGCGACTACATTATCCGGACCTCTGACATACTCTATGTTGAAAGTGAATTGGGAGATGTAGTCGAGTTGTCGATTTTGTCGTGGATTTCTCTCGATGCTATGGCGTATGCCAGGGGTTTGTGATATGTGAACACTTTAAATTCCTGCCCTTCAACGAAGTATCTAAAATGCTTAATGGATAAATAAATTGCAAGAAGTTCACGGTCAAAGGTAGGATATTTGGTTTCTCTTGGTAAAAGTTTCTTCGAGAAGAATGAAAGAGGTTCCCAAGCATTCTTTGATTTTTGCTGTAAGACACCACCGACTGCAGTGCCTGAAGCATCAGTAAATAACGAAAACTCTCCATTGATTTTTGGGTGAGCCAATAAAGTGACGTTGCATAACTTGAGTTTGGCTTCCTCAAATGCATCGTCAATATTTTTCGTCCATTCAATGATTTTTTTAAGATTTTCGACCAACATTTACGATTCCTATTTGAGTATAAAGTGGGGCCACGATTCCGGCTAGGTTACGAATGATTCGATTATAGTAATTAATCATTCCTAAGAACCGTTGCAATTGTTTGATAGTAGTTGGTTTACCAAATTGGACTATGGCTTCAATGCGATCCTTTGATGGAAAAATGCCATCGGCATTGATTGTGTGTCCAAGAAAATCTAGCTCTGCGGCTCCGAAAATCCATTTGGAAGTGTTTATTGTTATTTGATATTCTGATAATCGTTTAAATAAGATTTGAAGATGCAATTTATGTTCATCTTCAGTTTTGCTTGACACTTATATGTCATCAACATATATGAAAGTAAAATCGAGACCTTGGCAGACTGTATTTATAAAACGCTGGAATGTTTGTGCTGCGTTTCTTAAGCCGAATGGCATTCGCCGGAACTCAAACAATCCAAACGGTGTTGTGATGGCAGTTTTATAAACATCTTCTGCAGCGACGGGTATTAAATGGTAAGCTCTTACTAGGTCTATTTTGGAAAATACTTTGCATCCGTGTATGTTCATGGTGAAGTTTTGTATGTGCGAGATGGTATAACGATCTGGAACCGTAATGGCGTTTAGCCTGCGGTAGTCTCCGCATGGTCTCCAATCCAGGTTATCTTTCTTTCTGACCATGTGGAGCGGCGAACATTTGGGCGAAGAGGAAGGTTGACAAATGCCTTACTCAGACATGTGCTCGAACTCTGTGAGAGCTGCCTTATGACGAGAAGCGTCTAGCCTCCTTGGGCGTGAGAAAGGTTGTGGCTCTTTTGTTAAAATGTGGTGAACAATTGAATGATTAACCGGAGCAAAGTAATTGGGTGTTTGTGTCAGTTCGGGGAAATGCTTCAAAATAGATCCGTTGCAGTTGTCGATTTTAAATTGAATAGGTAGAGCTATGTTATCGTTTCTGATGACACCCTGTACTTGTATTTTTGTTTCAGGGTCTATGATGCGTTTATGATGCAGATCGATTAATAAACCAAATTTGTCTAGGAAATCTGCTCCTATAATTGGTCGGTTAACGGAAGTTAAAATAAACGGGTGGGTAAAATTTGGTCTAAGACCAATGTTAAGTCTTAAAAGTTTGGAGCCGAAAGTAGTAATTGCGGTACCATTTGCTGCTGAAAGTAAACCTGTTGATTTATTTCCGCTATTACGCGTGATTGGAATGACCGACACATCCGCACCTGTGTCAACCAGAAATGTTAAATTGTTATTTGTGTCTCTAATAAAAAGGCGGCGATTAAAAAACTGACTGTTTGCCGCGGTAACAGCAGCCTCGTTTAGTTTGGGGTTGCAGATGATTTAGGGTTTGTTGAACGTGGTTGTGAATACGACTGACTTAAAACTAATCTTAATAACTACAAATACAATGACATATTATATCAGGTGTATAATGTATGAATGTATATAAAGTTGACATAAACATAAGCTGATATTACAAAACGTTTATACTTTTTAGTTGTACTTTATACAACATCTCCCTTTTATAATATTTTAATTTAAACTCATTTTAATTATATTCAATTTAAAGTTTCAATATTTTATTTATACTAAAAGAAATAAAGTTATTAAACAATTCAATATTAAGTTTTAAAATATTTTACTTCTATTAGATGAAATAAATTAAGTTATTTAACAATTCATATATTCAAATCATGCAATTGGAAAAATGTTATTCGTTGTTCTATTATTCAAAATCGAATCGATTAGGTGGTGCTGACGTTCTGCCGAAACGAGTTACGTACTCAGGTGTTGGGATGAGGTTAGGCGAATCACTTGAATGCTAAACATTTTCATTACTACCATTTCCTTCAATTACCGAAGATTCTTGTTGTTTTTTTTTCAGATCGCTGAACATCATTTTTAATCTGATTACTGTCTTCTAATTTAATTTTTTCGGTTTCGATTGAGGATCCTTCTATTAGCAGCTCTGATTATTATTTCATCAGTATTTATCAATTCGAATTCGAGATGCAAACATCTTCCGATTTCTTGAATTGTGGAGTGAAGTCTTTCAATTTGACCATTTGAAAGTGAATGTTTTGCAGGGACATAATAAATTTCAATATTGTGACGTATTAATAGTGCTTTAAAAGGTTGTGACGTAAGTGTCGGGTCATTGCCACAAACGATTTTGGTGCATTCAGGGAAACTTTGGAGTACTTCTAATACTTTAGTACCTATATTAAATTTGTTTTCTAATATTTTTACTGTTAAATATTTTGAATAAGCATTAATGCATTTTAAAACTTTCAGACCTTCGAATAACATATTGTCGATATGTAGAGACTCTCCTTCTTTTTTTTTTTTTTTTGGAATTGGCGCCTCGCCAATCGGTTCAATATGGGGGTTGCGGTTGTATTCACTCTGGTTGTATATGTCGCAAGAACTAGTGTATTCTTCTACTTCTTCTCTCATGGAAGGCCAATAATATTGTTTTTCGATTTGTTTAATGTTTTCTTGGGCTCCACGATGCGCTCTAAGATGAGTTTACTCTATAATGATTGCCTGATCTTCCTTATAAGTAGTGTCTTGAACTAAGTTTTTACACCTTATGAATTTATTCGTAAATGTTTTGAACGTATCTTTTAGCTCGTGCATAATTTCTGCAGTAGTTAGTATTGCTATTATACCCGGTTTCAAATATTTTTTGAAAACTTTAAATATGTCGATGGGTCAGAATAATATATCAGATGCCTCACTTTATTGTGGAATGTGTTTATTTGTTCGTGAGTAAAAGTTAAACCTTTATTATTCGTAACTTGTTGGTTAAATTGATTTAAATTCTTATCTAGTACCTCGAATTCTTCCTCTTCCCTGCTTTCTGCTGAATGCATAGTAGCTTTTGTCGATGTGTTGTCAGATATTTGATTGAGATTTTGTCTCGATAAAGCATCTGCAACTACATTTGTAGTGCCAAGCTTGTATACCATTTTTGGAGCGTATTCCTCAATAATTGAATTTGGGTTTCACTTATAGACCGCGAATGTCAGAGGCTAATGGTCAGTATGTATTTACAAATTGGTAACCCCGTAGAGATAATTCCGTAAATTTTTCTATTAGAGCAAAAACTATAGCGTATAATTCTTTTACGTTTGCTGCAAAGCTTCTTTCATTTTTAGAATAAAGTTTTTGAGATAAATGTCATTGGTTTATAGAGACCGCGAATGTCAGAGGCTAATGGTCAGTATGTATTTACAAATTGGTAACCCCGTAGAGATAATTCCTTAAATTTTTTTATTAAAGCAAAAACTATAGCGTATAATTCTTTTTCGTTTGGTGCAAAGCTTCAATCATTTTTAGAATAAAGTTTTTGAGATACATGTGATTGGTTTATTGTCTTGTGACAAGACTGCTCCAATAGCATCATCTGAATCATCGGTTGTTAAAATAAATTTCTTATTGAAATCAGGCTGATAGAGTTTTTCCGTTCTTATTGCCTCTTTTAATAAATGAAGAAACGGAAATTTTTTTACTAAACTCTTAACTTTATTAATAACTTCACTTTAAACTATAAGTTTTTATAATATAAATTATTCAATAAAATTTGCAGTCGCGACCTCCTGCCAATGGCGTTGAAAAAAGAATAAATTTAATAATAGTTTTTAAGTTTTAAGAAAGGAGGAAAACGCCGGAAAAAACGAGAGAGAGAGACTCGATGGTAGTTCACATATCGCATGTTGTTTCGTTTGTATTGCATTCAAGTGCAATCATGTTTGTGGGTGCATTCAACACTATCATGTGCATGAACCACTTCATCACCCTTCGCCAGTGCAAACGCTCCAACGAAGACATCATATCTTTTACTTTCAGCTATTATCAACAGTTTGTTTTTCAACATTTTTTATCATATAAGCAGGTTTCAATCTGTCGATCGAAATAGAAATATTTTTTATATTCCAAACAAAAAACTTTCTCGTACGTCGAACGACTTTATATGGTCCTTCATATGGAGCTGTGAGACCGGTCTTGACTCTATCTACCCTGACGAAAGCTGAATCACAGTCTTGTAAGGTTGCTGGTATGAAAACTGCCTTACTAGGCTTCCGGGTGTCTGTTGGAATTAAATTTTGCATTGTGGTACGTAAGTTTACAAGAAAAGTGTCTTCAGAAACCTCTGCGTTTATATTTTTTACAAAAATCTCCCCAGGAAGCTTTAAATATTGACTGTAGACCAATTCTGCAGGTGAGCATTTCAAGTCTTCTTTGATTGCTGCACGAATTCCCAGCAAGATTATTGGCACCTCTGAACTCTAGTTTGTCGTGTTGCCTCTTGCTTTTAAGGAAGCTTTCAATTGCCTATGAAAACGTTTTACCATTCCATTTGCTTGCTTGCGGATGGTAAGGGGTGGTGTGGATTCTGTGTGAGCCAAGAATTCTCGCGAGTTCGCTAAAGAGCTTGGATTCGAACTGGGTTCCTTCGTCCGTTGTAATCCTAAGAGGAACTTCAAATCTACAAACATAGTTCTCTTTAAACACTCTTGCCACCATCACTGCAGAAATGTTTTTCAACTGTTTGATTCTGGAAGGGGGCCTTCCAGGTCTAAATGAATATGCTCGAAGCGTTCGTTAGGAAGATCAAATTTACCGATAGCGGATTTTGTGTGTCTATGGACTTTAGACTTTTGACATCCCAGACATGTTTTTGCCCAATAAGAAATGTCTTTGTTCATCGTTGGCCAAAAATGACGCTGGGTAATTAGTTTCCTCGAAGTTCGTATGCTTGGGTGTGAGAGGTTATGCAAGGAATCGAAAACTTTCCGACGAATGGGGTACAAAGGGTCTATTGCTTCCCGTGGAGATATCGCAGTAAATTTCCAAGTCAGGTAACTTAAATTTTTGGATGTTGAATTTAGATTTTTGATCTTTGTTCTTTTCATTAAGCATTTTGTTCAACTCTGTGTCGGAAGATTGAAGTTGAGCCAATGCCTTGCAGTCAAGGTGAAGCGTATCAGATGGAGAGATTTCTTGCTCGTCCATTCGGGATAAAGAGTCTGCGCGACTACATTATCCGGACCTCTGACATACTCTATGTTGAAAGTGAATTGGGAGATGTAGTCGAGTTGTCGATTTTGTCGTGGATTTCTCTCGATGCTATGGCGTATGCCAGGGGTTTGTGATATGTGAACACTTTAAATTCCTGCCCTTCAACGAAGTATCTAAAATGCTTAATGGATAAATAAATTGCAAGAAGTTCACGGTCAAAGGTAGAATATTTGGTTTCTCTTGGTAAAAGTTTCTTCGAGAAGAATGAAAGAGGTTCCCAAGCATTCTTTGATTTTTGCTGTAAGACACCACCGGCTGCAGTGCCTGAAGCATCAGTAAATAACGAAAACTCTCCATTGATTTTTGGGTGAGCCAATAAAGTGACGTTGCATAACTTGAGTTTGGCTTCCTCAAATGCATCGTCAATATTTTTCGTCCATTCAATGATTTTTTTAGATTTTCGACCAACATTTACGTTTCCTATTTGAGTATAAAGTGGGGCCACGATTTCGGCTAGGTTAGGAATGATTCGATTATAGTAATTAATCATTCCTAAAAACCGTTGCAATTGTTTGATAGTAGTTGGTTTACCAAATTGGACTATGGCTTCAATGCGATCCTTTGATGGAAAAATGACATCGGCATTGATTGTGTGTCCAAGAAAATCTAGCTCTGCGGCTCCGAAAATCCATTTGGAAGTGTTTATTGTTATTTGATATTCTGATAATCGTTTAAATAAGATTTGAAGATGCAATTTATGTTCATCTTCAGTTTTGCTTGACACTAATATGTCATCAACATATATGAAAGTAAAATCGAGACCTTGGCAGACTGTATTTATAAAACGCTGGAATGTTTGTGCTGCGTTTCTTAAGCCGAATGGCATTCGCCGGAACTCAAACAATCCAAACGGTGTTGTGATAGCAGTTTTATAAACATCTTCTGCAGCGACGGGTATTAAATGGTAAGCTCTTACTAGGTCTATTTTGGAAAATACTTTGCATCCGTGTATGTTCATGGTGAAGTTTTGTATGTGCGAGATGGTATAACGATCTGGAACCGTAATGGCGTTTAGCCTGCGGTAGTCTCCGCATGGTCTCCAATCCAGGTTATCTTTCTTTCTGACCATGTGGAGCGGCGAACATTTGGGCGAAGAGGAAGGTTGACAAATGCCTTACTCAGACATGTGCTCGAACTCTGTGAGAGCTGCCTTATGACGAGAAGCGTCTAGCCTCCTTGGGCGTGAGAAAGGTTGTGGCTCTTTTGTTAAAATGTGGTGAACAATTGAATGATTAACCGGAGCAAAGTAATTGGGTGTTTGTGTCAGTTCGGGAAAATGCTTCAAAATAGATCCGTTGCAGTTGTCGATGACACCCTGTGCCTGTATTTTTGTTTCAGGGTCTATGATGCGTTTATGATGCAGATCGATTAATAAATCAAATTTGTCTAGGATATCTGCTCCTATAATTGGTCGGTTAACGGAAGTTAAAATAAACGGATGGGTAAAATTTGGTCTAAGACCAATGTTAAGTCTTAAAAGTTTGGAGCCGAAAGTAGTAATTGCGGTACCATTTGCTGCTGAAAGTAAACCTGTTGATTTATTTCCGCTATTACGCGTGATTGGAATGACCGACACATCCGCACCTGTGCCAACCAGAAATGTTAAATTGTTATTTGTGTCTCTAATAAAAAGGCGGCGATTAAAAAACTGACTGTTTGCCGAGGTAACAGCAGCCTCGTTTAGTTTGGGGTTGCAGATGATTTAGGGTTTGTTGAACGTGGTTGTGAATACGACTGACTTAAAACTAATCTTAATAACTACAAATACAATGACATATTATATCAGGTGTATAATGTATGAATGTATATAAAGTTGACATAAACATAAGCTGATAATATTACAAAACGTTTATACTTTTTAGTTGTACTTTATACAACATCTCCCTTTTATAATATTTTAATTTAAACTCATTTTAATTATATTCAATTTAAAGTTTCAATATTTTATTTATACTAAAAGAAATAAAGTTATTAAACAATTCAATATAAAGTTTTAAAATATTTTACTTATATTAGATGAAATAAATTAAGTTATTTAACAATTCATATATTCAAATCATGCAATTGGAAAAATGTTATTCGTTGTTCTATTATTCAAAATCGAATCGATTAGGTGGTGCTGACGTTCTGCCGAAACGAGTTACGTACTCAGGTGTTGGGATGAGGTTAGGCGAATCACTTGAATGCTAAACATTTTCATTACTACCATTTCCTTCAATTACCGAAGATTCTTGTTGTTTTTTTTTCAGATCGCTGAACATCATTTTTAATCTGATTACTGTCTTCTAATTTAATTTTTTCGGTTTCGATTGAGGATCCTTCTATTAGCAGCTCTGATTATTATTTCATCAGTATTTATCAATTTGAATTCGAGATGCAAACATCTTCCGATTTCTTGAATTGTGGAGTCAAGTCTTTCAATTTGACCATTTGAAAGTGAATGTTTTGCAGGGACATAATAAATTTCAATATTGTGACGTATTAATAGTGCTTTAAAAGGTTGTGACGTAAGTGTCGGGTCATTGTCACAAACGATTTTGGTGCATTCAGGGAAACTTTGGAGTACTTCTAATACTTTAGTACCTATATTAAATTTGTTTTCTAATATTTTTACTGTTAAATATTTTGAATAAGCATTAATGCATTTTAAAACTTTCAGACCTTCGAATAACATAATGTCGATATGTAGAGACTCTCCTTCTTTTTTTTTTTTTTTGGAATTGGCGCCTCGCCAATCGGTTCAATATGGGGGTTTCGGTTGTATTTACTCTGGTTGTATATGTCGCAAGACCTAGTGTATTCTTCTACTTCTTCTCTCATGGAAGGCCAATAATATTGTTTTTCGATTTGTTTAATGTTTTCTTGGGCTCCACGATGCGCTCTAAGATGAGTTTACTCTATAATGATTGCCTGATCTTCCTTATAAGTAGTGTCTTGAACTAAGTTTTTACACCTTATGAATTTATTCGTAAATGTTTTGAACGTATCTTTTAGCTCGTGCATAATTTCTGCAGTAGTTAGTATTGCTATTATACCCGGTTTCAAATATTTTTTGAAAACTTTAAATATGTCGATGGGTCAGAATAATATATTAGATGCCTCACTTTATTGTGGAATGTGTTTATTTGTTCGTGAGTAAAAGTTAAACCTTTATTATTCGTAACTTGTTGGTTAAATTGATTTAAATTCTTATCTAGTACCTCGAATTCTTCCTCTTCCCTGCTTTCTGCTGAATGCATAGTAGCTTTTGTCGATGTGTTGTCAGATATTTGATTGAGATTTTGTCTCGATAAAGCATCTGCAACTACATTTGTAGTGCCAAGCTTGTATACCATTTTTGGAGCGTATTCCTCAATAATTGAATTTGGGTTTCACTTAGAGACCGCGAATGTCAGAGGCTAATGGTCAGTATGTATTTACAAATTGGTAACCCCGTAGAGATAATTCCGTAAATTTTTTTATTGAAGCAAAAACTATAGCGTATAATTCTTTTACGTTTGCTGCAAAGCTTCTTTCATTTTTAGAATAAAGTTTTTGAGATAAATGTCATTGGTTTATAGAGACCGCGAATGTCAGAGGCTAATGGTCAGTATGTATTTACAAATTGGTAACTCCGTAGAGATAATTCCTTAAATTTTTTTATTAAAGCAAAAACTATAGCGTATAATTCTTTTTCGTTTGGTGCAAGGCTTCAATCATTTTTAGAATAAAGTTTTTGAGATACATGTGATTGGTTTATTGTCTTGTGACAAGACTGCTCCAATAGCACCATCTGAGGCATCGGTTGTTAAAATAAATTTCTTATTGAAATCAGGCTGATAGAGTTTTTCCGTTCTTATTGCCTCTTTTAATAAATGAAGAAACGGAAATTTTTTTTACTAAACTCTTAACTTTATTAATAACTTCACTTAAAACTATAAGTTTTTATAATATAAATTATTCAATAAAATTTGCAGTCGCGACCTCCAGCCAATGGCGTTGAAAAAAGAATAAATTTAATAATGGTTTTTAAGTTTTAAGAAAGGAGGAAAACGCCGGAAAAAACGAGAGAGAGAGACTCGATGGTAGTTCACATATCGCATGTTTTTTCGTTTGTATTGCATTCAAGTGCAATCATGTTTGTGGGTGCATTCAACACTATCATGTGCATGAACCACTTCATCACCCTTCGCCAGTGCAAACGCTCCAACGAAGACATCATATCTTTTACTTTCAGCTATTATCAACAGTTTGTTTTTCAACATTTTTTATCATATAAGCAGGTTTCAATCTGTCGATCGAAATAGAAATATTTTTTATATTCCAAACAAAAAACTTTCTCGTACGTCTAACGACTTTATATGGTCCTTCATATGGAGCTGTGAGACCGGTCTTGACTCTATCTACCCTGACGAAAGCTGAATCACAGTCTTGTAAGGTTGCTGGTATGAAAACTGCCTTACTAGGCTTCCGGGTGTCTGTTGGAATTAAATTTTGCATTGTGGTACGTAAGTTTACAAGAAAAGTGTCTTCAGAAACCTCTGCGTTTATATTTTTTACAAAAATCTCCCCAGGAAGCTTTAAATATTGACTGTAGACCAATTCTGCAGGTGAGCATTTCAAGTCTTCTTTGATTGCTGCACGAATTCCAAGCAAGATTATTGGCACCTCTGAACTCTAGTTTGTCGTGTTGCCTCTTGCTTTTAAGGAAGCTGTCAATTGCCTATGAAAACGTTTTACCATTCCATTTGCTTGCTTGCGGATGGTAAGGGGTGGTGTGGATTCTGTGTGAGCCAAGAATTCTCGCGAGTTCGCTAAAGAGCTTGGATTCGAACTGGGTTCCTTCGTCCTTTGTAATCCTAAGAGGAACTTCAAATCTACAAACATAGTTCTCTTTAAACACTCTTGCCACCATCACTGCAGAAATGTTTTTCAACTGTTTGATTCTGGAAGGGGGCCTTCCAGGTCTAAATGAATATGCTCGAAGCGTTCGTTAGGAAGATCAAATTTACCGATAGCGGATTTTGTGTGTCTATGGACTTTAGACTTTTGACATCCCAGACATGTTTTTGCCCAATAAGAAATGTCTTTGTTCATCGTTGGCCAAAAATGACGCTGGGTAATTAGTTTCCTCGAAGTTCGTATGCTTGGGTGTGAGAGGTTATGCAAGGAATCGAAAACTTTCCGACGAATGGGGTACAAAGGGTCTATTGCTTCCCGTGGAGATATCGCAGTAAATTTCCAAGTCAGGTAACTAAAATTTTTGGATGTTGAATTTAGATTTTTGATCTTTGTTCTTTTCATTAAGCATTTTGTTCAACTCTGTGTCGGAAGATTGAAGTTGAGCCAATGCCTTGCAGTCAAGGTGAAGCGTATCAGATGGAGAGATTTCTTGCTCGTCCATTCGGGATAAAGAGTCTGCGCGACTACATTATCCGGACCTCTGACATACTCTATGTTGAAAGTGAATTGGGAGATGTAGTCGAGTTGTCGATTTTGTCGTGGATTTCTCTCGATGCTATGGCGTATGCCAGGGGTTTGTGATATGTGAACACTTTAAATTCCTGCCCTTCAACGAAGTATCTAAAATGCTTAATGGATAAATAAATTGCAAGAAGTTCACGGTCAAAGGTAGAATATTTGGTTTCTCTTGGTAAAAGTTTCTTCGAGAAGAATGAAAGAGGTTCCCAAGCATTCTTTGATTTTTGCTGTAAGACACCACCGACTGCAGTGCCTGAAGCATCAGTAAATAACGAAAACTCTCCATTGATTTTTGGGTGAGCCAATAAAGTGACGTTGCATAACTTGAGTTTGGCTTCCTCAAATGCATCGTCAATATTTTTCGTCCATTCAATGATTTTTTTAGATTTTCGACCAACATTTACGATTCCTATTTGAGTATAAAGTGGGGCCACGATTCCGGCTAGGTTAGGAATGATTCGATTATAGTAATTAATCATTCCTAAAAACCGTTGCAATTGTTTGATAGTAGTTGGTTTACCAAATTGGACTATGGCTTCAATGCGATCCTTTGATGGAAAAATGCCATCGGCATTGATTGTGTGTCCAAGAAAATCTAGCTCTGCGGCTCCGAAAATCCATTTGGAAGTGTTAATTGTTATTTGATATTCTGATAATCGTTTAAATAAGATTTGAAGATGCAATTTATGTTCATCTTCAGTTTTGCTTGACACTTATATGTCATCAACATATATGAAAGTAAAATCGAGACCTTGGCAGACTGTATTTATAAAACGCTGGAATGTTTGTGCTGCGTTTCTTAAGCCGAATGGCATTCGCCGGAACTCAAACAATCCAAACGGTGTTGTGATGGAAGTTTTATAAACATCTTCTGCAGCGACGGGTATTAAATGGTAAGCTCTTACTAGGTCTATTTTGGAAAATACTTTGCATCCGTGTATGTTCATGGTGAAGTTTTGTATGTGCGAGATGGTATAACGATCTGGAACCGTAATGGCGTTTAGCCTGCGGTAGTCTCCGCATGGTCTCCAATCCAGGTTATCTTTCTTTCTGACCATGTGGAGCAGCGAACATTTGGGCGAAGAGGAAGGTTGACAAATGCCTTACTCAGACATGTGCTCGAACTCTGTGAGAGCTGCCTTATGACGAGAAGCGTCTAGCCTCCTTGGGCGTGAGAAAGGTTGTGGCTCTTTTGTTAAAATGTGGTGAACAATTGAATGATTAACCGGAGCAAAGTAATTGGGTGTTTGTGTCAGTTCGGGAAAATGCTTCAAAATAGATCCGTTGCAGTTGTCGATTTTAAATTGAATAGGTAGAGCTATGTTATCGTTTCTGATGACACCCTGTACTTGTATTTTTGTTTCAGGGTCTATGATGCGTTTATGATGCAGATCGATTAATAAACCAAATTTGTCTAGGAAATCTGCTCCTATAATTGGTCGGTTAACGGAAGTTAAAATAAACGGATGGGTAAAATTTGGTCTAAGACCAATGTTAAGTCTTAAAAGTTTGGAGCCGAAAGTAGTAATTGCGGTACCATTTGCTGCTGAAAGTAAACCTGTTGATTTATTTCCGCTATTACGCGTGATTGGAATGACCGACACATCCGCACCTGTGTCAACCAGAAATGTTAAATTGTTATTTGTGTCTCTAATAAAAAGGCGGCGATTAAAAAACTGACTGTTTGCCGCGGTAACAGCAGCCTCGTTTAGTTTGGGGTTGCAGATGATTTAGGGTTTGTTGAACGTGGTTGTGAATACGACTGACTTAAAACTAATCTTAATAACTACAAATACAATGACATATTATATCAGGTGTATAATGTATGAATGTATATAAAGTTGACAAAAACATAAGCTGATAATATTACAAAACGTTTATACTTTTTAGTTGTACTTTATACAACATCTCCCTTTTATAATATTTTAATTTAAACTCATTTTAATTATATTCAATTTAAAGTTTCAATATTTTATTTATACTAAAAGAAATAAAGTTATTAAACAATTCAATATAAAGTTTTAAAATATTTTACTTATATTAGATGAAATAAATTAAGTTATTTAACAATTCATATATTCAAATCATGCAATTGGAAAAATGTTATTCGTTGTTCTATTATTCAAAATCGAATCGATTAGGTGGTGCTGACGTTCTGCCGAAACGAGTTACGTACTCAGGTGTTGGGATGAGGTTAGGCGAATCACTTGAATGCTAAACATTTTCATTACTACCATTTCCTTCAATTACCGAAGATTCTTGTTGTTTTTTTTTCAGATCGCTGAACATCATTTTTAATCTGATTACTGTCTTCTAATTTAATTTTTTCGGTTTCGATTGAGGATCCTTCTATTAGCAGCTCTGATTATTATTTCATCAGTATTTATCAATTTGAATTCGAGATGCAAACATCTTCCGATTTCTTGAATTGTGGAGTGAAGTCTTTCAATTTGACCATTTGAAAGTGAATGTTTTGCAGGGACATAATAAATTTCAATATTGTGACGTATTAATAGTGCTTTAAAAGGTTGTGACGTAAGTGTCGGGTCATTGCCACAAACGATTTTGGTGCATTCAGGGAAACTTTGGAGTACTTCTAATACTTTAGTACCTATATTAAATTTGTTTTCTAATATTTTTACTGTTAAATATTTTGAATAAGCATTAATGCATTTTAAAACTTTCAGACCTTCGAATAACATAATGTCGATATGTAGAGACTCTCCTTCTTTTTTTTTTTTTTTTGGAATTGGCGCCTCGCCAATCGGTTCAATATGGGGGTTGCGGTTGTATTCACTCTGGTTGTATATGTCGCAAGACCTAGTGTATTCTTCTACTTCTTCTCTCATGGAAGGCCAATAATATTGTTTTTCGATTTGTTTAATGTTTTCTTGGGCTCCACGATGCGCTCTAAGATGAGTTTACTCTATAATGATTGCCTGATCTTCCTTATAAGTAGTGTCTTGAACTAAGTTTTTACACCTTATGAATTTATTCGTAAATGTTTTGAACGTATCTTTTAGCTCGTGCATAATTTCTGCAGTAGTTAGTATTGCTATTATACCCGGTTTCAAATATTTTTTGAAAACTTTAAATATGTCGATGGGTCAGAATAATATATTAGATGCCTCACTTTATTGTGGAATGTGTTTATTTGTTCGTGAGTAAAAGTTAAACCTTTATTATTCGTAACTTGTTGGTTAAATTGATTTAAATTCTTGTCTAGTACCTCGAATTCTTCCTCTTCCCTGCTTTCTACTGAATGCATAGTAGCTTTTGTCGATGTGTTGTCAGATATTTGATTGAGATTTTGTCTCGATAAAGCATCTGCAACTACATTTGTAGTGCCAAGCTTGTATACCATTTTTGGAGCGTATTCCTCAATAATTGAATTTGGGTTTCACTTAGAGACCGCGAATGTCAGAGGCTAATGGTCAGTATGTATTTACAAATTGGTAACCCCGTAGAGATAATTCCGTAAATTTTTTTATTAGAGCAAAAACTATAGCGTATAATTCTTTTACGTTTGCTGCAAAGCTTCTTTCATTTTTAAAATAAAGTTTTTGAGATAAATGTCATTGGTTTATAGAGACCGCGAATGTCAGAGGCTAATGGTCAGTATGTATTTACAAATTGGTAACCCCGTAGAGATAACTCCTTAAATTTTTGTATTAAAGCAAAACCTATAGCGTATAATTCTTTTTCGTTTGGTGCAAAGCTTCAATCATTTTTAGAATAAAGTTTTTGAGATACATGTGATTGGTTTATTGTCTTGTGACAAGACTGCTCCAATAGCATCATCTGAGGCATCGGTTGTTAAAATAAATTTCTTATTGAAATCAGGCTGATAGAGTTTTTCCGTTCTTATTGCCTCTTTTAATAAATGAAGAAACGGAAATTTTTTTACTAAACTCTTAAATTTATTAATAACTTCACTTTAAACTATAAGTTTTTATAATATAAATTATTCAATAAAATTTGCAGTAGCGACCTCCAGCCAATGGCGTTGAAAAAAGAATAAATTTATTAATGGTTTTTAAGTTTTAAGAAAGGAGGAAAACGCCGGAAAAAACGAGAGAGAGAGACTCGATGGTAGTTCACATATCGCATGTTGTTTCGTTTGTATTGCATTCAAGTGCAATCATGTTTGTGGGTGCATTCAACACTATCATGTGC